>CP106725.1:165759310-166359310 GCA_025506655.1 Gossypium rotundifolium
ATTTCTTGGGTTAGCCCAATTTGGTCTGCTTTAAGTCCGCTTTCATTCTTTTCATTCTCGGGTGCTTTCCTAAGTATAAGACATAAAAAGAAAGGATTAAGAGCAACTTTTTACATAAATTGAGGGCTAAATCATCCAAAAGCATACTAATTGTGGGATTAAAATATGTTACTTTTACGATTTATCAACTATGCTAGATCTACTCTTAGGCAGGGACTTTTGCTCCACTACCTAAGCATATCAATTCTTGAATCAATATCCCAGAAATACCAAAACAAGAATTAAAAACACATAGTTAAGAACAAATCAAGTATTTATCATACAGCTCAGATAACAATAACAAGATCCGCCTTAGGTTTCATCCTCTCGTGTATCTCGAGGGTTTAGTTCATAATTGTAAAAGAAAACATCTCAGAAGAAAATACAAAACAAAACATAAGAAAACCCTAAAACCCCATGAAAGAAATGAAGGAGAAGTCCTTAGTCTTGAGTATGATCCTGGCTTCTTGAGATGAATCAATTGGCTTTCTTCGAGTAAATCCAAGTATTCTGCTTCTCTGACTCAGCTCTTTAGCCTAGTTGAACACCCTGAAAAGCCTTGACAGAAGGCTTCTGTCGAACTCCCCCTTTTAATTTGCCTCATAGGGTGTTTATATAGGCTTCGAGATGCCTTACTTGGCCCGAAAGTATCCTAATCCGAATAGAACTCTTCTTTCCTCGTGGGGTATTACGCCCATGGCACACGCCCATGTGATTCAAAGCTAGGCCGTGTTTGGGTCTGTTGATGAGGCACGACCATGTATTTCACGGTCTAGGCTGCGTTCAACTCTTCTTAAAAGGCACGGTCATGTGGTCTTGGTCCAAGGCCGTGTGGATTTCATGTTTTACCAATTTTCTCCGTTTTCAGCCTATTTCTCGTTCTTTTCATCCACCGTTGCTCTCCTGAGTATAAATGAAAGGGGTATTTGATATGAAAGTCTAAAGGGAAGAGTGGCATGAGGTGTGAAGGGGCGTTGGAGAGGGCTGGAGGTTCCAGGTTCGATCCATAGAATCAGCATATGGTTTTATTTTCTTTTTCTTTTCTTTGTCAAGCGTATGGGTGAATATTGGCACCAAGTTGGACTCTTAAAAGTGATAAGGTTGAGCTAAATTTTGTTCTAAATTCGCTGGAGTAGTAGTAGGTGTTAGTAGCCTATTTCAATTTAATTTGTTTAAGAAAAGGATAGAAGATAAGTGTTATTATCTTGAGTGATAATTAAAAGCTAAATTATCACAAAGAGGGGAGGAATTGGCCGACATTGGGACTCCTTGGGGGCGTCCATAATTGATTTTGTACAAAGAAGAAGTGCCGTAAGTTCTTCAATTTTCTTTTCGCTTTTCTATTGTCAGCCAATTTCCTCTTGTTGCTTTGCCTACATTGCTAAAAAATTCCAGCTTCTTTTCTTCCTCCATTAGTCGAACCCCTACCACCTTGTCGTCAAATTCCTTATACAATTGCCCAAAATTATTCAAAATTCCAGATCTCTTTTGTTTTTCTTAGTCAATCCCTCCTCCCTATTTGGTGTAGCTTTGGCCAAACATCAAAGCAAAGGGTGCTTTTTTCTTCTCCAATCGGTTTGAGAGGAAGGGCCTTCGAGGTTTTGGAAACAATCTAGTGAAGCCGTCATCTTTTAATTGGTTAGTAAGTGGTGGTAAGGACTTGATTTAGTAATCTTTTTCCTTTAGGTATTCGTTAAGCCGAAGGCTTGTGAGGCTAACTATTTTGCGTCTTAAGGTGTGGCCGATTGTCAGAGGTGAACCATCGCTTGGCTCGGGATTTGGTAGGAAACCGAATCATTTGTAAGGTAAGGGTGGAGCGTTAACCCTTTGGATTTATGTGGTTTAGCCGAATAGGCCATGTCACTAACTTTCATGTATGGCCGAATATAGGGTGGGGGTATTTGATAAACTGTAAAATGAACATATTTTAATCCCACATTTAGCATACTTTTGGATGATTTTTTCCTTTAATTATGAAAAAAGGTGCTCTTAATCCTTTCTTTTCATGTTTTTACTCAGGAAAGCACTCGAGGACGAAAAGAATGAGAAACGGGCTTCAAATGGGCTAATTTGGGCCAAAAAGGAAATCAACACGGCCTGGTCTTCAAGGCACACGGCCATGCCTCAATTATTAACTAAGACACGGCCATGCCACGATTTACATGGCCCTGCCCCAATCGACAGAATCGAGACACGGCCTGAAAATGATTTTCACGGGCATGTACCATGGTCGTGCCCTTATTACGGAAGAGAGCAATTTCACTCGAATTTGGATACTTAGAGCCAAAGAAACACTTTCCAAAGCTTATTCAAACACTGAGTAGGATGTATACTTGAATTGAGACACTTAGAGGCCAAGCAAAGCATTCTAAAAGTTTATATAAACACCCTAAGTGTAACCTGAAAAGGGCGTTAGACGGTGAGCTAGGCCAAAGAGCCGAGCCAGGAAGATCATGTTTTGTGGAATCACTCGAAGATAGCCAAGTGGATCCATCTCAAAGAGCCAGAATTCTACTCAAGACGGTGAATTTCTCCTACAATTCCTTTAGGGGGTTTTAGGGATTTCCTATGTTTTGTTTTATCTTTTCTCTTGAGATGTTTTCTTTATTTGTTATGAACTAAACCCTTTAGATACCTGAAGGGGCTGAAACCTAGATGAATTTTGTTATTGATTTCTGAATTATATGATAAATGCTTAGTTTGTTCTTAATTATACATGCTTAATCCAAATCTGATGTGCTTAGATGGAGAAGGAATAGACCTTACTTAAGAGTAGATTGAGCATAATTAAGCGGAGTTGACCGCACGCCTAGAGATAGGGTGACGAGATTTTTTCCGATTAGGGTGAAACCTAATATGGGAATCCATAGATCGATTTACTGCTATTCTGGGGGGTTATTATAAGTGAACGAGAGTTCCACTAATTAACCTAAGGTTAGACGTTATTCACCTCGAGAGAGGGTTTAATATACGTTAGGGTGTCTTACGGATCAAACTAAGTAAATAAAATCATATGGTTCAGTATCAAATAACAAGTGAAGTCTAGGTGGATTAGTCCTGAGGGTATCGTTGTGATCAATTGAGTTTTCTTTGAGTTATTTCTCTATTCGTTCTTTTTTTCTTTATCTTTAGCTTAGAAATCGTTAAACTAGATTAAATCAACCAATCACTCCATATTTTAGGCTAAATAATAAAAAGAAAGTAAGTATTAGTACTTTTAGTTCCTTTGGGTTCGATAATCCGGTCTTGCCTAAGCTATACTACTGTTCGATAGGTACACTTGCCTTTAATCGTTGTCAGAGTTAGTCTCAAGGTTCGATCTCATTCATTATAAATTTTAAAGCTCTGATTTTAGCGATCAAGTTTTTGGCGCCGTTGCCGGGGAACTAAAATATTAAGAAAGCTCTATTTTTATGACTTTAGCCACTATTTTTATTATTTTAGTATCTTTTGCTAATTTTATTTCTTCATTATTTTTTCCTAGCAGGTACCTCTAGTTTATGACTAGAAGGAACCCTACAGGACCTTTAGAATACGATAGTGAAATTGAAGCTACCGCTTGAAGGAATCGTAGAGAAATTAGGCGAGCCCTAAATTACACTGAAGAAGAGCGAGAAGACAGATCCAATCCTACTGAAGGGATGGACGAGAATAATCCACCACGAGATGTGGAAGAAAATAATGCTCCGCATACTATGTATGATTATGCTAAACCTCATTTAACAGGAGCTGAATCTAGTATTGTTAGGCCTGCTATAGCCGCTAATAATTTTGAATTAAAGCCTAACACAATACAAATGATTCAACAATTTGTTCAATTTGATGGTTTGCAGGACGAAGACCCGAACACTCATATAGCTAATATTTTAGAGTTCTGTGATACTTTCAAAATAAATGGCATTTCTGATGATGCCATTTGTCTTGATTATTCCCTTTTCATTAAGGAATAAAGCCAAATAAGGGTTAAACTCGTTACCACGAGGGTCAATCACTACATGGGAACAAATGACCGAAAAATTTTTTATTAAAATATTTCCCACCGGCCAAAATGGCCAAATTACGGAATGATATCTTTTCTTTTCTGCAGATGGATTTAGAGACGTTATACGATGCATGGGAGAGATGCAAGGATCTCTTGAGGAGATGTCCACACCATAGATTACCTTTGTGGCTTCAAGTCTAAACTTTTTACAACAGTGTAAATCCCTCAACACGGCAATTATTTGATTCAGCCGCCGGTGGAACTTTAAATAATAAAACTCCTGAAGCCGCCTACGAGTTCATTGAAGAGATGTCACCGAATAACTATCAGTGGCAAGTTACAAGGACAAAATCGACAAAATTAGCCAAAGTTTACAACCTCGATGCAGTGACCATGTTGTCAAATCAGGTAGAGTTGATGAATAAAAAGCTTGACAGTTTATGTTCCTCGCTGGTACACCCAGCCATGCAGTGCAATGCAAGTGGAACTGTGGCTAACCTGAGTACCCACCCTACCAACCAGACGTAGAAACCGAACAGACAAACTATATAGTAATAATTTAAAATCCAATAACAATCCTTATAGTAACACTTACAATCTAGGTTGGAGGAACCACCCAAATTTTTCATGGGGAGGCCAAGGAAATCAAAGACAACAACCTCCTCAAAACTTCCAAAATCAGCCATATCCGCAAGAGAAAAAGCCAAGCCTTAAAGAGATGCTGACAAAATTTATGGCAAACACAGAAAATCAGTTCCAAGAAACTAAGAAAACAATTAAAAGTAACGAGAACCGAATGGGGGAACTTACGAAGTCAGTGAAGGAAGCACCTAATGTAGTCGAACAACTTGCAAAGCTACTGTCAGAATAACCACAAGGACGTCTACCAAGTAACACAGAGATCAACCCAAAGGAGCAAATTCAAGCCATCTCAGCTAATGACAGTAAAGGGTTAGAGTAACCCATTCCAATACAAGAAAATAAGGTAGACGAAGGTAAGGTAGAGGTAACACAAGAAAAGCCAAAACTAGTAATCAAGCAGTACCAACCTCGCATACCTTATCCCGAAGCGATAAAATGAGATGATTCAGAAGAATAGTTCGGTAAGTTTCTTAAACTCTTAAAGAAATTACATATTAACTTACCCCTTCTTGAAGCTCTTTTTCAAATGCCAGACTCGAGGAAATTTTTAAAATAGCTCTTGACTAACAAACGCAAATTAGATGAAGAGCACCACGTGGAGTTAAACGTAGCATGCTCAGCAATGTTACAGAATAGACTACCACAAAAGCTAAAAAATCTAGGGAGTTTTACAATTCCATGTTTAATTGGTAGTTTAGCTATTGATAACGTGTTAGCTGATTTAAGGGCAAGCATAAATGTCATGCCTTATACATTATTTAAACGACTAGGTCTAGGAAAGCCCAAACAAACTAGGATGAGTATATAATTAGCTGATAAAACTATTAGAATTCCTAAGGGCATTATCAAAGATGTTCTTCTCAAAATCGATAAATTTGTTTTCCTAGTAGATTTTATTGTTTTAGATATGGATGAGGATAATACACTCCCCTTAATTTTAGGAAGACCTTTTCTAGCAACTGCCAAGACTAATATTGATGTTGCCACAGGAGAACTCATACTTTGTGTAGGTGACAAATTAATCAGTCTTCAAGCTCTTGACTCGTCCAGGACAACAATCGATGAAGGTGAGAAAGTGAATACAAATGATAATCGAATTGTTCAACCTTTATCGCAGGAAACACCACAAAGGCACCACCCTGAGTAGACTCATAGATCCCAAAGTGACAAAGAGGAATCACACAAGGAACAAGACCTTAGGATCGACAATTTAGAAGAGCAGAGGACACAAGTCAAAAACAACTGACCCACACAAAGTAACACCGGAAGCACCACCGTAAGAACTCGAGGAACATCAAATCACTTCAAAATAGGAGACAGGTGTTTGCCGACAAAGTCGATCCTCGCATCATCACAATGACCTAAACGTAAGCAAGGAAATTCCTCTTAAGGTACACAATATATTCCCCCATGAAACAGTCGAGGTAAGCAATCCAACATTCGGTACTTTTAAGGTAAACGCTTCTCGACTTGAACCTTATCAAGAAAATAAAATTTTAAGCAAGAGGGGAGATATTAAAAGCTTTAAACCTCTATAATTTTTCTAATTCGAGGAAGTCCAGCTTAAGACTATAAACGAACGCTTCTCGGAGGCAACCTGAGTACTAACACTATTTACTTTTAAATTTATTTTCAGTTTCTTTCCCTTCCTTCTTTCTTTCCTTTTAAACTAACTGGAAGTGTAGAACTTCAAGGCCACATGGCCTTATATACATAGCCGTGTTCATGACCGTGTGGACCACTAGAACCACCATACTAACACAACAGAGGCCGTGCGAATCAATCCCAACCACCCCACGATGCCATGGATCCAACCACTCCCCCACGGGCACCAGTAAATTGGCACGGCTATGCTCCACAACCGTGTGAAGCCACTGGCTTATCAGACACGGGACAAACACGCCCATGCTACCCAATCATGCTAACACACTGCCTTTTCAAGAACGAGCGTGGCACTTGGAAAATGGGCGTGGGTGAGCAAACATGCCTAAACACATGGCCGTGCGATGCGGCCGTGTAATTCAACACACCCTCGGTCTACAGGCGTGGAAAAGTGCCAGATTTGATACCCTATTTAAACCTCACAGCTCCTCCTTCTCCTCTAATTTTTCTTCCTTCTTTTTCATTTTGTCTTTAGAAAAAGTGTCCAGACTCTTGAGCTATACTAGAATCATGCCGAAGAAGCGTAAGAAGGCAAGCATTGTCTCCTTAAAGGAGACCCCAACACATAAGTTCATACCGGCCGCTTCATCCAAACACAAAGCCAAGGGTCTTTTAGATCATTTAAATTCTTCTTTATATTTATTTTCCCCTTTATCCTACTTATATATAATTCTCTTCTACTTCATATATTTTAAATTCTTTTAGTTTTTTGGTTTTAGGTTCTAAAGGCTGCTTGGGAATCACGCACCACAGCCTTAGAGGTCACACCCACCTCGCGAACCATCCAACAATAAGGACTCCTTAGTCCATTAGTCTTTTCTTTCAATTTCAATTTTCTTCTTAGTCTCCTTCTTTTTATTTCTTCTACCTTTAATTATAGTATTAGTATATTATTAATGTTTCTTTAGATTTCTTGGCTATATCTTTGCAGGCTACCCAATTTCTTTATCTAGCACAAAGCTCATCGGTAGACACCCCACCAGGCCCATAGAAAATGCCACCACCGCCTCCTCCACCTACTTTCTACCACAAAAGATGCCAACTCCCGGAATCATCCACAATTCAGGAAGTGTTACTTCTCCCCTTCTCTTTTGATTATTTTATTACATAATTGTTTATCTATCTTTGTACATTGAGGGCAATGTACATCTTAAGTGTGGGGGGTAAAAGTACCTAACTTTTTGTATTATTCTCAAATCCTAAATTTTAGTCTTGTTCATAAGTAAGTTTCTCATATTATCAATTAAGGTGAAACTTCTAATGATTTATGATTTTTATTGATAAGCTCTTGAATAAGTCATTGATAATTGTGCATTGATGATTTATACGTGAAGAATACTAGAGAATCAAGCATGATAAGTCTATTTTTTTCAAAAATTAAAATTTTCCTAGGTTGTTGAACTGAATTTGAATACTACCTTGAAGCTTGAAATTTACAGGATTGATGTCAAATACCCAAAATTTGAGTGATATTTTGAGCCTTATAGAGCATATATTCTCTTTCATGCTCACTTTATTGATTATGAGTGTGTCAACAATTAATTGTTATTCTAGAACTTGTCTTGATTATACATGTCGAGACCACACTAATGATTTGATATACTGAGATGATAAAGGCACCTAGATTTTAACCCATTCACTCCACTAAAAAGCTTACCTACATAATTAACCCCTAGTGAACCCCGTTGATCTTCACAACCCTTTTTATTGAATTACCTGATTAATATTAACCCAAAACCCTTTGTATTTGTTATCACCATTCTTTTTTACTACCTTTCTATCGGGAATTGAATTGATCAGTTACCGAATTAGTTTATTTCAGTTGATAAAATTCTTTCTTTATTAGTATTTACTTAGTTTGTTCTTAAAAAAACCAAAAGTATATTCAAGTAGTAGATTAAAGGAGCTTATGCATTTAAATTCCAATTGTTGAAGAAGAGCTCGTATTAAAAGTATTATCAATAGTAGTATTACCAGTTTCAAAGCAATCATTTATTTTCTAGTTCAGTATTCTTAGTAGGTAATTTATCAGGTCAATCTCGATGATTCAACCTTGTAATTCAGCCTTTATCCACACCTTTAACCTAAGCCCTATTTGTCAAAGACCTTTTGATTTGTGTATCATCTCATATTACAGTGGTGGAGATTTGATTTTTGGGCAAGCCTATGGGATTAACTTTTCAGGTTAGACTTATAAGTGCTTTCTCTTGAACCTTAACCACTTCGAGTGCTTTGATTTAATCTTTAGTGAGGATGTCAATCCTTTTCGGTTTTGAATTAAAGGTAATTATTTAAATAAGGGAGACGTCTATGTTTTTATGCCACAAATTTATGGCTTAGAATTGTTTAAATCTTTAGGAGTCTTTGAGTTAAATTATCTATGTATGAATTATTTGTGAATTATGATAAGGCATTGTTGATATGAATTGTGAATTATGGACAGTTCGTTTTAATTGTAAGTTGAGAATTTTGCTTGAGGACTATAACATCCTAGATTAGGGGTTATGCGTTCGTGCATAATTCATGAGATAGTGGGATCAGTGGGTGTGTTGGATGTGTTCAAGAGTTTCAAGAACCCTAAGATGAAAGAAAATGAAAGGAAATGTAAGGAAATGTAAGGAAATGTAAGGAAATGTAAGGAAATGTAGGGAAATGTAAGGAAATGTAGGGAAAATGTAAGGAAATGAAAGCAAATGAAAGGAAATGAAAGGAAATGTAAGGAAATGTATGGAAATGTATGGAAATGTATGGAAATGTATGGAAATGTATGGAAATATATGGAGATGTATGGAAATGTAAGGAATGCTTTAGAAATGTTAAGTTTGGAAACTAAACTAAAATAGGAAAGTGACCATTTTGGAAACCAAAGTAAATTAGGAAAGTGAACATTTTGGAAACCAAGCCAAAAGAGGAAACTAAACATTTTGGAAACCAAGCCAAAGAGGAAACTAAACATTTTGGAAACCAAACCAAAATAGAAAACTAAACATTTTGGAAACCAAACCAAAATAGGAAACTAAACATTTTGGAAACCAAGCCAAAATAGGAAACTAAACATTTTGGAAACTTGGAAAATACAGAGCATGCCGAAAATTTTTGGAAACTTAAAATGACCCTTAATGTCGAATTTTAGAGCCCAAAGGGAACTTAGGGCCAAGTGACCCTAAAATATAAAGTACATGAAATTTGACCCAATAACGAACTTGGAAAAGTGGCTCAAGATGCCACCCAAGGCCTTAGAAAATGGCCCACATGCAAAAGGTTTTGGGCTTGAGTTCGAGTCACATAAGAAGCAAATAAAATAAGTTTTATTTTTCCTCTAGAAGCCCAAGAGGTGGACGGCACAAGGCTTGCAAAAGAGGAGTTTCACTCTTTTAAAACTCGCTAATTAGAAGATCATAAGGACTCTTAAGGAAGAGTTTAATTCTCTTTAAAATTCGCTAAATAGGTGGATAAATGAAGAATTATTCTTTAATTAGGAAAATAAGGAAGAGTGGTGGCCAAGTAAAGGATTCTTGGCCTAGTAAATTCGGCTATAAAAGGAGGGACTAGGGCCATTCATTATTCATTCTCCCTCTCTTTCCTCTTGCCAAATATTCTTCTTGAGCATCCATTCTTTTCTTCTTTTCTTTTAGCCTCCTAGCCGATTTCCTTCTAAGCCTATTTTTCCTCTCTTCTTTCATCTTTGAAACCAAATACATAAGGGAATCATAGCCGATTGTTCATCAAGTCTCTAAGTCAATCTCTGAAGGTTGAAGTGAAGGTGCAATCGATTCCTTCAAATAAGGGTAAGATCCAAGTTTAGTTTTCCATTCTTTTATATTTTAAGACTTATCGAAATTTAGGGACTAATTTCGATTATTAATCTTAGCCGAATCATGGAAGGAGAAGTTCTTTTCCGAAGGTACACCATAGGCCACGTGTTCCTAGTTATTCGGTGAATTTGGGATTTAAAATCCACAAGGTAAGCACCTAAAAGTATTCGCCAAGGCTTGTATGATTATCTAGATCAGTTCTTTAATTATTAAAAGCCAAAACTAACCCATATTGAGATTCAAGGTTGGCCAAATATCAAGTGAAGGAAAACCAAGTTTTGGGATTTGAATAAACACCAAATCGGCATCAAAGGTAAGTCTTTTACAAATCCTACTAGGATTTGGATATCATAGCCAAATAGAATTTATGCTAAGTAATAAATGATGAATCAAATGTAGGGACTAAGGATCTAAACTTTAGATCTAGCTTTTCGGAATCTCAAGGAATCGTTAAACAAATCAGGTGTGTACCCTACACTAAATCTTGATAGATTTACGGCTTTAATTCATTATATGTGTTAATATGAAAGTGTAATAATACGGCTAAGGTACCGTGTGTATTCCACACTATTCTTAATAGTTTTATGGTTTAAATATGTTATATATGCTAATGTGAAAGTGAAAGAAAGTGGCTAAAGTGCCATATTATGGTACAAAGTATTCAGGTACGTTTTCCTACTTCTACTAGGATTACGAAATAAATGTTATACAAGTGAAAAGTGATGTGAAAGTGAAATAACAATATGTTATGCATGATAATTATAATTTGGGGCATTCGGGATTTATGTGAAAGGGGAAGAAGGTGTTGACTACGGTCTCACCAACGTTATAAGTGAAAATGATGACTTCGGTCTCACTAAGTGAATGTGATGACTTCGGTCTCACTAAGTGAATGTGATGACTTCGGTCTTACTAAGTGGTAACTTCGGTTACATTACAGTGGTGGCTATGCCACAATGTTATCAGTGGGCGATGAGCATGTCGACTGCAGCGACTGCCTTCGATAGAGTGTAGTGGAAGGAGGGTTGACTTAGTAGTCCCCACGATGTACAGGTTGGTACGGGTGGAGTGTAGCGGATGGCATATAGGTTTGGGTTCGGGTTTGCATCATTACCTTGAAATTGTTATATGCATATGATTTTTATGGTGTGCCTATTTCTATTATGTTTAGTGTTGGTTACACACCGAGTCTATCGACTCACCCTGCTGTGGGAATATGTTTCGGTGATGAGCAGAATGGACCCAGACTCGAGAACTTGTGGTGGCCATGATCGACTTGAAGTTCAATTTAATTTGAACCTTTATTTTTATTTTAAATATTGTACAATTTATTTTTTGGGTTTCGTTTTATGTAATAAGGCCACCGTGATTTAATTTTTATTTCTCGCTATAACTACTATGTTAAGAATTTAGGGCTTTATAAAGAGTAAGCCCACTTAAGATGAAATAAGTTTAAATATTTTGTCACTTGAAACAAATGGGTTTTGTTATAAAAATAAATTTGTTTTCAACTCAAGCCCAACCCACAACAAACTATCTTCCAAAACACATAGTTTTCAAAGTATTCGAATGAATTTGAACCGGGTTACTTCGAGGAACATACCAGATCCAGTCCATTCTCGTGGGCCGGGTTTGGGGTGTTTCAAGGGCAAGCAAAAGCTTAAGTGTGGGGGTATTTGATAAACCGTAAAAGTAACATATTTTAGGCCCACATTCAGTATGCTTTTGTATGATTTAGCCCGTGTTTTATGTAAAAAGGTGCTCTTAATCCTTTCTTTTCATGTTTTTACTCAGGAAATCACCCAAGGATGAAAAGAATGAGAAACTGGCTTAAAACGGGCCAATTTGGGCCAAAAAGGAAATCGACACAGCCTGGACTTCAAGGCACACGACCGTGCCTCGACAATTTGTAAATATCTTGATTTTGTGGGTCTGTGCATTTGGTATGTTGCATGGCTAAATTAGTAGGTTAAGGCTTTGAAGTGTGAATTGGGCTCGAACTTGGGCTTTAAAATCGGGGGATAAATTATTTAAAAATAGTGTTAATAGTAATTAAATCTAAATAGCTATGTTTGGTAGCCAGTTGGGCTTGTGGCCCAAAAATCTGGAGTGCTTTGAATGGGCATTAAGGTGGCGCCACTTAGGGGATTATTGGGCCATGTGTGGCCACTTGAAGCCCAAAAGGATGGATCAAATTTGGCACTCCTAGGGGAAGGGGGTTGGACGGCACATTTGCTTCAATTTAGGAGCTTTATTTTTTTTTAATTAAGTGATAAAAGATGATAAAGGGAATGAGAGAGTTGGTTTGAAGGTGGTCTCTTCTTTAGGTGAGATAAAGATTGGATTATCTTGCAGGATAAGGGCTATCAGGAGGGGGAAAGTTGGCCGAAATTCCAACTGTGGGTGGGTGCTTGTGTATTGTCAATTTGGTAGCCATAGTACTTACC
This sequence comes from Gossypium rotundifolium, assembly GCA_025506655.1. Lineage (NCBI taxonomy): Eukaryota > Viridiplantae > Streptophyta > Magnoliopsida > Malvales > Malvaceae > Gossypium > Gossypium rotundifolium. Next base: position 165,771,898 of record CP106725.1, read on the forward strand.
TTTCTTTCATTTTTTTCATTCATCTACTTTGCTAGTGAAAATCCTCTCCTCCTTTTTCTCAAACTCTTTTCTTTTCTTTTCCTTGCCACCACCTTCCAAAGACTTTCTCCTCTCTTCAAATAGTTTTTCTTTCAAAACCCACTCCTCTCGACCATCTTCCTCCATAGCCAATCATCAAGGGGTTTCTCTATTTCTCGAAGGTGCATCGTAAGCCAAATACTCCTCTATAATCCGGTGAGTTTTGGGATTTTTTCCTCTATGATTTCTTTATTTCTATCAAGTTATAATCCAAATCACTTGTTATAAGGCTTGCCGATTTCCCTCTATGTCCATAGAAGCTAAATCTCGCTCTATCTCGTAGTCGGCGTGCCGATTTGGTGGAAAAGTCAAGGTAGGTTAATGGTAGGTTTGGTAGAATGGCCTTTCTTGTTCATTATGGTTGGTCAATGTCATATGGTACGGTTTGGTTTCGAGTAATGGATCGGTTTGACAGCTTTGGTGTTGGCTGAATGTAAGTGGGGTATAAAGCTTTCTTAAAGACATTCGGATTCACCAACTAGTCAAATAAAGAGGAGCGGTTGGATCTGTGAACCCAACGCCAAAGTAGCATAGAAGCAGTAATATGAAAACTAGGTGTGTAACTCTTACACACTTTCTATGCTAAATATGTTATATGTTATGTGTTGTTAAAAGCCAGAATAATGGCAGTGGTTACTAAATACCCCTGTGAATAAAAATGAGGATGCCGGGTAAGTTGTTATTTTTTCTCGTAGTAATTGAGATCTATGGAAGCATGTTATTTTGTATTCATAAATCTTGAATGTTAAGCATGATCATACTGATATTGTTGGCATATACATGTGTTATGGGTGATGAGAGGAGGGGGAAGTATGATCTATTAGACTGTCACTAGTGATTTGGTATCACACAGTGGGTTAGCCCCACATATTATAAATAAATTGTGACTAAGTCTCGAGAGTTTGGCACCACCGGTGGTTTGGTACCACATACGCTATTTTGTAACTTCGTTACCGGTGGTTTGGCACCACCAAAGGGTTTGGTACCACAAGGGGTAGTTTTGGGAGATATGGATGGATACCTAGGTTGATGGGTTGCATGACATGCATATTTGTATCTGAATTTGTGTAAGAGCATATTTCCATTTGGGATGGGGACTTACACACTGAGTCTAGGTGACTCACCCCTTCCTTAACATTTTGCAGATCAGACTTAGATCGTGGATATGGAGCCGGAGTGGACTCGAGGTGGCCATGCTCAGTTTTTATTATTTCAAAGATTTCTTTTCAGACTTAGTTATTTCCTTTAATTTGGGATTTCAGTGTTTTAATAAGGCCGCCTAACTTTTATTTTGGGATGTTTTATTTGGTTGTTTCTTTTCAAACCACAATAAGTATGTGTTTTTGGTAATGCTCACGGATTAAGTAATGAATATGAAGTACCAAATAAGCAACTAAGTCTTTTAAAAAATAAGATTTAACGCGTTTTGAACACCGCGAGATTCAAATTCGTTTTCTCCAAAATTATTCAAAAGTTTTCTCCTTAAAACAAAATTGACAAATCGATTTGTAAATGTTTTCCTCTCCGTAGCACGCTAGACTCGGTTGTACTATTTAGACCGAGTTTGGGGTGTTACATTTTAGTATCAGAGCCCGATTCAAAAGCTCATTTTTGGGCTTAAGGCCCAAAATATGTTTTTGGGTTTGTGAAACGATTAACTTTCGAAAAGCATGGCACCTGAGTCTCCGGCGCTGATCCACCCAGTTAATTACCCTAACTTCTGTTGTGATATATATTTGTTGGGTTTTGTGGTCTTAAACGTAGCTAAGGATTATAGTACCAATGGACTTTAGGTTTAGACAAACAACTTTTCTAATCCATAAGACTTAACCATAATAAACAAAACTTGTAGACAAGTCATAAGGCTAAAGTGTGGCAACAAGCATATGCATGTCTATGAGTAGATCCGGAAGAGCTTGGTATTTAAGCCGTCTGAGTGACTCACCTCCTCTTGCAGAATCTTACCCGTGCATAGTGATTGTTCACTTTAGCCAAGCCGTGGTGTGGCAATAGGCATATGCATGTCTAGGAATGGATTCAGGAAAAGCTTGGTATTTAAGCAGTCCTAGTGACTCACCTCCTTTTCACTAGAATCCTACCTGGTGTATAGTGACTATTCACCCTAGTGGCGAGGGCGTGTTGACACGCCAAAACTTACAACTAAAACCCGAAAGGGACTAGCCACACTATTTTGTGAAAACCCAAGTTTTGAAAATACCAAATAACCCCTAGATTTGTGAAAATTACCTTAGATTGAGAAATGACCAAAATACCCTTGGTTTATAAAACTACCCAAATTACCCTGACTTGTAAAATTTTCAAAATACCCCCAGATTACAAAATTACCAAAATACCCCTAGATTTGTAAAATTATCAAAATACCCCCGAGTTGGGAAAATTACTAAAATACCCTTATTTCACCAAATCACCCAAAATTATATTTTGGAAAATTATGAAAATACCTCGGTAGGCTAAAATTACAAAAATACCCCCGTGTAGAGAAATGATAAAAATACCCTTAGGTGATGGATGTGCTCGTATAAATGTTGAAAGTGCATGTTTCCTAGAATTAGGAAGACTAAAAACTGTAGATAGGTCCGAATACGAAAGAATCACTTTTAAAAACTATTTTTCATAAAATTGTTCGTGGATAAACAGTGAACAGAGTTAATAATTCATAAAATTCTTAACCAGATAAACCGAATGAGAAGAATAAGTACAAGAGGTCGTGGACATCCACCGCGTGGCCGTGGTAGGGGTAGGATGGCCTTGTCGGAGCCAACAGGTCAGCCATGGGTCCAGGAATACGATCTGGATCTCTCGGTGACGTGTCGAGTTTTAGGACCGCACGGTGGTAATGATGTAGTATCGCAGGCGGTACTATGAGTTTTAGAAAGGGTTACCGAGGCAGGTGGGGGAGCAGGAACTCGCAAGTCGGTGGCTGAGCGACTCCGAGCTAACAGAGTGGAGGTGTTTAAGGGGGTGTTCGATGTAGCTCCCAATGCTGTTGAGTATTGGTTGGAGGCAACAGAGCGAATAATGGATGACTTAGACTTCTCGGCTGAGGAGAAGTTGAAGGGGATAGTATCTCTTCTCCGGGATGAGTTGTACCAGTGGTGTCTCACGGTTAAGGATGGTGCAGTGGCAGGTGATATCACCTGGGATTATTTTAGGGCAGCCTATCAGAGGAAGTATGTGGGGACTGGCTATACTGATGCGCAACGTAGGGCGTTCCTAAATTTGGTATAAGGAAATAAGTCGGTACCCTAGTATGAGGCTAAATTTTTGAGGTTGAGTAGGTATGCTCGAGGTATGGTGGCTACTAACATGAGCTATGTGTGAGGTTCGAGGATCTGGCCGAGAGATGAGTCATGGTGTTGATTGCACCTCAACAGTGAAAGAGAATTTACTGCTCGTGTGAAAAGGCCAAAATAGTTGAGGAGGTGAAGCAGACCGAGAAACGGAATCAGGATAGGGGCAAGGATAAAAGGAGTTTTGGGCCATCAGGGTCTGGAGGAAGTGCTCAAAAAAGACTAAATTTAGTGGGCCAGATCAAGCTGCGAGGCCTGCTGTTGCTACTCAGTGGCCACCCCAATGTGCTCGATGTGGAAAGTCTCATTTGGGTGAATGTTGGGCTGGTAATAGAGGATGTTTTGAGTGCGGGTCGATGGAGCACCGAGTAAGGGATTGTTCGCAGAAGTTAGCTAGGATCCAAGCTGAGGGTCAAGGACATGGTCAATTCAGGAGAGATGGCCAGCAACCATAGACGGGTTGAGGTGCGGCTAGGGGTAATGGTAATGGAAATGGTCGAGGTCGTGGAACACCTGGCCGAGGTGCTAGAGGGGCTAATGCTAGGTAGCCTAGGATGGTCTACGCAGCCAAACGTCGAGAGGAGGGCAACGCACCGGACGTCATAACCGGTACATTTATAATTTCTAAGCTGCTTTTCATTGCTTTAATTGATATTAGTTCGACACATTCGTATGTTGCTAGTAGTGTGGTAGGAACTCTAAACTTAGCCTATGAGATATCTGCTAGGAAGATGACGATAGTTAGCCCTCTAGGACACTCTGTGGTGGTAGACAAACTATATAGGGATGTACCCCTAGAACTTTAAGGGGTCGTGTTTCAAGCGGATTTGATGGAACTACCATTTGGGGAGTTCGATTTAATCCTAAGAATGGATTGGTTGGTTAAGTACCAGGCAGAATTAGACTGTGCGGCTAAGCGCATGGTGCTGAAAACGGTCGAGGATGTAAAAGTGGTAATGATAGGTGAGAGAAGGAATTACCCATCTAATGTGGTTTCCGCGCTGAAAGTGAAGGAGATGGTAAGGAAAGGATGTGAGGCGATTGTAGTTTATGTTTGTGCATTGGAAGGGTATAGCTTGAATAGTGATGGAGTGATGTGTTTTCAAGGGAAGGTATGTATGCCTAAGGATGTGGAGTTAAGGCAGAAGATTTTGCAAGAGGCACATAGCAGTCCATATGCTGCATCCAGGAGATAGTAAGATGTACTTAGATTTGCGGGAGTAGTTTTGGTGGCCGGGCCTCAAGCATGAAGTAACGAAATTTGTGAGCAAGTGTCTGACATGTCAGCAGGTTAAAGTTGAACATCAGTTACCCTCGGGATTATTGCAACCGATTAAGATTCCACAATGGAAGTGGGAAAGGATTACAATGGATTTTGTGAGTGGACTACCCCTTACGCCTACCAAGAAGGATTCAATTTGGGTGATTGTGGACCGTCTGACAAATTCGGCTCATTTCATACCTGTATGTATGGATTTTCTCCTCAGAAGTTAGCAAAATTATATGTAGTGGAGATTGTAAGGTTGCATGGGGTGCCAGTGTCAATTATTTCGGACAGAGACCCAAGGTTTACGTCAAGGTTCTGGAAAGCTTTGCATCAGGCACTAGGCACAAGATTAGATTTCAGTACGGCATTCCATCCCCAATTAGATGGACAATTGGAGAGGGTGATTCAAGTTTTGGAGGACATGCTAAGGGGATGTGTCTTGGATTTCAAGGGCAGTTGGGAAGAATTCCTACCCTTGGCAGAGTTCGCGTATAACAATAGTTATCAGGCGAGTATTAAGATGGCTCCATACGAAGCGTTATATGGTCGGAAGTGTCGTACCCCTACGTGTTGGACGAAATTGGGAGAGCATCGGTTGTTGGGTCCGGAGCTGGTTACAGAGATAGAGGATAAGGTGAAAGTGATTCGAGCTCATTTGAAAGAAGCCTCAGACAGGCAGAAGTCTTATGCCGATTTCAAGTAGAAGGATATAGAGTTTGCTGAAGGTGACAGGGTTTTCTTGAAAGTGTCACCGTGGAAGAAGGTTCTGAGATTCAGTAGGAAAGGCAAGTTGAGCCCTAGATTTATCAGGCCTTATCGGGTGTTGAAGCGAGTAGGACCGGTGGCTTATCAGCTCGAGTTGACACCAGAGTTGAGTCAAATCCATGATGTATTCCATGTTTCTATGCTTAGACGCTATCGCTCAGATCCGTTGCATGTTGTGTCAGTAGAGGAGATTGAGGTGAGCCCAGACTTGTCTTTTGAGGAGGAACCTGTGCAGATCCTAGATCGGGATGTTAAGGTTTTATGTAGGAAATCAGCTCCTTTGGTAAAAGTATTATGGCGGAACCATGGAGCAGAGGAAGGGACATGGGAGCCGGAGGATATTATGCATCAGCAATACCCTCAACTCTTTTGATCAGGTAAATTTTGAGGCCGAAATTTATTTTAAGGGGGTAGAACTGCAATATCCTAATTTTGTGGGTCTGTGCATTGGGTATGTTGCATGGCTAAATTAGTAGGTTAATGAATTGGGCTCAGACTTGGGCTTTAAAATCGGGGGATAAATTATTTAAAAATAGTGTTAGTAGTAATTAAATCTAAATAGCTATGTTTGGTAGCTAGTTGGGCTCGTAGCCCAAAAATCTGGAGTGCTTTGAATGGGCATTAAGGTGGCACCACTTAGGGGGATTATTGGGCCATATGTGGCCACTTGAAGCCCAAAAGGATGGGTCAAATTCGGCACTTCTAGGGGAAGCGGGTTGGATGGCACATTTGCTTCAATTTAGGAGCTTTATTTTTTTTTAATTAAGTGATAAAAGATGATAAAGGGAAGGAGAGAGTTGGTTTGGAGGTGGTCTCTTCTTTAGGTGAGATAAAGATTGGATTATCTTGCAGATAAGGGCTATCGGAGGGGGAGAGTTGGCGAAATTCCAAGCTGTGTGGGTGGGTGCTTGTGTATTTCAATTTGGTAGCAATAGTACTCACCTTTCTTTCATTTTTTTTCATTCATCTACTTTGCTAGTCAAAATCCTCTCCTCCTTTTTCTCAAACTCTTTTCTTTTCTTTTCCTTGCCGCCACCTTCCAGCACTTTCTCCCTCTCTTCAAATAGTTTTTCTTTCAAAACTCACTCCCCTCTGATACTCTTCCTCCATAGCCGAATCATTAAGGGGGTTTGCATCGTAAGCCAAATACTCCTCTGTAATCCGGTGAGTTTTGGGATTTCTTTCCTCCGTGATTTCTTTATTTCTATCAAGTTATAATCCAAATCACTTGTTCTAAGGCTTGCTGATTTCCCCTCTCTGTCCATAGAAGCTGAATTCTATCTATCTGTAGTCAGAAGTGCTAATTTGGTGGGAAAGCCAAAGATAGGTTGATGGTAGGTTTGGCCGAATGGCCTTTCTTGTTCATTATGGTTGGTCAATGTCATATGGTACATGTTTGGTTCCGAGTAAGGGATCGATTTGACAATTTGGTGTTGGCCGAATGTAGGTGAGGGTGTAAAGCTTTCTTAAAGACATTCGGGATTCGACCAACTAGTCAAATAGTAGGAGCGGTTGGATCTGTAAACCCAACGCCAAAGTAGCGTAGAAGCAGTAGTATGAAAACCAGGAGTGTAACTCTTACACACTTTGTATGCTAAATATGTTATATGTTATGTGTTGTTAAAAGCCGAAATAACGGCAGTGGTTACTAAATACCCCTGTGAATAAAAGTGAGGATGCCGGGTAAGTTATTATTATTTCTCGCGGCAATTGAGATCTATGGAAGCTTCATAAATCTTAAATGTTAAGCATGATCATACTGATATTGTTGGCATATACATGTGTTATGGGTGATGAGAGGAGGGGGAAGTATGATCTATCAGACTGTCACCAGTGATTTGGTATCATACAGTTGGTTGGCCCCACATATTATAAATAAATTGTGACTAAGTCTCAGTGGTCTTGCACCACCAGTGGTTTGGTACCACATACGCTATTTCTATAACTTCGGTTACCAGTGGTTTGGCACCACCAGTGGTTTGGTACCACAAGGGGTAGTTTTGGGAGATATGGATGGATACCTAGGTTGATGGGTTGCATGACATACATATTTGTATCTGAATTTGTATAAGAGCATATTTCCATTTGGGATGGGGACTTACACACTGAGTCTAGGTGACTCACCCCTTCCTTAACATTTTGCAGATCAGACTTAAATCATGGATATGGAGCCGGAGTGGACTCGAGGTGGCCATGCTCAGTTTTTATTATTTCAAAGATTTCTTTTCGGACTTAGTTATTTCCTTTAATTTGGGATTTCAATGTTGTAATAAGGCCTCCTAACCACGATAAGTATGTGTTTTTTTCAAACCACGGTAATGCTGTGTTTTTGGTACGGATTAAATAATGAATATGAAGTAGCAAATAAGCAACTAAGTCTTTTAAAAAAACAAGATTTAACGCGTTTTGAACACCGTGAGATTCAAATTCATTTCTCCAAAATTATTCAAAAGTTTTCTCCTTAAAACAAAATTGATAAATCAATTTGCAAATGTTTTCCTCTCCGTGGCACGCTAGATTCGGTTGTAGTGTTTGGACCGAGTTTGAGGTGTTACACAATTAACTAAGACACGACCATGCCATAATTTATACGACCGTGCCCCAATCGACAGAATCGAGACACCTCCTGAAAATAATTTACACGGGCATGTACCATGGTCGTGCCCCTGTTATGGGAGAGAGCAATTTCACTCAGATTTGGATACTTAGAGTCAAAAAAACTCTTTCCAAAGCTTATTCAAACATCGAATAGGAAGTATACTTGAATTGGGACACTTAGAGGCCAAGCAAAGCATTCTAAAAGTCCATATAAACACCGTAAGTGTAACCTAAAAAGGGCGTTAGGGGTGAGCTAGGCCAAGGAGCCGAGCCAGGAAGATCACATTTTGTTGAATCACTCGAAGATAGCCAAGTGGATCCATCTCGAAGAGCCAGAATTCTACTCAAGACGGTGAATTTCTCCTTCAAATCCTTCAGGGGGTTTTAGGGATTTTCTATGCTTTGTTTTATCTTTTCTCTTGAGATGTTTTCTTTATTTGTTATGAACTAAACCCTTCAGATGCCTAAAGGGGATGAAACCTAGATGAATTTTGTTATTGATTTCTGAATTATATGATAAATACTTAGTTTGTTCTTAATTATGCATGCTTAATCCAAATCTGATGTGCTTAGGTGGAGGAGGAATAGACACTACTTAAGAGTAGATTGAGCATAATTAAATGGAGTTGATCGCACGCCTAGGGATAGGGTGACGAGATTTTGCCGATTAGGATGAAACCTAAATGGGAATCCATGGATCGATTTACTACTATTCTAGGGGGTTATTATAAGTGAACGAGAGTTCCACTAATTAACCTAAGGTTAGACGTTATTCGCCTCGAGAGAGGGTTTAATATATGTTAAGGAGTCTTACGAATCAAACTAAGTAAATAAAATCATATGGTTCAGTATTAAATAACAAGTGAAGTTTAGATGGATTCTTCTTGAGGGTATCGTTGTGATCAATTGAGTTTTCTTCGAGTTATTTCCCTATTCATTCTTTTTGTCTTTGTCTTTAGCTTAGAAATCGTTAAACTAGATTAAATCAACCAATCACTCCATATTTTAGGCTAAATAATAAAAAGAAAGTAAGTATTAGTACTTTTAGTTCCTTTGGTTTGATAATTCGGTCTTGCCTAAGCTATACTACTGTTCGATAGGTACACTTGCCTTTAATCATTGTCAGAGTTAGTCTCAAGGTTCGATCTCATTCATTATAAATTTTAAAGTTCTGATTTTAGCGATCAATGACTTAATCCAAAACATATCAATAAAATTATGAATTAACAAGAATTTCATTATAATTAGTGATATAAGAGAATTACTTTAAGATAGAATATTAATTAGGGATTTAAGAATAATGCAAAAAGTTAGGCACCTTTTCTAAATAATTTTCACCCCTCCACACTTAAGATGTTCATTGCCCTCAATGTAAAAAGATAGATAACAACGAAATAATAATAAAATCATAAGATAGGGAGAGAAATGAACTTCCTAAATTTTGGATGAGATCCTTGAGTTGGCAGTGGTCATGGTGTGGTGGCCCCTGACAATCTCTGCGCTAGATGAAGAAATTGGGTAACTCGTGAAGAATTAGCCAGGAAACAGTAATAATAATTCTAAATATACTAATTATATATTTAAAGAAAATAAAAATAAAAAGGAAGAGTGTAAAAAGTAAAATACGACTCAAAGAATCGATTAATGGACCGAAAGGTCCTTATTGTTAGATGGTTCGTGAGGAGGGTGTGATTTCTAAGGTTGTGGTGTGTGATTCTCTAGCAGCCTTTAAAACCTAAAACCAAAAACTAAAATGAAATAAAATAAATTAAGCATAAGAAAGTCAAAGAGAGGAAAATAAAAGAGAAGAGAAAAGAAAAATAAAAGCTAAATGGCCTCAAAGACCTTTGGCTTGTCGAGTGGATGAAGCGGCCGACATGAACTTATGTTGATTAGTCTCTTATAGGGAGACTGGGCTAGGATCTTTCTATTTCTTCGACATTGTTGAAGAGTAAATCAAGACATTAAAGAATGAAGAAGGAAGAAAGTGAAGATGGAGGGGAGTGCAGAGTGAATAGGGAGGGGTGAGAAGGGGAAAGGGGTGTTTTAAATAAAAATTTTTAGTTCTGGTACATCCCCACGCCCGTGTCTCATGGGCGTGTTGTGTCCCACGGCCATATCGCACGTCCATGTGGTGGTTTAATCGCTTATACCACGCCTTGTATTGGATTGCCACGCCCGTGTTGGTTCAACAGTGTCAGCCACGGCAGTGTTGCACGGCTGTGGTATTAGTTGAGTCCGTGATTTCAAGATATTTTTCTCGTCCTATCTCGTACTATCTCTGCCATGCCAGAGCTAACATCCGTAGGATCCACACGGCCACAGCCACGGCCGTGTGTAAGGCCATGTGGTGTGGAAATCTTGCTTCATTAACTTGGTTAGTTTGTAATTAGGTGCTAAAAGAAAAAGAAATAAAAATAAATAGGGTTAGTACTCGGGTTGCCTCCTGAGAAGTGCTAGTTTAAAGTCTTAAGCTCAACTTACCTCTCATTCGTACCTTCACGGTGGTTTAAGGAGTGAAAAATCCTTTTTCATGCTATCATCATATAATTTGAGTCGAATGGAGTTTACTTTAAAAGTACCAAAAGTAGAATTACTTACCTCGACTGTTTCGTAAGGGAAAACATTAAGTACCATAAAGGGGATCTCTTCGTTTGTCTTCAGGTTTGATGTGGCGATTCGCGAGTCTATTCTATCAAATAGTACCTGATCTCCTATTAGTGATTTGATGTTCCTTTAAGTTCTTCTGGGGGTTTCTTCGGTTCCACTCTGTGTATTACTAGTTTCTCCTTGAAATGTGTCTTCCACTCATCTAGCTCATCGATCTGAAGTCTTTATTCCTCATGAGATATTTCTTTGTTGGCATGAGGTATAGGATCAGGCTCAGTGGTGTAGTTCTGTAGTGCTTCCTAAAAAGAAAGTTTAACCGAATACTTATCAATGGAATTTACGCTCTCACATTTCTCACTCGATGTCCTTGCTGGGTCAAGAGCTTGAAGACCGATTGATTCGTCACCTACACGAAGTATGACTTCACCTGTTCTAAAATCAATTTTAGATCTGGTAGTTTCTAGAAAAAGTCTTCGTAAAATTAAGGGGATACTATTGTCTTCATCCAAATCCAAAACAACAAAGTCTACGAGGAATATGAATTTTTCAACTTTAACTAGTACATCTTCTATTATACCCTTAGGAGTTCGAATAGTCTTTTCAGCTAGTTGAATGCTCATTCTAGTTTGCTTATGTTTCCCTAGACCTAGCTGTTTAAACATTTTAGATGGCATAACATTGATGCTTACCCCTAAATCAGCTAAAGCATTATCAATAGATAAACTACCAATTAAACATGGAATTGTAAAACTCCTTGGATCTTTTAATTTTCGTAGTAGTTTATTCTATAACATTGCTGAGCATACTGCGTTTAATTCCACATGCAACTCCTTGCCTAACTTTTGCTTGTTCGTTAAGAGCTCTTTTAAAAATTTCCTCGAATCTGGCATCTGCGAAAGAGCTTCAAGAAATGATAAGTTAATATGTAATTTCTTTAAGAGTTTAAGGAACTTACCGAACTATTCATCCGTATCATCCTTCTTCATTACATCGGGATAAGGTATACGAGATTGGTATTCTTCAATTACCAATTTTGAATTTTCTTGGCTTACCTCAATTGTACCTTCACTTACCACAGGTTCTCGCATTGGCTCAAGTTCAGATTCGACTATCATTCACTGTCATGAGCTGTTATGGCTTGAATTTGCTCCTTTGGATTAGTCTCAGTGTTACTTAGCAAGCTAACTAGTGGTTGTTCGGAGATCAACTTTGCGAGTTGCCCTAACTGGATTTCGATTCCTTTAATCGATGCTTGTTAATTTTTAAGTGTTGTTTCGTGTTTTGAAAACAAGTTTCTGACACCACTATGAATTTTGTCAGCATCTCTTCAAGGTTCGGCTTCTTTTCCTGTGGGTAGGGCTGTTGTTGGAAGTTTGGAGGGGGTGGTTGTTGTCTCTAATTTCCTTGGCCACCCCATGAGAAATTGGGGTGGTTCCTCCAATCTAGATTATAAGTATTACTATAAGGGTTATTTTGATATCTGAAATTGTTATTTGTATATTTTATCTGTTCGCTTTCCATGCCATGATTGTAGGGTGGGTACTCAGGATTCACCACACCTCCTAGATTTGAGTCACATTGCAATACTGGATGTACCTACAAAGAACCACACAAACCATCAATCTTTTTATTCATCATCTCTACTTGATTTGATAGTATGGTAACTATGTCGAGGTTGAAAACTCTGGCTGTTTTAGTTGGCCTTGTCCTTGTAACTTGCCACTGATAGTTGTTCAGTGACATCTCTTCTATAAATTCATAAGCTGCCTCAGAGGTTTTGTTATTCAGAGTTCCACCGACTGTTGAGTCAATTAACTACCTGGTTGAGGGGTTCACACTGTTGTTAAAAGTTTGGACCTGTAACCACAAGGGTAAACCATGGTGTGGTCACCTTCTCAACAAATCTTTGTATCTCTCCCATGCATCGTATAATGTTTCTAAATTCATCTACACAAAAGAAGAGATATCATTCCTTAATTTGGTCGTTTTGGCCGGTGAAAAATATTTCAGTAAAAATTTTTAGGCCATTTGGTCCCATGTAGTGATTGATCCTCGTAGAAGAGAATGTAACCACTGTTTGGATTTATTTCTCAAAGAAAAGGGAATAATCGAAGACGAATGGCATCATCAGAAATGCCATTTATTTTGAAGGTATCACAGAATTCTAGAAAATTTGCTAAATGAGTATTAGGGTCTTCGTCCTGCAAACCATCAAATTGAACAAACTGTTGAATCATTTGTATAGTGTTAGGTTTCAATTCAAAATTATTAGCGGCTATAGTAGGCCTAACAATACTTGATTCGGCTCCTGTTAAATTAGGTTTAGCATAATCATACATAGTTCGAGGAGCATGATGATCGGCCAGCTCTTGAGGTAGTGGATTATTCTCAGTCATCCCTTCGGTGGTATTAGTTTCGCCCTCTTACTCTTCTTGTATGTAATTTAAGCCTCGCCTTACTTCTCTATGATTTCTGCATAGGTTCCTTCATTATCACTATCGTAAAGTAGTGGTCCTGTCGGGTTCTTTCTAGTCATAAACTAGAGGTACCTGCTAGGAAAAGAGAAATAGAAAAAAATCAAAAAAGTAAAAATAAAGTTTAATTGCAAAAATAAAAAATAAAAATATGGCTAAAGTAATAAAAATTGAGCTTTCTTAATATTTCAGTTCCTCGACAACGGCACCAAAAACTTGATCGTGTGTCAGAGTCTTAAAAATTTATAAAAAGAATGATCAAACCTGGAAACTAACTAAGACAACGATGGAGGCAAGCGCACCTATCAAACAATAGTATAGTTTAGTGGCAAGACCGGATTGTCGACCCTAAAGGAACCAAAAGTACTAATACTAACTTTCTTTTTATTATTTAGCCTAAGAATTAAGGAATTTGTTTATCTAATATAAAATTAACTAACTATTAAGCTAAAGATACGAAGACAAAGAAGGAATTGGGGAAAGACTTGAGGGGAAAATCGATTGATTTAGACAATACAAGAGGAAGAATCCACCTAGACTTCACTTGTTATCTAACTCTGAACCAGACAATTTATTCACTTAACTTGATCCATAAGATTCCCTAAGTTATATTAATACCTCTTTCGAGGCTACTAACGTCTATTACTAGGTTGATTAATTGAAATTTCTCTCTAATTCAAACCCCTAGAATTACATTAACTCGATCTATGGACTCCCATATTAGGTTTGACCCTAATCTGGAAAATTTATGTCATCCTATTTCTCAGGTTGTGTTCAACTCCGCTTAACTATGCTAGATCTACTCTTAGGCGGGACTTTTTCTCCACCACCTAAGCACATCAATACTTGAATCAATATTCCGGAAATACCAAAACAAGAATTAAGAACACATATTTAAGAACAAATCAAGTATTTATCATACAGCTCAGATAACAATAACAAGATTCTTCTTAGGTTTCATCCCTCTCAGGTATCTAAGGGTTTAGTTCATAATTGTAAAAGAAAACATCTCAGAAGAAAATATAAAACAAAACATAAGAAAACCCTAAAACCTCCTGAAGGAATCGAAGGAGAAGTCATCAGTCTTGAGTATGATCCTGGCTTCTTGAGATGACTCAATTGGCTTTCTTCGAGTAAATCCCTGTATTCAACTTCTCTGGCTTGGCTCTTTGGCCTAGCTGAACACCTTGAAAAGCCCTGACAGAAGGCTTCATCGAACTCCCCCTTTTAATTTGCCTCATAGAGTGTTTATATAGCTTTGAGATGCCTTACTAGGCCCGAAAGTATTCTAATCCAAATAGAACTATTCTTTCCTGCGGCAGGGCCACGCCCATGGCACATGCCCATGTGATTCGAGGCCAGGCCGTGTTTGGGTCTATTGATGAGGCATGACTGTGTATTTTATGGTTTAGGCCGTGTTCGACTCTTCTTAAGAGGCAGGGCCGTGTGGTCTTAGGCCCAGGCCATATGGATTTCATGTTTTGGCCCATTTTTCCATTTTCAGCCCGTGTCTCATTCTTTTCATCGTTCGGTGCTCTCCTGAGTATAAAACATGAAAGCAAAGGATTAAGAGCATCTATTTCTATAATTAAAGGAAAAAATCATCCAAAAGTATGCTAAATGTGGGATTAAAATATTTTCATATTACGGTTTATCAATATGTACATTTATTTTAATTATTACTAGTTCTATGTTTTTGAGCTTAAACGGTTAATTTTACATTTTGAGAAGAAGCTCGTGTTATTATTGATAAGTTTTCAATTGATGTAATTATTCAGTATTAGTTTATTTTTCTAGTTAGGTAAATCGTCAATTCGCTCTCGATTTTAACCTTCTTTTTTAGCCTTTATCCACACCTTTAACCCAAGCCCCATTACAACCCTTTAAAGACCTTTTAATTTTTGTATCATCTCATTTTATAGTGGTGGAGATTTGATTTTCGTGCAAGCCTATGGTAATAACTTTTCATTTTGTACTTTTGAGTGCTTAATTTTTGAACCTTAAACACTTTGAGTGATTTGAGTGAATCTTTAGTGAGGATGTCGAATCTTGTCGGTTTTGAATTAAAGGTAATTATTTAGACAAGGGGAAATGCCTATGTTTTCATGCTTTAAAAATATGTGACTTGGATTGTTTGAATATTTAATGCTCTTTTAGTTAAATTATCAATGTGTGATTATTTATGAATTATGATAAAACATTATTGATGAGAATTATGAATTGAGAAAGCTTAATTTTAATTGGGAATTAAAGATTTTGCTTGAGGACAAGCAAATGCTTAAGTTTGGGGATATTTGATAAACCATAAATATAACATACCTTAATTCCATGCTTGTCATATTTTTGGATGATTTAATATGAGAATTAGTGAATTTGATGCTCCTAATCCCTTAAATTCATGTTTCTATACTTAAGAGAGCATTTGGGAGCAAAAGGAGCAAAAAAGGGGCCAAATTCGAGTTTTCAGGATCCACACGGGCTGGACACACGCCCATGTGCTAGCCCGTGTTGATTTCACACCCTGCTTCCCTATTACGCGAAAAAATCTAATTTTTAGGGTTTCTGAGCATTCTAAAGTCTATAAAGACACACTACAAGAAGACCTAAAGGGCACGCAGAGTAGAACGAAGAAATTACTTGAAGGAAGCTGTCGAAATCATCTCGAAAGCAGAGTCACTCCAAGATTGAAGATCTCCATCAAGTTCCTTAGAAGTTTTTGGATTCTTTATGTCTTATTGTTTTCTTTATTCTAAGATATTTTCCTCTTACGTTATGAACTAAACTACCTAAATACCTAAGGAGGATGAAACCTAGATGAATCTTATTATTTAATACTCTGAATTACATGATAAATACTTGTTATTGTTCTTAATTATGTGTTTTTAACCATTACTTTACTATTTTTAGGATATTAATTCAAGTTTAATGTGCTTATTAAGTGGAGCAAAAGTCCATGTTTAAGACAAGATCTAGCATAATTAAGCAGAGCTGATTGCAACCCTAGAAATAGGATGACATAAATCTGTCGGATTAGAGTCAAATCTAATAAGGGAATCCATATATCAAGTTAATGCAACGATAAGGGTTTTAATTAGAAAGAGATTTCAGTTAATCAACCTAGAGTCAGTTGTTTTTAGTCTCGAAAGAGATATTAACACAATTTAGGAAGGATTTCTACAAATCAAGGCAAGTGAATAAATCGTTTAATTCAGAGTCAAAATAATAAGTGAAGTCTAGGTGGATTCTTCCTTGGGTCCTGTCTTTATTCATTGGTTTATTCGATTACTTTCTTCACACTCTCTATCGCATTCATAGTAAATTAGTTAGTTAAATTTTAGATTAAAACAAAACCCCTTAATTATTAGGCTAAATAATAAAAAGATAGTTATTACTAGTAATTTTAATCCTTGTAGATAGATATTCCAAACTCATCAAAGCTATACTACTGTTCGATAGGTGTGCTTGCCTTTGTTGAAATATTAGTTAGTTTCAAGACCATCATTGCCACATTAGGTCCTGATGGGTCGTCGAACTTTACAATTCCCATTTTAATGGACCTTTCGATCAACTTTTTAAATGCAGTGCAGTTTTCGATTGAATGTCCTGTGATTCCCGAATGGTACTCACATTGAGCATTTGCGTCATACTATTTGGGGAATGGAGGTTGCATGGGTTTTAGGTAGAAAGGGGATACCACGTGTGCATCAAACAGCTCCCTATACATCATCGGGATGGGTGTGAACTGGAGCCTTTCTGTATTTGGCCTTGGTTGGATTCTTTCCTTGGGGGGCTTGAAGACTAGTGGTTATTGTCCTTGGCGGGCCAACGGTAATTGGTTTTGAGTAACCCTTGTTGTATGTGCCTACATTATTCACCTAATTTTTTTCCTCGTGGCCGATCTTTTGGAGTTTTCCCCCGCGTCAATCTTACCACTTCTCACTGCGTTTTCAATCATTTCACCAGACAACATTATATGCGAGAAACTCTTAGTAGCGCTCCCCAACATATGGTTGATGAATGGGGCTTTCAAAGTGTTGATGAAAAGCATCGTGGTTTCTTTTTCCAGAAGAGGTGGTTGGACTTGCGTTGCCACCTCTCTCCATCTTTGGGCATTTGCCTGAAGCTCTCATTCTTCTTCTTCTCCATATTCTGCAACGTGATTCTTTCGGATGGCATGTCTATCACATGAATATATTGCTTCATGAAATCTTGTGCTAAGTATTTCCACGAATTGACTTTGGCACTACTCAATTGGTTGTATCATTTAGCTGTTGACCCGATCAGACTGTCTTGGAAGTAGTAGATCAACAGTTGATCATTATTGACATATCTTGTCATCCTTCAATAGAACATGGTAATGTGAGCTTCAGGGCAACTGGTCCCGTTGTACTTTTCAAACTCTAGAGTTTTGAACTTGGGAGGGAGTACTAAAACTAGGACCAAACTCAGCTCCTTAGCATCGATTCTGCAATGGTAATCAGTGCTTTCCATTACTCTAAATTTTTCTTCTAGCCATCTGCATCGATCCTCAAGTTGCTTTGGCAGCTCCACTTTTGTTTTTTTATTTCAGCCATATCATCAAGACAAGAAACAACAAGATTGGTTGGGTTATCCCCCGGGTTGGAATCTGAGCTTATTTGGTAGTTCGTCGGCATCAAGGTACCAATTTGATACTGTTGGGGTCTGATTGTGACAAGTATTCTTCGTGGGTACACCTCTAGTTGTGCCTGGGTGTTTTTCAGGGTAAAACCTAGAGGGTAAATAGGATCCTCATTATCGTCCCCTGAGTTGACCGCAGTGCCTTTCCCTTTTTCGTGTTCTATAGCCAATAACTGCGCCAATTCATTTACCATACTTCTTTGGGATTCCAATATCTGATCCTTATCTCCTGTTGCACTTTCGCTAACTGTTCTTGTAGTTGCACTTACAACTGGTCTTGCATCTGTTTTTGAACTTGCTCTAGCCTTTCCAATCTTTGGTCCATTCTTTGGTTTTGGCGCGAGTACTATAACGATGTTCGGTTGGTTGATTCTTGTTAGTTTCCAGATTAATTGAAATTATTTCATTTAATTAGGGTCTTTTTGTAAAATTTAATGCATATAATGCAAAGTAATACAAATGCATGAATGTAAAAAGAGGTATTGATTCTGATCCAATTCAGTTAGAACAACTTTACTAGAAAATAAACTTCTTTACGTAAAACGGATTACATATAAGGCTTTGCCCTAATGTTCAAAGTCTTAACCTTTCTAAGTAGTCAAGCTAACTCTTGACCCTATTCTGATTCTGATTCTAATTTGTATTTCAAGCTTAGCATGTCAGCCTGAACTACTAAGGTTTGCAAATGATCGGCCACTTCTCGTATTTGAGCCACAGCTTCACCCATGATATAGTCTCTATCTCTAACCTGACCTTGAGAATGGTGAAGTTACTCTTTCCATTGCTTGTTGTTTGCTTCAAGGAGTTCAACTCAGAGTTCACAATTTTGTAATACGATCTCAAGCTCTTCTATTTTCCTTTTCAGCTCTTCAATCTTATTTAAGCTCGCTTTCAACTCAATTGTAGAGTTGTGATTACGAAACTGATGAAGTGACCTTTCTAGTTCTGCTACCCTAGCTTTTAATATGACATTTTCATTTTGACATTCCAATAGGTCTCTTCCTAGAGCCTTTTCTATAACCTGTGTATCTTAGCATTTTCTTTCCCATTGATCGGCTCTTTCTTTTCTTCTTGGATCTCTTGCCGCCATTGTTCTGATGTCTTTTCCAACCTGGTAGTCTTCATTGATAAGCACAGCTTCTTGTAATCTATTTTTAAACTGTCTAGATCTTCTTCAGCCTTATTCTTTCCTTTTTTTAACTTATTGGCCTCTAACTTTTGAACATCAATGTCTAGTATTAATTGCATCTTTTCTTATTCCAATTGTTCTATCTTCTTTCCTAGCTCCAAATTCTTCTTTTCAAAATCTTGCTTGATGATCTCTAGCTCAGATGGGACCACTCGTAGGTATTCTTCCATTGGTCGAGTGCCTTTTTAACTTGGCCCAGGGATGTTATCATTGACTCCTTTACTCCACCATCCATTATATTTGGGGGTCGTCATCGGACCTACAGTAAATCTTTTCATTTGGAGGGTTTGGTTCCAGGCGTTAGACATTTCTCGGATCTTTTTCTTGTAGTTATCTCCCTTATACGAAAACTCGCATTGAGCCAGCCCTTGTGTTGCTGGTATGAACTGCCTCGATCTATACTGCCTCAACAGGAGTAGAGGAGCATATCCAACAGCTTCCCAAATCCTAAGTAGAGAAACCTAGTCGAGATCTCCGCACCGGTATCGAATCTCATCGGGGATCATCCAAAGGGCTCTCCATTCGACGTCCTCATCTTGGAGATTCTGAAGTATCATCATCTATTTTTCCTCTGAAATGTTGTCTCGCTTCGGTGTAGCCATTAATTTTTTTAATGGTGAGTAGTTCTCGGAGAATACTCGATAAGAAAATTTTTTTACCCTCCAAAAGTAGCTATGAAACCATGCCAACAAGAGTTGCGCGCATCTAATGAATCTTCCTTCACCCACTCTTCGGCATGCATTCAAAGATTGAAATGTTTAGGCCAAATTGCAGGGATGGGTGTGACCCTCTTATCAAGTCTGTCGAATAAATCCAAAACTACCTCATCCACGTGCCCCAATGCTTTAGGGGAAAAAACCAGCCCATAAATGCTCAAAGCAAAGACATCAAACATTTTCTTCATATTTGGGTGTGCTAAGATCAAATCTTGCAAACTATTCCAATGGATACATTATCCATCTCCTTTTTGCTTGATCTAGGCTACAACCCATTGCTCACTCATTCTCGTGATGTTCATTAGTTTCTTTAGGAAGGTTGGGACATTAGCGGCTCTAGAATAAACCTTGTCGAGCCAAATTTTATGGGAACAAAATAAGATCGTGTATTCTTCCACAGTAGGTACTAAGTCCACTTTTCCAAAAGTAAAACAGCTGTAGGCGGGATTCCAAAATTGAGCCAGAGTTCTAATCAAATGCTTGTCCACTTTGATATCGAGTAGATAGGGTAAATCACCATAATTACAGTAAAATAACTACTTGATTTTTTCATCCCATTGGACTCATATCTCTTTCAATTCTTGGAGATTATTCTAGGTCACGTTGATATGAGTGAAGTTTCACAATTCTAATACGTACCCCTCCATCAGACTATCACCTTTCTCTAGTTGCATTCTCTCGGACCATATTCAGACAGCCGCGTTATCTTCCACTTTATCAAGAAATATGTCCTCCATGGCAAGCTCTTTATTTGGTAATCAAACGTGAATCAAC
The DNA here is from genome assembly GCA_025506655.1 of Gossypium rotundifolium. Lineage (NCBI taxonomy): Eukaryota > Viridiplantae > Streptophyta > Magnoliopsida > Malvales > Malvaceae > Gossypium > Gossypium rotundifolium. Next base: position 165,792,339 of record CP106725.1, read on the forward strand.
ACCCTTTTATGATGAAAATGTCATGCAATCACAATCAAAGCAAAACAAACAAGTCAGTCTACAAAGCAAGAATTTAAAGTAAGCAAGAAATAATAAATAAAGCGTCTATTCGGGTAGCCACTAGGGTTTGGTGCGGTTCTACCTAGGGTAAGCTCTTAGGGCTCATTATATGCGGTTCGGTTCTAAAGTAAGGATACCTGAACCAGCAGATTCATCGATCCTCACCCATTATAGGCTCATACAGACCGAGTTCAGTTCAGGGGAATACATTTCCCTATGGTTATACGGAGATGAAAATATCACGAAGACATAGGTACGGATGTATACCGAAAGCGATCCGCTATCCTATACGGAGGTGAAGACCTCACAAAGGAATAGTTTCTCACTCTCACTTAAAAGGGTAAAATCGATCGATTATGAGATGCAATATACGGAGATACATTTAAAAGATTCGGACCAATAAAGCAACCATATTAAAATGATGCAAATCACAAAAATGAAACGCAACAAAAGGATCATAAATTTAAACCAAATTATCCATTTTCGATAAAAAGACAAGAAATAATCAAATTGTGGCTTGACTCTCTTATTTTGTCCCCAGAGAGTCGCCAAGCTGTCGAATCCTTTTTTATATAGGTCAACTTTATTTAGAAAAACGAAAATGGGAGTCACCACCAATTTTTTTTAAAGGTGAGATTGGGTCACCTCGTATTTTGATCGTTTTAATAAAATGTTTTGATTTACTAAAACAATGATTTTGATATATGAAATTCGAGAAAACGAGTTCGGGAGTCAATTATGCACGATGAAGGATTAGCACCCTCGTGAAGCTCAGAATTGATACCTAATTAATTAATTCGTGTCTTAATGTCGAAATTCGAAAGCTTGAAAATGATTTGAAAATACGATCCCTCTTTTCATTGATGTTAACTTTGCTTACAAATTGTTTGAAATAAACGAAAAATATGCTTAAAATTTTCTCATCTCGTGACAACAAAATGTCACGTCCCGTAAGTTAGGACACGACACTTCGAATCCTTGAGAATAAGCTTGCCTTTTCTTTTTGTTTGAAATTTTATATATTTTAATTTTTGAAAGGATATTCGATTATTCGAGTTCAACGAGTAAAATCGAAACCCGTAAGTTAGGGCACGATTTCATCGAATCTTCTAAATACAGAACATTGTCTATTTTTTAAAGATTTATGATACTTAAAACGATGTGATTTTATCTTGTTTGGATATAGTACGTCAATGGGTAAGTATATCTAACATGGTATGTAGTATAGTGATAATGGAATAATATATATAATAACCATATTGAGCAAAATGTTAGAATGATAAATAATAAGTAAATAATAATAATAATAATAATAATAATAATAATAATAATAATAATAATAATAATAATAATAAATAAATAAATAAATAAATAAATAAAATAAAAATAAAATAGAAAATGCATTATTAAAAGGATAAACATGTCATGTAATAGAAAAAAAATAAAATAATAAGAGAGAAAAATAAATAAATAAAAATAAAAACAAAATGATAATAATAATAATAATAATAATAATATATAAATAAATAAATTAAAATAAAATATAAAATATATAAATAAATAAATTAAAATAAAAATAAAAGCAGAAAATGCATTATTAAAAGGATAAACATGTCATGAAAATATTGATGAGAATAGAAAAATAATAAAATAATGAGAGAGAAAATAAATAAATAAAATAAAAACAAAACAAACAATAATAATAATAATAATAATAATAATAATAAATAAATAAATATGAACAATATAATATTTAAGTGTAAAAAGGGTAGTAAATAAGTCAATGAATAAATAAATAAACAAGATAAAATCGAAATTAAATAAACAGAGGATTTAATTGAAATCTAAACAAAATTTAGAGTCCAAATTATAATAAAATAGATGAATAAACATAAAAGGGACTGGATTGAAATTTAAATTAGATTTAAGGGCCTAAATCAGAATAAAATAAAATAGAGAGCCAAATTATAACGCGCGAAAAAGGCAAGGGACTAATAGGTAAAATATCCTTGGTCCTTTATGTACAGAGTTTTTGGGCCAAATCGAAGGATTAAAGTGAAAACAGAATAAAATTAAAGGGGTAAAATTAAAAAAGAAAAAGGGACTTGATTGTAAACCACTTAAAAAGCTGAAGGACCAAAAGCATAATAAAACCACTTTTCAAAAGCACGCAGATCCCCCTGAAGCGGGTCGGGTTGTGCGCGAGTAGTGTCCAAAATGGCGCCGTTTTGGCGCTAATAGCCTCTAAGCAAAACGACGCCGTTTGCTTATATTATATAAATCAAATTTTCTTGTTAAAAAATTATTTTACCTCTTTTCTTTAGAAAACAACAAGCAAAACCTCTCAACTCTCAGTCTTCCTCTCTGGTCAGCCCAGAATCCGGCCAGTCTCCGATCGTCGAACCATCGCGGTGGCGGTCGGTCTCGGCAACTACACCATCGTACACGGTGGCCAAAAACATAAAAAAAGATCCTTTTTTTGAGTTTTCGAGCCCCTGAGAGGTCGCTTTTCATCGAAGCGACGAACCTCTGCCTCCCACACGGTGGCGAAATGCGATGGGTTGGGTAAGTTTCCTCCCCTTTTTTATTTTTTTTTAAATAATGGCAAAATATTGCGAAAAGGAAAAAATAAAAAAGGCAACCTTTTTTTTTATTTGAACGATTCTGTTTCTGTTTTGTATCTATTTCCTTTTCTTGTATTCGATTTTCGTGTGTCCAAAAAAAAAAATACATCTTAGGTACTTCCTTTATAGCCTATTTACACTTTTTTTATTTCTTTCTACTGTTTCTTTTTGTCCTTGCTTTTGTTCCTTTTTTTCTTCTTTTACAGATGCTGGCGAGTCAACGGAGGACTTTGTTGTTTTGGTGAAACGACGACAAAGGCGAGCAGGCAAGCCTCAGGACGAGGCGCGGGCAGCGCGCCCAAGGAGGAACAGCGCATATGGAGCTAGAAACCCTAAGATTTCTGAAAATATTTTAAGTTTTGGGCCTGTTTAGATTTGGCTTAGGGTTTTTTATTTGTTTTGTAATTGGACGGAAACAAACTTGGACTGTTAATTTTGAACTTTATTATTATTTTTTTTATTTTTATTGGTCTTGAGCCCGGACAAAAATGACCCGTTACATCTTCTATGTGAGAAATGGTTATAAATCCCTAGTTGGGCCATTAAACATGGATATAATTTAGCAAATATACAGATTTGAAGTTTGAATTGTCCATCAAAAGTCCGAATTTTACTGTGGAAATTTGCTCAAAATTTTATCCCTACACTACAGAATTTGTATTTTAGAAGAATATCATCAAAGAATCGCTGCATGCATTGTCAAAATTATAGCGAATCAAATTTACATGTTAGTTGTGACTGCTATTTTGTTTAACAAGTTTGGTTAAAATTGGAGTTTTAGTGGCCTAATGAAGTTACAGATGAAAGCTTTTTCCTGTGGTTATGTTGGCTTTTCGAACATTCAAACAATAAAAGAAAGGAAGACATAGCTATTACATTGAGCCTTATGGTTTTCCCGCAATAAACTCATACATGAAAGGAAAATGCAAAGTGTTGATGAGGTTGTTACCTTCATTCGTGGTTATGGGCAATAGTATCAGGATCTGACCTCAAATTTAAAGCATCCAAACCCCTCTACAATGGTTCATTGGGTTCCTTCACGTCCATTTTGGGTCAAGGTAAATGTTGATGCTGCCTACTCAAGTTCAAAGCAAAAAGTAGTATCAGGTATCATTATTCGAGATGAAAATGATCAAATTATGGGTTCTTGTTTTAGAATTCATAACTTGTTTAGCTCGGTAGTTATGGCTGAAGCGGTAGCAATTCTTTATGGTCTCCAATTTGCTCAATAAATGGGTTTTCTGTAGGTTGTTCTAGAAAGTGATTCAAGGATTGTCATACTGAAATTACAATCAAAAGAGGAGGACTATTCTAAAATTAGACTGGTTACTTGGGATGTGAAAGCATTATATCGAAGCTTCGTAGCATGTTGTTTTAACTTCATCGCCAAAGGAGGAAACACCATCGCACATACAATGGCGGAAGAAGGATTGAAAAGCTCGAAAGATCGTTTTTGGTTTGAAGATGCACCTGTAAGAGCCATAGATTTAACAGCATCGGACCTTTGAATCACGCAACCGCCATGATTTTCTACTTATTGGTTCCTGCTCTTTGGATTGAGGATTTCATCTATTCATTGAAAGATAACCTCAATCTCCCATCCTGTCTCGTTCTCTACGATTGTTTTGGTTAAGAAGGGTTTGGCCGTTTGGTTTTAGTGGTAATCTGAAGGGGTTTTTCTGGATGAAGTTTCTAGAGGTTGTTTTTTTTTTTTTTTTGTGTGTGTTTTTTAAATTTGCTCCAGATGTTTTACTGTACTTTTTGATCTAGGCCCATAATAATAAACCAAACGGATTATTTCAAAAAATTTCAACATTTAATATTTTAAATTTATTTGATAATCATTTTAATTTTTTTACTTAATATAATTTTTTTAACAAAAAAGGTTGAATAAGATAAGTAGGTAGTTATTTATCACTTAATGTAAAAATATTAATTTAATTTTTATTTTATTAAAGAATTGAAATAACATGCATTTTAAAATGTCGAGATATTCAAAGTATCATATTTATCTTTTATCCGAACCATTCAAAATAATATAAAATATAATATCAATAAGTTTAAAATAAAAATAAAAATCTTTAATACATAAATATTTATTTCTATCAAACAATAAAATTATATTCAATACTTATATTTACTAATTTACCAATCAAACTTTAATATAAATTTAATACTTACAAAATTTTGTATTAAAAAAATAACTAATCTTTGAACCTTTAAATTTTAATTATTTAAACACACCGGTTAGCTTTTTCATAATTGCACATAGACAACTCAAGAGACAAGGAAAATGAAATTTGGAAAAAAGGAAGAGAATTGTACAGAAAAGGTTTTTTATTAATTTAAATATATTTTAATCTTAGCCATTCATTTAATTAGGGTCAAGAAAATATAAATTTCTTTAATTCTATAAGGGTATAAATAGATTTGATTATCCGATGGAATAGATTCAATAATGTTGATGTAAAATTTTAGGCTTGATTTTAATGTTTGGGCTTGATTTGAAAAATAAACTTAAAATTTTATTTTAGTTTGATTCAAATTAAAAATCTTAAATTCAAGCTTAACACTGTATTAAATTTTTTTTATATAAAAAGACAAATAATATTTTATCATTTGGATGAAAACGAAGCATTGATGATGAGCAAACATCAACCACTAGCGGTGACTAAAATAAAAGCTGAAAGGGAAATTATTAAACAACACAACATTGCATAATCTTACGTTCTCCAATGTCATGGGAACTGGGATCTACTATAAATACTATATTAGATAAACAGAGCAAGCAAAACCCAAAGAAGATAGAACCTACACTCAAGTAATATTTGTTGTTGGTGGTGAAGCTCAAAATAGAAACATGGCGAATGAGTTGAATGTCGAAGATGGTGACTATTCAGAGCCAGTCAGTCCCACTGCACAGTATCTCAACAGCTCAGTGCTCTCCGTTTGCATTCTTGCTGTTTTGGACACGGAAATTCCTATCGATGATTCCCCAGCCTTGGGTTTGCTTAAAGATGTCTTCCTTCCCATTAGTCCTCGCTTCTCCTCCCTTATGGTACATATAATAATACATATATATATATATATATATATATATATATATGTTCCACTTCATTTTCTCTATCTGTCTATCTATTTTTTATCATCTCTGTAATGTATACCTATGTATGTTTGAGTGCTTCCTACACTTGTATATGAGGGTTAAGGTCTCATTTTCAGCTTGGAGTTTCGATATTCAATTACCCCCTCTAACTATTTGAACTGATCATGAGAAACAGGTTGAAGACGAACATGGGGTAAAGCATTGGAAGAAGGTTGAAGTAAAGCTGGAAGATCATGTAAACATCCCTAATTTCCCCTCAGGATTATCACCACAATCTTATGACAACCATCTCAGCAACTATCTGTCCAAGATAGCAATGGAACAGCTCCCACATAATCGGCCACTAAGGAATATTCATATCATCAAGTACCCTACTAGCAACGCAGCTGGTAATATAATATTCAAGCTTCATCATTCACTGGGTGACGGCTATTCTCTCATGGCTGCTCTTCTTTCTTGTCTACAAAGATCTGACAATCCTTCGGTTCCATTGACATTTCCTTCACTTATTCTGCCCCGAACCCAAATCTTTCTGTCAGAGGTACCAGCCTATTCAGGAACATTCCTAAAGTGTTACGATCAGCCTTCAACACTGTATCAGATTTTGGATGGAGCTTGATGAAAAGCAACTATGTTGAAGATGATATTAGTTTGATAAGATCTGGGAATCCTGGGGTAGAGTTAAAGCCAGTTGTAATTTCAACAGTGACATTTTCACTTGATGACATCAAACAAATCAAGACCAAGCTTAGAGTGGTACGCTTTTTGTACTAGCTTTTATCTCACATTTAATACACAGGAAAACAGGACTTTAGCGGCGTTTTTAATGGCGTTTTGACGAAAAACGCCACAAATATTATACATTGGCGGCGTTTGGAGTAAAACGCCGCTAAAAACAGTGATATAGCGGCGCTTTAGTGTAAAACGCCGCTAAAAATAAAGCAATAGCGGCGTTTCTTAACAAGCGCCACTAAAAATAAAGCAATAGCGGCGTTTTTTAAAAAGCGCCGCTAATAATCTGGGCAATAGCGGAGTTTTTCAACAAGCGCCGCTAATAATCTGGGAAATAGCAGTGTTTTTGCACAAGCGCCGCTAATAATCTGTGCAATAGCGGCGTGTAACATCCAAAAATTTGAGTATTTATATTATGCATGTTTTGGTGCTTAACTTGTGTATAATTAAAATTTTGCATATTTAGTATAGTCTTGAGAATACTTGAGAATTATTCGAATTTGAATAAATTTAGTAATGAGTACTTAATTGAAGTGGATCAAGTGACTTTGAGGTTTAAGTAAGTTTATGTCAAAACTAGCATAAGATGAGCTAGTAGCAAGGTGGTGTTGGCGCATGTATGTTTGCTTGAGGAAAAGGTTCGAATCCTTAGATGTGCATTGAGTTTTGTTTTATTTTGTTTCCTCTTTCAATGTGTCACTCATGGATAAGGTTAAATGATGAGTTGGATAACATTTTGGTAAGAAGATCAAAGGAAAAAGGTAAGTAAAAGTTTAAGGAAAAGAATCTCATGATTTAAGGTCATAGGGGACATAAGGAATGAATCAAGGGCTTTGTTTTGGAAACTTTGATGGCCAATTGTCCATGAACATGGACGGTTTTTGGACTAAAGAGGAGCCAAATTTTGGTAGTAAGTTTTCGGAAAAGTGGGTAGCTTGAGAGAATTTTTCATTTTGGTCATTTTGTTTTCCCAAAAACATTTTCTCTCATCTTTTCCTCTTGGCCGAATGTGCTTGTGTTAGGAGGAAAATCATCTTTGCTTTGTTTCTTTTGATCATCCTTTTGACCATTTGGTCATTTTTGTTAATCACTCAAGTATCCCATGTGGTGTTCTCATTTAGTGCCTAAAACATCAAACACAAACAACATTTTCTTTCTCCTCTCTCTTGGCCGAATGCACCATTGTTTCAAACTCTCTTCCTTTTCCTTTCTTTTATCTTGAAAATTTAATCATAAACCTCTCATCTCATTTTCTTCCTTTCATCATTTTAATTTTCTTTTCAAACATACTTTCAACATTTTCTTCTCCCTTGGCCGAATGTTAGACTACCTCCATAGCTAAATCATTCCTTTCTCTCCTTTGTTTTAGCATAGCCGAATCTTCCATTCTCCATAACATCTATTTTCAATCATTTTTCTTCTATTTAAACTTTGGATCATCGTGAAATAGTGGAAGGGTCGAATCATCATCTTTTCGGAGAAATCTTGAAGTTCATTTAAGATTTGATAATAACGTACAAAGGATTCTTTTGAGATCATTCGGAATATTAAGACAATCAAGATAGGGACGAAAAGGGTTGTTAATAGTGTTCTAAGAGGGTGGTTCCAATATCCCCTAAATTCAAGAGAATGACTGCTTTGGAATTTGAGACTTTTCACCGGGTTGTGGACCCTCATCCGATTTAAAATCAATTATTCAAAGTCGACGCGTACCCTCGAGCCATTGTTTACTCGTGGTTCTGAACCTTTGATCGGAGAGAAGTCGTAAATAGTTATTGTTTGAGATTTCGAGGGTAAGGATCTAGATCGATAATCATTAGAATAGTTTTATATTAAATATTAGTGTTCTAATCCATCGTGATGTGTGTTTAGATATCGACGAGCGGGAAAGTGTAGTTCTCACCGTAATCAGGTGTGTAATTTCACACTTATCTCTTGGGTTATACCATATCGTAAGCGTTATAATAAAAATCGTAAATCCGGTGAGATTGAAAAATACGTTATACAAATTATTTTATGTGAATGCATGAAACCAAAAATCGAGGATGTGGAAAATTACGGAATTGCCCTTAATGGGTTATTTGTGAAAGAAAGTGATATTTTGGGCCATGTGAATATTTTTGATTAATTGGCCAAGTGTGTAAATTGTGAAAAGGCCTCATATGTTAAATAGGCCGAATTACGAAATGTCCCGATGGACCGAATTACGAAATGTCCCAATAGACCGAATTACGAAATGTCCCGATAGATTGAATTACGAAATGTCCCGATGGACCGAATTACGAAATGTCTCGATGGACCGCATTACGAAAATACCCCTTTATGGGCCAAATTTGAAATATGTGATTTTTTAGGCCAAATTTAAAATATGTGATTTTATGGGCCAAATTTGAAATATGTGATTTTATGGGCCAAATTTGAAATATGTGATTTTATGGGCCAAAATGCTATTTTGACTAACAGGTCAAATTGATAAATTGTAATATAGGTTTTCATAAAAATTTACTTTACAAGTATTTTGTTATGCATAAACATGATTGCATTGGTTGGGATAATTGATGAAGAAAAGAAAGGCCTGATGCCAAAATTCTAGATAGGTGACTCTGTCACGATGGCCTGTTGCCCAAAATCTAGATCGGTGGTTCTACCACAATTATTTAAATGGCCTGTTGCCACAAATATTATAATTGGCTTTAAGCCTACTATTGGTGTGTTGGCGGGGTGGGTTGACTTGATCCCCACAAGTGTGATGATTGGTACGGGTGGTGTGTAGTGGATGGAAATTAGGCTTGGTTGGGAATTGCATATTACATGCATTATTATTTTATACCTGATTTATAAATATTTACATTTGCAAAATGGGCTCAAGTCTAATTATATGTTTATATGGTTTTGGCCCAGTGAATCCGGTAAGTGGGTTACACATTGAGTTCTAAGTAACTCAACCCATTTTCTTACCCTTCTCAGGTAATAATAATTGATGGAGACTTGGGTCGGAGATGACTTTGTGTGGAGGCTATACTACAAATGGTGGTTTATAAAACTTAAAGACTTCTTTAATAATTTTTATTAAGTACTATTTTTACGGCGATGTAATAAGGCCTCTTTAATTATGGATTTTATTATGTGGATGGATTTTATTATGTTTTAGTTTTTATAAATGTTTTTCTAAAACTCTCGTATAAAATAAAGGTTTTTCTTAAATATCACTGAAACTTAGGAAATTCTTTTGGAAACTCTTTAATGATATATTTCACTAAATAAATTCAATGTTTTGAACAATTACTACTCTATAGATCAAATGATAATCTCTTGTATTTTAATTATGTATTTCAAATAAACTTCGATTTTTCGATAAAATCTTTCTCTTAATCGTTTTTAGGATTTGATTCCTACATCGTTAATGATTTAAATGAACATTTAATTTGTGTGGCATGCCAAGATCCGGCTTAATGAATAGGCTGGGCTTGGGGTGTTACATTTTATAGTATCAGAGCCCAGTTTCAAAACTCGGTTGTGGTCTGGGTTCAACAATGATTTTTGTTTAAAAACTACTTAAATTTTTAGACTTTTTAAAGGTAGTATGCACCACGAGCATCCGGCACCAAGTCAAGTAAGTATTTGTTTATTAAATGTTTATTATTGTGATGAGACCTTAGGAACACTCTAGAACTACTAGTTTTAGGTGTTGAAAACGATAGAGATCGAGACTATAGGATGTGATTACGAAAACAACCCTATCTCTTATATCTTATAAAATATCGTTAATAAACATTGAAATAATATTCTAATTCATAAAACTTGTAATCGGATTAAAATCGAATTAGTCATTATGAGCACTAGAGGACGTGGTCGTGGACGCGGTAGACGTGGCCGTGGTAGAGGATGAGGTGCTGCGTCTGAAGCGCTGGGTCATATACCGAAAATGGATGCACCTGCATCATTCGAGAGCGAAACTAGATCTCATGATCATGCGAATGAGGATAATGCTTTGACTCAAGTAATGTTGCGAGTCTTAGAAAGAGTATCTGAGGCTAGAACTGGGCCAGTAGCTCGCGGATCAATATCAGAACGACTCAAGTCTAGTGGTGCAAAAGTTTTTAGAGGTGTCTCCGGTGTAGCTCCGAATGTGGCAAAATATTGGCTTGAGGCTATAGAACGAATTATGGATGATCTGGAGTGCACCGTCAAACAAAAATTGAGAGGAGCCGTGTCTTTGCTAAGAGACGAGGCGTATCAATGGTGGCTTACTGTTCGAGAAGGCACCGAGGCTGCATTGATTACTTGGGATTTCTTTAAAGCTACTTTCCAAGGAAAGTACGTTGGGACAAGTTATGTAGATGCCCAGAGGAAGGAATTCCTGAATTTGGTTCAAGAAAGTAAGACGGTGGCAGCTTACGAGGCAAAATTTCTTAAATGCAGACTGATCATGAGCGCTGTGTATGCTTTAAGGATAGGCTGAATGATGAGTTGCGGGTACTGATAGCCCCACAACAAGTACGGACTTTTATCTCGCTTGTAGAAAAAGCTAAGATAGCCGAAGAGGCTAAGAATTCAGAATGCCAGAATCGGGAAAATGTCAGAGGAAAGATGGATTTTAATTCATCTGATTCTTCTAAAAGGTTTCAAAAGAGGCCACGGAATGATGAGCCAATTCAAGCTAGGGCACCTATGACTACCAATCAAAGTCGAGAATGTGCCGACTGTGGAAGACGACATTCCGGAGAATGTTGGAGGAAAATTGGTGCCTGTTTTAAATGTGGATCCAAGGATCATCAGTATAAGAATTGCCCTCGACGGATCGACACGACTCGTAAAACTCAGAACCCTATGCTCACCACCATAGGTACTCAAAGAATCACCGAGAGGCCGTGGGCCAGGTCATGGTGGTAATGGTAACGGACGTGGACAAGGTGCACCGGGTTGAAGTAATGGCGTTAGAGGTAACACGGAGGCAAGACAGCCAGGATTGGTCTATGCGGTCAGGCGTCGTGAAGACGACGATGCACCTGATGTGATAATGGGTACATTCTTCATCTCTGATGTACCTGTTACTGCTTTGATAGATATCGGGTCTACCCACTCGTATGTTACTAGTGCCATATCTAGAAACCTAAATATTAGATATGAGATTACCGATAGAGAGATGACGGTAATTAGTCCTTTAGGACAGTCAGTAATAGTGAATAAATTATTTAGAGATGTGCCCTTGGAGATTCAAAGAGAGGTATTTCTAGCGGACTTGATGGAATTACCTTTCGATAAATTTGATCTTATTTTGGGCATGGATTGGTTGGTGAAGCATCAAGAATTGGATTGTCTTAAAAAGCGGATGTCAATAAGGACTGTGGATGATGAGGAGGTAATAATGATAGGCGAGCGAAGAAACTTTTGGCAAATGTGGTATCTACTTTGAAGGCGTAAAAGTTGGTGCAAAAGGGAATGGAGCATTCCTAGCCTTCATCGCTTTGGATACCAAGGATTTATCGGTAGAAGATGTAAGAACGGTGAAAGAATTTCTAGGTGTCTTTCCAAGAACTTCCGGTCTACCTCGGATCGGAAGTAGAATTTGGCATTGAGCTTTTGGTCGAACGACTCGTGTCCATTGCTCCTTATAGAATGGCGCCGAAGGAGTTAGCAGAGCTTAAAGCTCAAATTCAAGAACTGTTAAATCGGGGATTTATTCGACCAAGTGTATCTCCGTGGGAAGCACCGATTTTGTTCGTCAAGAAGAAGGATGGGTCAATGCGTATGTGCATTGATTATAGGCAGTTGAATAAGTTGACGATCAAGAATAGGTATCCATTACCGAGAATCGACGACCTGTTTGATCAATTAAGAGGAGCTTCGGTCTTCTCCAAGATTGATTTGAGATCGGGTTATCATCAACTCAAGGTGAAAGAGGCAGATATTCATAAGACGGCATTTCGAACTCGCTATGGACATTATGAGTTTTTAGTGATGCCGTTTGGTTTGACCAATGCACCAGCTGCATTTATGGACATGATGAACCGAGTCTTTCAACCCTATTTAGATCGGTTCGTAGTAGTGTTCATAGATGACATCTTAGTATATTCGAGGAATGAAGAAGAGCATAACTCTCATTTGCGCACTGTGTTGCAAATTTTGCGAGATAAGCAACTTTATGCCAAATTTAATAAGTGTGAATTTTGGTTAAAGGAAGTGACTTTCTTGGGTCATGTCGTATCAGTTGAAGGAATAAGAGTTGATCCTCGAAAGGTAGAGGTCATGTTGGATTTGAAACCACCAAGTCGATGGTCGAGATTCGAGTTTCTTGGGTTTACCGGTTATTATAGACGCTTTGTTGAGGGTTTTGTTGATTGCTACACCCCTAACTAAGCTGTTGCGAAAGGAAGTACCGTATGTGTGACCAATAAACAACAAGAAAATTTTGAGAAACTGAAAAAGATTCTAACGGAAGCGCCAGTACTGATTCAACCTGAGGCCGAAAAGAGTTTACCGTTTACTATGATGCATCACACACGGGTTTAGGATGTGTACTGATGCAAATTGAAAAAGTGGTAGCTTATGCTTCTCGACAGTTGAGGCCACATGAAGTCAACTATCCTACTCATGATTTGGAGTTGGCTGCGGTGGTGTTTGCATTAAAGATTTGGAAGCATTATCTCTATGGTGAGAAGTCAATTATTTATATGGACCATAAGAGTCTTAAGTATCTCCTTATCCAAAGGAGTTGAATTTAAGACAACGGAGATGGGTGGAGTTGTTAAAGGATTATGATTTCTCAATCGAGTACCATCCTGGAAAGGCTAACGTTGTGGCAGACGCGCTAAGTCGTAAGGTCGTATCAGAGTTAAGAGCAATGTTTGCTCATCTTAGTTTGTATGAGGATGGCAGTTTGCTAGCGAAACTTCAGGTGAAGCCTCTATGGTTGGAGCAAATTAAGGAAAAGTAATTATCCAATGAAAAGTTAGGTCCTTTAATACAACAAGCTGAAAGTGGTATAATAGGGGATTTTGGTTTGAATAAGAATGGTGTACTGTGTTTTCGTGGAAGGGTTTGTATGCCCAAGGATTTGGATTTGAGGCAAATGATTCTTCTAGAGGCGCGTAGTAGCCCTTATGCTATGCACCCGAAGGAAATAAGATGTATCGGGATCTCTGTGAACAGTATTGGTGGCCAAAGTTAAAGCGAGAGGTTACTAATTTTGTGGGAAAGTGTTTGACTTGTCAACAAGTGAAGGCAGAACATTAATTACCATCGGGTTTATTGCAACTGGTAAAGATTCCTCTATGGAAATGGGAGCGGATAACGATGGATTTTGTTAGTGGGTTACCCTTAACACCTACTAAGAAAGATTCTGTCTAGGTGATAGTAGACCGATTAATGAAGACTGCTCATTTTCTACCAGTTCGTACGGATTACTCATTGCAGAAGTTGGCTAAACTGTATGTATCTGAAATCGTGAGGTTGCATGGGGTACTAGTGTCTATCATATCGGACAGGGATCCTAGATTTACATCACGGTTTTGGAAAGCTTTACATGACGCTTTGGGAACAAAATTAAACTTCAGTACGACTTTTCATCCTCAATCAGATGGTCAATCAGAAAGAGTGATTCAGATTTTAGAAGACATGTTACGAGGATGTGTGATCGACTTCAGAGGTAGTTGAGAGGATTTTCTACCTTTGACAGAGTTCGCGTATAATAACAGTTATCAATCCAGTATCCAAATGGCACCCTATGAAGCGTTATATGGTCGTAGGTGTCGTACTCCTACTTGTTGGACTGAATTAGGGGAACGACAGTTGTTGGGTCCTGAACTGATATCTGAGATGGAAGAAAAGGTAAAGGTGATTCGAGCGCGATTAAAGGAAGCTTCGGATAGACAAAAGTCGTATGCGAATCTGAAGCGTAAAGATATTGAGTTTACGGTGGGAGATCAAGTCTTTTTGAAAGTTTCACCGTGGAAGAAGATTTTTAGATTCGGAAGGAAAGGCAAGCTGAGCCCTAGGTTCATTGGACCGTACCGTGTGTTGAAGCGTGTAGGACCAGTGGCCTATCAACTTGATTTACCTCCAGAGTTGAGTTAGATTCATAGTGTCTTCCATGTTTCTATGATGAGACGCTATAGATCGGATCCATCGCACATAATACTGGTAGAAGAAGTGGAATTAAGGCCAGATTTGTCTTTCGAGGAAGAACTAGTGAAAATTTTAGATCGCGATGTTAAGATGTTAAGAAAGAAGACTGTGCCATTGGTTAAGGTTCTTTGGCGTAATCACGGAGCGGAGGAAGCTACGTGGGAGGCTAAGGACGCAATTCAACAACAATATCCTCATCTTTTTTTTCCAGGTAAATTTCGAGGACGAAATTTTCTTTAAGGAGGGTAGAGTTGTAACAACAAAAATTTTGCATGTTTAGTATAGTCTTGAGAAGACTTGAGAATTATTCACAATTTGAATAAATTTAGTAATGAGTACTTAATTCAAGTGGATCAAGTGACTTTGAGGTTTAAGTAAGTTTAAGTGTCAAAAACTATCATAAGATGAGCTAATAGCAAGGTGGTGTTGGCGCATGTATGTTTGCTTGAGGGAAAAGGTTCGAATCCTTAGATGTGCATTGAGTTTTGTTTTTATTTTGTTTCCTCTTTCAATGTGTCGGTCATGGATAAGGTTAAAAGATGAGTTGGATAACATTTTGGCAAGAAGACCAAAGGAAAAAGGTAAGTAAAAGTTTAAGGAAAAGAATCTCATGATTTAAGGTGATAGGGGACATAAGGCATGAATCGAGGGCTTTGTTTTGGAAACTTTGATGGCCAATTGTCCATGAACATGGACGGTTTTTTGGACTAAAGAGGGAACCGAATTTTGGTAGTAAGTTTTTATAAAAGTGGGTAGCTTGAGAGAATTTTTTATTTTGGTCATTTTGTTTTCCCAAAAACATTTTCTCTCATCTTTTCCTCTTGGCCGAATATGCTTGTGTTAGGAGGAAAATCATCTTTGCTTTGTTTCTTTTGATCATCCTTTTGACCATTTGGTCATTTTTGTTAATCACTCAAGTATCCCATGTGGTGTTCTCATTTAGTGCCTAAAACATCAAACACAAACAACATTTTCTTTCTCCTCTCTATTGGCCGAATGCACCATTGTTTCAAACTCTCTTCCTTTGCTTTTCTTTTATCTTGAAAATTTAATCATAAACCTCTCATCCTCATTTTCTTCCTTTCATCATTTTAATTTTCTTTTCAAACATACTTTCAACATTTTCTTCTCCCTTGGCCGAATGTTAGACTACCTCCATAGCCGAATCATTCCTTTCTCTCGTTTGTTTTAGCATAGCCGAATCTTCCATTCTCCATAACATCTATTTTCAATCATTTTTCTTCTATTCAAACTTTGGATCATCGTGAAATAGTGGAAGGGTCGAATCATCATCTTTTCGAGAAATCTTGAAGTTCATTTAAGATTTGATAATAACGTACAAAGGATTCTTTTGAGATCATTCGAATATTAAGACAATCAAGATAGGGACGAAAAGGGTTATTAATAGTGTTTGGAAGAGGGGTGGTGCCAATATCCCCCCTAAATTCAAGAGAAGGACTATTTCGGGAATTCGAGACTTTCCACTGGGTTGTAGACCCTCATCCGACGAAAATCAATTATTCAAAGTCGTACGTACCCCCGAGCCATTGTTTACTCGTGGTTGTGAACATTTGATCGGAGAGAAATCACAAATAGTTATTGTTCGAGATTTCGAGGGTAAGGATCTAGATCGATAATCATTAGAATAGTTTTATATTAAATATTAGTGCTCTAATTCATCGTGATGTGTGTTTAGATATCGACGAACGGGAAAGTGTAGTTCTCACCATAATCAGGTGTGTAATTTCACACTTATCTCTTGGGTTATACCATATCGTAAGCGTTATAATAAAAATCATAAATCTGGTGAGATTGAAAAATACGTTATACAAATTCTTTTATGTGAATGAATGAAACCAAAAATCAAGGATGTGGAAAATTACGAATTTGCCCTTAATGGGATATTTGTGAAAGAAAGTGATATTTTGGGCCATATGAATATTTTTGATTAATTGGCCAAGTGTGTAAATTGTGAAAAGGCCTCATATGTTAAATGGGCCGAATTACGAAATGTCTCGATGGACCAAATTACGAAATGTCCCGATGGATCGAATTACGGAATGTCCCGATGGACCGAATTACGAAATGTCCCGATGGACCGAATTACAAAATGTCTCGATAGACTGAATTACGAAAATACCCTTTATGGGCCAAATTTGAAATATGTGATTTTTTGGGCCAAATTTGAAATATGTGATTTTATGGGACAAAATGCTATTTTGACTAATGGGTCAAATTAATAAATTGTAATATGGATTTTCATAAAAATTTACTTTACAAGTATTTTGTTATGCATAAACATGATTGCATGGGTTGGGATAATTGATGAAGAGAAGAAAGGCCTGATGCCAAAATTCTAGATAGGTGACTCAGTCACGATGGCCTGTTGCCCAAAATCTAGATCGGTGGTTCTACCACAATTATTTAAATGGCATGTTGCCACAAATATTATAATTGGCTTTAAGCCTACTATTGGTGTGTTGGCGGGGTGGGTTGACTTGATCCCCACAGGTGTGATGGTTGGTACGAGTGGTGTGTAGCGGATGGAAATTAGGCTTGGTTGGGAATTGCATATTACATGCATTATTATTTTATACCTGATTTATAAATATTTACATTTGCAAAATGGGCTCAAGTCCAATTATATGTTTATATGGTTTTGGCCTAGTGAATCCGGTAAGTGGGTTACACATTGAGTTCTAAGTAACTCACCCCATTTTCTTACCCTTCTCAGGTAATAATAATTGATGGAGACTTGGGTCGGAGATGACTTCGTGTGGAGGCTATACTACAAATGGTGGTTTATGACTTCTTTAATAATTTTTATTAAGTACTATTTTTACTACGATGTAATAAGGCCTCTTTAATTATGGATTTTATTATGTGGATGGATTTTATTATGTTTTAGTTTTTATAAATGTTTTTTCTAAAACTCTTGTATAAAATAAAGTTTTTTCTTAAATATCATTGAAACTTAGGAAATTCTTTTGGAAACTCTTTAATGATATATTTTGACTAAATAAATTTAATGTTTTGAACAATTACTACTATATAGATCAAATGATAATCTCTTGTGTTTTAATTATGTATTTCAAATAAACTTCGATTTTCGATAAAATCTTTCTCTTAATCGTTTTGAGGATTTGATTCCTACATCGTTAATGATTTAAATGAACGTTTAATTTGTGTGGCATGCCAAGATCCGGGCTTAATGCATAGGCTGGGCTTGGGGTGTTACACGGCATTTTTGTACAAACGCCGCTAATAATCTGGGCAATAGCGGCATTTTTGTACAAACACCGCTAAAAGTTGAGTAGCCATTTTTGTGTAGGAACTCGTTTCGATTTGATCCGATTTAATTTTCATAATTTTTTCCTATTCTTGCTTTGAATTGTATTTTATTTTGATACATTCACTTATAAGCAATGAGAAAGTTTCATTTTAATTAGTTACTTAATTATGAAAAATTACAAATTTCTAACTAAACAATTTATCAGTTTTCATTTAAGTTACAAATTAAGCTATTAAATTTGAATTATGGTTTCATGTTTAGTATGCTAATTGTATGGTTTAGGGTTTATTACTGTGGGATATGGGTTTAGTGTTTTAAAGTTTGTTATATATATTTGAGGTTTGTTATTTAGGGTAGTTTAAGATCTTAGTGTTTAACGATATTAAGGTTAAATTTAAGTGGTAGTGGTAAGGGGTTAAAGTTAAGGTTAAGGGTTCATGGGTTTAGGGGTTAAGGGTTAAGTGCTTATGGGTTAGGGTTAAGGGTTAATGCTTAGAGTTTAAGGTTTACGGTTTTAGGATTTAGAGTTGAAGGTTTAGGGTTTAGGTTTAGGGTATATGACCCAAAATCCCTCAAATTAGTTTCCCTAAATCAAACTCATAAAATCCCTAGAATCGTATAACCCGGCCCGAAGCTATTGGATCCAACCACCGTATACCCATCCTTCCTTTTATTGTGAAACTGTCTTCTCATAACCCCGAATGGTATATGTATCAATTATCCGATTGTTTATTTATTTAAAATAGGTTCAAGTTTTTAACCTTAATTTATATATTAAATAATTTATTATATAATTGTAAAATAGATAATATGATTTTTAAGATTAAAATTTTATCATTATATAGTTTGGGGTTTGGAGTTATGTGTTAGAAATTAGGGTTTGAAGTTTGGAGTTGGGGTTATGTATTATGGTTTGTGGTTAATTAAGTATTTAAATTTATATATTAAATAATTTATTATATAATCGTAAAAGTGATATTATTTGAGTTTTTGAAATTTCATATTTTGAAATTCAGATTTAAATTTATATATTAAATAATTATCATTATAGTTTTTAAACCTTTTTATTTCATATTTTGAAATTTTCTGCTTTTATTTCTTACATAAAAATTTATTTACAAATTATGTCATGTATCTAATTCTTTTAAATATTACTCAAAGTTTCCAAAATTATTTATTTAAAATTGATATGAATTATGTAATAATTAAATATAAAATTGTAATAAAAGTGAAGTACTCTTTCATTGATCTCTTCTTATAATTATTATTTAACTTCAGATTAACTAAAATGTTATTTTTTAATTTTATATTTAAATTATTTAGAAAAATTAATAACACATAGAAAAATTTGAAACAAATTATAACATAGAAAAATATATGTTAAAATGAAAAAATTAAAATACTATGATTTAAAATAATTTTAAAGATTTATGGGTGTATGACTGATATATTTTAAATTTATATATATTTAAAATAATTTTAAAGTTTTAAGTTTTAATGGTTTAGATTAATTATGGTTAATAATATTAAGTAATTGGAGTAATTAATAATAGTATAAAAATATATAGATTAAATGACATTAAAAGTTACCGGCGTTTAATAAAAAACGCCACAAAATCCATCAACATATATTAAGACGGTGTCATTTGAAACTTTGTTGTTTGAATTAGTGGCATTTATTGACTAAAACGCCACAAAAATATATCAATACAATGAAGACGTCGTCGTTTAAAGCTATTTGTTAGTGGCGTATTCGGTAAAACGCCACAAAAATCTGTCCAATATTAGTGGAGCTAGATAAAAAATGCCGCAATAAGTCCATCTTTAGTGGCGTTTTCCTGAAAATGTCGCAAATATGTATGCACATTAAGCTTCACGACGTCATTTTATCAACAATTAGTGGCGCTTTTTAAAAACGCAGCAAAACATAAACTGGTGTTTAGCAAAACGTCGTCGTTTTGCTGTGCTCGGTTTTATCCCCCTTCACCCCCGAAATCCTTAAGTGTTCAATTTGTTTTCTGCTTCAACTTTTCCCCGAAATCCCCTTCATCCCCGTCAACCCTAAATTCTATCATCCCTAAACTTTTCTGCTCAAACTTCTCCTAGGTTCCGTTGTCCTTTATTTTCTGCTCAAATTTCCCAATATTCCAACATTCAACAAACAACGACGGTATGAAATTTGTAAACAGAAACTTTTTTGATTTAGGGATTTTGTTTATTTATATAATTTTGTTTTTCATTTTGTTTAACTTCTTTATTTTTGTTATGCTGAGTATGAACTAGGTTTAAAATAAATTTGGTTGATTTGGTGGCCCGTAGTGTCGTCTTCAGCAAAGGTACGAGGCTGGTTTGTCGCTGGGTTTTTTTTTGTTATGATTTTTTGCTTTAATCTGTGTAATGGAGATGTGTAATGTCGATGGGTTATTTTTGTTATTATTCTCGAAAAGTAGACTGAAATTTTGTAATCTCTTCTTTTCTAATGCTGATCAAAGATAAGAGAAAGGGGAGGGAGATTTTCTTTTCATCATTTCTTCTTCCTTGTTCCAGAATCAACCATTCAAGAGAGGTAAGTGTGGTTTTCGTATGTGTAAGCATTTACAAATGTTTTTCGTATGTGTGTGTAATATCCAGGATTTAGGGGTTATGCATTTTCACTTAAATGTATGTGGTAGCATGCTTGTGTGTGATTTGAATGTGTTTTGGGGGCTTCGGGAACCTTGGGATGTAGGTAGAAGCCTTAGAAAAATATTTGATTTCAAATCCTTAAAGGAGAATTAAGGGAGCTAGGCCTTAAGGAGTTTAGTATGTGGACTAGGACACAAGAACTAAGCTAGTAAAGTGGCAAGGGAGGCGCCACTTAGAGCACAGGAGAGTGACGCCACAGGGAGTGTGAAGGGGCCTAGGTTCGAGTTTGCGTCAAGGAGAGGGAAGAGTTGGAGTTGCCGTGGACACTTCATGGATGAAGTGTAGATTGGGTCAAACAGCTCAAATATTCGGCTAAGTATGAGGAAAAGAGGGGATTTGGATGAGAGAGGAAGAGTTGGCCGATTGGAGGGGTCTTGGTGTGGCATTTTCAGCCAAGAGGGAAGTGGCTAGGCTAGAGGCTTTAGGTGTCGAAACTAGGAAAGTATAGGGCCATTTTCTCTCTTTTCTTTTCATTTGTGCTTCTGCCGAAATTCTTTTCTTTTGACCAAAAACCAAAAGTGAAAGAACCAATTGTGCATCTTCTCTTCTCTTTTATTTTGCTAAAGTCGAAACCTTGTGAGTTTCTTCTTCGTCTCTTCTTTCAAGTGTTTGGCCAAATATCCTTGGCCTTATTTCTTTCTCTTCTCACGTGATCTAGTCTCCATTGAAATGCTGAATCTATCTCTTTCTTTTTGAGTTATAGCCGAATTTCTCTGTGTTTCCAAACAAGGGTGCAATCGATCTCAACATTGTGGTAAGGGTTAATTGTCATTCGGTTTCTTTTCCTTTTTCCTTTGGTTAGCTGAAATCTAGGAATCTAATCCCTCTTATTTTCTTTTGGCCGAACCATGAAGGAGATATTTGGTTCTTGTAACCGACGCTTGAAAGGTGATTTTTTGGGATTTGAGATCCAAGGTAAGGGTTAGTATTCGGCCAAAGGCCATATTATTTTAAAGATGGCCAATTCTAACTATGGTTTTTAGGGGGAGTTCGACAGAGATAAGGAGAAGTTTCGGGATTCAGATCTATTTCGGCAAGGGATCTAGTGTTTCGGATCTGCCTCTCATTCGTTCAAAAGTCAAAGGCTAATTATTTTTTGTGTACTAGTGCTTGGCCGATTGCAAGGGAGGTTCATCACGTAGCTTCGAGATTTGGTTGGAAACCAAATCGGCATTAAGGTAAGGTGTTATCTTCATGCGACATATCCTTCGGGATTTCTTGTTGAGCCGAATAGGTTTTTGGTTACTAACAAAGGGTTGGCCGATTGTAGGAAGGGGGAAGGCAAACGTTTCGGGATCTCGTTAGTTTCACGTAGTTTCGGATTTCACTTAGATCTACGAATAGTCAGGTGTGTAACCCTACATTAATTCCTGATAGATTAATGGTAGCAGTATTAAACATGTGATTATGAAAATACGAGTAACATGACTAAGGGTACCATTCAATGGTACAGTGCATTTAGGTACGTTACCCCTAACTCTCAGTTAATAATGTTATAAACTTTGATATGGAGTATGTGTGATTTCGTTATGACTTTGGGGTAAGGTGCATTGCATGATATCTGAATAATATGTATGTTGCATGGGCATATGGTGATAATGATAAAGGGGAAGTGTTCCGTGGTTTTACCACATAATCCGTGACTTATGTCACATATTATGAATCCGGTGACTCATCACATTATCTCGGTGGCTATGCCACGATTATAAGGGCGATGTGCGCTTGATCGCAATGACGCCTTCGATGGTGTGTAGCAGATGGAGGGTCGATTTAGTAATCCCCATGGTGTGATTGGCAAGTACGGGTGGTGTGTAGAGGTTGGATATCTAGGTGGGTTTGGGTTGCATCATTGCTTATATTTATTATATGTGAGTTAATATGCCTTAATCGTTTGGGAGTCTGTGATGGTTGTTACACACTGAGTCTGTTGACTCACCCTTCGTGGGCTAACATTTTGCAGGTGATACACAGTAAATGGACCGGGTCGGCAGGGACTTAGTGGTGGCCATGCTCAGCTCAGCATTTTTGGGTTTTCACATAATTAAACTTATCGTGTTTTCTTATTAAGTTTTCGAGATTTATTTCGGGTTTTGTTTTGTTGTAATAAGGCCATTACTATTTAACTGTTTTATTTATGCGTTTTAATTATTATTCTAATACGATCAACATTGAACAAATGGTTAAACAATTTTTCGTAAAACAACTTCAAATGTTTTGACACCTAAACACCTACGATTTTCAACTTAATGATAAGCTCTAAAATTGGGCATTTCTTTTAACTTGGAATTTTTGAAACATGAAAATAATATTTTAATGAAATACAAGCTTTAATCATCACACGGTTTTCAACTTGATCACAACACAAATCTATTTTCTTCAAAACCACCAATTTTTTCCCAAGAGGTCAAAAACGAGATTTAGCTACATTTTACTCAAGGAGCATGCCAGATCCGGTCAGGGCTTGAGGGCCGGGTTTGGGGTGTTTCAACTTGGTATCAGAGTCCAGTTCAAAACTCAGCCTTGAGGGCTTTCTGGGCTCAAAACATTTTTTTTGAAATTAAGTTTTACTAAAAGATGAGCAGGTTTTCCGGCATGGCACCCGAGTCTCCGGCCTGAAGTCCACCAGGTAAGTACCCCTAATTATTGTGTGATTTGTATGTGGGTATTACGGAATTATAGATTAGCAGATTAGGAGCTATTGAACTCTAGGATTAGCTTACTCCAACACAAAATCACGTAAAATTTAAAGACTAATTGAACAAACCTGTGAGTAAGTCACCGAGTTAAGGGTGTGGCAACAGTTGTGCGCATGTCTAGGATTGGATTCAGGGAGAGCTTGGTATTTAAGTAGTCCTAGTGACTCACCTCCTCTTCACTCGAATCCTACCTGGTGCGTAGTGACGGTTGACCCTAACCAAGAGGACTTACCCACAGGCTAAATTCAATAATTAAAACCCAAAAGGGACTAGCTACACTGTTTTATAAAACCTTAGTTTTGAAATCACCGAATCACCCCTTGATTTGTAAAAACTAATTTAGCTTTTGAAAAAAAAAAATTTCGAAATACCCCTGGTTTGTAAAATTATTAAAATACCCTCAATTTATAAAATTACCATACTACCCTTAATTTTTACCAAAATATTCCTATTTTTTTAAAAATACCAAAAACCCTTATTTTGCAAAATTATCAAAATACTCCTATAGGATAAATTACGAAAATACCCCTGGGTTTGGAACGGACGAAAATGCTTAAATCGGTGAACGTGTGAAGTAGATACTATTGAATGAATGTGATTCTCTGAATTAGAGTAGGAGATTAGAGCGAAAACTTTGAAATGATCGAAAGAACTACCACTAAACTTCGTTACATAAAATTTGTTCGTGGATAATTAGTGGAACAGAAAGCTAATAAATAAAATTTCTTAAATTAGATTAAATCGCGATCATAGACATGAGTTCTAGGGGCGTGGTCGTAACGCGCGTGGGCATGGTAGAGGCGAATGACCGTATCGAAACCGCTTAGGTCCGGTCAGGTCCGAGAATGAGATGCCACCACCACCACCGCTAGTGTTGAGTATCGTGATCGACGGGATGATGCAATGTGAGCGATCTTTGCGAGTTCTTGAGAGGGTGGCTGGAGCAGGTGGAGGCATGGGAGCTCAGAAATATGTACCTGAGCGACTCCGAACCAATGGAACTGAGGTATTCCGAGGTGTATCTGGTGTGATGCCCAATACGGCTGAGTATTTATTTGAGGCGATAGAGCAAATCATGGATGATTTAGACCTGACTGCTGAGGAGAAATTGAAAAGGGTGGTGTCGCTTCTCCGGGATGAGTCATACCAGTGGTGGCTCACGGTTCGGGATAGTACTACAGCGGATGATCTCACTTGGGAGTATTTTAAGGCGGCGTATCAGAAGAAGTATATTGGGACTAGCTATATTGATGCGTAGAGGAAGGCGTTTCTGAGGCTGGTTCAGGGGAGTAAGTCCGTAGCGGAGTACGAGGCAAAATTTTTAAGGTTGAGCCGGTATGCTCGAGGTATCGTGGCTACAGAACATGACCGGTGTGTCAGGTTCGAGGACGAACTGAGGGATGACCTGAGATTGCTGATTGCTCCATAGCAGGAGCGGGAGTTTGCCATGTTGGTAGAGAAGGCTAAGGTAGCCGAAGGGGTCAAGGAATCTGTGAGACAGAATTCGGATAGGAATAGACAAAAGAGAGGTTTTGGATCGTCGGGGTCATCCGAGAATGCTCAAAAGAGACCTAGAGTTAATGGGCCGCGAGGTCAGCAGATTGTTACGGGAAGACAGTACCGTACTTTTGCTCAGTGTGGAAAGATACACCCGGGAGAATGTTGGAAAAGAACAGGGGGATGTTTTAAATATGGGTTCAAAGATCACATGATTAAGGATCGCCCTGTGGAAATCGGCAGAGCCGACCAAAGAAGTCGTGGTCTTAATCAGCCGGAAGAGATGGACAGCAACCACCGCAGGTCGTGGTCCGATTGGCAGAGGTAATGGTTCTGGTAGAGGTCGCGGGACACCGGGCAGAGGTGTTGGTAACGCAGAGGCGAGACAGCTGGGTCTGGTGTATGCGGTTCGTCGGAAGGATGATGGTGATGCACTTGATGTCATAACGGTACGCCTTTATTTCGGGTTACCCTTTATTGCTTTGATAGATATAGGGTCAACTCATTCATACATCGCTAGTAAGGTATCTGGAACTCTGCATGTGAACTCTGAGACTATATCTAGGAAGATGACTGTACTTAGTTCTTTAGGGCAATCAGTAGTAGTAGACAAACTCTTTAGGGCAGTGCCTTTGGAAGTTCAGGGGGCGCAGTTTCCAGCTGACTTAATGGAGTTGCCATTCGGGGAATTTGATCTAATCTTAGGCATGGACTGGCTAGTGAAGTACAGTGCGAATGTGGATTATGCTGCTAAGCGCATGTCATTGAGAACTTCTGACGACAATGAGGTTATTGTGATGGGCGAGAGACGGAATTACTTGTCGAATGTAGTATCTGCCCTTAAGGCAGATAAGATGGTAAGAAAGGGATGTATAGCTTTTCTGATGTTGGTCAGTGCTTTAGAGGCTGAGGAAGCAGCTGTAGGAGGGGTCAAGATGGTAAGAGAATTTGTGGATGTCTTTCCGGAGGAGCTGCCTAGGTTACCTCCGGACAAGGAGGTGGAGTTCGAATTGATTTACTGCCAGGTACAACTCCTGTGTCAATTGCTCCGTATAGGATGGCGCCAAAAAAGTTGGTAGAGCTCAAGGCCCAGATCCAAGAGTTACTCGATCGTGGGTTTATCCGACCCAGTGTGTCTCCATGGGAAGCACCGGTCCTATTCGTGAAGAAAAATGACGGGACTATGCGTATGTGCATAGATTACCAGCAGTTGAATAAGCTGACCATCAAGAATAAGTACCCATTACCGAGGATAGACGACTAGTTCGATCAGCTTAAGCGGGCCGCATTATTTTCAAAGATAGATCTACGGTCGGGATATCATCAGCTTAAGGTGAAGGAAATTGATATCCATAAGACAGCTTTTTGGACTAGATACGGACATTATGAGTTTTTAGTTATGCCGTTCGGATTGACGAACGCCCCAGCCGCATTCATGGATATGATGAACCGGGTTTTCCAACCCTACTTGGATCAGTTCGTCGTTGTGTTTATAGACGACATTCTGGTATATTTCAAGTCCGAGGAAGAGCATGATGCGCATCTCTGGGTGGTATTGTAGGTGTTAAGGGAAAAGAAGTTATATGCCAAGTTCAGCAAGTGCGAGTTTTGGCTGAAGGAAGTTACATTCTTAGGTCATGTGGTGTCCGCAGAAGGGATAAGGGTGGATCCTCGAAAGATTGAGGCAAGATAGATTGGAAACCACCTAAGTCTGTGGCGAGGTTCGTAGTTTCTTGGGGTTAGCAGGCTACTACAGGAGATTTATTGAAGGGTTCTCGTCAATAGCAGTACCTCTGACGAAGTTGTTGAGAAAGGAGGTACCTTTCGTATGGGCGGATGGGCAACAAGAGAGTTTTGAGAAGCTTAAGAGAGTATTGACGGAAGCTCCAGTTTTGATTCAGTCAGAAGCAGGGAAAGATTTTGTGGTGTATTGTGATGCTTCCCATACAGGATTGGGATGTGTCTTAATGCAAGACGGAAAGGTGGTCGCCTATGCGTCTCGACAATTGAGGCCACATGAGGTTAACTATCTGACACATGATCTGGAGTTGGCGGCGGTAGTATTCGCTCTAAAAGTATGGAGGCACTACTTGTATGGAGAAAGGTGATGATCTACACCGATCACAAGAGTTTGAAATATTTGTTGACTCCGAAGGAGCTGAATTTGAGACAGCGAAGGTGGGTAGAGTTGTTGAAAGACTATGACTGTTCAATAGAGTATCACCCGGGCAAGGCAAATGTAGTGGCAGATGCCCTAAGTCGAAAAGTGGTGTCGAATCTGAGGGCAATGTTTGCACATCTTAGCCTTTATGATGATGGAAGTTTGCTAGCAGAGTTGCAAGTGAAGCCGACATGGTTAAGTCAGGTAAAGGAGAAATAGTTGGTAGATGGTGAACTAAGTGCTAAGCTACGGCAAGTGCAGAATGGGGAATTGGAAGGTTTTGGTATGAACAGCGATGGAGTGCTGTGTTTTTGAGGTAAGGTCTGTATGCTAAAGGATGAGGAGTTAAGGCAAAAATTCTTCGGGAATCGTATAGTAGCCCTTATGCTATGCATCCTAGAGGAAGTAAGTTATACAGGGATCTACGGGATCAGTTTTGGTGGCCTGGTCTTAAGCGGGAAGTTACAGAATTTGTAGGGAAGTGCTTAATGTGTCAGCAGGTTAAAGCTAAAACCAAGTACCGTCAGGATTGCTTCATCCGATAAAGATTCCGTAGTGGAAGTGAGAGAGAATTATCATGGACTTCGTTAGTGGGCTTCCTCTTACGCCTACTAAGAAGGACTCGGTATGGGTGATAGTAGATCGGTTGACGAAGTCTGCACATTTCATACCAGTGCAGGGTTGACTATTCTCTGCAGAGATTGGCAAAATTGCACGTAGCAGAAATTGTGAGGCTGCACGGAGTGCGGTGTCAATTATTTTGGATAGGGATCCGAGGTTCACGTCGAGGTTTTGGAAAGCACTACATCAGGCTTTAGGCACTAGGTTGGATTTTAGTACAGCATTTCATCCACAGACGGACGGCCAGTCTGAGCGGGTAATTCAAGTGCTAGAGGATATGTTGAGAGGTTGCGTGATAGACTTTAGAGGGAGCTGGGAGTAGTTCTTGCCTTTAGCAAAATTTGCGTACAATAACAGCTATCAAGCAAGTATTCGGATGGCACCATATGAAGCGTTGTATGGACGGAAGTGTCGCACTCCTACGTGTTGGACAGAATTGGGGGAACGTCATTTTGGGTCTAGAGATTGTGGTGGAATCGAAGAAAAGGTTAAGGTAATTCGACAGGATTGAAGGAGGCATCTGGCAGGCAAAAGTCATATGCATATCTCAAGCGGAAAGGGATAGAGTTTGCTGTAGGGGATCAGGTGTTTCTAAAAGTTTGGCCATGGAAGAAGGTGATGAGATTTGGTCGCAAGGGATAGTTGAGTCCCAGGTTTATAGGACCTTATTGGATTTTGAAGCGGGTTGGACCAGTAGCATATCAGTTAGGGTTGCCTTCAGAATTGAAGAAGATGCACGATGTGTTTCACATTTTTATGCTACGTCGTTACTGATTGGATCCATCTCATGTAATACCGATTGAGGAGGTGGAGCTAAGACCAGATTTGTCCTATGAGAAAAGCCGATTCAAATTCTGGAATGGGATGTGAAGGTGCTACGGAGGAAATCAATTCCTCTAGTCAAAGTGTTATGGCGTAACCATGGATTGGAGGAAGCTTCGTGGAAGCCAGAGGAAACAATGCGACAGCAATACCCTCACTTATTTTAGCCAGGTAATTTCGAGGTCAAAATTATTTTAAGGAGGTAGAACTGTAATATCCAGGATTTAGGGGTTATGCATTTTCACTTAAATGTATGTGGTAACATGCTTGTGTGTGATTTGAATGTGTTTTTGGGGCTTGGGAACCTTGGATGTAGGTAGAAGCCTTAGAAAAATATTTGATTTCTAAGCCTTAAAGGAGAATTAAGGGAGCTAGGCCTTAAGGAGTTTAGTATGTGGACTAGGACACAAGAACTAAGCTAGTAAAGTGGCAAGGGAGGCGCCACTTAGAGCACAGGAGAGTGAAGCCACAGAGAGTGTGAAGGAGCCTAGGTTCGAGTAACACAGGTAGCGTTTTGGCATTTATTTTTGCGTCAAGGAGAGGGAAGAGTTGGAGTTGCCGTGGACACTTCATGGATGAAGTGTAGATTGGGTCAAACAGCTCAAATATTCTGCTAAGTAGGAGGAAAAGAGGGGATTTGGATTAGAGAGGAAGAGTTGGCCGATTGGAGGGGTCTTGGTGTGGCATTTTCGGCCAAGAGGAAAGTGGCTAGGCTAGGGGCTTTAGGTGCCGAAACTAGGAAAGTATAGGGCCATTTTCTCTCTTTTCTTTTCATTTGTGCTTCTGCCGAAATTCTTTTCTTTTGACCAAAAATCGAAAGTGAAAGAACCAATTGTGCATCTTCTCTTCTCCTTTTATTTTGCTAAAGCCAAAACCTTGTAAGTTCTCTGCTTCCTCTCTTCTTTCAAGTGTTTGGCTGAATATCCTTGGCCTTATTTCTTTCTCTTCTCACGTGATCTAGTCTCCATTGAAATGCCGAATCTATCTCTTTCTTTTTGAGTTATAGCCGAATTTCT
Organism: Gossypium rotundifolium; assembly: GCA_025506655.1. Taxonomy (NCBI): domain Eukaryota; kingdom Viridiplantae; phylum Streptophyta; class Magnoliopsida; order Malvales; family Malvaceae; genus Gossypium; species Gossypium rotundifolium. The sequence goes on from CP106725.1 coordinate 165,821,778, forward strand.
ATGTGTTTCCAAACAAAGGTGCAATCGATCTCAACATTGTGGTAAGGGTTAACTATCATTCGGTTTCTTTTCCTTTTTCCTTTGGTTAGCTGAAATCTAGGAATCTAATCCCTCTTATTTTCTTTTGGCCGAACCATGAAGGAGATCTTTCGGGATTCTTGTAGCCGACGCTTGAAAGGTGATTTTTTGGGATTTGAGATCCAAGGTAAGGGTTAGTATTCGGCCAAAGGCCATATTATTTTAAAGATGGCTGAGCCATATTATTTTAAAGATGGCCGATTCTAACTATGGTTTTTAGGGGGAGTTCGACAGAGATAAGGAGAAGTTTCGGGATTCAGATCTATTTCGGTAAGGGTTCTAGTGTTTTGGATCTGTCTCTCATTCGTTCAAAAGTCGAAGGCTAATTATTTTTTGTGTGCTAGTGCTTGGCCGATTGCAAGGGAGGTTCATCACGTAGCTTTGAGATTTGGTTGGAAACCAAATCAGCATTAAGGTAAGGTGTTATCTTCATGCAACATATCCTTTGGGATTTCTTGTTGAGCCGAATAGGTTTTTGGTTACTAACAAAGGGTTGGCCGATTGTAGGAAGGGGGAAGGCAAATGTTTCGGGATCTCGTTATTTCACGTAGTTTCAGGATTTCGCTTAGATCTACGAATAGTCAGGTGTGTAACCCTACATTAATTCCCGATAGATTAATGGTAGCAATATTAAACATGTGATTATGAAAATACGAGTAACATGGCTAAGGGTACCATTCAATGGTACAAGGCATTCAGTATCGTTACCCCTAACTCTCGCTTAATAATGTTATAAACTTTGATATGGAGTATGTGTGATTTCGTTATGACTTTGGGGTAAGGTGCATTGCATGATATCCGAATAATATGTATGTTGCATGGGCATATGGGTGATAATGATAAAGGGGAAGTGTTCCGGTGGTTTTACCACATTATCCGGTGACTTATGTCACATATTATGAATCCAAAGACTCATCACATTATCCGGTGGCTATGCCACGATTATAAGGGCGATGTGCGCTTGATTGCAATGATCGCCTTCGATGGTGTGTAGCGGATGGAGGGTCGATTTAGTAATCCCACGGTGTGATTGGCGAATGCGGGTGGTGTGTAGAGGTTGGATATCTAGGTGGGTTTGGGTTGCATCATTGCTTATATTTGTTATATGTGAGTTGATATGCCTTGATCGTTTGGGAGTCTGTGATGGTTGTTACACACTGAGTTTGTTGACTCACCCTTTGTGGGCTAACATTTTGCAGGTGATACATAGTAAATAGACCGGGTCGGCAGGGACTTTGTGGTGGCCATGCTCAGCTCAGCATTTTTGGGTTTTCACATACTTAACTTATCGTGTTTTCTTATTAAGTTTTCGAGATTTATTTCGGGTTTTGTTTTGTTGTAATAAGGCCATTACTATTTAACTGTTTTATTTATGCATTTTAATTATTATTCTAATACGATGAACATTGAACAAATGGTTAAACAATTTTTCGTAAAACAACTTCAAATGTTTTGACACCTAAACACCTACGATTTTCAACTTAATGATAAGCTCTAAAATTCGTTATTTCTTTTAACTTGGAATTTTTGAAACATGAAAATAACGTTTTAATGAAATACAAACTTTAATCATAACACGGTTTTCAACTTGATCATAACACAAATCTATTTTCTTCAAAACCACCAATTTTTTTCCCAAGAGGTCAAAAACGAGATTTAGCTACATTTTACTCAAGAGCATACCAGATCCGGTCAGGGCTTGTGGACCGGGTTTGGGGTGTTTCAGTGTGTGTATTCCTAGCAGTTTATTCCTAGGTTATATTTGTTATATAATGTTTGCCGAAAAGAATCTGGCAGTTTATAGAGAAAATGCAGTATATGTTCATTTCTTGAATGATGATTGGCTAGAAACCCTTCGGTTTTACATGATAAGGAGGAAATAAAATTGAAAATACGGAAATGTGGAGTTAAAAAGTAGAAAGATAGAAAATATATTTTCTTTCCATTAGTTTGCTTGAATGGAAACATGGAAAAATTAGAAGACAACTAATTCCGTTCCATTCAATGCTCGATAGAGTTGAAAAATAAGAGGGAAAAAAAAAAGATTTTAAAAATGCATAATTTTGTGCACTAAACTTACATCTCTCTTATTTTCTCTCATCTTATCATTACAAATTTGAATGATTTGTTTATATTCAGGAGGAAAGAAAATGATCATGTTTCCTATTTTTTTTTTCCTTTGACTTTTCCTACTGAGCACATTCAAAGTTGATTTTCTTCACTTTTTCACTCTTTCAAGCTCACCTTAAATATTTGCAATAGAGAGAACACTGATGTCCGATGCATATTCAAACATGACCATAGTGATATGATCCTCTTGATATCCATCAAATACATAAAGAGTTGAACATGCTCTGAGAATTGCTTGTTAGTTTTGTTCAGTTGAGTTGTGTTGTTTGATTGCCAATAAAAGATTTACTAGTATTCTATGGTAATTTTGATTGTTTCTTTTGTTGGACTTCATGTTTGAACAACAGTTTTAGGTGCGGTTAAAGTTTTTAAGTTGACTGCTCCTAGTTAAAACTTTACGTATCTTATTGCTTTGCTCCAGTATAGACCTTAGGAAGTCCTTAATTTTGATTGATACAAGGACATGACAAGAAGACATATAGAAAATTGATATATTTCTTATTAATTTGTATTTAATTATTATTGAATTAAAAATTCATAAAATTACATGCATATCTTTATTATTAGAGATTCCATCAATTCATTGACACACTTAATCTGCCTGAATTTCTTGTGTTTTTGTTTACTTGTCTGTGTGCTTATTTCTAGAATGTATACTTATGCTTCTTGTAAGTTGACTGTTGTTGAGTGCAAGGGTCTTTATATTCCAGGTCTTTATATTGCTATGAATTCTGTGCTTGCTTTAGCAGCTGGGTACACTACATCTAAGGTCGGTTACTCGTTTTTGATACATTATATTGTCATGGTATTGTATGCCTTGGTTAGTTGTTTATTATTATTTTACATGATCTACTTTGGGTCCTTGGTTCTCATGATTGTTTGTATTATTTATAATAATAAACTAAATCTTTTAACATCGAATAACAATTGAATCAAAGCCCTTTAGTAATTCAGAAATGATTGTAATAGTAATTATTATGTTACATTGTCCATGAGAAAAAGTCTACTAGTTATCTTTAATCTAATGTGTTGGGTTTTCTACAAAACAAGAAGATATGGTGTCATTTAATCCGGAATGTGTTGAGTATACACAGCTTGGAGTAATTTTATAATCGAGAGAGTTTTATAGCTACTGTTTCTTTGTTTATGTAATTATCCTGTAATTATAATCAGTAGAGTTTTTATAAGATATGGAGTCATTTAATTCAAGAATGTGTTGAGTATACACATTATTGGATGTCAAATTCAATTATCCTATTTCTTTGTTTATGTAATTATTGTTTTAGGGTCTTATTAATTGATACATGACTAGTAGTCTAATTGCTACTGTTTTCTTGTTCCTTTTTGTTTATTTCATGGGGTTTTGGTTTTGAGCAACAAAGATAAAAGCCTCTTTCTTGACCATGTGGTTTGCTTATAGGATTCCCTATATATAATATTTTTACTGAATGTACTTGACCTTTCTGCTTTTGATGTCACCGTCTACAGCAACCCCATACATGCCAGCTTAATTATTATTACACTAATAGCAATATACTACACATATAGTTCTTCTTCTTATTGGTTATTAATTCCTTAATCCTTAAACATTTAAGAATGATTTCCACATTCATGATCGATGTATGCTTCAAAACTTGGCAATCTTGTTATTCCCTCTATTAAATCATTTAATTACATTAGTTTTTTTTTTTTGGATTATTGGCATTTTTTGTGTTTTATAAATTTTATTTTAATATTTTGGTTTGGGTGTTAATTACCTTATCATCATTGCTTGCAGGTGTAATTTTATCCCTGACAATGTTATAGACAAAGTTCTGTTATTGACTCATAGAAAGGAAAAATACTTAGTATTTGCTGTAGTTCGATTTGTTTGCACCATTCTTACTCGTCATGTAAGTTAATTCACTCGTACTTTTGCTATTTATACCGTTTTATTGTTCATTTATTTTATTATTTTCAATTTTATGGAGTTTCTTTTTTATTCTTCTTGTAGCTTCTCAAAAGTTTTGGGCGTCCTTTGCTCAGCACAATAGTAGTTGCTGGAATCGACTCTACAATCCAATTTACAATTTGTAAGCATGTATATTTAATTTGCTAAATTTCTAAAAGGTATGTATATTTAATTTGCTAAATTTCTTATGTTGTTTGTATTTCAGTTATTGCTTCCTACTGCTCCTGCAACTGTCGGATTGGATTTGCAGCCCCTGTTTCTTCGTGAGAGTGGAGTAGACCATCTTCTAGAAATTATTAAGGTACGTTTTTAGTTCAAAATTCAGATCAATAACAGTTATATCATGATGAATTTGTCCAAATTGTTGTCTAAATTTCGGTTTATTATCCTGCTTGGTTGGTATATATTTCTATTGCTGTCCAAAAAAAAAAAGATTCAAAGTATATAGGCTGGAAACCTAACGGGATGCCTTATATCTCACTGTAAGATATAACGGATCCTCCCTAGGTGTAACAATGCCACGTATGATGAATCTTAAAGAATTTCTATCTAAATTGTTTATTTAATATTGTTTTTTATTATTAATAGTGTTTGAACAACCTCCAAATTGCTATCTAATCATGCCGCTTAGATTTTTACAAGCTCCGTGTATTATTTTTAAAATTAAAGGTATGGTACGATATAAAAAATAACATAAACAAAATATAAAAGTTAATTGTTAAAATATGTTATAATGTTTTTATATTTTAAATTTTATTCTTATACTTTTTTTGTTAAATTTATTGTTGTTAAATTTAAAATGTAAAAATTACGTTGATGATTAACGTTAATTTAACAAATAATAATAATAATAATAATAATAATAATAATAATAATAATAATAATAATAATAATAATAAGACCTAAATTTTAAAATTTGTAAATTAAAATGACTAAAATCATGCATATGAGATGATATAAAATGATATTAAATGGTAATAATATTTTGTTATCAGTATAATAATAATATTGATCATTATTTAAATATGTTTTATTATAAAAATAATTTTTTAAAGAAGTAATTTAAAAACACAATGAATATATACTTAAATTTCTCTTATTAAAATTACATAAATTATTAATATAATAATATTAAACCTAGTATTTTATAAAAAAATTTTGAAATATATACTTACTAAAAGAAAATACATCCACAATGAATATAAATAATTGATTTTCATATTCGATCGATAATTAGACAATCATTTATTCATATTTATTTTAATCTTGAAATAAAATTCATAATTTTTAATAAATTTATATACATAAAATTTTTGGAAAAAATGTTATTAATTATAAATGCTACATCAATTTCAAAGTTATCGAATGACAAAATTGAAATTTAAGTACTAATTAAATTTAAAAATAAATAAATATAGATCTTTAAGATCAAAGTACAAGATATATCTTGGCCCATATTTTATGTATTTCTCATCCTTATTGTATTGCCATGATCTAGAGTTAAACATGTGTTTAATACTTTCATTAATATTTACTCTATATTGGATCACCTATTTTTTTTTCCAAATCAATCACTTGAATTTTATTGTCCATATTACTCCCTCAAAGTTAATTATTCTAACGAACTTTTTGTATAACTTAAAAAACATTGAACCCCTATGTAAAAACATTTACATTACCATTAGATTAAAAAAGTTCAAATCCCAATGAAATTCAAAATGAAATGAATTACCAATTTTAAGGACTTAGGAAAAACACTTAGAACCCCACGCATATAAGATATTAAAATATAAAAGTTAATTGTTAAAATATGTTATAAACTTTAATTTAACCAAAAAAAAGTATAAGAATTAAATTTAAAATATAAAAAATTTATGTAACACCCCCAAACCCGGCCCACGAGACTTGACCGGATCTGGTATGTCACTGCGGAAAACATTTGCGAAGAATTTGTCTTAAAGGTGAAAACGTGAAAATTTGTGAACTTTAATAAAACATTGTGTATTTAAAAGCCCATTAAAATTTAGTTGTTATAAAATTCCCAGATTAAAACTTTTACATAAGTCATTATAATATAAATCGATTCAAAAATATTTTTCCATTATTAGTTCAATTAATAAAATAAACTTCAAACCGTAAATAAAGTTTCCCAAATACCATAAGTGGCCCTTATTACATCAAATAAATTCCCAAAATAATTGATAATATAAAATGTATAAAAATAAGAAAATCAACTTCAGATAGGCCACCTTGTATCCACTCCAACCCGGTCCAAGCTTTATGTATCACCGTAAGGTTTGAGAAATATTGGGTGAGTCAAACAGACTCAGCATAGTTATTTCACATGTCTCCATACATATGGGCTTGGCCCATATCCACACAAATTCATATAATCACCATGCAAAATGCATCCCAACCCAACCTAAGTCCATCCGTTACACCTACCTTAGCGACATGTTGCTCAAGGCCGTGGCTAGGCCACCAATCACCTAAGTGATCCCACATATCAATCACCCACGGTGATGCACACAGCTATCAACCACCGAGATGGGCACCTAGCTAACACCTCCCTTGATGAAGCACATAGCTACCATCAAGCGCTAATGTAGCACAAGGCTAACATTAGACCACGTACATAATGTACACCCTCCCTTCAATATTCATGTCCCAATCCCCATGTGCATATATTTATCATGACAAGGTAACATTGTAAAGAGTACACATCACATGCTTTACCACAATTCATACACATAACACGTAGTTTAATATCATAAAATACTTGACTTGCTTAACCTGCTACCCACCATGGTATCCACCATCTTAGCCATTATTTTTGGCTACTATTCACATCATAACATATACATATATAGCAACATGCACAAATAACGAAGAACAAAGGCGATAACTACGCACCTTACTATTTAGTGAAAACCCGATCTATTCGAATCTAACACAATCTAGGATCCCAAACTCTTTATTCCCGCCGATTTGCCCTAAAACCATAATCACAATCGTCAAGACTCAACCCATAAAATGGCCTTTGGCCGAATATTTGCAATCACTTACCTAACTTATTTAAAACCCGAATACTTGCTTGCTCCTGAAGTTATCGAAATCCCTTGAATGCTTCAAATCCCGAAAAATCTCCTTTAATGCACCCTAACGTTGGCATAAAAGAAACACATATTAATATGGCCTTAAACATATTCGGCCACCCTTAGAAATCAAGGCCTAATCACATGGTTTCGGCATACCTATTGAGAGAGAACCTAAACCGATTACCTAAGGCAGAAATTACTTACCCTTCCACGTTGCTTACCACAAGTCTCCAAATCCTGAAAGATCACTTCACACTACCAGAACCGATCGAATTGCTTGCACCTAAAGTCTCCTTGAACACTGAGAGATTTGGCTTTAGAGAATAACAATGGTGTTTCGGCACTATACTAATGAAGAAGAAAAAGTAGAGAATGGGCTATAAAGTTCGGCTATGGCTCTCCAAGGATGATGAAGTATTCGGCTATCACAAAATAAGAGGAGAAGTTTGAGAAGAGTGATAGGTTCGGCCAAGCTAGCAAATAGGGAGAGAAAGAATGAAATATAAATGGCCTTAATGCTCTTTGAAATTTCAGTCACTAACCAAAAGCATGTGAAAGCCAAAACTAGGTGACTTATCACAAAAAGAAGATGGCACTAAAGAGAAAGGAGAGACTAAATTTCAGCACAAAGAATTTAAAGAAGAAAAAGAATAACAAAAGATGATCACACCTATTTATACTACCCAATTTAGGCAATTAATCCCCAATTAATATTTTAAAAATAATCCATCCTTTATCCTATCTCAATCTCCTATATTATCTGTTAATCACACATTCAAAATATATAAAAATAAATCTATAATTATCTTCTATTTATCAACTTAAAATAAATCCACCTTTATCATCTTAATAAAATAATACTAAAAATAATCCCTTAACTATTTCCTATCAAATCCCTTAATCATCTTCTCATCTATCACCTTAATAAAATAATTAATTATCCATCACATTTATCTCTCATCTTTAGCCAAATTTTAAAATAAAAGAAACAAGCCTTATCCCATCTTTTAAAGTCCCATTGTCATTCAACTTTTCCCCATTCTTGACGTTAAAAGCCAAAAAATAAAACCCTACTCCTTGCGCCCATGTGAATCGAACATGAGACTCATTGGTGTCACCACACACTACCACCACTTTGTCTGCTAGCTCCTTTGGCCATAAACCCCCATAATTTCTTTTAAAACCTTCTTAGCCAAGCTCCTTATTGACGCAAAAATAAATGCTCCTTCCTGCTTCCTTCGCAACTCGAACCTGGGCCCTCTACCCATTGCTTGAGGCGTCACTTGCCCAAGCCTTAAGTGGAGCATTGCAGCCACTTTACCAAGGCTATTCTTATATCCCAAACTCCACATAAATTTCCTTAAGCCTTCTTTACCAAGCTTCCCCTTTTTAGACTTAAATTCTAAAAATTTCCTAAGGCATTTTTCCATATCCTTGGGTTCTCAAAACCCCTAAAACACACTCAACTACATACTAAGCCTTCTCTTACATGGATTATGCACTAGCCGCATAACCCCTAAATCCGTGGTATTACAATTTATAACATATTTTAACAATTAACTTTTATATTTAAAACACAATAATAACATTGCATGAATCTCTTATTAAATTATATTTTTTAGTAATTTATGTAATTTATTTTCAAATTAGTTATTATAACATAACTTACATAGCGTTCATCAAATTGTTTAACTTACATAATACATAACTTACATAATACTTGTATAGATAAAAAAAAAAGATTCAAAGTATATAAATTTGGAAACTTTGACGGGTTGCCTTATATCTCACCGTTAGATATAATGGATCCTCCTTAGGTGTAACAATGTCACGTATGATGAATCTTAAAGAATACATAACTTACATAATACTTGTATAGAAAAAAGATTCAAAGTATATAGGTTGGAAACTTTGACGGGTTGCCTTATATCTCATTTATTAGATATAATGGATGCTCCTAGGTGTAACAATGTCACGTATGATGAATCTTAAAGAATACATAACTTACATAATACTTGTATAGAAAAAAAAGATTCAAAGTATATAGGTTTGGAAACTTTGACGGGTTGCCTTATATCTCATCATTAGATATAATGGATCCTCCCTAGGTGTAACAATCCACGATGATGAATCTTAAAGAATACATAACTTACATAATACTTGTATAGAAAAAAAAAAGATTCAAAGTATATAGGTTGGAAACTTTGACAAAGTTGCCTTATATCTCACTGTTAGATATAATGAATAATCCTAGGTGTAACAATGCCACGTATGATGAATCTTAAAGAATACATAACTTACTTAAATTTAAGATCAAATTTCATAACTTACGTAAGTTTAAGATCAAATTTCATAACTTACATAATTTTAAGATCAAACTTCATAACTTACATAATTTACATAACTTACATAGTACTCGGTTATATATATGATCATATCAAGAATTACATAAATTATAAATTAACAATTTAGCCGTGTAATTTATTATCAACTTTAGACTTCAAGAACTACAAAATGGGTAGGACTTGGATGAAATTGTCAGGGCTAAGCAATGGCTATCGAAATGGAGTAGAAACTTTTCTGAATTTCGCATTTCAAAATGCAAGCCAAGAGAATATGATTCTTTGCCCGTGTAAGAAGTGTTGTAATATTAATTGGCATTATCGTGAAGTTGTCTACGAACATCTAATTGTTGATGGCTTTGTCCGGGGGTACAAAAAATGGATTTTTCATGGAGAGTGTACATCTAGTGGAGCATCTTCATCGATGAATCTGGGTTATCCTCATAGTGCTTACAATGACAATGTTAGAGATGATAACATGGAAGACATGTTGCGGGATACTTTTAATACGCACAGTGATGGTTTCGGGTCATTTCCACTTGACTTGGGTGCAACCGATGATTATAATTTTGGTGGAAATACTTTCACCGAAGGGGGAAGAAGTGTACCTAATGAACAACCAATGAAGAAGCGGCGAGGTTCTACACGTTACTTGGTGAAATGAATGAAGAACTGTATGAGGGATCAAAACTTTCCAAACTGACTTCTGTATTCGTCTTTTTCACTTGAAATGTTTGGGAGGATGGACCGAAAACTCGTTGACAATGCTATTAGAGTTTCTGCAAGAAATGTTCCCGTTTGCGAAAATCCCTCAATCTTCCAAAGACATAAAGAAACTGATAAAGGATTTGGGCCTTGGCTACAACAAAATTCATAGTTGCCCAAATGACTACATGTTGTATTAGGGCGATCGGATAAACCAACAGTGCTATCATGTATGCGGTCAATCCCATTGGATTAATAGAAATACAAAGGATAGTAACGAGGAAGATCACGATACATAATTAAGGAAGCAGCCAGTTACGATTTTGCGGTATTTTCCACTAATACCAAGGCTTCAACGGCTTTTCATGTCGTCAAAGACAGCTGAGTCAATGACGTGGCACTGTGATGGACGAACCGATGATGGATTGTTAAGTGATAAACCGTAAAAGTAACATATTTTAACCCCATATTTAATAGGCTTTTGGATGATTTAGCCCTTGATTTATGTAAAAAGGTGCTTTTAATTCGTTCTTTTCATGTTTATACTCAGGAAAGCACCCGAAGATAAAAAGAACACAAAAAAGGATTAAAACGGAGTAATTGGGCCTTAGCAAGCAATCAACACGGCCTGGCCCAAAGCCCACACGAACGTGCCTCGCCAATTACCTAGAGCACGGCCTCAACTATGTAACACACGGCCGTGTAGCATCCATTTATCACACGGACGTGCCTGGTAATCTACATGTCCGTGCCCAAATCGACAAACACAAGCACGGCTGAATCACGACTCACACCAGTGCGTGCCCAAAATGACAGAATCGAGACACGGCCCAACCACGAGTTACATGGGCGTGTGTCATGGCCGTGCCCCTGCCGTGGGAGAGAGCAATTTCACTTGGATTTGAATGCTTGAAGCCAAAGAAACATACTCCTAATTCTACTCCAACACCCTAATAGTAATTCTGCTTGAAGGAGATACTTAGGAGCCAAGTATAGCATCCCAAAGCCTATATAAACAACCCAAGCAAACATTAAAGGGGAGCTTTTTGGCAGAGGCTTTTGTCGAAGCGTTCATCTTTTAAGGAATCACTTGAAGATAGCCAGTTGATTCATCTCAAGAAGCCGAAACTCCATTCAAGATGGAGGATCTCTCCTTTAATTCCTGCAGGGGGTTTTAGGGATTTCTTATGTTTTGTTTATTCTTTACTCTTGAGATGTTTTCGTATTTAGTTATGCACTAAACCCCTCAGATACCTAAAGGGGATGAAACCTATGATGAATTTTGTTATTTGATTTCAAAATTATATGATAATGTAACACCCCAAACCCAGCCTATGCGTTTAAGACCAGACTTGGCATGCCACACAATTCGAACTTACGTCCAGTCATTAATGCTTTTAATGAAAACAATTCTTCAAAATGATTTTTGAAGATAGAGTTTATTCAAAAATTGAGATTTATTTGAAAACCATGATTTTAAAACATAAGAGTTTACATTTGATTTTCAGAGAAATAATTGGTTAAAAACTTAAATTATTGGTTGAAATAAATTTATAAAAGAGTTTTCACAAATTTTACGAGTGAGTGATATTTAAGAAAAACCCCCTTTTTATACGCAAGTTTAAGAAAACATTAAAAAAATTTTAACAACCCCATTTAAGTAACTAAAACATATTAAAATCCATCCATACATAAAAATCCATAAAAATAATACTAGAGGTCTTATTACATCGTAATTGAAATAGTACTTAAATAAAAATACTTAAAAGAAGTTTAAAGTTTTGTAACTCATCATTCGTAGTATGGTCTCCACACGAAGTCATCCCCGGCCCAAGCCTCCATCAATTATTATTACCTGAGAAGGGTAAGAAAAATGGGGTGAGTTACTTAGAACTCAATGTGTAACCCACTTACCGTGTTCACTGGGCCAAAACCATGTAAGCAATTAGTTGGGCTTGAGCCCATTTACAAATGTACAATATAAAAATAATGCATGTGATATGCAATTCCCAACCAAGCCTAATTTCCATCTGCTACACACCACCCATACCAACCAACACACCTGTGGAGATCAAGTCAACCCACCTCGCCAACACACCAATAGCAGGCATTAAGCCAATTAAAATATTTGTGGCAGAGCCACCAAATTAGATTTTGGCAACAGGCCATTTAAAATATTTGTGGCAGAGCCACCGAACTAGATTTTGGCAACAGGCCTTTCTTCTCTTCGTCAATTATCCCAACCCATGCAATCATGTATATACATATTTAATGCATAATAATATATTCATAAGGTAAATTTCAACAAAAAGCCCATATTACAAGTTACCAATTTGGCCCATTAGTCAAAATAGCAATTTGGCCCATTTAACGATCTAGCAAACTTTGGCCCATTTATCGACCTAGCAAAATTTGGCCCATTAGTCACATGAGGCCCTTTTCACAATATTCTCATTTGGCCAATTTATCAAAATAAATCATATGGCCCAAAATATCACTTTTTAACAATATAGCCCATTAAGGGCAAATTCGTATTTTTTTACAACTTTAATACCGTTTCCATGCTTTCACACCAAAAAATGCTAATAAACCGTATTTTCCAATTTTTCTGACTTAACGAGTTTTATTCTAACACTTACGGCATAGTATAACCCATGAGATAAGTGTGAAGTTACACACCGATTCTTGTGAGAACTATACTTTCTCGCCGACGATACCTAAACACGCATCACGATAGATTAGAGCACTAATACTTATTTGTAAATCTATTCTTAAAATAAGTGTTCTAAACTTTTACCCTCAAAATTTTGAACAACTTCTATTTGTGGTTTCTCCCCGATTGATGATTCGTTACCCGTTGAATATCCACGAACAAACAAAGGCTCAGGAGTACCAACGACTTCAAATAATTGATTCTCCTCGGATGAGGGTCCACAACCCGATGAAAAATCTCGGATTGCTGAAATAGCCCTTCGTTTGAATTTAGGGGGGATAGTAGAACCACCCCTCTTTTGAACACTATTCACCACCTTTTTCGTCCCTATCTTGTTTGCCTCCAATGAAAAAAGGTTATTAGTCCTAACAACATATCGAAATTTAAGATTACTGATCTAAAAGAGCGTATTTAGACTTACCTTATAATTTTGAATGATTCCCAAAAGAATCCCTATAAACAAAACTTCCGGTTATCAATCCCGATTGAATATCATTGAAAATAATAAGGGTGATCATAACATCCATGAAGGGTTTCTTTTACCTTGATAGATATGTTCCAACTCGAATGGCTTCACGAAGTCCTCGAAAATGTGATAATTCGACCCACCACTATCTCATTATAGTCCAAAATTTAAAAGAAGAAAGATTGAGAAGATTATCTATGAAGTATGGAAGTTTCAGCTATGATAAAACAAAGGAGAGAAGAGAATGGTTGAAAAGAAAATAAATGATGAAAGAAAGAGAATGAAGATGAGAGGTTTATGATTTAATTTTCAAAGATAAAAGAAAAGCAAAAGAGAGAGTTTGAAACAATGGTGCATTCGACCAAGGGAGAGGAGGAAGAGATGATGTTTGTGCTTGATGTTTTAGGCACTAGAAAATGACACAAGTTGAATTGACAAAATATGACCAAAAAGGTAAAGCAAAGATGATCCTTCCAAGCTAATGCACCTTCGGTTTTGAGAGAACAAGATGAAAAGAAAAAAAATGTCTTGTAAAACAAAAATGACCAAAACGAATTACCCAAAAGCTACTAATCATACCAAACCTAACACCAAAAATTCGGCCTCCCCCTTTTGTCCCCTAAACCGTCCAAATACATGGTCAAACTTGGCCATCTTAACTTTCCAAAACATCCTCCCTTAAGAGGTGCCTTATGTTCCTCTACCTTCCAAAAGCTTAGAAATCCTATCCCCAAAATCAATCAAATTCAATCCCTAAATTCATGTTTGCCATAACCTTTAGCCATCTTACCATAAAAGAATTGGTCCATCTTTACCAAGAATAGAGCTTGGCCGACACTTGCTAGGAAAAAGCAAAAATAAAAGTTCACAATTATACAAACTAGGGGATTCGAACCTCTCCCCCCAAGACCATACATGTAGCGCATAACCTCTTGCCCAATAGCTCAATTTATGCTATCTTTTACCACTTAATTTACTTCAACTTCAAGATCACTTAATTCCTCTACAGTAAGGTACTCTTTACTAGAGTTTATTCTGATTCCAAATAAACTCAAGCCATCTCAAGACTATATTAAGCACATAAATTAAATCATTCACAAGCTAAACACCAAAAACATGCAACATGTCAATACTCACATTTTTAGGATGTTACAGATAAGTACTTGGTTTGTTCTTAATTATGTTGATTAATTTAATGATGTACTTAGGTGGAGGAGGAATAGACCCTACCTAAGAGTAGATCTAGCATAATTGAGCGGAGTTGATCGGCGCCTAGAGATAGGGTTACGAGATTTTGTCGGATTAGGGTGAAACCTAATATGGGAATCCAAAGGATCGATTTATTGCTTCCTTAAGGGGTTATTATAAGAGAACAAGAGTTCTACTAATTAACCTAAGTTAGATGCTATTCACCTCGAGAGAGGTTTAATATAGGTTAGAGAGTCTCACGGATCAAGCTAAGTAAAGAAATCATATGGTTTGGGAATAAATAATAAGTGAAGTCATAGGTGGATTCTTCACGAGGTATCATCTTTATCAACCGAGTTTTCCTAAAGTCTTTCTCCAATTCAATCTTTTGTCTTTGCATTTAATCTAGGATTTCATTAGTTTAATAATTCAATCACTCCAAATTCGGGCTAAATAATAGAGAGAAAGTGAGTAGTAGTACTTTTAGGTTCCCTTGGGTTCGATAAGATATTCTTGCCTGAGCTATACTACTGTTCGATAGGTGCTCTTGCCTCTATCGTTGTCACAGTTAGTCTACAGGTTCGATCACTCTTTTATAAATATTAAAACTCGACTGTTTGACATGATCAAGTTTTTGGCGCCTTTTCCGGGGAATCCTAAAATATTAAGAAAGCTCTATTTCTATTACTTTAGCCATTATCTTTATTTTAAATGTCTCTTATTTTTATACATATATTTTGTTTTTCTAAATTTCTTTCTTTCTTTTCATAGCGGTACCTCTAGTTTATGACTAGAAGGAATCCGAGAGGACCATTAGAATACGAGAGTGACATTGAAGCTACCACTGCAGAAATCACGGAGAAATTAGAAGAGCCCTAGACTATCAAAGAGAAGAACGAAGAAAGATCCAATCCTCTTGAAGGGATGGACGAGAACAACCCATCAAATGTGCAAGAACAGAATGATCCGCGTACTATGTATGATTATGCTAAACCTAATTTGACAGGAGCAGAATCTAGTATTGTTAGGCCCGCTATAGTCGCTAATAATTTTGAATTAAAGCCTAACACAATACAAATGATTCAATAATTTGTTCAATTTGATGGTTTGCGGATGAGGATCCAAACACTCATATATCTAATTTTTTAGAATTCTGTGATACCTTCAAAATAAATGGCATTTCTGACGATGCCATACGTCTTCGGTTATTTCCTTTTTCATTAAGGAATAAAGCAAAATAGTGGTTGAACTTGTTACCACGAGGGTCAATCACCTCATGGGATCAAATGACCGAAAAATTTCTTTTAAAATATTTTCCACCAACCAAAACGGCTAAATTTAGGAATGACATATCTTCTTTCATGCAGAATGACACAAAAACATTATATGATGCATGGGAAAGATACAAGGATCTCCTAAGGAGATGCCCACACCACGGATTACCTTTGTGGCTTCAAGTCCAAACTTTCTACAATGGTGTAAATTCTCTAACTAGGTAAATGATTGATTCATCAGCCGGTGGAACATTGAATAATAAAACTCCTGAAGTGGCTTACGATTTTATTGAGGAGATGTCGTTGAACACCTATCAATGGCAAATTACAAGAGCTAAACCGACAAAATCACTGGAGTTTTTAACATAGACGCAGATGACAATCACAAACACAGTGGAGTTAATGAATAAAAAGCTTGATAATTTATGTTCTTCATAAGTACATCCAATCATGCAATGCGAAGCAAGTGGAATGTGGCAAATTCGAGTACCCACCCTACCAACCAGGAGTAGAAAACGAAAGCACCAACTATATAGGTAACAATTTCGATCTAATAATAATCTTTATAGTAACACTTATAATGCAAAGTTGGAGGAACCACCCAAATTTTTCGTGGGAGGACAAGGAAATCAAGGAAATCAAAAGCGACAACCTACTCCAAATTACCAAAACCAGCCCTATCCACAGAAAAAGAAATCAACCCTTGAAGAGATGTTGACAAAATTCATGGCAGCTACAGATTCTCGTCTCCAAAAGACTGAAGCAATACATGATGAACAACAAAAATCGATCAAAAGAATCGAGCATCAACTTGGAGAACTTATTAGGTCCGTGGGACATCTCACAAAGGTGATTTCTGAACGTCAACAAGGACGTCTACCAAGCAACACAGAAATAAACCCAAAAGAGCAAATCCAAGCCATCACAGCTCAAGAGGATACAAAAGTAGACGAGCCCACCTCAGTAAAAGAAACTAAGGAAGAAAAAGGTAAAACAGAGGTAGCACAAGATAGGAAAAAATCGGTAATCAAAGAATACCAACCTCGCATACCTTATCCCAAAGCATTGAAAAAAGATGATTCAGAGGAACAATTCGGTAAGTTTCTAAAACTTTTAAAGAAATTACATATTAACTTACCTCTTCTTGAAGCTCTTTTTTAGATGCCCGACTCAAGGAGATTTTTAAGACGGCTCTTGACAAATAAATGCAAAATAGATGAAGAGCACCACGTAGAACTTAACGCAACATGCTCAGCAATGCTACAGAACTGACTACCATAGAAACTAAAAGATCCAGGGAGTTTTACGATTCCATGTTTAATTAGTAGTTTAACTATTGATAATGCGTTAGCCGATTTAGGGGCAAGTATAAATGTCATGCCTTATGCACTGTTTAAACGACTAGGTCTAGGGAAGCCCAAACAAACTAGGATGAGTATTCAACTAGCTGATAAAATCGTTAGAATTCCTAGGGGCATTATTGAAGACGTTTTAGTAAAAATAGATAAATTTGTTTTCCCAGTAGATTTTGTTGTTTTAGACATGGATGAGGGAAATTCAATCCCTTTAATTTTAGGAAGACCTTTTCTTGCAACTGCCAAGACTAAAATTGACGTTGCCACATGAGAACTCATACTTCGTGTAGAAGATGAATCGGTCAATCTTCAAGCTCTTGACTCAGCCAAAACAACAGAAGATGAAGGTAAAAAAGCTATTTCAATAGATAATCAAATTGTTCAAACTTCATTGCAGGAAACATCACAAAGTATCAAAGCTGAGCCAACTCATAGTCCTCAAGTCGTCACAAAAGAATCACACCAGAAACAAAACCGAAAGACAGAAAAATTGGAAGAGCAGAAGATACACACCAAAGAAAAGCCGAATTCACACGAAGTAAAACCTAAGGAACCACCAAAAGAGCTCATAGGGACATCAAATAACTTTAAAATAGGAGAACAGGTGCTGTTAGACAAAGCCGATCCTTACATCAGTTCAACAGAACTGAAGAAAAATGAAGAAATACTCCTTCAGGTACACGATGTTTTCCCACACGAAATAGTCGAGTAAGTAATCCAATGTTCGGCAATTTCAAGGTAAACGCTTCTCGACCTAAACTTTGTCACGAAAATAAAACTGTCAGTAAAAGGGAAAATATTCAGACCTTTAAACCTCCCTAAAATCTTCAAGGTCTAGGACAGTCTAGCTTAAGACTATAAATGAGCGCTTCTCGGGAGGCAACCCGAGCACTAACGCT
Source organism: Gossypium rotundifolium (assembly GCA_025506655.1). Taxonomy (NCBI): domain Eukaryota; kingdom Viridiplantae; phylum Streptophyta; class Magnoliopsida; order Malvales; family Malvaceae; genus Gossypium; species Gossypium rotundifolium. The sequence continues at coordinate 165,839,977 of CP106725.1, forward strand.
TTTTATTTTATTTTATTTTTAAAAAAAAAATATTTTTTCTTTTATTTTCTTCTCTTTTCTCTCTCCACATTTAAAATAAAGATACAGGTTTCTAGGCCACACGGCCTTACACACGACCGTGCCCATGGCCGTGTGGACCATCGGAACCATCACACTGACAGAGCAGCCGTGCAAGTCAGTCCAACCACCCCCCCAATGTCATGGATCCAACCACCCACAGCACGAGCACCAACAAAAACAGCACGGCCGTGCCTCACAACCATGCTAAGATACTGACTTATTGAGCACGGGCAGACCACGCCCATGCATTCCACCCGTGCTCCTATATTGACTTTTTAGAAACAGGCGTGCCAATCGAAAAAATGAGCGTGGAAGAACAACACACTCCACAACACGACCGTGTGCGAAGCGACCGTGTGAATCAACACACCCTCGACACACGGGCGTGGGAACATACCAAATTTGAAATTTTTATTTAAATCCCCACAGCCTTCCCCTCTCCCCAATCTTCCTTCCCCCTTTTCTTTCTTGCAAATTTTTCTCTCTATTTATAGAAAAGGTACAAGACTCTTGAGCAACACAAAGATCATGCCGAAGAAATGTAAGAAGGTCAGCATTATCTCCTTAAAGGAGACCTCAACATGAGTTCATGCCGGCAGCTTCACTTAATTGACACGCCAAGGGTCTCGAAAACCTTTTTGGTTCTATTTTTCTTTTCTCGTCTCTTTTATTTTCCTTATCTTTACTTATATCCTGCTTAATTTAATTTATTTCATATTAGTTTCTTGGTTTTAGGTTCTAAAGGCTGTTTAGGAATCACGCACCATAGTCTTCGAGGTCACGTCCACCTCGCGAACCATCCAACAATAAGGACTCCTTAGTCCATTAGTATTTTCTTTTAATTTCAGTTTTCTTCTTAGTCTCCTTCATTTTAGTTCCTTAATCTTTAATTATATTGTTAGTATAGTATTATTATTTCTCTAGATCTCTTGGCTATATATTCACAGGCTACCCAATTTCTTCATCTAGCAAATTGTTTTCCGGTAGCCACTCCACGTGCCCATAGAAAACACCATCACCGCCACCAAAGACGCTAGGATCATCCAAATTTCGGGAGTATTACTTTCCCACTTATCTTTTGATTTGGCACCTAATTATCATTATCTATCTTTGTACATTGAGGCAATGTACATCTTAAGTGTGGGGTAATTGTGCCTAACTTTTGCATAATTCTCAAAACCCTTAAATTAGTCTTGATCTTAAGTATTTTTCTCATATTATTAATTAGGGTGAAATTTCTAATGATTTATAATTTGTATCGATATGTTTTAGAATAAGTCTTAGTTAAATGTGCATTGATGATTAAATTTGAAAGAATACTAGAGAATCGAGCATGATAAGTCTACTTTCTAAAAATTAAAATTGATAGGTTGTTGAACCTAATTTGAGTATCACCTTGAAGTTCAAAATTTATAAGGATTGATGTCAAAACACCCATAATTTTTTGTGAGATTTTGAGCCTTATAGAGAATATACCCTTTTTCGTGCTCACTTTAATTGATTATGAGTGTGTCAACTTTGAACTGTTATTCTAGAACTTGCCTCGTTTATGCATGTCGAGACCACATTAATGATTTGATACACTGAGATGATAAAGGCACCTAGGTTTTAACCTATTCACTCCACTAAAACCCTACCCATACAAATTAACCCCTAGTGAACCCCATTGAATCCTAACAACCTTTTTATTGACTCACCCACTAACATTAACCCAAAATCCCTTTGTATTTGTTATCAACATTCCTTTGACTACCGCTCTATCGAGAATTGATTTGATCAATTGCTGAATTAGGTTATTTCAATCACCAAAGTTCCTTCTATTATGTTTATTTTGGTTTTTTCTAAAAAAAAAATCCAAGTATATTCAATATTAGTAGTATAATAAAAGAGCTTAGAGCATTTAAACTCCAATTGTTGAAGAAAAATCTCGTATTAAAGTATTATAAAATTTTAAGTAATGAAAATATTCGTTATTATATAGTAATTATCTATAGTGGTATTTTTAGTTTGCATTCGAAGTAAATATTCATATTTAGTTCAGTGTTTCTAGTTAGGCAATTTGTCAAGTCAGTCTCGATTCTAAACCTCTAAATTTAGCCTGTATCCACACCCTTAACCTTAGACCCATTACAACCCTGATTAAAGACCTTTTGATCTGTGTATCATCTCATATACAGTGGTGGAGATTTGATTTTCGGGCAAGCCTATGGGATTAACTTTTCAGGTTCGACTTAGAGGGCTTATTCTTGAACCTTAAACACCTTTGAGTGATTTGAGTGAATCTTTAGTGAGGATGTCAGTTCTTGTAGATTTTGAATTAAAGATAATCACTTAGATAAGGGGAGACACCTATGTTTTCGTGCTATAAAGGTATGACTTATCGTAATTGAATCTTTAGGGTTCTTTGAGTTGAATTATCCATGTATAAATTATCTATGAATTATGCTGAGACATTGTCAATAGGAATTATATATTATGGAAAGTTCATTTTAACTGTAAGTTGAGAATTTTGCTTGAGGACAAGCAAAAGCCTAAGTGTGGGGGTATTTGATAAACCGTAAAAGTAACATATTTTAACCCCATATTTAATAGGCTTTTGGATGATTTAGCCCTTGATTTATGTAAAAAGGTGCTTCTAATCCGTTCTTTTCATGTTTATACTCAGGAAAGCACCCGTGGATAAAAAGAACACAAAACGGGGTTAAAACGAGTAATTGGGCCTTAGCAAGCAATCAATACGGCTTGGCCCAAAACCCACACGACCGTGCCTCAAAATTACCTAAAGCACAGCCTCAACTACGTAACACACGGCGGTGCAGCATCCATTTATCACATGGACGTGCCTGGTGATCTACATGGCCGTGCCCAAATTAACATACCTGAAGCATGGCCTGAATCCTGACTCACACGGCCGTGCCCAAAATGACAGAATCAAGACACAGCCCAACCACGAGTTACACGGGCGTGTGTCATGGCCGTGCCCCTGCCACGGGAGAGAGCAATTTCACTTGTATTTGAATGCTTAAAGCCAAAGAAACATACTCCTAATTCTACTCCAACACCCTAATAGTAATTATGCTTGAAGGAGATACTTAGGAGCCAAGTATAACATCCCAAAGCCTATATAAACAACCCAAGGCAAACATTAAAGGGGAGCTTTTTGGCAGAGGCTTTTGCCGAAGCGTTCATCTTTTAGGGAATCAATTGAAGATAGCCAGTTGATTCATCTCAAGAAGCTGGAACTCTATTCAAGATGGAGGATCTCTCCTTTAATTCTTTTAGGGGTTTTAGGGATTTCTTATTTTTTGTTTATTCTTTACTCTTGAGATGTTTTCATATTTAGTTATGCACTAAACCCCTCAGATACCTGAAGGGGATAAAACCTATGATGGATTTTGTTATTTGATTTCTAAATTATATGATAAGTACTTGGTTTGTTCTTAATTATATTGATTAATTTAATCTGATGTGCTTAGGTGGAGGAGGAATAGACCCTACCTAAGAGTAGATCTAGCATAATTGAGCGGAGTTGATCGGTGCCTAGAGATAGGGTTACGAGATTTTGCGGATTAGGGTGAAACCTAATATGGGAATCCATTGATCGATTCTTCGCTTCCTTAGGGGTTATTATAAGAGAATGAGAGTTCCACTAATTAACGTAAGGTTAGATGTTATTCGCCTCGAGAGAGGGTTTAATATAGGTTAGGGAGTCTCACGGATCAAGCTAAGTAAAGAAATCATATGGCTTGGGGAATAAATAATAAGTGAAGTCATAAGTGAATTCTTCCTGAGGGTATCATCTTTATCAACTGAGTTTTCCTAAAGTCTCTCTCCAATTCAATCTTTTGTCTTTGCATTTAGTCTAAGTATTTCGTTAGTTTAATAATTCAATCACTCCAAATTTCAGGCTAAATAATTGAGAGAAAGTGAGTAGTAGTACTTTTAGGTTCCCTTGGGTTCGATAAGATATTCTTGCCTGAGCTATACTACTGTTTGATAGGTGCACTTGCCTCTATCGTTGTCACAGTTAGTCTACAGGTTTGATCACGCTTTTATAAATATTAAAACTCGACTGTTTGACACGATCATTAAGGCATCCTGCAGACTCTTAAGCTTGGAAATCATTTGACTCTAAATTTCTAGCTTTGTAAGCGATCTTCGGAGTGTGAGGCTTGGGCTAGCATCCGATGGATTTAACCCTTACAAACTCATGAGCACAACGTACAGTACTTGGTCTGTGGTGCTTGTTCCCTATAATTTACCTCCATGGGTTTGCATGAAACAATCATCTTTTATCTTGTCTATGATTATACCTGGAGAGAAAGGGCCCGGGAATGATATTAACGTCTATTTTCAGCCACTTGTTGAAGAGTTAAAACAACTATGGGCTGGTTTTCAGACATACGATGCAATGAGAAAAGAGAACTTTAATTTACATGCGACTTTGATGTGGACTATTAATGACTTCCCGGCTTATGCTAATTTATCTGGTTGGAGTACCAGGGGACGTTATACTCGTCCGTGTTGTCTTCTTGTGAACATGTTCACAATGGTTATATAATGGGAAGAAGTTCTCTTACATGGGGCATCGTCAGTGGTTACCGAAAAATCATAGATTTAGATTTTAGAGTGCTCAGTTTGACGGTACTGAAGAGTTTAGAAAAGCTCCTTCGCAGATCGGTGGATCTGAAATATTGTTAATATTGAAAGATATAAATTTCATTTATGGGAAGATGAATCAACTGGCCAACCTGCAAAGAAATAGAAGGTCTAGAGATGAATCTGATGATGAATCTGATGAAGAGGATGATCCTATTGAGGCAGACTTGCGGAAAAAAAGAAGTATTTTTTTTGAGTTGCCTTATTGGGAGCATCAGATTTTATGCCATAATCTTGATGTCATGCACATTGAGAAAAATGTCTGCGAGAACATCATTGGGACTATTTTGAATGTCGATGGAGAATCAAAAGACAATCTTCAGAGTCGACTTGATTTAGTCCACATGGGAATTCAGCGTGAGCTTCATCCCCAAGCACTTCCGAATATGAAATATCAGTTGTCGCCTATTTTTTTCAATGTCGAAGACGGAGAAAGAAGTGTTCTATATGGTGTTGAAGGATATAAAGGTCCCGGATGCATATGCATCAAATATATCTTGATGTGTGAGTCTTAAGGATCGAAGACTATATGGCTTAAAATCGTATGACTATCACATCTTGATGCAAGACTTACTGCCAGTTGCTATGTGGTGTTGTATGTTGAAAAAGGTGACGTCTTGTGTAATTGAACTGTCAAATATAATAAAAGGCATTTGTGGTAAAGTTTTGAATGTTCAAGAACTCGAGACACTATAAGATAGAGCCGCATTGACTTTATGTAATCTGGAGAAGATCTTCCCGCCTTCCTTCTTCACTATTATGGTGCACTTGTTAATTCATCTCCCGCGTGAAGAAATACTTGGTGGACCCATTTTCTATCGATGGATGTATCCTATTGAAAGGTCTTACTTTATTTACAAATTATTCCTTCATTCACCTTAATGCCTTTAGTTGCAACTTTTGATAATGTTGTATATCGTGTTTAGGTTCCTATCCAAATTGAAGTCTTGCTGCCGCAATAAGCATTATCCGGAAGGATCAATTGTTGAGGGCTACTTGGCAGAGGAATGTATGATCTGTTTAAGGTATTTGGAAGATGTTGAAACAAGAATTAACAGACCAAGTAGAAATGCTGGGCTCACAGATCATAACTTGGCCGAAACTTATTTATTTCAAAGTTTTGGAGAACTATCGGTAAAGTTGAAATTGCAGAATTAGACGATAGATCATGGGTCCAAGCACATCGATACGTTCTTTTTCATCACGATTCAATGGAACCATTTCGGAAGTAAGTTCTAGAATTTGATAAATACTCATCAATTATAATTTGTTTGTCTTCTAACAAAGTAAACCTTTTTTAAACGTAGTAAGTACAAACAAATATTAAGAGCTCGTTCACAATCCTAAAGATTAAATCAGTGAGAAATTAATAATTTGTTCACAGAATCATTCCATGAATGGTTAAGCCAAATGGTATGCAATTTAAGTTTTCATTGACAAGTAATAATATTTTCTCATAACATTTATAAGTACTTGATTTACTTTCGATTCAATAGGTTTGGAGTCGGAATGAAGTTAATGACGAAGTTAAATAGATTTCACAAGGTCCAAACAGAATAGTGAAAAGATATAGTGCCTTCCTCATCAACGGATACTGATTTCATACAAGGTATCGCGAGAGATTGAGGAGAACCCAAAATTGTGGAATTGTTGTTAATTCTTCAATTACAAGTTATGCTAGCGCTAGGGACAGTAATCCTGTCGAGGGGAATATGGAGTACTACGAACTTATTACTGACATCATTGAGTTGGATTATTACGGAAAATGCAAAGTTGTCTTATTTCGAGGTGATTGGGCTGATGTGAATACGGCTCGCGAAATTAAAAACGATCAATATGGCTTTACAATGGTAAATTTCTCTCGATTGATTCACATTGGAGAACAACTAATAGACGAGTCATATGTGTTTTCTTCTCAAGTTAAACAATTTTTTACTCGAAAGATCCAACTGATGAGGGTTGGTACGTTGTCCTTTGAAACACCCCAAGAGACTTGTTCGACATTGGCAGTGAAAGTAGGGATGACATAGTCGAAAGATCAGAAACATTGCCTTTTCCAGAACAAAACTTAAATGAAAATATCCCTAGCACTAGTCAACAATTTCAATGGGTTCATCAGGATGTGGACGAAGATATTTACGAAATATGATTTAGTAAGATTTTACGATTTATTATTTATATATAATATTATAATATATATGTTGGGCATGTTATATAATTTAACTATTTTAAATGTACTATTATTATTGTTATTTGTTACTAAAATTTTGAACTATTTCATGTGTATTATAGGAAAAATGCCTAGAAGACAATTACGAGATTTAAGCATTGTCTAAAATACTCCAAATTCAGAAGAAGCAAATAGTGAACAACAAACAGTTGTTGCATCTTATAGTCTGCCGGACATAGATGACGAGCTTGCAGAATTTCAAAGTAATGTTAAGTTTATTTTACATGCATGTTGAATTTTATTATTGATTCATTTTTAATTTTAATATAATAATATATCATTTTTCATTGAAGGTGGTGGGGCCTTGAGAGGTCGGGGCGTACATTGCTTAAAGATTTATATGACTTAGAGCCATCGAGCATGTTAAAGTAAGGAGAAACAATCATGGCCAGCCTGTTGGATCTGAAGCTCGACTGTTAGCAGGCTATTTGGGCATTATAGCACAAAATTCCAATATGTTGCCCATTAACTACGAATCATGGCATCACATGCCTGATGCCAATAAAAATCAGGCTCTCGATAATATTAAGGTAACAAGAAGTGGATGTAATTTATAATACTTTGATTTAACTTTCATTTATATTAACTGCTTAAACTTTTTTGTTCAGAGAGATTTGCTTTAGAGGTCTCCGATGACTATGTTAAGAAGACATTGGGTAAAAATGGAGAGACAATAAAAGCACGCTGAAAAAATAATATTTTAAGAAAGACATAAGCCTCGACGAAAAATTAAGAAATGTTCCGCCGGGAATGTTGAGGTACCAATGGGAAGATCAAGTTAGATTCTGGAATTCAAAGAAAGGAGAGGTATTACGTACTTTTAAAGTCTTATAAATTTTTCGATTTATAGTATTTATTATATACATAATTCAAATTTCATTATGTAGGACCGTAAGCGAGTTGGAACAAGCAACAGACAGAAACAAAAATTCACGCACATGGCAGGTTCCAGAAGTTTTGCTTGTGTTGCTGAGGCCGAGGTATTATAATTTATTATTTCTTTCAAATATTAATGACTTTATACTATTAAATTATATTTTTCGCTATAATGTAGGAAGCTTCGTTCGGTCAAAAGTTGGACGCCTTGACTTTTTGACATTACGATAAGAAGAAGGACGGATCTCCGATGACATCCGAAGCTGCAGAAATTTTGGTATATTTACTTAATAATTGATTTATTATAAATATTTATAATGTTTAATTATAATAGTTTAATTCATCGTTTGTAGTTTTAAATTTATAATTTTAAGTTATGTTGCATTCCTTTTTATTATATATTTCGTTTCTAACTCTTTTGTTGATTTATTAGAATAAACTAAAGGAGAAGAAGGCGGAGTATGAAGCGGTTGCTTCGAGTGATAGTTCTGTTAATCTCGAGGAGATTGATAACAAAATTATTACTGATGTTTTGGGTCCTGAAAGGTACGACTGCTTCGATTGATAGTTCTGTTAATCTTGAGTATATTTATAATAGAATTATCACTAATGTTTTAGGGCTTAAAAGGTATGGTCGGGTTCGATGTCAAGGATCTGAGGTTACCCCTACCCAATATTTTAGATCCGGCTCCCAGCAATACATGCCTTCCGGGAGTCAATCTCGTGCTGAAGTTCAGAGACTAAAAGACCAGATAGCTCAGATTGAAGCGAGCACAGCTGAGAAAATTTCTCAACTTAGAGCAGAGGTAGCAGCGAGGGAGGCAGAGCAGAACATAAAGTATGAAGAACTCCACTCTAACTTAGACTATGATGAAGATGTTCCAGCAGTCGCAGAGGCCGCCATCTTAGACATTTGTTTTCTTGTTGTAAGATGATTTTTAACATTGTTACATTTAACATTATTGTAAGAATTGTTTGAATTATACTTCATTTATTAATTTATATCATATACCTTTTATTAAATTTGAAGTATCGTTTAGATTTAATGCTTTTGGTGAGATTTAAATGTTTTATTTGCTGTCTTGGGTTGAAATTATATGCAATTCCTGCTGTTTTTGGTTAGTTTTAATGTAGAGAGGGTAGGATATTGGAGAAAATGAGCATTGCAAATCTATGCAAATTATCGGCGTTTGTGTTAAAAACGCCGCTAAAAGTCTCCACCTTTAGCGGCGTTTTTAGAAAAGCGCAACTAAAAGTCCCCACCTTTACCGGCAATTTTTATAAAAGTGTCGCTAAAAGTCTCCACCTTTAGCGGCGTTTTTATTAAAAGCGCCGCTAAAATTTGCGCGCTTTTTTAATTAATGTTTTTATGCTTTTGTGTAAGCTACAAATACTATTAGTGGCGCTTAAAAACGCCGCTAAAAGCTAAAAAAAACGCAACTAAAAATCTGTTTTGGTGTAGTGATAACTCGTTACATCTGCCTAACTGTCATGCATTTAATTATATTTAAATACTTTTAAGGAATACTTAAATTAAATGTTAAGGAGATGAGATAATTTGATTAGGTGAGAAAATATAATTTATAGTAAGTATATATAAATGATTAAAGAATAATAAGGCAATAATTTATTCACATATCTAAACGTTAATTGACACTAACAATGTATTTAACAAAAACTGGTTGTTGAATAAATTTCTTTTTTTTTTCTCGGGGTTCATTTAACAGACAATAAATGAGTGATAACGGGAATAATTTTCCTTGGGACTCGATTATACATGCAAGGAGGAAGCAATAAGTTGAATAATGAACATTCAACCGCACTAGTGCTACTGAATACTGGGGTCATTCGAGAGTACATGTCAGCGAAGGAGATGCACAAACCCGTTGCTGAGAAAGTATGGGGAAGCCAGTTCGCCTTCTTGCATGTTTCAATACCTGAATTAACCAGTTTGGAATCTTTGAATCCGCTTGATGTTGTGTGGAAAGCTCAGAAACTTATTCGGAGGCAGCGAAACCCAGGTGCTGTTTTTCTTACAGCTCGCTTTCTTGAGTGGCTCAGAAATTTTAAAGGCCCCGAGGTATCTTCTTTCCTATTTTATCAATATTTATATTTGACGCATACTATACCCTATTACCAAATGTTTTTAACATTAAATCCAAAATCCAACAATGTCAAAACTCCAAACAAAAAGCAAAGTTTTTTTTTTCTTTCTAAACAGAACCTATTTTTATATTCTAATCCGAATTCTAACTAGGTAAATTTGAACTTAAATATATTTTGATCATAAAAAGTCTGTCGAAACCATTTTTTATAAAGGGCGTCGACTTTGATTTTGAAAACAAAACGAACAACGGAGTCGCCACCAATCATTTTTGATGATGTGTGATCCGGTCACCTCGTAATTAAATCATTTTAATAAAATTTTAAATTTATCAAAACGATGATTTTTTTTGTCTACAAAATCCAAAAAGTGGGTTCGGGAGTCGGTTACGCACGAGGAAGGGTTAAACACCCTCGATACGCCCAAATTTGGTACCTAATTAATTAATTGATGTCTTTAGTGTCAAAAATTAAAAATTTGAAGAAAATTTTAAAATACGACCCTTCGTTATAAAGTTAAAATTTTTCGGGAACAGGGCATATTTCACTTTAATCAAGAAAAGAATTATGCCCGTAAGTTAGGACACAATGTCTTAAATTCCTGATACGAGAATAAACAATGAAAATTTATTTATTTTGAAAGGTATTTGATTATCTCGGTTTTAGAAAGAAATCATATTCCGTAAGTTAGAATACGATCTTTTTGAATTTCGAAACATGGAATATTGCTTAAGAAAACAACGTTTTTAATGTATCGAATAAATGTAACATGATTTTATGGTAAAATGGAAAACGAATTACGGTCTTGATATGCATAATAAAATAATAATAATGAAGATGATAACATAAATACAATAATAATAGCAAATAACATAAACTTATAGGTATATAAAGACATAAATGAAATAATGAATAAATAAATATATAATAAGATAATAATAATGAGAATAAAAACAAAATAAAAATGAAATAAATAAAATAATAAAGGAATAATAAATGAAATAACAAAGGAAATTGTAGTGAAAATTTAATTTAAATTGAGGATAAGCAAATAAACTTATGAATAAAGAAAGATTGAATGAAATGGTTTAAAATAATAATAATAATAATAATAATAATAATAATAATAATAATAATAATAATAATAATAATAATAATAATAATAATAATAATAATAATAATAAAGTAAGATACATACAGGCTCTGCCTTTGGGCGAGGCGGTGGAACTCTGTCCAAGGCCCAACAGAATTTATTAAATTTTATTAAAAAAATTGGGATTTTTTTAGAAGAAGAAGTAGAGTCCAATTTTTTTTAAAAAAAAATTAGGGCCCAAAAAAAGTCGCTTAAGGGCCCATTTTTTCGATTTACCCCGGCCAAAGAAAATTCAGGATCGGCTCTAGATATATAAAATAAAAATGTGAATAAAAAGGAAGTAAAAATACATATAATAAAAATAAAATAAAGAATACATGTATCCTAAAACAATAACATTAACAATAATAATAACGATAATAATGATAATAAAAATAAAATAATGGAATGAAGTAACATATGCAAAATAAAAATATGAACAAAAAGGAAATAAAAAATATACATAATAATGATAAAAAATTAAAGGAATATATGTACATGCAAACAAATAAATAAATAGATGTAAACAATACATAAAAATATATAAATGAATACTTTATTAAATTGCACTTAAAATAAAATTAAGAACCCAAATTATAAATAAAAAAATTAAAAGGGACTAAATTAAAAGAGAAATAAAATTAAAGAACCAAATTTAAAAAGAGGAAAAAGAACTAGGGCCCAATGTAATGCGCGTAACAATAGGGGGACCATTTGGGAAATCATCCCCTATTCATAAAACGCAGCTGTTTCAATAAGAACTAAAATGAAGCAAATGTGAAATTGTCAGGCCAGATTTAAAGAACCGAAAAGATTTAATTGAAATAGGTTTAAAAAGCGGAAGGGCCAAAAGTGCAAATAGCCCTTCTGCTAAGAAAACACGCGGATCCTAGGCAAAGCGGGTCGGGTCTCGGGTCGGCCAAGACAAAATGACGTCGTTTTGGAATTTGGAACTCAAGCCCAAAACGGCGCCATTTCGTAGCATTATAAAAGTAAAAAAAAAAATTCAAAAAAAAAACTCATTCTCCCTCATTTCACAAAAAAAAAAAAAAATCTTTTCCCCTTTGTTCTCTCTGAAGACCCCAGAGTCCGGCGAAAGTCTGGCAGATTGCCGCCGCATTGGCTACCGGTCGCCGCTGACGACGCCGCCGTCTATGGCTGCCGAAGGCCAAAAGTCCTATTTTTCCGGCGAAGTAAAAAAGGTGAGTTTCTTTTTCCCTGTTTTTACTCTTTTTGATATATATATATATATATATATATTTTTTTTTAAATGAAGAAATAGGCATGTATACTATTTCAAAAAAGAAAACAGGAAGAAAAATAAAAATGTAAGAGGACCTTAGCACGTTTTTTTACTGCTAACTTTTCTTTTTTTATTTTGAAGCTTTGAATCTCTGCCTTTTATATTCAAAAAAAATCCCCCGATTACATTGTATTTCGTGGCTTTATATAGCCGGATTAAACAACTATTTGTTTCTATTTTTTGTTTGTTTCTGCTTGGCTTCTTGCTTGTTGTTTTTCTTGTAGGTAACAGTGTCAGAAGCACATAGGGGCAACGATGCTGGCAATTTATGGAGGCAGGAGGCATGCGGCTGCTAGGGTTTCTTAGTGGGTGAAAATGTTTTAGGTATTGGGCCATGTTTAGGGTTTGGGCCTTTTTATTTTTTTTTAAATGCACTGTAATGGACTGTTGGGCCCGAGCTAAAATTGGGCTCTACAGCTGCCCCTATTTGCTTGTTGTCGTGTAACGAGAATGAAGCAAAGACTTTTAAGAAGGACCAATTTTGCCCGGTCTCGTCGAGTCTTGACTTCTTTAGTACTTCTCTTCTTCAAGTAGCTTCATTCCAGTCCACTGCATCTTCTTGTGTATAAGAATTGGTGCTTCGATTGACTCGAATTTAATTTCAGGGAGAAGAGATTTGTAGCTTTGATCTACTCCGTTGGAACTTTAAGGAAATAAGAATTGGAAATTTCAACCTGCTTCTCTACAACTTCAGGCAGATAAGGCTGGTGGCTTCAATCTACTTCACTGCAACTTCAAGAAGATAAGATTTGCCGTAATTTGTAGCTTCAATATGTTCCACTACATCTTTAGGGAAATAAGATTTGCTGTCTTCAGTCTGCTCCGCTGCAACTTCAGGGAGATAAGGCTGGTGGCTTTAATCTACTCCGCTGTAACTTCGGAAAATAAGATCTGCTGTAATCTGTAGCTTTAATCTGTTTCACTGGAACTTCAGGGAAAAAAGATCCGTTGTCTTCAGTCTGCTCCGCTGCAACTTCAAGGAGATAAGGTTGGTGGCTTCAATCTACTTCACTGTAACTTCAGGAAGATAAGATTCGCCATAATTTGTAGCTTCAATATGTTCCACTGCATCTTCAGGGAAATAAGATTCGCTGTCTTCAGTCTGCTCCGCTGCAACTTTAGGGAGATAAGGCTGGTGGCTTCAATCTGCTCCACTGCAACTTCAAGAAGATAAGATCCACTGTAATCTATAGTTTTAATCTGTTCACTACAACTTCAGGGAAATAAGATCCGCTGTCTTCAGTCTGCTCCACTGCAACTTCAGGGAGATAAGGCTGGTGGCTTCAATCTGCTCCACTGCAACTTCAGGAAGATAAGATCTACCATAATCCATAGCTTTAATCTATTCCAATGCAACACTAAGGAAATAAGATCCACTGTCTTCAGTCTGCTCCGCTGTAACTTTAGGGAGATAAGGCTGGTGGCTTCAATCTGCTCCACTGTAACTTCAGGAAGATAAAATCCACCAATTTGTAGCTTCAATCTATTCTACTGTATCTTCAGGGAAATAAGATTTGTTGTCTTCAGTTTGCTCCGCTGTAACTTCAGGGAGTAAGGCTAGTGGCTTCAATCTGCTCCACTTCTACTTCAGGGAGTTAAGATTTGTGGGTTCACTGATCTTGTTACACCGTCCTCTGGGGGACATGACATGTAGAATCGATTTCATGGGCTTATGCTTATGCTAAATGATTAGGATGTTATGATCAGAATGAAACAAATGCTCCTAACTAGATGTGTATGAATGATATTCGTATGAATGCATGAGAATGATCCCTTTTTGATGTTTGGGTTGTCATTGCTCGCTGTTCATCAAGGTTTTATCACTGACGCAGTACCTTGCCTTATTGCTCAGTTGGTATCTTTGACAGAAAACTCGAAGAAATAGCCATAATTTAGACTATTTTTTCTCAAATGTTTCTAACCCTTAGGTTTAGTGAGTTCTAAATAATAGTCATGTTTCAAGTCCTTGTACTATTTAGAAATTTCCAGAGTAATATGCAGAACACCTTTTATGAAAGTATATTAGTTCATAAATCATTATTTCAATGCAAAATGCTTGAAAAAGATCATAATGATAGACAAAAATGAAATTCAGGAACAAAATCTGAAAAGAATGGATTAATCAAAGAAAGCAAACATTGCTGAATACAAAAATAGGTGCCTCAAATATCGCAGTATGAGCTTCTCTGTACGAACTTCTTGAGGATAATTTTGAGCTCAATATATGCTTAGGAGATCCAGAGTACTCTGTTGATGCCCCAAGACGTAACATCTCTCTCTTGTTAATTCAGAATAGCAAGACTACTGCATGCCCCACCTTTGATCAAAATTTGAATTGCCCTTATCCTGGGTTTTCAATTCAAAACCCTTTGGTCTCAAAGCACCCTTTGCGGGTTTTCACCTTGGCCTCTCCTTTTCTTTTCTTTTATTTTGTTTTATTTCTTTCTTTTTTTAAGTGAAGTATTTCTTGATTAAATCTAAATTCGCAGGATTAGGCAAGCTCTTGCCATCCATTTCGGTCAACATTGACGCTCCTCTAGAGAAGGCATTCTTTACCACATAAGGTCCTTTCCAATTTGACATCCACTTTCTTCTGAAGTCCTTTTGTATGTGAAGGATCCTTTTTAAAACTAAGTCCTCCTCATGGAATTCTTTAGAAGGAACCTTTTTTGTTGTAAGCTCGCATCATTTAGTTTTTGGCATATTTGACTATGATGGATAACTTTCAGCCTTTTTTCTTCAATCAAGTTCAGCTGATCATATCGAGACTGAATCTATTTTGCTTTAGTTCGAAAAACTCGTAGAGAGGGAATCTCAACCTCAATAGGTAGAACCGCCTCCATTTCATAAACCAAAGAGAAAGGTGTTACCCCGATGGAAGTCCTGATAGACGTTTGATATGCAAATGGTAACTTCTCATGCCAATCTTTATAAGTCTCGGTCATTTTCTCCGTGATCTTTTTTTTTTGGCTGCCTCCATTACACTATTCATTTTGAGGCGATATGGTGTTTTAATTTTTAACAAACTGCAAACTTCTGACATCGTGCTATTGTTCAAATTTAGTGCATTGTCAGATATGATCCTTTTTGGCATTCTATACTGACATATGATCTCTTTTTTCAAGAATTTGTTGACTGTCAACCTTGTGCTATTAGCATACTAAGCAGCTTCCACCTACTTAGTGAAGTAATGGACGACCATAAGGATGAATCAATGCCCTCTAGAAGCCTTTGGTGAGATTGGCCCTCTGACATCCATACCCCACATAGAGAAAGTCCATAGAGATGTCATACATGAAGAGATGAAGGAGGCAGAGGAATCTTGTCTCCATAAATTTGGCACTTATGGCATTTCTTGGTATAACTGATGCAATCCTCTTCCATGGTGGACCAGTAGTACCTGAACCTCATGATTTGCCTGGCCATTGTAAAACCATTAGCATGTGTTCCTCTTCTAAAATTTCCTTAGCCTTAACAGCATCCACACATCTCAGTAGCCAGGGCATATCCTAATACGATCATGTGAAAACATTTTTAAATTCTTGGAATAACTCAATGACGCCCCGCTTTATCTTTGTGGTGATACAGGCTCCGATCTTCATCTCTTTCTCTTCTCTAGGCTCACAATGACTTTTTGTAAGGTAGGATCTATTTTTTCATCTTGTTCTAACATCCTTAACAAATTAGGAGATAGGTTACCATCTCTGTCATCTTCAAAGTCCTGAGATCCTCTAGACACATATCTTGCTCAAAAGTAGATTTTGAGTCAATAGCAGCGTCGCTCATGTCATTGATATCAGGAGACCTGTTGTAGGTATGAAGGAATATTCAAAGAATAAATGAATCTAAGAATAATTATTTATAAAGTATGAATATGAATGAAATGAAGGAATAAAAGAATATTTGTTCAAAGTGATATGCAAGATGCATTTTTCATTGAAATAAAGATATCAGACATGAGTCTATTTCACGAAAAGATTCTTATTGCTTTTAGGCTTAAAGCAACAAGCGTGTTTTGAATATTACTCTAAATTAGTTCTAAAAATACAAGGATCTCTTCCACAGTCCCATTGTTCAAAACACTCCTAAGTATGTAAGTGCAGACGCTTGGAAAATTCTATTCCCCGATTCCCTCTTCAGATACGGTGTTAATGTTCAAATTTCCTGATATTCTTTTCAGGCTTTTGACCTCTTTAAGGAATTTCAACTCTTTATTATCCATCAAGCTCTGCACCAAAGTTTTGAGTTCAGCGCACTCTTGGATTTCATGACCTTTTTCTGCGTGGAATTCACAGTGGCTCCTCATCCCTTTGGGTACCACTCCGAAGTCTGAATAAATAATCTCATGTCTATCATTTGTTTTAAAATTAATTTCAATAGGGTTTTTACTTTTGCGATATTCTTCTTGATTCTTTTCCCCTTATTCTCGATTATCGCGTTTACCCCCTTATTAGAATGGTTGGGTAATGGATTTTCTACATTAAATGGATCATCGAATTTTATAATACCCATGTTGATGAGTCTTTCAATTATCTTTTTGAAAGTGGTGCAGTTCTCAATCGAGTGTCCTGTGATTCTCGTGTGGTACTCGTATTGGGCGTTCGTGTCATACCATTTGGGAAAGGGAGACTATATAGGTTTTAAGTAGAAAGGGGATACTGATAAATCATAAAAGTAACATATTTTAACCCCATTTTAGTATACTTTTGGATGATTTAACCCTTAATTTATGTAAAAAGGTGTTGTTAATCCTTTCTTTTCATTCTTATACTCAAGAAAGCACCCGAGGATAGGAAGAACAAGAAACAGGCTTAAAATAGGCTAATTTAGACCAAAGTATAAAAAGACACGAACTGGACCTCAAGCCACACGGCCGTGCATCATGGACACGGCCGGACCCTGATTTATATGGCTATGCCCCGATCGACAGAATCAAGACATGGCTTGGAAACGATTTGCACGGGCGTGTGCCATAGCCATGCCCCTGTCGTGGAAAAAGGAATTTCACTCGGAAAAGGATACTTAGGGAGAAAGAATCGCGTTCCAAAAGCCTATATAAAGACCCTAAGTATAACCTGCAAGGGAGGCGGATTTTAGGCAGTCAACTAGGCTACTAAGCCAAGTCAGAAGGCTAGATTCGTGGGAATCACTCGAAGATAACCAGAGGATCTATCTCAAGAAGCCAGAATTCTATTCAAGACGACGAATTTCTCCTTCAATTCCTTCAGGGGGTTTTAGGGATTTCTTATGTTTTGTTTAATCTTTTCTCTTGAGATGTTTTATTCTATCGTTATGAACTAAACCCTTCAGATACCTGAAGGGGATGAAATTTAGATGAATCTTGTTATTATTTTTTGAACTATATGATAAATACTTAGTTTGTTCTTAATTATGCATTCGTAAACCAATTCTGATGTGCTTAGGTGGAGGAGGAATAGACCCTGCTTAAGAGTAGATCTAGTATAATTAAGCGAAGTTGATCGCACGCCTAGAGATAGGGTGACGAGACTTTGTCAGATTAGGGTGAAACCTAATATAGGAATCCATAGATTGATTTACTACTATCCTAGAGGGTTATTATAAGAGAACGAGAGTTTTACTAATTAACCTAGGGTTAGACATTATTCACCTCAAAAGAGGGCTTAATATACATTAAGGAGTCTTAGGGATCAAACTAAGTGAATAAATCATATGGTTCAGTGTTAAGTAACAAGTAAAGTCTAGG
Organism: Gossypium rotundifolium; assembly: GCA_025506655.1. NCBI lineage: Eukaryota > Viridiplantae > Streptophyta > Magnoliopsida > Malvales > Malvaceae > Gossypium > Gossypium rotundifolium. The sequence goes on from CP106725.1 coordinate 165,858,065, forward strand.
TGGATTCTTCCTGAGTGTATCGTCATGATCAATTGAGTTTATCTTCAAGTTATTTCCAATTTATTCTTTTTATCTTCGCGTCTTAGTTAGTAATTAGTTTAATCAAACAATCACTCCATATTTTAGGCTAAATAATAAAAAGAACTTAAGTATTAGTACTTTTAGTTCCTTTGGGTTCGATAATCCTGTCTTGCCTAAGCTATACTACTGTTCGATAGGTACACTTGCCTTTAATCGTTGTCAGAGTTAGTTTTCAGGTTCGATCATTCTTTTTATAAATTTTAAAGCTCTGATTTCAGCGATCAGATACTATATGTGCATCAAACAAACTTTGGTACAACTCCCCATACGTGATCGGGATGGCGTGAACCGGAGTTTTTCTAAATTCAGTCTTGGATTGGAATATTGCCTTGGGGGACCTGATGGCTAGTAGTTGACATCCTTGGTTGGCTTACGGTAATCGGCCTTGAATAGCCCTTATTATACATGCTCGTATTATTCACCATATTTTCTCTCTTCCTCGAGGTCTTTAGAGTATTGATTTGAGAGCTCTACTCTCGCATTTTTCGTTTGTAACGATCTTCAAATTTTTTGAAAGCTCTACTCTCAACTTTTTTGTTTCTGCTAGATCATCCAAATCAAGGACAACAGGATTGATTGGATTATCCCCTCGACTAGAACCTGAACCTGTGAGAAAGTTCACTGGTGTCGAGATACCGGTCTGGTATCCTGGTCTAATGTTAACAAACACCCTTTGTGGATACGTGTCTGGTTGTGCTTGGGTGTTTTTTGGGATAAAACCTGAATGATAAGTGGAGTCCTCGTTATCGTCCTCAGAATTAACCATATGGTTTTTCCTTTTCTAACCCTCCAGCTAGCATCTAGGTTAATTGGCTCATCATGTTTCTTTGAAATTTTAGCATCTTATTCTTCATATCTTGTTGAATTTTAGCTAATTGCTCTTGCATATGTATTTGCATTTGATATAATCTCTTCAACCTTTGGTCCATTGTTTTATTTTGTACTGTAACAATGTTCGATTGGTTGGATCTTACCGGTTTCTAGATTAACTCTGAAATAATTTTGATTTAATTAGGTCACTTCGTGAAATTTAATGCATATAATGCTATGTGATGCAAATGCATGAGATGAATGCAAAAGAGGCATTGACTCTGATTCAATTTTATTAGAACAACTTTACTAAAAATCAAATTTCTTTACATAAAACAGATTACATATACGGCCTTGCCCTAATATTCGAAGCGAAGACATCGATCCTTTTCTTCATATCCGGATGTTAAGATTAAATCTCGTAAATTTTTCAATAGATGCCTCTACTAGCTCCGTTTTGCTTGATGCGGGCTGCGACCCATTGCTCACTCATCCTCGTGATGCTTGTTTGCTTCTTTAAGAAAATCAGGACGTTAACGGCTCTCGAATAATCTTTGTCGACCTGAATCCTCGGGCAATGAAGTGAGGTCATGTACTCCTCCGTCAGACCATCACCCTTCTCTCATTGTGTTTACTCGAACCATATTTGAAAGGTCACATTATCCTCCACTTTATCAAGAAATCCATTTTCCATGACAAGCTCTCTATTTATCAACTGAACGTGAATCAACACCTCTTTTCTATGATGAAAATGCAATGCAATCATAACCAGAATAAAGAAAATACATCAATACAAAAACATAAATAAAAAAAGAGCACCTATTTGGATGACCACTAGGGGTTTGGAGTGGTTCTACCCGGGGTGGGCTCTTAAGGCTCGCTATATGGGTTTGGTTCTAAAGTAAAATTATCCGAACCAGCAGATTCCTCAATCTTAACCCATTATAGGCTCATATAGACCGAGTTCAGTTCGGGAAAACATTTCCCTATGGCTATATGGAGACGAAAATCTCACGAAGACATAAGTACGGATGTATCCCAAAAGCAATCCACTATCCTATACGGAGGTAAAGACCTCACAAAGGAATAGCTTCTAACTCCCACTTAAAGGGGTAAAATTGAGCGAGTATGCAATATGATGCGCGAAAGTATACTAAGAGACTCGAACCGAAAGCAAACATATCGAAATGGTGTAGAAAATAAAATGCAACGAAAGGATCGTAAATGTAAACCGAATTATCAATTTTTGACAAAAAGACAAGAAATAATCAACTCGTGGCTTGACTCTCTTATTTTTTCCCCAGTGTAGCCGCCAAGTTGTCGAAACCATTTTTTTATAAAGGGTGTCGACTTTGATTTTGAAAATGAAAACGAACAACGGAGTCGCCACCAATCATTTTTGATGAGGTGTGATCCAGTCACCTCGTAATTCAATCATTTTAATAAAAGTTTAAATTTATCAAAACGATGATTTTTTTTGTCTACGAAATCCAGAAAGTGGGTTAGGAAGTCGGTTACGCACGAGGAAGGGTTAGCACCCTCAATACACCCAAAATTGATACCTAGTTAATTAATTGATGTCTTTAGTGTCAAAAATTAAAAATTTGAAGAAAATTTTAAAATACGACCCTTTGTTATAAAGTTAAAAATTTTTGGGAACAAGGCATATTTCACGTTAATCGAGAAAAAATTACGTCCCGTAAGTTAGGACACAATGTCTTAAACTCTCGATACGAGAATAAACACCGAAAACTTATTTATTTTGAAAGGTATTTGATTATCTCGGTTTTAGAAAGAAGTCATATTCTGTAAGTTAGAATACGATCTTTTTAAATTTCGAAACATGGAATATTGCTTTGTGAAAACAACGTTTTTAATGTATCGGGTAAATGTAACATGATTTTATGGTAAAATGGGAAACGAATTACAGTACTGATATGCATAATAGAATAATAATAACGAAGATGATAACATAAGTACAATAATAATAGCAAATAACATAAACTTGTAGGTATATAAACACATAAATGAAATAATGAATAAATAAATATATAATAAGATAATAATAATGAGGACAAAAACAAAATAATAAATGAAATAAATAAAATAATAAAGGAATAATAAATGAAATAACAAAGGAAATTCTAATGAAAATTTAATTTAAATTGAGGATAAGCAAATAAACTTATGAATAAAGAAAGATTGAATGAAATGGTTTAAAATAATAATAATAATAATAATAATAATAATAATAATAATAATAATAATAATAATAATAATAATAATAATAAATAATAATAACAATGAAATAATGAAATAAAGTAAGATACATAAAATAAAAAATGTGAACAAAAAGGAAGTAAAAATACATATAATAAAAATAAAATATCGAATACATGTATCATAAAACAATAATATTAACAATAATAAGAACAATAATAATGATAATAAAAATAAAATAATGGAATGAAGTAACATATGCAAAATAAAAATATGAACAAAAAGGAAATAAAAAATATACATAATAATGATAAAAAATAAAAGGAATATATGTACATGCAAACAAATAAATAAATAGAGGTAAACAATACATAAAAATATATAAATGAATATTGTATTAAATTGCACTTAAAATAAAATTAAGAACCCAAATTATAAATAAAAAACATTAAAAGAGACTAAATTAAAAGAGAAATAAAATTAAAGAACTGAATTTAAAAAGAGGAAAAAGAATTAGGGCCCAATGTAAGCGCATAAAAATAGGGGGACCATTTGGAAAATTATCCCCTATTCATAAAACACAACGTTTCAATAAGGACTAAATGAAGCAAATGTCAAATTGTCGGACCATATTTAAAGAACCGAAAAGATTTAATTGAAATAGGTTTAAAAAGCGGAAGGGTCAAAAGCGCAAATAACGATGCTGGCAGTGTACGGAGGCAAGAGGCATGCGGCATGCGGCTGCTAGGGTTTCTTAGTGGCTGAAAATGTTTTAGGTTTTGGGCCATATTTAGGGTTTGGGCCTTTTTTTATTTTTTTTAAATGGACTGTAATGGATTGTTGGGCCCGAGCTAAAATTTGGTTCTACAAAGTCACCAACTCAAATATATTTAACTTGAACTCAAATTAATTAAAATTCAAAATTACTAATTTAAACTAAATTAAATATAAATATTTTAAAAATAGTAAACAATATTCAAATTATTTATACTAATAACAATAAAATATTCAAATTAAGAATTCTAGTAACAATAAAATTATAATATTTATACTAAGTGTTGAACAAAAAAAAAAAAACTATTTATACTAAGTAATAACTACTTTTGTTTATCGAAAAGTATTTTCCTTTGTTTGGTTTTATTTATTATAAATTAATTAATTTAAAATTTGTAATAAATATTATATTTTATTTTAAAAATAATTTTTGATAATTATTAATTTCATTATAAAATTTAATATTATTTTAAGATTAAAAAGTTGAACCTTATCTTTTTAATAATCAAATAAAAATATGAGTAAAAATATAAATAACTTAACTCTAAAATGATAGAGTTAAAATAATATGTATATTAAATTAAACTTGAAATAAATAAACATAAAATAGCCATAACTTAAAATAATTCAAAATCAAAATCACTCGATGAGAAAATCCCTAACTTTTAAATCTGAAATTCATCCACAAGATATAACTCTAAATTATCTCTAATTGAATTATAAACAATGGTTAGCTACATGGGAAAGCTGAGGTTTGCTTTTAAAACTAAGAAAGACTTGATTGATCACGAAAAGTTGAAGTCATCTATCCAGACTACTTTTGGAATGATGCTCAAGACTGCACAAGATATTTGCTTAATTAATTCAATCTCAATTTCCATATACAAATGTATTCTACCCTTGCTTTGTTTTGGGTTCAGAATAATTGTTTTATATTGACGGAAGAATTTTAAATACATGCTATGTTTTACTTCAATTACATAAGATGTTTTATTTAAAAGAAAAATATTTATGCAAATATGTGTATATGTATTTATCGTAAGTTTTAAAAGAAAGTGGTAAGGTTTTTATTTCTACAAAATGACTTTTTAGCACTTTATTTTGAGCTGTAAAATAAATCAATTTAATCTTTCTTTTTCTTTATTTAGCTATTATATTTTTATTTTTGCTAAATTAGCCAGAATCATATTGGAAACAGTTAACAGTACCATTAACATGCTAATATAACATTTTGACCTTAATATGATATCTTACGTGACGGTCCACCTGTATTTATTATTAATGTACTATTATTTTATTTTATATGTAATATATAAAATATAAAAAATTAATTTTAAAAATTTAGAAAATATTAAAAATTAAAAATAAATTTAAAAGGAAAATCTTTAAGAAATCATTTCCATTTTCACATACTAATCCAATCCATCAATCATAGCATGAAAGATGAACTTTCCTATTACAATTTACCGTGAATTTAATATTTTGATAAAACTTAAAAAGAAATGTTTAATGGGAGGAACTACTTATACCAATATAAAATTAAGCAGTTTTACATCTTTTCTTGACTTTCAGTCAAAATTAAATGAACGGTTAAGATTAAAAATGATATTTTTTATACTATTTTCTTTCCTTTTCAACTTATTCTTCAACTAATCACATATCCCTATGCAAATATGAAAATGCTAATTAAACATTTATATCAAGTCTAGATGTAAAATTAATGCTCTCTCCAATACGTCTAAACATTATGTCCGAATTCAGAAGATTATATTGACCATCGAAATAGCCCAGTAAATTATCAAAATTTATAAAACAGTCATCTTAAAACATTGTTTATCTTAGAAACAATTTCGCTTATTTTCAGAAAAACTCACGAGTTAATAAAAATAGATTAAGTTTAATATTTTCCTTAAAACAATGACTATTTTTGAAAATTTAATTAATTTTAATTTATTTATTTAAAAAATTATTTATAATCTAGCAGCAAAATGTGATCTTCGACATAATTTTAATTAAGTAAAATAGAATTTTTTATGCTTTTCGATGGAGGTGAGTTTGATTATTGATTTATATGCTAAATAATCCATGTTGATTATTAATTTCTAAGTATAAATTTTATCTTCCCCTAATCGTGACACAACATATAAATCAATAATCAAACTCACCTCCATCGAAAAGAATTACATAACCTCAACAAGCACATCAACAAACAAAACAAGTATAGTTTTACCCAATACCCAGATACGCACAGGATCGAAACAACAGAGAAGGAATTAAAAAAACAGAGGTTACGAGCAGAAAAGTAATAATAATTAGTAAAAGTTAGAACAAAATTGAAAAATAATGTGTTTGGAAAATGGCAATAACGGACGACAAAAGAAAACTGAAAAATGAAAAGAAAAAAAAAAAAGAGAAAGAGGAAATGTTAAAATAATGTGAGAGCAGAAAATTACTAATGGATAAAATCAAAACACAATCTCACTACTAATCACCTGTAACAGCCCGTTTTTGGGTCAAATCGAAACAATAGTTTTGAGATCATAAATCCGAAGTTAAAATATTTATTTTATTATTTTACTAAAGTTTACAGCATTATAGAATTATTGTGTGAAAGTTTCATAAAGAAATTTTACTGTTTGAATGTTTAATTCAGTAAAAATAACTAAATCGCGTAAAATGCAAAAGTTACATTCTACTTGTTAAAGGTGTCAATTAGTTTTGACTTTTAAATATGGTGGCCTTAAATGGCAATTAAACCATTTGATTTATGATTGGACTTATATGGACACCTTTTATATGTTTTAAATGTTTTATTACTAAGGTTAATATAGTAATTTATGTATTAAGTTAATAATAATAACAAAACAAAAAGGCAAAGTTCTTGAACATGGTTTCAACCGAAATGGGAAGAGAAAGAAGCCATGGGAGAGCTTCAACATTCGGCCATCTCTCTCTTGTGCATGTAAGTCCTATTTTTGTCCCGTTTTTAATAATTTTTACGTTTTTGAGATCGTTATAGCTTAATTTAGCTAGCTTGTATCTCCGATTTCAAAACTGTTAAAGTATTTGAATGTTTCCATCATTGAATGCATGAGTATTTTTTTAGTTGATGATGGAAAATAAATTATTGTTGTTAGATGCACAAGTTTTGAAAGTGAATTTTGGTAAAAATATCAATTTTAGATTAAATTGTGAAATATGAAAATTTAGTGGTTAAAAGTGTGAATAAATTAAAAATATGGGCTGATATGAGAATGGGTAATATTCGGCCATGAAATTGTATTAAATTGAATGAATTGTGATTTTATATGATAAGGACTAAATTCCAAAAATGTGAAATAATAGAGGCAAAAATGTAATTTTACCAAAATGTGTAAATTGTGCTAAATTGAATGAAATGATGATTAAATAAGTAAATTTTGATATTATATGAATTGTGATAAATGAGATTTAGATCTAGAACGAGGAAAACAAAGTATCGGATTAGTCGACCTAATTTGTCGTTACAACGAACGAGGTAAGTTCATATAATTAGAATCGAACTTTTAAATACTAGTATTTATTTGAAATGTATGTATATAATTGAGTAATTGATATGCTTGGAATACAAATGCCTATTTGATATAGACTGATGGTTACCGAGCCCTGTTTGAACCGTATGAATTCGTAGGATACGAGTGACATGTCACTAGGGTTGCCGTTTTGGTCGAGATCCTGCATTTGTTGCGAACTCACCACAACTCGTATGAGCTTACCGATATATCAGCTCGTTAGAGCTTACTGTTTTCAGCTCGTCAGAGCTTACCATTTCAACTTAATAGATCTTACCGATTATAGCTCGAAAGAGCGGAAATGATAACTAATTGACAAATTACTGATTATTATATGTAATGTATATCACCCGATCCCTTGATATTCTAATAGGTTCAATGGACGTAAATTCTGTTATTGGTTATGTGAAAAAGTTACGTGTTATATGGATGAATTATTGTTATTACGGATGAATTACTGTTTATACGAGTGAATTATTGATATTACGAATGAATTACTATTGATACGGATGAGTTACTGTTATCGAATGAATTACTTTTTATATGATTGAGAGTGAAATGTTACAAATGATGTACATGATATATGAATTTGATATAATACATTGATGTATGAAATTGAGATAAAGGTTGATTATATGTATTTATGAGACTAACATATTGATGAATGTTTGTGTATAGGCATTTGGCAAGTGAAATTGATATACTTTGTTTATTTGTTTGATTATGTATAAATGGTAAGTTAAATTCTTAATTATACAGGTTGTTTGATTATGTATAAATGGTAAGTTAAATTCTTAATTATACGGGCTTACTAAGCTATAAAGCTTGCTCTATTTCTTTTCCATGTTTTATAGAGGTTCGTAGCTTGCTCGATTTGGATATAGTCGAGATACGCATCACACTATCCAGTTGTCTATTGGTACCTTTGAACTTATGTATATTTGTAAATATGACATGTATAGGCTAGTTATAAGGATGATAGTTAAGGTTACTTGAGATATTGATTTTGGTACATGTTGTGGTATAAGTTAAAGCCATGTGATTTGGCTTAACTTGGTATAATATTTTGGTTGTGTATAAGTATTCAAATATGGTATGTTTTGGCAAGTAGTATATGGAATGGAAATATGCAAATGATGTATTGATATGTATTAGCCACATGAATGGAAAATGCATGATATTATTTAGGTATTTGAATGCTATGTTGAAATGGTATAAAATTTGCATGAAATGTTGCAATTTATGCTTGAGTATGTATGTAAAAATAGGGTGGCAAAATGGCTTTGCAAATAGGCTATTTTTGTCCACATGGGCAGAGACACGGGCGTGTGTCTCAGCAGTGTGCACACTCGGTCATGTTACACGGCTGTGTGTACCCTGGTGTTGATATTAAATTGAAATCATTATACTCAACACGGTCTCACACACGGGTGTGTGACTGGCCGTGTGGTACAAGTCAGTATACCCTACAGGTTTGGCATGGCCTAGCACACGGCCTAGCACACGAGCTTGTATGGCCACTTCGAAGGGCACACGGGCTAGACACACGGGCGTGTGGTCGGTCGTGTGACCCAAGTCAGTATGTACCCCTTGTTTTCACACGGCTGGTGACACGGTCACACGGCCTGGCCACAATGGGGTGTGTCTCATGTTTTGAGAAATTTTTCAAAGTTTCGTGAAAGTTTTATAAGTTATCGGTTTAGTCCCGAACTGCTCCTAAAGCATGTTTAAAGCCTCGAAGGCTATTATAAGGGACAAATGATTGAGATTGAATAATGATTGTATAAATTGATCAAATGATTGACAAAAGTGCAGTTATATGTGTTATAAGTCTGGTAATGCTTCGCAACCCTATTCCGGCGTTGAATACGGGTGAGGGGTGTTACACCACCTTCCACTTTTTAGAATTTAAATTCAACCCCACTACCACATGTGGATGGTACACGTAGGAAGTAAAAATATTTCCACTTACTCATGTAGAGATTCAAACACAAGACCCAAGTGTAAGCTAAGATATTACCACTGAACCAACATGCTCATTTTATCACAAACCGAGCGAAAATAGTATTTAAACGAAATAAACAAAGATAGAGCTAGGGACAAAAATAACTGAATTTCCCAAAAGTGAGGTTTGAACCCATGACCTCAAATACACAATCAACACCCTTAACCATTGTAGCAGATACTTATTATGGAAGAATTTAACAAATCAGAAATTTAAATTTTTTGGGCTTTATATTTACACCACCTTGTGGATGAATCACTCATCGTTATGAATGAACCATTAGTAATAAAAAGGATGGATGAACCACCAAAGTTTTTTTAATAAAAAATTTTTGCAAACAAGTTGCTAGTACAGTAAGGATGAACCACTCATCTGTGCAGATAAAAGCTGCTAATATGGTGTGGATAAACCACTCATCGGTGCATATAAAAGTTGATAATATGGTGTGGATAAACCACTCAACAGTGTAGATAAACTGCTTATATTTCCTTTGTTCATATCATCCCACCCCACCCTATACAAAGCAATATATGTTGAATCTGGTGCCCTAAGTGTACATGATCTGCTGTAATTCGTTATAGCAAATTAAATTAGTTTTCACAATTTAGGATCTTGAATATAAGCATTTTAATTAAGTTTTAATTACATTTTAGTAAGTATGAGTTAAGTTGATAAAATGTGTAATTTGAGTCATTTATTGACCATAGAGGTAAATGAGGCCTAATGATGAGTTGATATACTTTGTGAATGTGCAGGAGACCACTAGAATGTGTGTTAACTCGATATTGGCCGTTAGGTTGAAACACAGAGCAATGGATGTCACAACATAGGGAGCAGAATAAGAAAAGTCCAAGACTACCTTCAATGTCGCGACACAACATAAGGATGTCAACATACCCCTAAAGACACTCTAAAGTTTAGCATATTGCTTTCGATGTCGCGACATAAGACCTAGTGTGTTGTGACATCGCCTCTGTATGTGAAATTAATATGAGTTAGGGGCGTTTTAGTCTACACAATCTGACTTTAAGCTCGAGAACATCAGCTGACCTAGGGTTAAGGACAACAATCATTCTAAGTCTATAAATAGGATTAGTTAACACATGTTAGGGACCATTTTTGGTTGTATAATTTTCTCTTTAAATTTTAGTCTTTAGTTTTTCTGTTCTCTTAGGTTTTAGATTTTATTCTTGTTCTTCTTATTTATTTTTTCGAGGATATCAGATTCTAGAATTCCTATCAAACTCTATGAGGATTATGCACTTAAATTCAATACAATCAGGCTTCTTCTAAACTCTGCTCTTGAAATTGTTCATTGTGTTCATTCTTTCATTCAAGTTTATATTGTTTATTAGATCTTTGAGGAACTAATCTTCCTATGAGGGATTAGCAAGTGAAAGTATGAACAATTAACTATTTTGTAGGGATTTCTTAATGGATCAGTTGTTCAGGAAAGGAAGAATCTAAACCCTAAGCCTGACAACCCTAAGAAGTCATTAAGGTGGGAACTAATCCAAATTTGGTATTGTCTATCTGTGAATACCTTAACCTTAAATCGGTCTGGACTATGAGGTTGGAAGATAAGTAGTTCTTACCAACTCAATATTTTAGTGGACATAACGAAAGATCCTGCTAAGTTATTGAATAATTGATTAAACAAGGAAAACCGAGACAACAGTTGATTATGACTACCAAAATGAGCTAATCACTCATGCCCAAATTTGATTTACATTTGATTATTTGGTTTCTTATTTTCATTTATTTCTATTTCTTTTCTTATTATTTTATAACTTATTCAAAAGCCCTACTTTTAATTCTTCATACTATAATTTGATTAGAGTATTAATTATATCTATTAATGATTAGATTAGAATTAACTTAGTGTTCACCTCTTTGGGTACAATCCTTCGTGTACTTACATACTCTGTTGTAACTATATTACAACCTGACCAGTATACTTGTGAATACTGCCTTTTCACATCTTTTGTGCAAGATTTCTACTTTGGATGTTGGTATGTCCGAAGGTGGTTAAGTTGTTGATGCTATTATCGGGGAGGCTGTAACGCCCCAAAATTCTTATTTTTGTTTCTGTTAAAATGTGATAAATGTGTATCTGCTTCAGTGGTTAAGTGTTCTGAGAGTGTCTAAGAGGTCCTAGATTCAAGCCTTACCTTTGGTAAATTTTGAAATTTTTCTGAATTAAGCCTTTTACTTGCTCATTGGGCTTATATTGAAATAATTGTAAAAACATATCAAAATGGGCCTGCTGGTCTGGTGGTTAGAAGGAGTGAGGGTTTGCTGGAGGTCTTGTGTTCGAATCCTTGCACAAGCGTGATTGCTAATATTTTCGTTCTGTTGGCTTGTAGAGTTTCGGTAGAATGAAAAGTCTCAGTAGTGGTTGATAGTGGGATTAGTGGAGTAAATTGAGGGATTGAGGGATAATTTTATTTTTCCAAAATCCCCAAAAATAATTCTGACGTCAAAAATCTCTTCCCCTCTTCCTTCATGGTTTCTTTTCCCTTTTCTTCCTTTTCCATTATCTCTTTCTCTTCGTGCGGCGTCATCTTTTTGTTTCTCAAAATACTATTTCTCTGTGCATGATATACGTAGTATTGGTAAGTGATGGTAATGTTTCTGATTGAGTAGGGAGTCCTTCTTTGAATCATTAAAATGACTTTTTTTTCCTGTTTAGTAACAAAACTATTGTATTGACAGCAGCAACCCGAGAAGATTATGACTTTGCTCGCGCTGAATAGTAGTCAGTTGTTCTAAGGGTTGGGGTAAGTGTTGATCATCCGAATTGAATTCTTGCTGGTTTTGTAATTTCAGATTATCATGATTTAAGATTGAATTTGGGGCTTTGGTTTGACAATTATAGGTTCTGATGGCCTAGGACGGCTTTAAAATCAAAATTGAACCAGGTGTCTACCCAAAACACAGTAAATGAGATTCGGTAAAAGTTGAAATTGTAAACTATCGACGCCACACGGGCATGTGGTCGCCCGTGTGGTAGGCCATGTACAATAACACGGCCGTGTGATCGACGAAGGCCAGGCCGTATGCAGGACACGGCCATGTGATGGCTGAGGTGTGGCCGTGTAGGCCACATGAGCTAAACCGAACTAGGCCTGTGGGCCACACAGGTGTGTGGGCCCATATGAGCATGCCAAACGGGCGTGTGATAACTAGGCCAAGCCGTGTGATCCATACGGGTTAGGCCAATCTGGGCTTGTGGGCCCATTTAGCTAAAATGTTTCCTAGGGTTGCACAGGTCGCCGAAGTCGACCGTGAACCTACTGTAGGTCGGTAAGCACTACTTAGACCCTAAATTGTGTGATCTGAATATATAATGTATATATTGAGTAAATTAAATTTATGCATGTTTACTGATCCATATGTATGACTGATAACTGGATTTTAGCATGAAAGCATGTATTCCTATATGTCAGCATTGAGCATGTTTAGTTGCATCTGCATTGGGGTGGGATGATTGATTATTGGAGGAAGTGTACTAAAAGGCTTTCATGCTATTATCTGGTAGCTCAGCTGCACTATTATTGATATGTGCCACATTCGGTACGACTTGGTGTGTATGGCTGGGTAGGTGTTTTAAACCCATATGGTGTGTACGGATGGTCGGAGATGGTGTGTAGAGGTTGGTGGGTAGGATACTGATTTCTGTTACTGAATGCATACTGTATTTGAGATGGGCTAATGCCCTAATTTATATCTGAGACTGTATCTAAATAGGCTAAGGTCTAAACTGAATTTGAATCTGTAATGGGCTTAGGCCCCAACTGCATTTGACTGATAACTGTTGTTTGACTGTATGCATGTCTTCTGTGGGATTACACACTGAGTTTACGTAAACTTACCCCTTTCTGTTTTATCTATATAGGTAATCCCCATTCTTAGACGGATTGGTGCGGTGGAGGACTCAATGGTGATCACATGTCTATTGAATTGCGTAAATTCCATTTATGATTTTTATTTCCCATTTTTCTATGGCTTTTGGTGTAATTTGAAACTTTTGGATTGTTTGCCTTTACTTTGGTTTTTAAGTGCTTTCATGGACTTTTAAACTGCAAAACTCAATGAAAACTCGGTTTCATTTAAAACAACATTTTTTAAATGTGAACAGTTTTCTTTAAATATCACGGTTTTAAAAGCTTCCGCTGCAAAATATGTTTTTAAACGAATCAAATTAACGAGAAAATGATTTTGTAATTGACAAGAGATAGATAGAATATAATAAACGGAAACGGTTTTAACTTGATGAATTCAATTTCAAATCCCATTCCATGTGACATCACTAGATTCAGTCATAACGTCTAGGACGGATTTGGTGTGTTACATTTAGTGGTATTAGAGTTAGGTTGCAAAACTCGGCTGTGGATTTTGGGTTTTAAAACTTGGTTTTTAAGAACTGATTTTTAACATAAAACATCTGTTAATAAATATTGAAACTGTAACTGATTCATAAATTCGTAATACAGATAAATCCGATTAGACATGAGCGCATGTGTTACGAAGGGGGTTCGAGTTGAATCCTCTTCTCTCGGCATCATATCGAACCTAGATATGAGTGAGATGCCACTGTCACCTGTTACGAAGATTGGGTCTCAAGATCGCATGGCTGGAGACGACGTATTGTCCTAGGCTATGTTAAGGATACTAGAGAGGGTGGCTAGGCCCAATACTGAATCTGGGGGCCAAGGGTCAATTACGGAACGACTCCGGTCTAATGGAGCTGAACTTTTTAGGGGTGTCACTAGAATCGCCCCTAATGTGGCTGAGTACTAGATGGAGGCTACTGAGAAGATAATGGATGATTTAGACTATACCCGAAAGCGTAAACTCGAAGGTGCGCCTCGTTGCTGATCAATGAGGCCTATCAGTGGTGGCTGACGGATCAGTCTTAGACGGATCAGTGCGGTGGAGGACTCAATGGTGACCACATGTCTATTGAACTGCGTAAATTCCATTTATGATATTTATTTCCCATTTTTTTGGGGTTTTTGGTGTAATTTGGGACTTTTGGACTGTTTACCTTTACTTTGGTTTTTAACTGCTTCTATGGACTTTTAAACTGCAAAACTCAACAAAAACTCGGTTTCATTTAAAACAACATTTTTTTCTAAACGCGAACGATTTTTTTTAAATATCACAGTTTTAAAAGCTTCCGCTACAAAATATGTTTTTAATTGAATCAAATTAACGAGAAAATGATTTTGTAATTGACAAGAGATAGATAAAAGATAATAAACGGAAACGGTTCTAACTTGATAAATTCAATTTAAATCCCATTCCATGTGACATCGCCAGATTCGGCCATAATGTCTAGGTCGGGTTTGGGGTATTACAGAGGCAACGTCACTACCTTATTTTTTTTCTTATTGATAGAATTAGGAAATATTCAGATTATAGTTATGGTTTTTAGTTATTTTATTGCTTGCTAACATTACTGACATGTTTCTGTTCTCAAAGAATCCTAGTACACACTCTTGCCCAAGATCTCCATAGAAGCGACCATAGAAATCGGTTTAGAAGAAATAATGGATAACATTTACTCCATGTGGTTGGATGAGGACCTAGATTACGATAGTGATATCTACTATAACAGCTCGTTTTCAGTGGTGTCGGAAATAGTGATTTTAGAACCACAATTTCAACGAGTGAGTAAACATTTTAATGTTTATTTATTTTTTATAGGGTTAAATTAGAGTCATATCCATATTAACCAATTCTACAAGGGACTTTGGTTCAACCCATAATTACCAACATTTCACAATAAAACCCATGAATTTACACTTTCAACAATTTAATCCCTAATTCAAATTTCATCAAAAATCACTAAACAAAACAAGTTTGTTTAACAACCAAGATTAATAATCTATCAAATAACTTAAAACATATTAAAAACAACCATGGCAAGTCCTTTAACCTTTAACAATTTTGCAAATTAACCCCTAGGCTAGCAAGACTAAGCTAAATCGAGCTCAAAAATATAAAAATCATTAAAAACAGGACAAATTTACATACCATGCAAGAACAAAGTGTTGGCCAAACCTTCCTTCTTCTCTAATGGCTATTTTAGGTTTTTGAAACAAAAATGGAGAAGATAACATCTTTCTTTTGTATTTTATTTACTTAAATTTTCTTTTATTTACTAAATTACTACTTTAACCTTATTATTAATCAAATTTTTCAATAAAACCTTGTCCATAACTATCCACTAACTTAATTATGGTATATTTACAATCTAAGTACATTAACTTTCCTTTCCATAGCCATTTAACCCTTTAAACTAATAGATACCCAATTTTACAACCTTTACGAATTAGTCATTTTTATCTAATTAACCATTTCAACTTCAAAATTTCTTAACGAAACTTTAATACGACCTTAAAATAATCTTGTAAACCTTAAATAAATATCAAAATAATAACCCACTCATCGGAATTGTGGTCCCAAAACCACTTTTCTCGACACTATTGAAATTGGCTTGTTACATTGTTCTTCTAAGAAAGGAAACATTCTTTGTTTTCTTATTTCCTATAAGAGGGTTCTCCTATCAGGATTTCTAGATTACTATAGTTTCTTACAAGGATACTTTGTCCTTAACACGCCTAACCCATGGTTAACTGAACTGTGTATCAATACTTAGCAAAAAATAATAATACATTAATAAAGACACTTACACCAGAACTCATAAATACTGAAAATAAATTGAATATTTTCAAAAGCTTAGAAATATTTGTTCCTCCTTGGCTCTGATACAAGAATAGTCCTGAGAATCTGAGAATTGGATAGATTACAATAGTATGGAAATATTGGAAATAATAATTTGAAATTATTAGTTTTAAATTGAAATTTTTGAAAAACAAAAATAGTTTGAAAAAAAAAGTTAGATTCTCTGTAGAAAAAAAAAGTTTGTAATCTAATAATATATTCTCTGAAAAGTAACAATTATGTAGGTTTGGAAAAAATGTAAGGATAAGATCCCTCCAAACAAAGATGTTGTAAAAAGGCAAGAGTCCTTTATAAAAGACTCTTAGTTTTGTAATGAAAGGTATGACTTCAAAACACTTAATACAGAGATCAAAAGTTTGTTTCTCCAAAATTTTCTAGCTTTCACAATTTAAGTTTTCAAACTATTTAAGTTTTTCAAAAATTTAAATTTAAAACCAATCAAATTTAAACTTTCAAATGCCTTTAAAAACATAAAATACTTTAAAATAAAAATAAATACTTTAAAAATAAGTTTAAAAATATAATACATTAAATACTTTAAAAACATTAAAATAAATATTTCTCAACAAATTAAAAATACATTTAAAAAAGGTCTTTATACTTAAATAATATAAAGATAGTTGCAACTTAACAAGCAAATGCCTTTAAAATAGTATCATCATTAACAATAAAAGAAGAGTTATATAATATCCAAATAATAACAATTAAATAGTAGCAATTTAATAACAAAATGGTAGCAAAACAATAACAAAACAACTGATTCCGGCCGAGCTGAGGCCAAAAAATCCTACCCGAGGCCTGGCACATTTAGAAAACGGATTTTATATTTTTTTGTCCATTTTTACTCAAACCCTCTCGAAGACTTGAATGAATAACCTTACCACCATGAGATCTAAGTGTAAGGGATCACTTCTCCTAATTATTTGTGTTCAAATTTGGTGTTAAAAATTCATATAAAAAATTGTGCTAAAAATAAAATAAAAAACGCTACAACTAATAATAATAAAACTAGGGCCAGATACTGTTCATTGTATTATGAAAAGAGAAAATATAATATTGGCGCTGTTATTACTATATTAATAAAGAAGATGTAGACTAGTAAAGTCAGAAAAATACACAAATTTCATTATCCATCCTCGTACTCAATATTTGACATTCAATAATTATGTTTACATTTTATCAAGTTTACACAATTTTATGTGAGGCATCTAATTTTATCTGTGGGCATAATTTAGATGGGGGCTTTGGATTGGTGAATTGGCCTAGAAATTTCCATCTTTAAAGATTGAATTGTTGTGAATTTAAATTTTAAAATGAAATTTTAAATAAGGGATAAATCAAGTATTTTTGTTTCAAAGTTCATATTTTAAATTAAGTCAGTGTTTGTTTAATTTTGGGTTCAATTAAATTGAAAACTTATTTTAATTTCTTCTTAGTTTAATTTAATTTAATTTTTAAAATTTTGACATGAATAAGGTGGAAATTTGGATATCCGTTTTGTTTTTAAATAAAAAAACCAAAAGGGTTAATTTGTTTTAAATAAAAAGTCATTTAAGTCGGGGGCTTTAGTTGCCCAAATTGAAGGGCAAATATCCCAAAAATACCAAAAAAAATCAAAAATTACCGGAAAGGACAGGTTTCAAAAATATTGACCGGAAAGGGCAATTTCCCAAAAATCGCGTCCACGTCGCCAAATTTTTGGGAAAGGCCTAAAAGTTAGTACATGGGGGCGCTTTAGCCACCTCAAAGAAAAACGCTCCCACGAGGCGCTTTTCTTTGAGGTGGCCTAAAGTGCTCCCCATGGACGCGCTTTTAGCCGTCTGTAATCAATTTTTTTTGACCGTTGACCCCAACGTCAAAACCAACGGTCAAAAAAAAACTATAAATACCCCCAACCCTTCATTTTTTCACACTTCAATCCTTTCTCATTTTTCTCTCAATTTTCTCTCAATTTGCTCTCAATTTTCTCTCAAGTTTCTCTCAAAGTCCTTGAAATTTACGCTTAAATTTCAAAATAGTCTTCTACTATTCTGAAAAAGCCCTTTATAATTTTTTAATATATTTATTTTTTAGAAAATTTAAAAATTCTTTATCGGAGTATAATGGCCGGGGAATTACGTCGCCTAGACAGCAATCACATTGGCGTCGAGCAATTGAAAATGGTAAGTTTGAATGTTAATTTTCAATATTATTAAATTTTTTAATTATGCAATTTTAATTAATTTTGAATTTTATAATTTTTAAACAGATCAGAGATCGGGTGTTGCAATGTTATATTCGCAACATGCCCGGTGCCCCATCGCCATTGATCGAGAATTACCCGAGGAAGCGGTTTTTGCACGTGGCCACGATAGTCGGGGTTCAAGTTGGACCCACTTTGATCGGTAGCGTTGATAGAGGTGGAGACCGAGACGCACACTTTCCATCGCCATGCGAGAGTGTACCATCACCTTAGAAGATGTGCGATTCTGGTTGGGATTACCGGTGGGCGGTCGGTAGTCACCGGTCCGTAACATCTCTCGATTGGATGGCAGTATGCTACGAGCTCTCAGGTGCCATTCCGGATAAATTGCAAGGAGGTCGGATCGATATGGTTTGGTTACGAGACGCAATCCCGCACCGAATGAAGGTTCAATCAAGAAGAAAGAATACGGTATGCGCGGCATACATGCTTGAGATAATTGGAGGCTATCGATGCTGGACCTCTCTAGAAACCTCGTCCACGAGATGGCTCCACAAACTTGTTGATTTCAGAGCAGCAGGTGAATTGAGTTGAGTCTCTGCGTGCTATCGAGGTTGTACCGGAGATGTGCGGGCGACGGTGCGAGTAAAGCAAAAATCGGAGGTTGCCTATCACTACTGCAATCATGGGCATGGTTTCGATTTCCATTTTACGCCCTCGACTCGACCAACCATATTCATTCCCACCGATAACGAGGTAAATTTAATATTATATTTTACAATTATGTCGAGATTTATAGTATAATTGCATGCTAAAAGTTTATTTAATTAGGTGAAACCATCCGACGAGTCATGTTGGAATACCGACTCGCTTGAGGATATACTGACCCTATTGGAACAACGATCGGAATCACAAGTAAGTGTCAAATTTCGTTATTATAATTTAGTATTTATGTATATAATTAATATTTTGGTAATGTTAATATAGTTTCAATGGACACCGTCGAGGATCCCAAATTCGGGCAAGAATTCGGGAGTTCCTCCAAAATCAATAGTTAGCACGTTAAGGTCCCGCTAATCACCTACGCGACCGTGGAGATGCACCAACGATCGGGTTCGCGGCAATTTGGATGCTTGAAATCGATTCCGTGGCTCTGAGGTGCTCGATGATGACTACAGATGTGGACTTACGGTGAAAGACACGGATTGGCCAATATTTTGGTCGAACATATCGAGACGATGGAGAACCTGTATGACTTTTTACCTAACCGAGAACCGATCATAGTTGTAACATCCTAGATTAGGGGTTATCGTTTGTGCATAATTCATGAGTAATAGGTTTTGGCAGTGTTTGGAAGTGAATTAAGAGTTTTTAAAATCCTAGGATGGAAGAGAAAGCTTTGGATAATTATTGGTTTTTAAGTTAAAAACAAGAAGTGAAGTGGAAAAGTGGCAAGGGACGCCACCAAAGGTGCAAGGGTTATGGCATTAAGTGAAGTACTTTGAGGAAAGAGGTTCGAATCCCATTGTGTGCATTTTTGCTTAATTTTATGAAGTAGCATGTTTACTGTGATATGGATGTGTGGTGTGCATTTTTAGAACCTTGGAAATGTAAAAGAAATGCATGGAAATGTATGGAAATGTATGGAAATGTATGGAAATGTAAGAAAATGTAGAGAAATGCAAGGAAATGAAAGGAAATGAAAGGAAATGTAAGGAAATGAAAGGAAATGAAGGGAAATGTAAGGAAACTTGGAAATGATTTAGAAATGTTAAGTTGAAAATAGGAAAATGACCATTTTTGGAAACCTAAGCAAATTAGGAAAGTAAACATTTTGGAAACTAAGCCAAAAGAGGAAAGTAAACATTTTGGAAACTAAGCCAAAAGAGGAAAGTAAAACATTTTGGAAACTAAGCTAAAAGAGGAAACTAAACATTTTGGAAACCTAGGAAATCTCAAGTTTACAGAGCCGCGCGAAAATTTTTGGAAACTTAAGAATGACCTCGAAATGTCGAATTTTAAAGTTCAAAGGGGAACTTAGGGCCAGGTGACCCTAAAATATAAAGTATGTGAAATTTAACCCATTAACGGACTTGGAAAAGTGGCCTGAAGATGCCACTTAAGGCCTCGTGAAATGGCCCACATGCAAGGGTGTTGGGCTTGAGTTCGAGTCACATAAGAAACAAATAAAATAAGTTTTATTTTGCTTCTAGAAGCCCAAGAGGTGGACGGCACAAGGCTTGCAAAGAGGAGTTTCACTCTCTTTAAAACTCGGCTAATTAGAAGATCATAAGGACTCTTAAGGGAAGAGTTTAATTCTCTTTAAAATTCTGCTAAATAGGTGGATAAATGAAGAATTATTCTTTAATTAGGAAAATAAGGAAGGGTGGTGGCCAAGTTAAGGATTCTTGGCCTAGTAATTTCGGCTATAAAAGGAAGAGACTAGGGCCATTCATTATTCATTCTCCTCTCTCTTTCCTCTACCGAATATTCTTCTTGAGCATCCATTCTTTTTCTTCTATTCTTTTAGCCTCCTAGCCGATTCCTTCTAAGCCTATTATTCCTCTCTTCTTTCATCTTTGAAACTGAGTACATAAGGGAATCATAGCCGATTGCTCATCAAGTCTCTAAGCCGAATCTCTGAAGGTTGAAGTGAAGGTGCAATCGATTCCTTCAAATAAGGGTAAGATCCAAGTTTGGTTTCCATTCTTTTATATTTTAGACTTATCGAAATCTAGGGCTAATCCCATTAATGTTCATGGTTGCCAAAACTTTGAAGAGATCCTTCGGGATTTACTAAGTGTAAGCTACAAGGAAGGAGAAGTTCTTTTCCCGAAGGTACACCATAGGCCGCGTGTTCCCTAGTTATTTGATGAGTTTCGGGATTTAAAATCCACAAGGTAAGTGTCTATAGCTTTCTGCCTAAGGCCTATTTTGATAATTAGATCTAATTCTTGTTTGTTTAAAAATCTAAACTAACCTCGATGAGATTTAGTGCTTGGTCGAATACAAGGATGAGCATAGCATAGATTTCGGATTTGATTAGTATTGAAATCGCCAACAAGGTAAGTTTTAAGAATACTAATCCTACTAGGATTTGGATTTATGGTCAAATGGTTTTTTTATTAAAGTAGTAAGTGATTAATCAAATGTAGGAATTGAGATCTAAAGCAATAGATCGGGTTTCGGATTTCAAGGAATTGATAAGCAAATCGGTGTGTACCTACACTAAATCTTGATAGATTTACTTTAATTCAATATATGTGTTAATATGAAAGTGTAAGAATATGGCTAAGGTACCGTGTACCCCACACTAATCTTAATAGATTTATGGCTTAAATATGGTATATATGTTAATGTGAAAGTGAAAGAATGTGGCTAAAGTACCATATTATGGTACAAAGTACTCAGCTACGTTTTTCCTACTCCTACTAGGATTTTGAAATATGTTATATTTAACATGTGAAAAGTGATGTGAAAGTGAAATTAAATATGATATGCATGATATGTATAATTTGGGGCATTCGGGTTATTTGAGAAAGGGGAAGTGAATGTGATGACTTCGGTCTCACTAAGTGAAACGTGATGACTTCGGTCTCACTAAGAATATGTGATGACTTCGGTCTCACTAAGAATATGTGATGACTTCGGTCTCACTAAGTGAAACGTGTTGACTTCGGTCTCACTAAGTGAATGTGGTGACTTGGTCACATTAAGTGAATGTGGTAACTTCGGTTACATTATCTAAATGTGGTGTCTCATGACACAAATATCCGGTGGCTCAGCCACGGCCTTGTGCAGCAGGTCTGCCGAGGTAAGATATGTGGGATCACTCGGTTGTGATCGATGGATTAGCCACGGCCTTGAGCAGGGAGTCTGCTAAGGTTGGTGTAACGGATGGACCTAGGTTTGGGTTCGGGTTTGCATCATTATCTTGAATTTTTATATGAATATGATATGTATGGTGTGCCTATTTCTATTATGTTTTGGTGTTGGTTACACATTGAGTCTATCGACTCACCCTGCTTGGGAACATGTTTCGTGATGGGCAAGAATGGATCGGACGGCAGAACTTGTGGTGGCCATGTTCACTTGAAGTTTAATTTTATTTGAATCTTTATTTTATTTTAAGTACTTGTATAATTTTATTTTGGGTTTCATTTTATGTAATAAGGCCATCGTGACATTTTATTTCGCTTTAATTACTATGTTATGAATTTAGGGCTTTACAAAGAATGAGCCCATTTAATTTAAAATAAGTTTAAATATTTTGTCACCAAACAAATGGGTTTTGTTATAAGATAAATTTGTTTTCAACTCGAGCCCAACCCACAACAAACTATCTTTCAAAACACACGCTTTCAAAGTATTCAATGAATTTTGAAACAGGTTACTTGAGGAACATACCAGATCCATCCATTCTCGTGGGCGGTGTGGGTGTTTTGATTTAGTATCGAGCTGTTTTAAACTCTCGGCACGTGGGCTAAGGCCCAAAACGTTTTCAAATTGAGCCCAAATAAGCTTTATAAAGTATCTTATGAAATAAGCGAGTTTTTCTCGGCATGGCACCTAAGTCTCCAATTCCATGATCCACCGGTAAGTACCCTAACTATCTGTGATTATGTGAATTATAGAAGGGTAGAAAAGGAATGGAACGAGAATAGCATGATCGAACTTGAACCCTAGGATTAGTCTACTCAAACACAAATACATAAGACTTAATACACTAGACAAACTCGTGATTAAGTCACCGAGCTAGGTGTGGTAATGCACAGCGATGTCTAGGAGTGGATTCAGAAGAGCTTGGTATTTAAGCAGTCCTAGTGACTCACCTCCTCTTTACTCGAATCCTACCAGTGCGTAGTAACTGCTCACCCTAACCAAGAGGACTTAGTCACTGCTAAACCTAATAACTAAAACCCGAAAGGGACTAGCCGTATTTTTATGGAAACCCTAATTTTAAAATTTCTAAATTACCCTCTTGATTTGAAAATAATATTTTTATAAATTTTCCTGAAATATTTTTGATTTACAAATTTACTAAAATACCCCTAGTAGTAAAATTACAAAAATGCCCTTGGTTTATAAAATGTCCAACTACTCAATAGTTTTGCCAAAATTTCATTATGTTATAAAAGTCCAAAAACCCTAATTTGCAAACTATCAAAAATACCGTGATTATTGGAAAATTACAAAATTGCCCCTAGCTTACCAAAATTTCCAAAATGACCTCGATTTCCAAAATTTTGCAACTTCATCGTCTTTGAAAATAAATTTCTCAAAAGAACCTCAAAATTTCGCAACTTCTGAAATATCCCCGATTTATTAAAATTTTACAATTTACCCCGATTTGTGGAGAAATTACCAAAATACCCCCAAGGTTCAAAATTTTCGACATACCCTCGAATTTCAAAAATTTTTCCAAAATACCCCCAAGGTCCAAAAATTTCTAAAATACCCTCGGATTTCAAAAAAAAATTTCAAAATACCCTGGGAACTTAAAAATACCAAAAAAAAAATACTTTGTGACAAAATCACCAAGGAACCTTATTTTGACAAATCACAAAAATACCCCTGTAGGACAAATTACGAAAATACCCCTGGTAGTGGAAAAATAACAACAAATGAAAAACTACAACATTTCTCCGAATGAACGAAAGTTCATAATTGATTGATGGATGTATGAATGTAAAGACTGTGCATGTATGAATACGAAAGAACCACTTCTAAAATTCTTTCCATAAAACTTCTTCGCGTTAATCGGTGAAACAAAATTATTTTTAATACATAAAACTTCTTAATCGATTAAATCGCTGACGTTAGAAATAAGTTCTAAGGGCGGAACTTAGAGATTGTGCCCGGAAAGTATGATGGTTCAATTAAGATCAGAAAGCGCAGTAAGAAGCATAGTGCGGTGAGAAGGATTGTACGATCATTAGTAAGTAATTTCGAGGACGAAATTATTTTTAAGGAGGGTAGAACTGTAACATCCTAGATTAGGGGTTATGCGCTTGTGCATAATTCATGAGTAGTAGGTTTTGGCAAAGGTTTGGAAGTGAATTAAGAGTTTTAAAATCCTAGGATGGAAGAGAAAGCTTTAGACAATTATTGGTTTTAAGTTAAAAACAAGAAGTGAAGTGGAAAAGTGGCAAGGACGCCACCAAAGGTGCAAGGGTTATGGCATCAAGTGAAGTACTTTGAGGAAGAGGTTCAATCCCATTGTGTGCATTTTGCTTAATTTTATGAAATAGCATGTTTATCGTGATATGGATGTGTGGTGTGCATTTTAGAACCTTGGAAATGTAAAAGAAATGCATGGAAATGTATGGAAATGTATGGAAATGTATGAAAATGTAAGGAAATGAAGAGAAATGCAAGGAAATGAAAGGAAATGAAAGGAAATGAAGGGAAATGTAAGGAAACTTGGAAATGATTTAGAAATGTTAAGTTGAAAATAGGAAAATGACCATTTTTGGAATCCTAAGCAAATTAGGAAAGTAAACATTTTGGAAACTAAGCCAAAAGAGGAAAGTAAACATTTTGGAAACTAAGCCAAAAGAGGAAAGTAAAACATTTTGGAAACTAAGCTAAAAGAGGAAACTAAACATTTTGGAAGCCTAGGAAATGTCAAGTTTACAGAGCCGCGTGAAAATTTTTGGAAACTTAAAAATGACCCCGAAATGTCGAATTTTAAAGTTCAAAGGGGAACTTAGGGCCAGTGACCCTAAAATATAAAGTATGTGAAATTTAACCCATTAACGGACTTGGAAAAGTGGCCCAAGATGCCACTTAAGGCCTCGTGAAATGGCCCACATGCAAGGGTGTTGGGCTTGAGTTCGAGTCACATAAGAAGCAAATAAAATAAGTTTTATTTTGCTTCTAGAAGCCCAAGAGGTGGACGGCACAAGGCTTGCAAAAAGGAGTTTCACTCTCTTTAAAACTCTGCTAATTAGAAGATCATAAGGACTCTTAAGGGAAGAGTTTAATTCTCTTTAAAATTTGGCTAAATAGGTGGATAAATGAAGAATTATTCTTTAATTAGGAAAATAAAGAAGGGTGGTGGCCAAGTTAAGGATTCTTGGCCTAGTAATTTCGGCTATAAAAGGATGAGACTAGGGCCATTCATTATTCATTCTCCTCTCTTTTCCTCTGCGAATATTCTTCTTGAGCATCCATTCTTTTTCTTCTATTCTTTAGCCTCCTAGCCGATTCCTTCTAAGCCTATTATTCCTCTCTTCTTTCATCTTTGAAACCTAATACATAAGGGAATCATAGCCGATTGTTCATCAAGTCTCTAAGTCAATCTCTCGAAGGTTGAAGTGAAGGTGCAATCGATTCCTTCAAATAAGGGTAAGATCCAAGTTTGGTTTCCATTCTTTATATTTTAGACTTATCAAATCTAGGGCTAATCCCATTAATGTTCATGGTTGCGAAACTTTGAAGAGATCTTTCGGGATTTACTAAGTGTAGGCTACAAGGAAGGAGAAGTTCTTTTCCAAGGTACACCATAGGCCGTGTGTTCCTAGTTATTCGGTGAGTTTCGGATTTAAAATCCACAAGGTAAGTGTCTATAGCTTTCGCTAAGGCCTATTTTGATAATTAGATCTAATTCTTGTTTGTTTAAAAACCAAACTAACCCCTCGATGAGATTTAGTGCTTGGCGTAATACAAGGATGAGCATAGCATAGATTTTGGATTTGATTAGTATTGAAATCGGCAACAAGGTAAGTTTTAAGAATACTAATCCTACTAGGATTTGGATTTATGGTCAAATGGTTTTTTTATTAAAGTAGTAAGTGATTAATCAAATGTAGGAATTGAGATCTAAAGCAATAGATCGGTTTTCGGATTTCAAGGAATTGATAAGCAAATCGGTGTGTACCTACACTAAATCTTGATAGATTTACTAGCTTTAATTCAATATATGTGTTAATATGAAAGTGTAAGAATATGGCTAAGGTACCGTGTGTACCCACACTAATCTTAATAGATTTATGGCTTAAATATGGTATATATGTTAATGTGAAAGTGAAAGAATGTGGCTAAAGTACCATATTATGGTACAAAGTACTCAGTGCGTTTTCCTACTCCTACTAGGATTTCAAATATGTTATATTTAACATTTGAAAAGTGATGTGAAAGTGAAATTAAATATGATATGCATGATATGTATAATTTGGGGCATTCAAGTTATTTGAGAAAGGGAAGTGAATGTGATGACTTTGGTCTCACTAAGTGAAACGTGATGACTTCGGTCTCACTAAGAATATGTGATGACTTCGGTCTCACTAAGAATATGTGATGACTTCGGTCTCACTAAGTGAAACGTGTTGACTTTGGTCTCACTAAGAATATGTGATAACTCGGTCTCACTAAGTGAATGTGGTGACTTGGTCACATTAAGTGAAT
Source organism: Gossypium rotundifolium (assembly GCA_025506655.1). NCBI lineage: Eukaryota > Viridiplantae > Streptophyta > Magnoliopsida > Malvales > Malvaceae > Gossypium > Gossypium rotundifolium. The sequence goes on from CP106725.1 coordinate 165,884,850, forward strand.
GTGGTAACTCGGTTACATTATTTAAATGTGGTGTCTCATGACACAAATATCCGTGGCTCACCACGGCCTTGTCAGCAGTGTCCGAGGTAAGATATGGGATCACTTTCGGTTATGATCGGTGGATTAGCCACTACCTTGAGCAGGAGTCTGCTAAGGTTGGCGTGAACGGATGGACCTAAGTTTGGGTTGGGTTTGCATCATTATCTTGAATTTTTATATGAATATGATATGTATGGTGTGCCTATTTCTATTATGTTTTGGTGTTGGTTACACATTGAGTCTATCGACTCACCCTGCTAGGGAACATGTTTCTGTGATGAGCGGTAATGGACCGAGACGGTAGAACTTGTGGTGGCCATGTTCAAACTTGAAGTTTAATTTTATTTGAATCTTTATTTTATTTTAAGTAATGCATAATTTTATTTTGGGTTTCATTTTATGTAATAAGGCCATCGTGACATTTTATTTACGCTTTAATTACTATGTTATGAATTTAGGGCTTTACAAAGAATGAGCCCATTTAATTTAAAATAAGTTTAAATATTTTGTCACCAAACAAATGGGTTTTGTTATAAGATAAATTTGTTTTCAACTCGAGCCCAACCCACAACAAACTATCTTTCAAAACACACGCTTTCAAAGTATTCGAATGAATTTTGAACCGGTTACTTCGAGGAACATACCGTAATCGGTCCATTCTCGTGGGTCGGTGGGGATGTTTCAATAGTTCTGAGTTAGCGTGCGTGCGGAGTACATGCCATGGTTTAGAATCCATGGCAAGTCGATCTGTTGTCGGATGAAGAGAGGCGACAAAATTCATGAAATAAGGAACGTCAGCCCCTTTACATTCAAGGAGAAGGGGTGATCGACGGCCCAAAGAATAGCGCCTACACAATCCACCGGGCCCATCAGCAGGCCACACAATCACTGTGCCCATCAGCCAAATTGACAACACCGACAACACAGGCGTCCACGCTTATGCCAAAGTACCACCGCCCTTATATGTATCCTCCTAACCCATATATGTTTCCTTTTCTAGTCCCCCTGTGTTAGAATGCATGGTCGGGTTCGAGTCCGTCTCGACAACTCCTTTTAGCCACCGATCGTGAGGCCGACGTCGGGTGGGATTAGAGGAGGCGCCGCTCGGGAGCGCTTCTTTCTACCAGCTCCTTCACCGTGACGGATGCGCCACCCCGCCGTGGTTTATGCAAACACCTCTGGTCATTATTTTATCAAGGTGGGTCATCATCGCAACACCTGAACTGCACCCCACCGCCGAGGAACGATTCCACGCTCGAGGTTCCACGACCCCGCCAAAGCTAGAAGAAGGAAAATCCGGCAGAATCACGAATCGCCTGCGTGGCAATCTGGTTCCCACCCCATCCGCACTAAACCCTAAACCCCTAATTTGAGCAATTGTAAATTAATTTATAATTTGAGTTTAATTTTTTTGTAATTAAGGTTTAATTTTTGTAATTAAGTTGTAATATATTTAATAAAATTTGAGTTTGTTTTTTATTGTAATTTTATTTTTTAATTTATTTAATTTTAATAACTTTGACAAAATAAAATTGGTTTATTTTTTTGTAATTAAGTTGTAATATATTTAATAAAATTTGAGTTTGTTTTTTATTGTAATTTAATTTTTTAATTTATTTAATTTTAATAACTTTGACAAAATAGGTTTGGTTTATTTTTTTTTTGTAATTAAGTTGTAATATATTTAATAAAATTTGAGTTTGCTTTTTTATTGTAATTTAATTTTTTAATTTATTTAATTTAAATAACTTTGACAAAATAGGTTTGGTTTTTTTTTGTAATTAAGTTGTAATATATTTAATAAAATTTGAGTTTGCTTTTTTTTTGTAATTTACTTTTTTTAATTTATTTAATTTGAATAACTTTGACAAAATAGGTTTGGTTTTTTTTTGTAATTAAGTTGTAATATATTTAATAAAATTTGAGTTCGTTTTTTTGTAATTTAATTTTTTAATTTATTTAATTTTAATAACTTTGACAAAATAGGTTTGGTTTATTTTTTTAATTAAGTTGTAATATATTTAATAAAATTTGAGTTTTTTTTGTAATTTAATTTTTTAATTTATTTAATTTTTTAAATTTAATTTTTTATATAATAAAAATTGAGTTTAATTTTATTTCTTTTGTATTTTAATTTTTATTTTAATTTTAATATCTTTGATAAGATAGAAATGATTTAATTTTTAATTTAATTTTAATAACTTGAATAAAATAAAAGTGGTTTATTTCAAGCATCAACGTTGATTAGGATGGGTCGTTTTATTTTTAAATTGTAATAATTTTTTATTTTTTAATAAAAAGTTATTTTTATTTGTGTTTATAATTTAATTTTAATTATCTTATATTTAATAAATTTGAGTTATTGTATAAAAGTTCACCGCTTTCCTCCAAAAAATGTAAATTACATAGCCAAGAAGAGACAAACAAGCTAAGAACATGTTCAACTAGTCCGATTTGGACACGAAGCGAGATGTATGGTCGGGTTCCTACACCACCCGCATCCGCCGACTTTAGTTGGTCTGTTCTCGATATCCATATTGTTGCGTATTCTAGTCGAGGAAGGTCGACCTTTTGGTTTCGGCCTCAATTCTCTATCCGCAACAAACTTATACAAAGGTAAGCGATACCGATGGCCACTTACGCTCATCCGGATCGGTGGGAATACGTGTTCCACACGCTGTACATGTTTTCTAATTTGTAGACTTCACGACATAGCTCATGGGGTCAAGACGAAGATTATGACAAGCCGCAAGTACATGAGCACATGGGTAACGGCGCATCAAATATCCCACATCGCATGTCCTATTTGTCAAGTGTACACGATAATGCTCGCCAACAATACCTTGGTTGGCTTATCAAACTCCGTGACACGAAACCATAGGCGTCACAGTCGTGACAAACCGTGTGCATAGTGTTCGCCGTGCCTTCCACGGTTAATTTCTTCAAGACCTTCGGCTCCATACATGGCCTCCTTGCATTTGCCCTCGATAACTCGCCGCTCTCTTCGAAAATAGTGCCGCTAAACGAAAATATGTCTCCGCAAAACCGTCAGAATCGGCAGATGATGAGCCCTTTTAGCACAGTAATTTATGCATTCGGCCAGTTTGTGGTCATATGACCATATCGTAGGTCAGCCGTCATATGCTTGTGTCCACTGCTCAAAAGGAATATTGCATTGTACTCTGCGCCTTCCGCGTATCTGCGCGTAACCGCCAACATCTCGTGAAAACGGTCTTTATTGATCTCGCACTGCCAATATACGCTGATAGTGAATATTACATACCACTATTCAATTGCGAATAAATTGAAAATTTTAAAAGAAATTATATTAATAGATATTTCATGCCCATATCGGTCACTTGCCGTTTCATCTTTTAGATCGGTGTTGCCCATAGTAGTTGGATGAAACATGCCTCAGCAATATCGATGGTGTGTGCGATGCCACATGCTTCCTGCTCGTTCTATTGCCGCAAGTATTCCAGGCCCCGATCCGATATAACGATATGTCGTGTTGAGGCGTATATGCCTCTTTACCTAGATAGGAAGAAGTCCCATCCATCACCGACTTCGGTGTTATTAAGAATGCAATCGAAGGATTCTCCCACAAACCGTCTTGTGCCATAGCTAGCAATAGCCGACGCGATATCTACCATACATGAAGGTACCAATAATTTGTACCAATGGCTTGCGATATGTAAAAGCATCTCTGATTGCTTAAATGTCCATAACAGCGCTTGAACACTTGCACATCCACGGAAAGTGACGATCGTTGTAGTACACCGCTCGCTTTCAATGTCACAGTCGCTCGAGACATATCTCTCCAAAGACCGACACCACCGCAACACTTCATTATATAAAGCGCCCCACCGACCGCAGTAACTTTTCCAACGCTTACGCTTGGCTATCCAAGCCTTTACGTAAGAAGGCGATACCCCATTTGGCTACGAATATTGCCAATTAAGGCCAAGATCAGTAGTTTTGGGTTGGCCTTCATCGTCGGATTATTAAATCACCAACATGTCTCGAATCCATCCTCGGATGATCTTGTGTTACACCACAACGAAGTCGTTAAATAATGCAACATTACATAATATTAGTGTTACTCAAATCATTGTACACATAGTGGTATCATGCGGTAAGACATGTATGCGACCTTTGTACTTCTTCACCTCCCACATCCCCGCCCTTTTTCTCAATGATGCCATGATTTTCCATGCACATGTGCCGCTCTTGCACAAAGACACTTCGCCTCGCACCTATCGAGCTTTGATTTAACCATAATGTAGTTAACCCCTGCTCCCGATCTCAGTATTGTTTCAATGCACCAAGAAAAGTGTTCTTGTTGGAAAACCGGTTACCAACTTCTAATTGGTCCTAATCCAACGAAGAATTTGTACGGTCCACGCGTCCGGTGTGGTAGTTCAGAAACTCCAATGCATCATTTTGAGATAGATCGACATTATGCATGTGCTACCGGAGGCTAGTATGCCTCGAATAGCGGATCTTCTTCTTCTTCGTTCAACCGCCTCAACATCTTCGGTACAATTGAACGGCTCCGGTTGAGTAAAATAGTCCAACTTCTCGACCGTCGTGCCCGCTCCCGAGGTGGATCCATATCGATTTATCGTCCGATCCTCCATAACTCGCAACAAACGAGGGCTCCTCACGGTGGATGCAATCGGTAATACATCATCCCTCCTTAAACATCTTTCAGAATATTCTAATCATATGTGGATTGCCATCCACTAGAAGTTGATGACGCCCCCAATACGTATTTCTATCATCCGACGCCGATTGATTAATATGCATGTCCCATCCACCAACCGAAAGTGTCGTGCGGGGGTTATGTTTTCCATACTACCACCGCACACGGCACTTCGTGTTTTGCCTCCCACTTACAGTGTCGACTTGGGGTCGTGTATTCCCCTCGAACGATACTAGATGTTGAGGTCGCAGACAGATCACTTGGAGATGAAAATTCTACATATACCTCGATATAGGGTGAACCATCGCAAGATGAGTCTCCACCATTGCCTCAAGGTTCAAGACCTTTGATGTCGAATGCATCATATCTCACCGGATCAACTGAAGCGCAAAATCTATACTTAATAGACTAAACTTTCATTAGCGTTGTTCCGAATATATTACGCCAATTCTTTTGCGAAGTTCTACCAAATTGACGTTTCGATTAAAACTCATTCGCGCTGTGTTCTCTGATAAGAAAACAACACCATCTTGATTGTCACGACTTCACCATCGTAATAAATAACAACATTAATACGCTCACCATTTTCAATTTTTTTCCTTTTGCTTGAATTTGCTTTCTGCCAACTGAGAATGCAATTTGGCTGATTTATAGCCTAATTTTGCCGGACAACACTGTAGCAAAAGCGCGTCCACGTGGGAGTGCTTTTGATGCTCCCGTAATAGTGCACCTATTTGAAGCATTTTTGGCCACTGTTTGTTCAGAAACGTCTCCCCAAAATAATTTTGCCAGAGACCACTGTAGCAAAAGCGCGTCCACGTGAGAGCATTTTCGGCCACGGTTTGTTCTGCACCGTCTCCTCAAAATTATTTTGCCCGAGACCACTGTAGCAAAAACGCGTCCACGTGAAAGCTTTTTCGGCCACAGTTTGTTCTGAAACGTCTCCTCAAAATTATTTTACCGAGACCGCTAAAAACTTTTTCATTTTTCACATTGCAAGTGGATGGAAGAATCCCAAAATCGTCACGTCGGTAGCGTTTTGAGGAAAATGGCCTAAAGCGCGTCAATGGGGGCGCTTTAGGCCACCTCAAAAGCGCCCTCGTGGGAGCGTTTTGCGAGGTGGCCTAAAGCGCCCCCATGGACGCGCTTTTAGGTCGCTTCCCCAAAATTGCACCGACGTGGACGCGATTTTTGGGGAAATTACCCTTTCCGATCAATATTTTGAAACCTATCCTTTCCGGTAATTTTTTTTTTTTTTTTTGGTATTTTGGGATATTTACCCCAAATTGAATGTGTTTTGCAAAATGAAATTGATTTCTTCTCTTTTGAAAATCAAATTTTGAGTTTAAGTTCTTTAAAAGCAAATCTATTTATTTTACTAAAGCCCAAATCAGATTTAAATTTCATATTTACTTTTTAGAGTGATAGACCAACCCGAGGCCCAATTTGTGTTGCTGCTTAGGATTGAATCCACACGATTTTTAGGGTCCATCAAAATAATCAAATTAAAATGATGTCTTCAACACAAAATCAACCCAAACCCCAAATTTCATCCCCACTCATAATCTATCACTATTGACACACCGCAATTTGAGCGTTTAGCGACCGACGGTGCCGTTACTGCGAAATAGGCTACAATACCACTATCCAATCGCTATTTGAATCCCTGGTTTTTTTTACAGTTCACGTAACGGTAGTATGCGAACACTCGTTGGCATATATAAGGGGTAAGCAGAGGGACAGTAGACCCTAAAATTTACATAGCATTTCCTTGAATTTTATTTATATCAACCCCCTTAAAAATTTAAAATGTGTTCCCCAAACCCCCCTCCCTATATATATATATATATGTCGTAACCATTTTTTGGAAAACAAAAAGGAGAAACGACTTTGGGTTTGAAAACGAGAATAAAATGGGAGTCGCCACCGATCTTTCTTCGGTGTGATCGGATCACCTTTGTTTTAATAAAACGTTTGGGTTTACTAAAATAATGTTGATGGTCTGTGAAATTTCAAAAATTGGGTTCGGGAGTCGATTACATGACGAGGAAGGGTTAGCACCCTCGATATGCCCAAAATTGGTACCAAAATGATTAATTAGTGTCTTAATGTCAAGTTTTGAAAAGGTTTTAAAATACGGATCCTTTAAAAGGTATTAGGATATTTGAGATTTCTTTGTTCCGAGAGGGTATAAACATCACATCCAGCATGTTAGGACATGATATTCTAAACCTTCGTAATCAAAGCTATCTCATGGTTTTACGAAGTTTATCAAAAGGATGTTTAGTTATTTAGTCAAACGGAAAATCGTAACCCAGCACGTTAGGGCACTATTCCCCGAATTCCTAAATACAAAACATTGCCTTCGTTTTAAAATCTTTTAGGTGAAATATGATGATTTTGCAAAAAGTGTTTTGTTTAATAATACAGTACAAAATAAAGAAAACAAATATGGATGCTAGTGTAGTAAATAAAAAATACAAGTAATAATAATAGTAGTAATAATAATAATAATAATAAAATAATAGTAATAATGATGATAATAATAATAATAATAATAATAATAATAATAATAATAATAATAATAATAATAATAATAATAGAATAACGACAATGAAAATATAAGTAACAAAATATAAGTAACGATAATATATAATGTATAAATAGTAATGAGAAATAAAATGAAAGATAAAATGATAATAATAATAAAATGCTAATAATAATAGTAATAATAATGCATAGTGATAATAATAATAAGATGTACAATATGGTAATAATATAAACACAAAGATGGTAATGATAAGAAAATAATGATAATAATAATAGGTAGTAGTAATAAAAATATATAGATATACAAAAATAGCAGGTACAAGAATAGAAATAATAAAATAATAATAATAAATAATCAATAGTAGAAAACAAAATATTAAATAACAATAGTAATGATAAAAATTATAAAATAATTAAAAAGTGGGCTAAATTGCATAAAAACGGAAATTTTAGGGTGGATTATAAAAAATAAAAAAAGGAAAGGACCTATTTGTATGCGCGATAGAAGCGGAGGGACCATAGGGGTAAATAACCCTCCGCCAAAATGCTAAAGAAGACCAGGGATCAAATTTAGAACCGGAATAAATCATAGGGTCAAATGTGAAAATAACAAAAACTGGATTGGAAAGGTAAAAAATACGGAAGGGTCAAATGCGCAAATAGACCCTTCTACAAAAACACGCGGATCTTGAGGCGGGTCGGGTTGGATCGGGTCCTGAGGGCAAAGACGCTGCTTTTGGGCATTAAAGGCCGACCAAAACGACGTCGCTTTGAGGGGCTATTTAAAGCCCAAAAAAAAAAAATCAGTTGTGCAGGGATTTTAAAAAAGTTCCTTTCTCTTCTTTTTTTCTCTGTAGGGGGAGAGAGTCCGGTGGGATTCCGACAGTCATTGTCATGTGACAAGTTGTCACGGCCACCGCACACATGGTAGAAAATTTGCTACTGTATACTTTTTTTTATGTTTTACCAGTTTTTATATATACATTTTTGGTACACTTGCACGAATAAGAGGATTTGTAGTAAAAAAATTTTAAAGTAAAAATCTCACCTCTTCTTCTCTGCTTTTTTTCTTTCGATCTGTTTTGTTTTTTTTTTTTTTTGCGTTTGAATCTCTCCTTTTTTTTGTATTGATTTAAAAAAAACCCTCTTTACATTGTTTCATTCGGTTTTTATAACCAAAATTGGAAGAAAAAATACAATATTTCCTATTTTTCTGCCATTGTTGTCTGTTGTTGTGTCTTGTTCTTGCAGGGTATGGGCGAGGGGCGCGATGGGACGGTGGCCGGTGGTGCAGGGAGCAGATGGCTGACAGGGGCAGGTGGGGGTTGGTTCGGCGCCTAGGGTTTCTTTCTGTTTTCTTTTCTGATTAGGGTTGGTCTAAATTGGGCCTGGTATTTAGGTCTTAGGGTTAATTGGGTCTGGGGTTTAGGTTTTGAGTTTTGGGTTTAATTTATTGTAAAATGGGCCGGACAGAATTGGGCTTGTACAGCTGCCCCTCTTTGCTCATTGTCGTGCAACGAGAATGGAGCAAAGACTTTCAAAAGGCCAATTTTGCCCGGTCTCACCGAGTCTTTGACTTCTTTGGTGCCATTCTTCTTTAGGTAGCTTCATTCTAGTCCATCGCATCTTGTCACTTTGATCCATTCCACCGCTTCTTCAGAGAGATAGGACCTGTAGCTTTAATTTACTCCTACTGTGACTTCAAAGGGATGAGACTTGTTTGTTTTGAATTGCTCCACCGCAACTTCATGGAGATAGATTTGTATCTTCAGCCCAGCTCCATTGCAACTTCAGGGAAATAAGGTTTGGAATCTTCGGCTTGTTCCATTGCTAGTCAAGAAGACAGGACGATTATGTTTCACTGCTGTTTAGGGCAACAAGATTGACTATCTTGACCTATTCCACTGCTGGTCAGGGCAATAGGGTGGTGGCTTAAATCATGTTCCCCACTGTTTAGGGAGACAGGATTTGCCTTCGATCTTGCCCCACTATTGTTTAGGGCGACAAGATCTACAATTTTTGACCTATTCCACTGCTGGTCAGTGGCAATAGGACGATGGCTTAAATCGTGTTCCCTCACCGTTGGGAGCCATGATTTACCTTCGATCTTGCCCCACTCTTGGTCGTATGCGACAAGATCTATAATTTTGACCTGTTCCACTTCGCTGGTCATGGCAATAGGATCTGGCTTAAATCGTGTTCCCTACCGGTTGGGAGCCATGATTTGCCTTCGATCTTGCCTCACCACCGGCTCGGGCGACAAGATTTACAATTTTGACCTATTCCACTCATCGGTCGGGGCAATAGGATCGGTGGCTTAAATCGTGTTCCCTACTGGTTAGGGAGCCATGATTTGCCTTCGATCTTGCCCCACTACTGGTCGGGGCGACAAGATCTACAATTTTTGACCTATTCCACTGCTGGTCAGCGACAATCGGACGGTGGCTTAAATCGTGTCCCCTACTAGTTAGGGAGCCATGATTTGCCTTCGATCTTGGCCCACTATTGGTTAGGGCGACAAGATCTACAATTTTTGACCTATTCTACTGCTGGTCAGTGGCAATAGGATTCGTGGCTTAAATCGTGTTCCCTACGGTTGAGGAGCCATGATTTGCCTTCGATCTTGCCCCACCACCGGTCGTATGCACAAGATCTACAATTTTGACCTATTCCACCGCTGGTCGCTGGCAATAGGATCTGGCTTAAGTCGTGTTCCCTCTCGTTGTGGAGCCATGATTTGCCTTCGATCTTGCCCCACCACTGGTCTGGGCGACAAGATCTACAATTTTGACCTATTCCATCACCGGTCGGTGGCAATAGGATTCGTGGCTTAAATCGTGTTCCCTCACCGTTGGGGAGCCATGATTTGCCTTCGATCTTGCCCCACTACTGGTCAGGGCGACAAGATCTACAATTTTTGACCTATTCCACTGCTGGTCAGTGGCAATAGGACGGTCTTCAACCTATTCCATTGCTGGTCAGCAGCAATAGGATAATCTTCAACCTATTCCACTGCTGGTCAGTGGCAATAGGACAATCTTCAACCTATTCCACCGCTGGTCGATGGCAATAGGACAATCTTCAACCTATTCCACCACTGGTCGATGGCAATAGGACAATGGCTTCACCAGTGTTGCTACACCGTCTTCTGGGGACATATCCTGTAGACTTGATTTTATATGCTTGTGTTTATGCCACGTGATGCGGATGCTATGGTCGGGATGACTCAAATGCTCCTGACTACGTGTGATATGGATGACACTTACATGAATGCAGAATGTCATGAGAATGATGATTTTTCATGATAATTAAGATGCAATGATATTATGAAGGACATTTGCATGAATGCGGGATGTCATGAGAATGATATCTTTTTACAAGCTTAGGGCTGTAATTGCTCGCTCGCTCGTCAAGGTCACTAAGATGACGCAACATCTTGTCTCGATATCTATGACGGCGAATCAAGAAATAGTTATAATTTTGGACTCCTCTTCCTCGAACGTTTCCAACCCCTAAATGTGGTGGTTCCTAAACAACAGCTTGTTTTAGGTTCTTGCGCTATTTAGAGGCTTCCAGAGTAATAGGCGGGACTCCTTTTATGGAAGCATTATGGGTCCATGGGTCGTTATTTCAATTGCAAACAGCTTAAAGATTTGAAATAACAATGAAATTTATGAAGAATGGAATTTGATTGAATCAACAAAAGTAAACATTATTGGAATGCAAAAAATGATTAAAAAGAAAAAGTAGGTGCCCCAGATATTGCAGCCTGAGCTTCACCACGGAATCCTTCCGAAGATCATTTTGAGCTGAATAGAAGCTGGGAGATCTGCAGTGCTTTGTAGATGTTCTGAGGTGCAACATTCCTCCTTTTTTGCTAATTCGGAGAGAATAAAACCTTCACATACCCTTCCTTTTTGTCAGAATTTGAACCGCCCTTGTCGGGTTTTCGACTCAAACCCCTTTGGTCTCAAAGCGCCCTTTGCGGGTTTTCGCTTTAGCCTCTCCGCCCCTTTTTTTTTTTTTAGGTCTTAAAGCGCCCTTTGCGGGTTTTCACTTTAACCTCTCCCTTCTTCAAGCATAATATTTCTTAACTGAATCTGAATTTATGGGATTGGATAAATTTTTCCCATCCATCTCGGCCAAAATTAGTGCCCCTCCAGAGAAAGCCTTTCTCACCACATAAGGTCCTTCCTAATTTGGCATCCATTTCCCTCTGAAATCCTTTTGTATGGGGAGGATCTTTTTCAAAACTAAGTCTCCCTCGTGGAATTCTCTTGGACGCACCTTTTTTGTTGTATGCTCGCATCATTCGCTTTTGGTACATCTGACCATGACGGATAGCTTTCAGTCTCTTTTCTTCGATCAGATTCAACTGATCATATCGAACTTGGATCCATTCCGCTTCATCCAATTTCAGTTCGGACAATACTCGAAAGGACGGAATTTTAACTTCGATGGGTAAAACTGCCTCCATTCCGTAAACCAATAAGAAAGGAGTTGTCCCGGTGGAGGTTCTGACCGACGTTCGATAGGCGAAAAGGGCAAATGGTAGCTTCTCGTGCCAGTCTTTGTAAGTCTCAGTCATCTTTGCTACTATCTTCTTAATATTCTTATTAGCTGCTTCTTCTGCACCGTTCATCTTTGGGCGATATGGTGACGAATTGTGATGTCTGATCTTAAATTGCCTACGGACTTCTATCATCATGTTGTTCGTGTTTAACGATTATCGATATGATCCTTTCGTGCATTCCATATCGACATATGATTTCTTTTTTAAGAACTTGTCGATCGCTGATTTTGTCACATTAGCATATGAAGTGGCCTCCACCCATTTAGTGAAGTAATCAATTACCACGAAGATGAACCGATGTCCATTGGAAGCTTTTGGAGAGATTGGTCCAATGACGTCCATGCCCCACATAGAAAAAGGCCATGGGGAGGTCATAACATGTAAATGTGAGGGTGGTATATGAATCTTGTCCCCATAAATTTGGCACTTATGACATTTCTTAGCATAATCAATGCAATCTCTTCCATGGTAGACCAATAATACCCGAATCTCATGATTTGCCTGGCCATTGCGAACCCATTGGCATGTATTCCACAGACACCCTCATGGACTTCTTCTAGGATCTGCTTAGCCTCGGCGCCATCCACACATCTCAATAGCACTTGATCCTTTCTTCTTTTGTATAGGATCTCTCCGTCTAAGACATAGTCACAAGCTAGTCTTTTCAACGTCCTTTTGTCATTTTCGGTTGCTTGATCGGGTATTTATGATCTTTCACGTATTGTAGTATATCGTGATACCACGGGTGATCATTTTGCTCCTCTTCTTCCACGCTGTAGCAATGGGCTGGGGTCTCATAAATGCTCATTTGTATAGGCATCATATCCTCCTTGTTGTTTGCTCGTACCATAGAAGCCAATGTGGCTAGAGCATCACCATCCGATTTTCGTCCCCTTGGTAGATAACTGAAAGTGATGTTATCGAACTCTTTGATCCGTTCTTGGACCAATCTTTTGTATTCGACCAATTTGGGATCTCTCGTCTCCCATTCTCCTTTAAGTTGATAAATCACCAATACAGAGTCTCCGTATACTTCCAACGACCTTAATTTTGTGTTCTATAGCGGCACGGATACCCATGATGCAAGCTTCATACTCTGCCATATTGTTTGTACAATCAAAATCCAATTTACAAGTGAATGGGTAATGATCTCCATTTGGGGACACCAAAACTGCCCCAATTCCATTGCCCATAGCATTCGATGCCCCGTCAAAGTTCAGTTTCCAAAGACGACTTTTCGGGGTACCTTCTTCAGTGGTTGCTACGTACATTAGGTCTTCATTAGGGAAATCAAAGTCCAAAGGCTCATAATCTGCCAGAGCTCTACTGGCCAAAAAATCTGCTATTGCACTTCCTTTTACCGCCTTTTGGTTTAAATAAACTATGTCAAACTCGAAAAGTAAGATTTGCCATCTGCCATCCATCCATTCAAAGTAGTTGACTCCATTAGGTATTTCAAAGGTCTAGCTTCGAGATGAGCTGTGTCGTATGATACAACATGTACTGCCTCAATCTCTGGGTTGTCCAGATCAAGGCACAACATAGTTTCTCAATTGGTGAGTACCTTGTTTCACACTCAGTGAACTTTTTACTAAGGTAGTATATTGCCTTTTCTTTCTTTCTTGACTCATCGTGTTGACCGAGCACACATCCCATTGAATTACCCAAGATCATAAGTAGAGGATTAAAGGCTTATCTGGATTAGGTGGTGTCAATACTAAAGGATTGGATAGGTATTGCTTTAGTTTGTCGAAGGTCTTCTGACATTCCTCGTCCCACACACCGGATTGTGTTTTTAAGAAGACGAAATATGGGGTCACATTTCTCGGTCCAGAAATGAACCGAGCAATGTAATTTAATCTTCCTAAGAAACCTCGAACTTCTTTTTTGCGTGCAAGGCGGAGGCAATTCTTGTATAGCCTTGACTTTGTCTGGTCAACCTCAATCCCTTTTCACGACTATAAATCCTAGCAATTTCCCTGACCTGGCTCCAAAGGTACACTTTGCTGGGTTAAGCTTTAGCTGAAATTTCCTCAACCTCAAAAATAACTTCCTTAAGACTTGGACATGCTCCTTTTCAGTTCGAGACTTGGCGATCATATCGTCGGCATAAACCTCAATTTCTTTGTGCATCATGTCATGGAATAGGGTTACCATGGCTCTCTGATATGTTGCTCCCGCATTTTTCAACCTAAATGGCATTACCTTATAGCAAAAGGTTCCCCACATGGTTATGAACGTGGTTTTATTCATGTCTTCAGGAAGCATCTTTATCTGGTTGTATCCTGAGAAGCCATCCATGAATGAGAACAATGAATAACCCGTCGTATTATCCACTAAAGTGTCGATATGAGGTAATGAAAAATTGTCCTTTGGGCTAGCCTTGTTTATATCTCTGTAGTCTACATACATTCGTACTTTCCCATCTTTCTTAGGGACGGGGACGATATTGGCTACCCATTTCGAGTGCTTAACCACTTGTAAGAAACCTGCGTCAAATTGTTTCTTGACCTCTTCTTTTATTTTCAGTAAAACGTCTGGCCTCATCCTCCTAAGTTTCTGTTGGACTGGCTTGTATTCTTTTTTTATGGGCAAACGGTGTACCACGATATCGGTGTTTAGCCCGGGCATGTCTTGATATGACCATGCGAAGACATCCTTGAATTCTTGGACTAACTCGATGAGGTCTCGCCTTGTCTCTACGGTGATACTGGCTCCAATCTTCACTTCTTTCTTTTCTTGTCCATCTCCTAGGTTCACTATTTCCACTGATTCTTTGTGAGGTACGATTTGTTTCTCCTCTTGTTCTACCATCCTTAACAGTTCAGGAGCTAAGTCACAGCCTTGGTCATCTCCAAAATCCTGAAAATCTTCCGCACACATATCTTGCTCAAAAGGACATTCTGAGTCATCGATAGCGTTACTCAAATCATTGATATTTGGGGACCTATTATGGAGATGAATAAAGGCTCATAGAATCACAGAATCTAGGCATGCTTATTGGTATCATAAATGAAGAATAGAAATGTTTAGAAGAATATCTAAAGAAAGAATAATGATAATGAATGAAATGAACATAAAAGAAAATTTGCTCAAAAGATGGCGGAGATGTATTTTATTGAAAATAACGATGCCTTATACAAAATCATGCTTCACAAAAGGGACTCTTATTGCTTCTAGACTTAAAGCAACAAGTGTGTTTCGAGTATTACTCTGAATGAGTTCTAAAAGCTACAGGAATCTCGTCATGATCCGATTTGTTTAGAATCGCTCGGTTCATAAGGGCGGATGCCATTCCGATTTTCTTCCTCAATTTTTCCCTCAGATATAGCGTTGACATGCACGATTTCTTCATTTTACGTTCCTCATCCCAGATGGATAACCCCTCCTGATATAAAGGTCTCACGAATATGATGAATTATCATCTGTTCCCATTTAATCTCATCTCCACCCAAACGCACTTTCCTTCTTTCTTGCTTCTTTTCTAACTCTTTCTTCCTTTGCTTTGCGTTCGACTTGAATCCTAAGCCAAAGAGGTCTCTTTTTTCTTTCAATCTCGGGACTTCGATTCGTCCTTAGAGATACCTTTCCAGTCCCTTTTCGGGTACGGCCCCATTTTCGACCATTAATTGCAAACCCATTTTTGTGGTTTTGGATAATTGAGGCACTGGGATCTTGTTTCCCTCGATGACGAATGTTGCGTTGACGAATTTCAAAGAGCAAAAGGAACATTCAGTCACTTCTTCATTTGCTTCTAAATATGGTGTCATTGGTTACTTGCTGATGGCGATGGTGTCTTCAAAGATTTATTGTTACCAAACGACCTTCGTGACTAATTTCAACTTTTGGTGCAAGGATGAGGGATCGCCCCCCCGAAAGTGTATCCAAGGTCTCCCCAACAAACAGCTTATCGATGGCACGATATCCATTACTATGAAATCCACTTCATATGTACTTGGGCCGATTAAAAGAGGTACTTGATCCTCCCCATGACTTTCCTTTCGCTTCTATCGAATGCCCTTACTACATTGTAGCGAGCCTTCATGTGAGAGCTGTCAATGGGTAACTGATTTAACGTTGATAATGGCAGGACATTGAGCGCCGATCCATTATCGACTAGTACCCCCGGTAGTGTGTATCCTTTGCACCGTGTAGTAATGTGGAGGGCCTTGATGGAACCCATACCTCCCGGCGGAATATCATCATCATTAAAGAAAATGAAGTTATCAGCACTTATATTGCTAATTAGACGATCCAACTTGTTAACGGTGATATCATTAGCAACATAAGTTTCATTCAATACTTTCATCAGTGCGTTGCGGTGCGCTTCTAAGCTTAATAGCAAGTCAAGCACAGATATATGAGCCGACTGTTTATGCAGCTGCTCCACAACGCTGTATTCACTATGTTTTAAAAACTTTAAGAATTCCCTAGCCTTGTCTTCTTTCACTAGCTCATTTATGGGAGCTTCCTGTTTGGTCGCACTTTCGCTCTTTTGTTCGCCCACCAAGGTTTTCTCTTTTGCAAGCTAGATCCGTGGGTTTGCCGTGTCGTAATGCTTCCCTTCTGCGTATAGAGCCTACTTCTGGTTTTCCTTTGCGGTCTTGGATAAGTCTCCTTTCCGTGAATCGTCACATTACAGTTGTAGTTCTAGGGAACCTTTTTGTTATCTTCATATGAAAAAGCCACAGGTCTTCGGATCACAATCTTCGGAGGCTCCTGGTTTCCTTTTGTAGTGCGGGATGAGTCCTCTATTTTAGGAATCGTCAGGTTGCAGTTAGAGTTCTGGGGAACCTCTTTGTTGTCTTCATACGAAAGGACCGCCGATTTACGAATCACGATCTTCAGAGTTGTCTTTATCCCGGTTCTATCATTCTTTGGCCGCGAGATGATGACCAAAGGATAGCTAGTTTTTGAGGCTTTTATTGTTGATTCATCTTCCAACACGTAAATGCTTCTTTCTTTTCGGCCTTCATTAATTTCAAAAAACTCCAACTCTTTATTGTCCATCAGCCTTTGTACCAGAATCCTGAACTCAATACAGTCCTGTATTTCGTGCCCCTCCATGTTATGAAACTCACAGCCTCTTCTTGCTCTTTCATGCTTTCCTACTAGACTTGATACAACTAATCCCCTCTTCATTATTTCTTTCCAAACTCATTTCATCGAAGTCTTTACCTCGTCAACATCCCTTTTAACTCTCCTTCCCATGTTCTCACCTATCATATTGACCTCATGATTAGGCAGTGGGTGCCCCGTGCTGGGGGTATCGTCTACTTTTATAACGCCGATCTGGATGAGTCTTTCTACCAGTTTTTTGAAAGTAAGACAGTGCTCTATTGAATGCCCCACAATCCTTGCGTGGTACTCGCACTGTGCGTTCGCGTCATACCACTTAGGGTTTGGGGGTTGCAAGGGTTTTAGGTAATGTGGGGAAACAATATATGCATCGAATAAGTTCTGGTACATTTCCTTGTACGTGACTGGGATTGGCGTGAATTGGATTTTCTCCGTGTTCTGCTTTGTACTGGATTCCTGCCTAGAGGAGCCCTGATGATCAGCGATTATGGCCTTGGGCTGATTTACAGTAATAGGCTTCGGATAACATTTACTTAGGTTATTTACATCGTTCTCTCTTTTCTTTGGGATTATCTTTCTGGTACTTTCTCCTACTTCTATCTTGCCACATCTGATTGCATTTTCTATCATCTCCCCCGACATCACGATGTTTGAGAAGCTTTTAGTGGCGCTTCCCAGCATATGATTGATGAAAGGAGCTTTCAACGTATTTTTAAAGAGCATGGTTGTCTTCTTTTCCAAAAGCGGTGGTTGAACTTGTATTGCTACCTCTCTCCATCGCTGGGCATACTGTCTAAAACTTTCGCCCGGCTTTTTCTCTATATTTTGAAGCGTGATTCTATCAGGAGCAATATCAGCCACATGGCCATAATGTTTCATGAAGGCCTGTACCAAGTTCTTCCACGTCTTGATTTGGGCATGACTAAGCTGGTTATACCATTTGGCGGTAGACCCGGCCAAACTGTCTTGAAAACAGTGAATCAGCAACTGCTCATTATTAAGGTGCCCCGCCATCTGCCGACGAACATTGTGATGTACGCCTCGATGCCTAGTCCCATTATATTTCTCGAACTCGTGTTTTGAACTTTGGTCAAGGACTAAGTCCGGACCGACTTAAGTCTTTAGCGTCCATCCCGTAACGATGGTCACCGTTTCTATTTCTTTAAACTTTTCTTCTAGCCACTTGCAACGGTTCTCAAGTTGCTTTGACAAATCTATTTTTTCCTTGTCTATTTCTGCCATTTCATCGAGATTAGGGACTACAGGGTTAGTCGGACTTTCCTCTGGGTTAGTACTCGAACCAGTCAGAAGGTGGGCTGGTATCGCGGTACCAACCTGATATTGTGGTCTAATAGTAACAGGCGTCCTTTGGAGATGCACATCCGATGGCGCTTGGGTATTAGGTGGGGTAAAACCCGGAGGGTAAACAGGGTCGTCATTATCATTTCCCAAACTAGTAGCAACGCCCTTTTCTTTTTCACGTTCATTGGCCAACAACTACGCCAACTGGTTCATCATGTTTTTCTGAGATTCTTGCATTCGTTCTATCATGTCTTGTTGCATCTTGATCAATCGTTCTTGCATCTGCTCCTGTATTTCCTTTTGTATTTGCTCTAATCTTTCCATCCTTTGATCCATGATTTTTGTTTTACCTCGTGTATTGTAGCGATGTTCCAGGGTAACTGTCATAATTTAAGGTTCCTTTGTGAGATTTAATGCACATGATGCAATGTAATGCTAATGCATGAAATGTATGCAAAAAGTCATTAATTCTGATTCAATTTCCATTAGAATAACTTTTCTAAAAAATAAGTTTCTTTACATAAAATGGATTACATATAAGGCCTCGCCCTAATACTTAAGGCCTTGACTTCCTCAAGAAGCCTAGCTAACTCTTGACCTTGTTCTGACTTCAACTCGTAAAATAAACTTAGTACATCAGCTCGGACTGCTAAGGTTTGTAAGTGATCCGCCACCTCTCGCACTTGAGCCACGGCTTCCCCCATAATGTAATCCCGGTCTCTGACTTGGTTCTGAGAATGATGAAGTTGTTGCTTCCAATGCTCCTCATTGACTTCAAGAAGCTCCACCCGTAGCTCACAACCATGTAAAGCAGATTCTAGCTCTTTGATTCTTGCTTTCATTTCTTCAATTTTACTCAGACTAGCCTTTAATTCGACTGCAGAGTTGCAGCTACAATACTGATATAAAGATCTTTCCAATTCTGTCACCCGAGCCTTTAATTTCTCTTTCTCGTTCTGAGTTTTTACCAAACTTCTTTTCAGAGTAGCTTCTCGAACTTGAGTATCTCAGAGTTCCCTTTCCCATTAACTAGCTCTATCTTTTTCCTCTCTAAGTTCTTGACACCATTACTCGACGCTTTTCCTAATCCAGCAATTTTCATTGACCTTCGCAGACTTCTTATAGTCCTGCTTTCAAACTGTCCAAATCTTCCTCCGCCTTATTTTTCCCTTTTCTCGACTTTTCGACTTCCAACGAATGTCAACATTCAATCCTAAACTGTATTTTCTCTTCTTCTAATTGTTCTATCCTTTTCCCTAATTTCGCATTCTTTTCTCAAAACCCGCTTTGATGATTTCGAGCTCTGATGGGATTACCTGCAGGTGCTCTTCCACTAATCGGGCATTTTCTTGGCCTAATGTGGGAATGTTATCATTGATTCTCTGACTCCACCATCGGTCATATTCGGGGGTTGTCATTGGGTTAGTGGCAAACCTTTTCATTCTTTGAGTCCGGTTCCAAGCACTCGATATTTCACGAACTCTCTTCTTACAATTATCTCCTTTATATTCAAACTCGCACTGAGTTAGACCTTGTGTTAGAGGTATAAACTGCCTCGACCAGACTATCTCAACACGAGGAGAGGAGCATACCCGACAGCTCCCCATATTCCCAGTAGAGGAACCCAGTCAAAATCTCCACACCGATATAAGATCTCATCAGGAATCATTAAAGGAGCTTTCCATTCTACATCTTCTTCTTGCAGGTTTTGCAGAATCATCATCCACTTTTCTTTTGTAAGATCGTCTCGCCTTGGCGTGGCTGCTAATTCTTTTAACGGGAATAGTCCTTGGAGAAGATTCGACACGATGCCTTTTTCGCTTTCCAAAAATGACTGTGGAACCATGCTAATAAGAGTTGTGCACAACCGATGAATCTTCTCTCGCCCGCTTTCTTCTAAGACGCACTTAAGGACACGAAAGTTTGGCCGAATTACGAGAACGGTGTGACTCTTCTATCCAATCAGTCGAATAAGTCTGAGACCACCTCGTCTATATGCCCTAGAGCTTTAGGGAAAATAATCACCCATAAATGCTCAAGGCAAAATGTCAACCCTTTTCTTCACTTCAGATGCGCTATGATCAAATCCTTAAATTTCTCCAAGGGATGCACTTATAATCCCCTTTTGTTTTATCCGAAGTCAGAACCCACCGCCGCTCATCCCCGTAATATTCATCGCCTTTTTAAGAATGTAGGGACATTAATGTGTCTTGCATAAACTTTGTCGGTTTGAATTTTTGGGCAACGGAGTAAAGCTGTGTATTCTTCTATAGTAGGTGCCAGTCCGCTTTCCCGAAAGTAAAACAACTTTAAGCAGGATTCCAAAATTGGGCTATAGCTCGGAATAGGTGCTGGTCTACCTTGATGTCGAGCAGGTAAGGCAGATCACCGTAATGACAGTAGAATAGTTACTTGATCTCGTCGTCCCATTGACTCCATATCTCTTTCATCTCTTGAAGATTATTTTGGGTGACACTGATACGTGTGAAGTCCCATAATTCTGACATGTGTCCTTCTGTAAGACTATCACCTTTTTCTTGTTGCACTATCTCGACCCATATTCGGACGGCCGCATTGTCCTCCACTTTATCAAGAAACCCCTTTTCCATGACAAACTATCTATTTGGCAATTGAATGTGAATCAACACCTTTTTGATGAATATGCCATGCAAAAATAAAAATAAAGCAAATCAGTATTCCATACACAGTAAGCAAAGAATAAAAATACCTAATCTGTTAACCAATAGGGTTTGGCATGGCTCTACCTAGGGTGGGTTCTTAGGGCTTACTATATGAGGTTCGGCTCTAAAGAGGGGTACCTGAACCAGCAGATTCCTCGATCCTCACCCATTATAGGCTCATATGGATCGAGTTCAGTTCAGGGGAATACATTTCCCTATGGCTGCACGGAGATGAAAATCTCACGAAGACATAGGTACGGATGTATCCCGAAAGCGATCCACTATCCTGCACGGAGGTGAAAACCTCACGAAGGAGTAGCTTCTCACTCCCACTTAAAGGTGTGACCACAACGGTCATGCAATGCAATGCCGAAATTAAAACAACATGCAATAAAAAGATCGTAATTTTCAAATCGAACTTTCAAACTTCCGACAAAAGACAGAAAATAATCAATTTATGGCTTGACTTTCTAAATCGATCCCAAAGGAGTCGCCAAGTCGTCAGAACCATTTTTGGAAAACAAAAAGGGGAAACGACTTTGGGTTTGAAAACGAGAATAAAATGGGAGTCACCACCGATCTTTCTTCTAGGTGATCGGATCACCTTTGTTTTAATAAAACGTTTGGGTTTACTAAAACAATGTTGATGGTCTGCGAAATTTTGAAAATCGGGTTCGGGAGTCGATTCACACATACGAGGAAGGGTTAGCACCCTCGATCACGCCCAAAATTGGTACCAAAATGATTAATTAGTGTCTTAATGTCAAGTTTGAAAAGGTTTTAAAATACGGATCCTTTAAAAAGTATTAGGATATTTGAGATTTCTTTGTTCCGAGAGGGTACAAACATCACATCCAGTACGTTAGGATATGATATTCTAAACCTTCGTAATCAAAGCTATCTCATGGTTTTACGAAGTTTATCAAAAGGATGTTTAGTTATTTAGTCAAACGGAAAATCGTAACCCAGCACGTTAGGGCACTATTCCCCGAATTCCTAAATACAAAACATTGCCTTTGTTTTAAAATCTTTTAGGTGAAATATGATGATTTTGCAAAAAGTATTTTGTTTAATAATACAGTACAAAATGAAGAAAATAAATATGGATGCTAGTGTAGTAAATAAAAAATACAAATAATAATAATAGTAGTAATAGTAATAATAATAATAATAATAATAATAATAGTAAAATGCTAGTAATGATAAAAATAAAAATAATAATAATAATAATAATAATAATAATAATAATAATAATAATAATAATATGAATAACGACAATGAAAATATATGTAACACTCGATAATATATAATGTATAAATAGTAATGAGAAATAAAATGAAAGATAAAATGATAACAATAATAAAATGCTAATAATAATAGTAATAATAATGCATAGTGATAATAATAATAAGATGTACAATATGGTAATAATATAAACACAAAGATGGTAATGATAAGAAAATAATGATAATAATAATAGGTAGTAGTAATAAAATATATAGATATACAAAATAGCGGTACAAAGAATAGAAATAATAAAATAATAATAACAAATAATCAATAGTAGAAAACAAAATATTAAATAACAATAGTAATGATAAAATTACAAAATAATTAAAAAGTGGGCTAAATTGCATAAAAACGGAAGTTTTAGGGCGGATTATAAAAATTAAAAAAAGGAAAGGACCTATTTGTATGCGCTGATGAAGCGAGGGACCATAGGGTAAATAACCCTCCGGCCAAAATGCAGCAGGAAGACCAGGATCAAATTGAGAACCAAATAAATCATAGGGTCAAATGTGAAAATAACAATAACTGGATTGGAAAGGTAAAAAAATGCGGAAGGGTCAAATGCGCAAATAGACCCTTCTGCAAAAACACGCAGATCTTGAGGCGGGTCGGGTCCTGGATCGGCCTCTGTAGGGCAACGACGTCGTTTGGGCATTAAAGGCCACCCAAAACGACGTCGCTTTGAGGGCTATTTAAAGCCCAAAATTAGAAAAAAAATCAGTTGTCGATTTTAAAAAAGTTCCTTTCTTTTTTTTTTCTCTGCAGGGGGGAGAGTCCGGTGGGATTCCGACCGTCATTGTCACGGCATGGCGACCACCGCATTACACGTGGCGAAAATTTGCATGTGTATACTTTTTTTTTATGTTTTACCAGTTTTTATATATACATTTTTGGTACACTTGCACGAATAAGAGGATTTGTAGTAAAAAAAATTTAAAAGTAAAAATCTCACCTCTTCGGTCTCTGCTTTGCTTTTGCTAACTGCTTGCTTTTTTTTTTTATGCTTGAATCTCTCATTTTTTTTGTATTGATTAAAAAAAAGAGCCCCTCTTTGCATTGTTTCATTCGGTTTTTATAACCAAAATTGGAAGAAAAAATACAATATTTCCTATTTTTCTGCCATTGTTGTCTGTTGTTGTGTCTTGTTCTTGCGGGTATGGGCGAGGCGCCGATGGGACTGGTGGCGTGTGGTGCAGTGGAGCGATGGTCGTGGCGGGTGGGGGTTGGCCAGTGGTCGTGAGTTTATTTTGCTGCAGTTTGGAAAGGCAGTAGACGGCACAGGGGATCTTCAATTGGGATAAAGATAAGCTTAGCATTTTGATCTTGAATTCTACCGGAGTGTGGGATAAATATTAGTTTATTTTATTATTATTTTGAAGAGGTGATAAAAGATAGGATGAGGAGATAATTGAGGTGTTTTTTTTAATTATTTTTGATAGGTGTCAAGAGATAGAATAGGAGTTGTATTTGGGAGTTTGATGTATTCAAATTCTTTTGAATTATTTCAAATGGTTGGCCAAGAGGAATTCTAGGTGATGGCCGAATCTTGGTTTCTTCATGTGGGAGGAGTGGCCGAATTCTATAAATAGGGGGGAGTCAAGTGCCGAATTTTTTCTTTTTAATGGGCAGTCTTCTTCATGTTTTCTTTTAGACCCTTTTGTCGAATTCTTCTACTCTCTCCCCTTAGCCATCTTTTCTTTTCTTCCTTCCAATACTTTCTCCTTGTATAGCCGAATATTCACTCCTTGTTGGAAGCCATAGCCTTTTGTGTATTTATTTTCCCTCCCTTCCTTCACACTTTGCTTGCCATTGCCGAATCATTTGGCCTCTCATTCTCTCTGCTTTGTTTACAAGTCCTCGTTTAACCTATTCCTTGTGGTGGCCGATTTTTGGTTGGGCAAAGGTTGGAGCGTTGGGTCATTTCTTTAGTCGTTAAGAAAGGTAAGGATTTATGTTATTAACCTATCTCTTTTAGTAGTGGTTAATCAAAGGGTGGTCTTAGTGTTTGGAGTGGCGAATGTTCTTAGGCCTTTAATATCGTGTTTCTTTTGTGTATAACCAGATGAGGGAGCAATTAGGGTCGTTCAAATTCGGCTACTCAAGGTAAGGTGGTGGTGGTAAGTATTCGGCCAAGGGGGGCCATGCTTATGGATTTTTATTGGTAGCCGATTCTAATAGTTGTGTAGCAGGGATTACGACAGTTCAAGGGCAAGTGCAGTTTTTTAGGATTTCGATAAGTAAGGTTTGGGGACTAGTCGACAGAAGTAAACAGGCCTTTGGGATTTAAGTTCTTCGGTAAGGATGTTAAGTTATGGTTCTTTTCGTTTAAGATCTCGTACTTGTCGATTAACGAAGTGTTTTGATTAAGCGTTTTGATGGAGACCAATACCAGTCAAGGAGGGCAAGGGAAAGTCCCTATCCCAAAGTTTAAGAAAAGAGCTGTCTCAGTGGTTCGAGATTGGCCACCGGGGTGTGGGCCAGCAGCAGGAAGCTATAGGTAGATAGCCGTAGTTTCGCTTAGCGATAGCGTTGGGATCGAGGGTCTAGAGCTTCAGGTTATAAGGTGTGTAGCTAGCCTACTGTTTCCGGGATTTATATTTGCGTGTGTAATGTGATTACTAACAAAGTGCAGTGATAAGTGTGATATTGATACCCTTCAAGGGTATGAGGGTGATCAGGTTAGTATCAAAGCTGTTAAAATATGATCATTGATTTGTATACGTGAGTATGCCTATGATTGTGAATAGCATGTGCATGCATTATCATGACTGTATTTTATGTTGCATGTGCATGGGTGGGCTATGAAAGAAGGTACGGGTGTACTTTGAGTACGTGGTTTGATGAGTAGCTATGTGCCTCATCGTGGTTGATATCGGCTATGTGCCATATCGTGGTTGATGAGTGACTATGTGTCCCATCGTGGTTTTGGTGTTAGCTACGGCTACATCGTGGATTGGCGCTGACTGAGGTCGCGTTGTGGATTTTGTGCTTAATTGCACGTGGATGGTATCGAATGCCTTTGTGGAGTTAAAAGGAGAGGGTGATTTAATAATCCCCTGGTGTGTGATAGGCTGGATAAGGGGGTGTGTAGAGGATGGACCTTAGGCTTGGGTCGGGATTCATTATTGCATAATTGTGGTATGTGAATACATGTGATCGTGAACTTGAATAAGAAATGGGCTAAGCCCAGAATGTGGAGGGTATGTGACTAATTACCCGGTTACTTGATAAATGTTATGAGTATGGGCCAAGCCCAGAATGTGATATGATCTGAACATGATATATGATATCTGAGGCATGGGTTATTATGTGGTTAGCATGTGGGTGGAATTCAGTGGTTAATTACACACTGAGTCTGTGTGACTCACCCAACTTTTTAACCATCGCAGGTGATTCGTGATTTTGGACCGGGTTGGAGTGGATGCAAAGGTGGCCATGCAGAAGAAGATTTTCATGCAGAAGTTGTTTTCCTTATTTAATAGAATTTATCATTTTCAGTAATTTAAGTATTTGAATAAGTTTTTATTGTAATAAGGCCCAATTAAATTATTTGAGTATTTATATTATGCTAAAGCAAAATGGCGATTAAATTATTATTCCGAAATCAGTTTATTTTCGCACACTATATCTTAAAACATATAATAAATTTTAATTGAATAATTTATATCAAGCTTATATTATTTCATAAATTTTAATTGGGCATGGTTTCCAAAAGATCATAGATTCTAAAGTTCTATTTTAAGTCAAAACAGATTTTTAACCGTTTTTCCGTAGTGACATACTAGATCCGGTCAGGGCTTGTGGGCCGGGTTTAGGGTGTTACAAATCCTTTTTGATGAGGTGTGATCGGGTCACCTCGAAAAGTGGTTGTTTTTAATAATCAAATTGATTTATCAAAACAAAAATTTTGGTCTACGAAAATCAGAGGAACGGGTTCGGGAGTCGGTTACGTGCGAGGAAGGGTTAGCGCCCTCATCACGCCCAAAATTGGTACCAAATTGATTAACTTGTGTTTTAATGTCGAAAATTTGAGAAGATTTTAAAATACAGATCCTTTAGAAAATGTTTGGATAATTTGGGCTGAAATTTGAGAATTCTTTGTTATGAGAGGATACAAACATCACATCCAGCACGTTAGGACATGATGTTTTAAGCCTTCGTAATCAAAGCTATCTCATGATTTACGAAACTTATTAAAAGGATGTTTAGTTATTTAGTCAAATGGAAAATCGCAACCCAGCACGTTAGGGCACTATTCCCCGAATTTCTAAACGCAAAACATTGCCTTATTTAAAAATCTTTGGATGAAATATAGTAATTCTTCAAAACGTATTTTTGTTTAATAGTATAGTGTTAAATTATGAAAATAAATATAGATGTTTGAGTTAAAATTTGAGATTTCTTTGTTCCGAAAGGACATAAACATCACATCTAGCACATTAGGACATGATATTTCAATCTCTCGTAATCAAAGTCATCTCATGATTTACGAAGTTTGTTAAAAGGATGTTAAGTTATTTAGTCAAACGGAAAATCGAAACCCAGCACGTTAGGGCACTATTCCCCGAATTTCTAAATATAAAACATTGCTTTATTTTAAAAACCTTTAGATGAAACATGATAATTTTACAAAATGTATTTTGTTTAATATAATATAAAACTAAGAAAATAAATATAAATGTAAATATAGTAAATATAAAATATCGCTACTACTACTACTACTACTACTACTACTACTACTAATAATAATAATAATAATAATAATAATAATAATAATAATAATAATAATAATAATAATAATAATAACGGTAAATATCCAAAATATACCAAAAAAATATAAAAATTACGGAATTGGGTCGGTCTCTAGAAAGTTTACGGAAAAGGGCGCCCATGTCGTAGCTTTTGAGGAAATGCCAAGTCACGCCCAGGACACGCTTTGTGCCATCTCAAAGAAAAGCCGCCAAAAATATACCAAAAAAATAAAAAAAATTACGGAATTGGGTCGGTCTCTAGAAAATTTACGGAAAAGGGCCGTTTCCCCTCAAAACGCGTGGAAGCGTTTTGAGGAATGCTCCAAAGCGCCTCCCTGTAGGCGCGCTTTAGCATGTGTTTTTTTTTAAAAAAAACTATTCTCAAATTTTTTAAAAATTTACGAGAATAAACCTTTATAAAGGCTTAAAGTGACAACATCATTTTTTTTTAAGGTGTCATCAATTAATAAAGAAATATAACTTACAAAGGAAATCTTTATATAGACCCAAAGTCTCATTTCCCTTGTTTTCTTGAGCAAAGTGGGATATGAGATATGTGTATATTTAGACTCATGAATAGTTTTGCAGCTTGTTCTTAAACAATGTGGGGTTCCTTCCTCTTTTAACTAACAACATGAGATAACATGCTACACTATATTTGATTTTTTTTTTTTTTACAAAACAATTTCTCTTTTTATATTTTGTTATAAAAAACAAGAAACAAAACAACTCAAATATATTTTTTGCAAATCTAATTATAATTATAATTATAATTATATTATATTTATATTATTTATATTATATTTAATAGCAGTATAAGTTATTATTTATATTATATTATATTTAATAGAGTAGAAGTCTCTAGTATTTTTCTCGCAAAGGAAAATGTTTTATTATTATTATTAATTTTAATTTATAATTGAATTTAAAATAGTATGAAAATTAAGTTGATTTTTATTAAATATAAGAGTACCTTAATTTTAGTTTGCATCGACTATAAAAGTAAAACTCGATTACGCTCAAATTAAAATTTTCAAACATTAACTACAAATTGACCTTGATTAAAGTTTTAGCTACTACTCAAAATGAAATAAGTTTAAACTTTATCCTCCTTCATATTTATACTACATTCTAAAAAAAAAATTCATATTTATAAATATTTAATTGCTATTCGTGATTTCGATTATTTGATTATTATTTTCAATGGACTACTTTGTTAACTTAAAATTAATTAATTATTTTACAAGTATTTTTTGTAATATTTTTAAGAAAATACTCTAGTAAAATTTGTTAATGGAAAAGCTAAAAACTTAGCGACCATCAAAATACCTATCACCCTTAAATTAGCTCCATACTTAATACTAGCGTTTGATTCGGTTTTATAAAATTTGATTTTTTTTCAGTTGTTACTAAAATACATTTAATTCAAGTTAAAAATTATAATATATACAATCGAATCGAATCGAATCAATTTTATTTTATTTTATTTAATTTAATATAAATTTTAATTCATAGTAATTAGGTGGGAGTTGCCCTATACTATCATATACTACACCCAACATACTGAGGTGGTATAAATCGACAAGCAAAAGTTTGATGTGGTAATATAATTATAATTAGATTTGCAAAAATATATTTGAGTTGTTTTGTTTCTTTGTTTTTATAATATAAGAAAATGTTAACAAAATATAAAAAAAGAGAGAAATTGTTTTGTAAAAAAAAAATCAAATATAATGTAACATGTCATCTCATGTTGTTAGTTAAAAGATGAAGGAATCCCACATTGTTTAGGAACAAGTCGCAAAACTATTCATGAGTCTATATATACACATATCTCATATCCCACTTTACTCAGGAAAACAAGGGAAATGAGACTTTGGGTCTATATGAAAATTTCCTTTGTAAGTTATATTTTCTTATTAATTGATGACACCTTAAAAAAATGGTGTTGTCACTTTAAGCCTTTATAAATGTTTATTCTCGTAAATTTTTAAAAAATTTGAGAATATTTTTTTAAAAAATATGAGTTAAAGCGCCACAGGACGCGCTTTGTGCCACTATAGCAAAGCGCGTCCACATAAGAGCGCTTTGTTGAGGTGGCACAAAGCGCATCCCTTAAAGCGCTTTTAACATTTTCCTCAAAACACGGCGTGAACGCGTTTTGAGGGGAAACTACCCTTTTCTGTAAATTTTCTAGAAACTGACCCAATTTTGTAATTTTTTTTTGTATATTTGGGTTATTCACCCAATAATAACAAATGTGGTCATAAAGCAATAATAGAAATGATGGTAATAATAAAAGTATAAAAATAATGATATAAAATAGTAATAACAATAAAATGAAAGTAAAATAATAGTAGTGATAATAATTAAGTAATAAAATAAAAATAAAATAATGGTAATAATGAATAAAATAAGAGTAATAATACTAATAATAATAGTATAGTGTAGTAATAGTAAAATAATAATAAAAGATATTAAAAATATAACAATAACAAATTAATGATAAAAATAAATTAATCACAATAATAATAATAATAATAATAATAATAATAATAATAATAATAATAATAATAATAATAACATAATAATAATATGTATAATAATAATATGTTAATATGAATATTAATAATGATAATAATAAAATGGAAAATAATAACATATTAATAAGAAAAATAATGAAAAACAACAATAGAAAGTATAAAAGGAATAAATAACAAAAGAAATAATACTAAAATACAAGTGGTAATAATAATAATAATAATAATAATAATAATAATAATAATAATAATAATAATAAGGGATTGGGGGCTAAATAGAATTTTAAACGAAAGTTTGAGGCAAAATATGAAATAAAAAAGGGAAAGGACTTATTTATACGCGAAAGAGCTAGAGGGGGTAAAAGGGAAAATATTCCCCTAGCCCAAAACGACGTCGTTACTACGAGGACTAAACAGAAATGCGGATCAAATTACAGGGAACGAATTGAAAACCCAAAAAAAACCTGATTGCGAAGTCATAAAAGAGCGGAGGACTGTGCGCATAATTATCCCTTTTTAAGAAAACACGCGGATCCTAGGTCTGGACCGGGTCGGGCCAGGGTGAAACGACGTCGTTTTGGGGCTTAAGGACGCTGGCCAAAACGGCGTCGTTTCGATTGGCTATATAAGCCAAATTTTTGCAAGAAAATTTCATTTTTCTCCTGTTTTAAAAAAAAAACTAATCCTCTGCTTCGTTCTTTCTCTCTGCAGGTCTGGGGATCTGGTGAGTCCACCGCCGCGCCTCTGTCGTCGGCGTCGCCTCCGGCCACCGCGCACAGTAGCCGAAAAAGGTAAAATTTGATTTTTTTTTCTCTTTTTTTTTAAAAAAATATAGTATATATGTATGCTGAAAAATGAGAGATAGAGAAGAGAAAAAAAATTCGAAAATGATAAAAATTTTACCTCTTTTCGATTTCTGTTCTTGGTTTTTTCGAGGTTTTCTTTTTGTTTAATCTCTGCCTTTTTGTTTAATCAACACTTGCTATTCTTTGATTATTTATTTTGTTTGAACTTTCTCTTGATTATATTCATCAATCGAAAAAAAGAGTCCCCCCTATTACAT
Source organism: Gossypium rotundifolium (assembly GCA_025506655.1). Taxonomy (NCBI): domain Eukaryota; kingdom Viridiplantae; phylum Streptophyta; class Magnoliopsida; order Malvales; family Malvaceae; genus Gossypium; species Gossypium rotundifolium. Next base: position 165,915,423 of record CP106725.1, read on the forward strand.
TGTTGTTTTTGCTTGGCTTATATAGCCGAAATAAAGATACATTTTTTGTTTTTTACTATGGTCTTTGTTTATTTCTTATTCCTACTGTTCTCTTGCTGTGGTTGTTGCATGTTTTCTTCTGTTTTGTAGGTTATGGGTGGTGGAACAGGTACTGCAATAACAGTGGCGGTGGAGCAGAGGCAAGTGGGCAAATGGGACGGCGCTAGGGTAGCTTTAGGGTTTTTTGTTTATTTATTTTCTTTTTTTATTTTCTGATTTGGGCTTATAATGGATGTGGGCTAGTTGATTTTTTTTTGGGTTAAGTGTTTGGTTTTAATTGGTTTGGATTTTAGTGTTGGGTTATGGTTTAAATTAGCGGGCCGGGCAAATTATGGGCCTTACAACTGCCCCTCTTTGCTCATTGTCGTGTAATAGGAATAGAGCAAAGACTTAAAGGAGACCAAATTTGCCCAGTCTTGCTGAGTCTTGATTCTTCGGTGCTCTCGTTCTTCATGTGGCCTCATTCCATTCCATTGTATCTTGTTGCTTCGATCCACTTCACTGCAACTTTGAAAGGCGAGATTTGCAGCTATAGTAGATTTGATTCCACTAACTACAACTTCAGTGGTATAGGATTTGTCGCTTTAATCTACTCCACTGTAATTTTAGGGAGATAGGTTTAACTGTCTTCTGTCTGCTCCGCTGCAACCTTAGGGGGATAAAACTCGATCTTTTTGATCTGCTTCCTGCAACTTCAGGAAGCCAAACCTGCTATTTTCAATCTGCTCTGCTGCAACTTCAGGGAAACCAGGCTTGATGTCTTCGATCTGCTCCTGCGACATCAGGAATGACAGACTTGCAAACTTCGATCTGCTCCTACAATATCGGGAATGCCAGACCTACTATATTCAATCTGCTCCTGCAACATCAGGAATGCCAAACCTACTATCTTTAATCTGCTCCGCTACCATCTCGAGGGGACAAAATCTGAACTTTTTGCTTCTTTGCTATCTTCAGGAAGACTTCAATCTCCAGTCTGTTCCACTATCATCTCTAGGGAACAAATTTTGAACTTTTCAATTTGCTTCCATACTATCTTCAGGAAGACTTCAATCTTCAGTCTGCTCCACTATCATCTCTAGGGAACAAAATCTGAACTTTTTGGTTTGCTTCCTTACTATCTTCAGGAAGACTTCAATCTTCAGTCTGCTCCACTATCATCTCTAGAGAACAAAATCTGAACTTTTCAATTTGCTTCCTTACTATCTTCAGGAAGACTTCAATCTTCAGTCTGCTCCACTATCATCTCTAGGGAACAAAATCTAAACTTTTTGGTTTATTTTTTTTACTATCTTCAAGAAGACTTCAATGTTCAGTCTGCTCCACTATCATCTCTAGGGAACAAAATCTGAACTTCGATATTACTACACCGTTCTTTGAGGAACCTGTCCTGTAGAATTAATTTTATGTGCTTATGCTTATACGAATGATGAGGATGCTATGATCGGAATGACTCAAAGCCTCCTAACTACATGTGTTATGGACGACACTTGTATGAATGTAGAATGTCATGAGAATGGTCTTTTTACAATGATTAGGATGCAATGATCAGAATGAATCGAATGTTCCTAACTAAATGACTATGGATGACATTTGCATGAATGCAGAATGTCATGAGAATGATCCTTTGTTAAATGTATAATGATTAAGATGCAATGATCAGAAGGGACCTAATGCCCATAACTAAATGTATTATGGACAATATTTGCATGAATGCAGAATGTCATGAGAATGGTCTTTTTATGATGATTAGGATGCAATGATCAGAATGAGTCGAATGCTCCTAACTAAAGGTGCTTTGAATGATGATGTATGAATGTAAAATGAAATGATCCTTTTTTAAATGCTTAGGGTCGTCATTACTCGTAATTCATTAAGGTTCTTTCACTGATGCATTATCATGCTTTTTCGTTCAGCTGGTATCTTTGATAGAAAATCTAAAGAAACGATCATATTCCGCTCAGCAAGCTTGCCCCGCTGTAATTTCAGAGTCCCTTCCACTGTACCTTCTGGGGCATAAAGTTTGTATCTCCCACTGCAACTTCAAGAGAATAACATTTGGTTTATTCTGTCCATCTTGTTGTAACTCCAAGGTATAGGATCAATTTGATCTGTTACACCATTCACTGGGTGTAATGACCAGATGTATATGCCTAATATTTGGATGAATGCAGAGTATCATTTTTCTTTTCTCGAGAATGATCCCTTTGTACAGTTGGGTTGACATTGCTCGTTATTCGTCGAGGTTGATCAACGATGAAATGTCTTGTCTTTTTTTCAACCAATAAAAGAGTCCAAAGAGATAATCATCTTTCTCCAATATTTTCAAACCTTAGGCTTGGTGAGTTCTAAACAACGATTACTTTGAGTTCCTTGTATTATTTAGAAGCTTCCAAAGTAATATGCAAAACTCCTTTTATGAAAGTATTATTAGTCTGCTAATTGATATTTCAATGCAAAATGCTTGAAAAAGATCATAGCAATGGACAAAATGGAAATTTATTGGGAGCATAGCTCAAAATGACAAGTTGATCACAAACTAGTAAATGCAATGAAGAAGAAAATTTATTGGTAGTGTACTTTGAAATGAATAACCACAAATAACAAAAATGGGTAAAATAAAAACTAGGTGCCCCAGATATCGCAGCCTGAGCATCTCTGTTCAAACTTCTTGAGGACCATTTTAAGCTCAATATGTGTTTAAGGGATCCGGAGTACTTTGTCGATGCCCCAAGACGTAACATATTTCTTTATTGTTAATTCAAGCGTAGCAAGGCTACTGTGTGCCCCACTTTCGAACAAAATTTGAGCCGCCCTTCTTGGGTTTTCAACTTAAATCCCTTTTGGTCTCAAAGCACCATTTGCGGGTTTTCGCCTTGGCCTCTCCTTTTTTTTTTCTTTTTCTGACAAAAATTTTTATTTCTTTTTATTTCTTTTTTTCCTTTTTTTTATTGTTTTAATTTTTTAGTTTCTCAAGGTGCCCTTTGCAGGTTTTCACCTTGGCCTCTCCTTTTAGATGAAATCTGAACTCACCAGCTTGAACATGTCCTTGCCATTCATCTTGGTCAAAGTTAATGATATTCCAGAACAAGTCTTCTTCACCATATAAGGTTTTTTTTTTTTTTTTCAAATTTGGCATTTCCTTTCCTCTGAAGTCCTTTTGTATGAGAAGAATCTTTCTTGATGTTAGGTTCCCATCATGAAATTCTCTTAAGCGAACCTTTTTATCATAAGCTTGTATCCATTTTTGGTACATTTGACCATGCTGAATACTTTCAATCAAGCTTACTGGAGGCATTCTGCTTCATCTAATTCAATCCAAACTTGGAAAAAGGAATCTTAACTTTCAATAATTATTTCCCTTTCATAACCCAATGAGAAAGATGCTACCCCGGTGAAGATCCTGGCCAACGTTCAAGCAGCATAGAGGGTAAATGGTAACTTCCCTATTCCAACCTTTACAAATCTCAGTCATTTTTCAAAGAATTTGAATGGTTTTTTTTTGTTTCCTTTGTTGCATAGATATGGTGTCAAACCGTAAATCTTTGACGTTGTGCAATTATGTATTGTTAAACATGATTCTTTTTGGTATTCTTTGTTGGCATCTGATTTTCAGCTTCCCTTTTTTTTGGCATTGAGAGTGAGATTTGATGATTGTCAACATTTGTAAGATTGGCATATGAAGCGACTTCCATCATCTTAGTGAAATGACTGACATCCACAAGAATGAATCGATGTCGGCCAGAAGCTTTTGATAAGATTGGCTTGTTAACATCCATGCCTCATATAGGAAAAATAGAGGAGGTAAATAAGTCTTTTCTTGCTCAATCTGGCATTTACGGCGTAACTGATGCAATTTCCCTCTCTTGGTAAACCAGTATCCTGAACCTCTTGGTTAGCTTGGTCGTTGTAGAACTATTAACGTGGGTTCTTTAAACACCAATCTTAACAGTATACCCATGTTTCAGTGGCCTAGTGTGCCTCGATATGATTGTGCAAAAACATCTTTGAATTATTGAAAACAACTCAATGATGTCTCGCCTTATTTCTGTGATGAACTAAGTGTCTGCTGGCACTTCATAAGGTAGGATCTACCATTCTTAACAAATTAAGAAATAAGTTGTAATCTCTGTCATCTTCAAAATCCTTAGATCCCTCTAGACACATATCTCACTAAAAGGAGAGTCAGTAACAGCGTCGCTCATGTCATTGATACCTGGGGACCCATTACATGTATGAAAGCAGAAAATCTAAAGAATAAATGATTCTAAGGATGATTATTTATATGATATGGTCATGAATAAAAAATGAAAAAATGTACAGTATAAAATGTAAAGAATAAAAATATTTACTTAGGAAAATGCAATTGATTGAAATAAAAATTCTAGACACAAGCTTATTTCACAAAAGGACTCTTATTGCCTCTAGGCTTAAAGCAACAAGCATGTTTTAAATATTACTCTATATTAGCTAAAATACAGGGATCCCTTCACAGTCCCATTGTTCAAAATTCTCCCATATATGTAAGGGCTTGGAAACTTCATTCCCCGGTTCCCTCTTCACTTTTGATTTCTTCAAGGAGTTACAACTTGGTTATCACCTCATTCAATTATCGCATTTACTACCTTGTCAAAGTGGTCAGGTTTTGATAAATCATCGATCTTCACAATCCCTATTTTAATGAACCTTTCTACCAACTTTTTAAACGTAGTACAGTTTTCAATTAAGTGGCCTATTATTCCCGCATGTTAGTCGCATTGAGCGTTTGGGTCATACCATTTAGGATATGGGGGCTGTAACGACTTTAGATAAAATGGGGCCACTACATGTGCGTCGAATAATCTTTGATATAGCTCCTTATACGTTATCGGGGTTGGCGTAAATTGGAGCTTTTCAAAGTTTTGCCTTGCTTGCCGATTCTGTCTTCGGACCCTGTTGCTCGTGATAATTAATTTTAGTGGCTAACGATGAATTGCCTTTGAGTACCCTTGGTTGTATGTACTCGTATTATTTACCTCGTCATCCTTTTTTCTAGGAGCAGACCTTCTAGTGCTTTTCCCTACTTCAATCTTGTCACCCATTATGGCATTTTCAATCATTTCTCTTGCCATTACTATATCAGCAAAGCTCTTGGTGGTACTCCCTATCATGTGGGTGATGAAAGGAGCTTTCAGGGTGTTGATGAAAAGCATGGTAGTCTCCTTTTCTAGAAGAGGTGGTTGAACTTGCATGGCAACTTCTCTCCATCTTTGTGCGTATTGCCTAAAGCTTTCATTTGACTTCTTTTTCATGTTTTGTAAGGTGATTCTATTAGGCGTCATGTCCGTGACATGATTGTATTGCTTCATGAAGGCTTGGGCTAGATCTCTCAAAGAACTAATATTATCACGGCTGAGTTGATTGTACCATCGGGATGCCGCCCCCACTAATCTTTCTTAAAACAATGAATCAAAAGTTGATCATTGTTCACGTAGCCAGTCATCCGTCTAAAGAACATAGTGATGTGGGCTTCAAGGCAGCTGGTCCCATTGTACTTCTCAAATTCTGGCATCTTAAACTTATGAGGAAGCACCAAATCTGGAACCAGACTCAAGTCTTTTGCATCAATACAATAGTGATGATCGGTATTTTCCAAAGCCTTAAACTTTTCCTCCAACCATCTACAACGATTCTCTAATTGCCTCTAGGATTCAACTCTTGCCATGTCCCTCTCTACTATATTCAAATCAAGAATAACGGGGTTGACTGGGCTATCTCCTGGATTGGATCCTGAGCCAACGTAGGAGTTCGTGGGTGGTCTAATATCATCTTGCCCTTGTTGAGGCCTAATCGTGACAGATGGCCTTTGAGGATACTCTTCAGGCTGTGCTAGGCGCATGTGGTGGGGTAAAACCCAGAGGAATACCTTCGCTCTATTCTCCTGTAATTTTCATGGGACCTTTTCCTTTGTCCATTGCCCCACTCAGCATTTGGGCCATTTGAGCCATCATGTTCTTTTGAGCCTCCAACATCTGGTCCCTTATCTCTTGTTGGAGTTTTACCATTTGCTCTTGCATCTGGTCTTGCAGGTCTTTTTGGAATTGTTCAAATCTTTGATCCATTTTCTTTGTCTTGGCATGTGTACCGTAATGGTTCTCAGATTTTCAAATTTTTTTCTCTCTCTCTGTATTAATTTTAAATAATTAGGCTTTCTCTATGGACTTAAATGCATATGATGTGATGCAATGTAAATGCATGGAATGAATGCAAAAAGAGGCGTTGATTATAAATTCAATTCCATTAAAAGAACTTTTCTAGAAAATAAATTTCTTTACATAAAACGGATTGTATATACGATTTTGTCCTCATAGTCCAAGTGAAAACAACAATCCTTTTCTTCATATCCGAACGTCATGGTCATGCCTTGTGGACTTCCTTAATAGATGCCTCTTCTAGCTTCTTGTTGTTTGATCTAGGCCGCGACTTTTCACTCGCCTATTCCTTGCAATGCTCATAAGCTTCTTCAAGACGTGACGACTCTTGAATAATCCTTGTTGGCTTAAATCCTCGGGCAAAGTCTTGTATTCTTCTAGGGATCATCAACCTTCTATCGTTGTTTGCTTGGACTATATTTGGACGACCGTATTATAATCCACTTTATCAAGTAACCCATTTCCTTATGACAAACTCTTCTATTTAGCAATCGAATATGAATCAACACCTCCTCTCTAAGATGATGCAATGCGATGTAATGCAATGCAATCATAAACAAAACAAAACAGGTTAGCACAGGAGAAATAAACAAAATAGAGTACCTATCCGAGTGACCACTAGGGTTTGGTACAATTCTACCTAGGGTAGGCTCTTAGAGCTCACTATATGTGGTTCGGTTCTAAGGTAAAGGTACCCGAACCGGCAGATTCCTCGATCCTCACCCATTATTGGCTCATATGGATCGAGTTCGGTTCAGGGGAATACATTTCCCTATGGCTGCATGGAGATGAAAATCTCACGAAGACATAGGTACGGATGTATCCCGAAAGAGATTCACTATCCTGCACGGAGGTGAAAACCTCATGAAGGAGTAGCTTCTCACTCCCACTTAAAGGGGTAATACCAAAATGGTCCCTATGCCCAAAATGGTCCCTATGCGATATGATGCAAGACTCAAACTACAGTAACTAACAATACGAACAAATGCAATAAAAGGATCGTAATTTTATTTTAAAAGATTGTCAATTTTCGACAACAAGACAGAAAATAATCAATTTTACGGCTTGACTCTCTGAAGTCCCCAGTGGAGTTGCCAAGCTGTCATAACCATTTTTTTGGAAAAACGGATCGACTTGGAGTTTGAAAATGAAATAAAACGATGGGAGTTGCCACCAATCCTTTTTGATGAGGTGTGATCGAGTCACCTCGAAAAGTGGTTGTTTTGAATAATCAAATTGATTTATCAAAACAAAAATTTTGGTCTACGAAAATCAGAGAAACAGGTTCGGGAGTCAGTTACATGCGAGTAAGGGTTAGCGCCCTCGTCACGCCCAAAATTGGTACCAAATTGACTATTTTGTGTCTTAATGTCGAAAATTTGAGAAGATTTTAAAATACGGATCCTTTAGAAAATATTTGGATAATTTGGGCTGAAATTTGAGATTTCTTTGTTACGAGAGGATACAAACATCACATCATGATGTTTTAAGCCTTCGTAATCAAAGCTATCTCATGATTTACGAAACTTATTAAAAGGATGTTTAGTTATTTAGTCAAACGGAAAATCGCAACCCAACACGTTAGGGCACTATTCCCCAAATTTCTAAACGCAAAACATTGCCTTATTTAAAAATCTTTGGATGAAATATAGTAATTCTTCAAAACGTATTTTTGTTTAATAGTATAGTGTTAAATTAAGAAAATAAATATACATGTTTGAGTTAAAATTTGAGATTTCTTTGTTCCGAAAGGATATAAACATCACATCTAGCACGTTAGGACACGATATTTCAATCTCTCATAATCAAAGTCATCTCATGATTTACGAAGTTTGTTAAAAGGATGTTAAGTTATTTAGTCAAACGAAAAATCGAAACTCAGTACGTTAGGGTACTATTCCTCTAAATATAAAATTTTGCTTTATTTTAAAAACCTTTAGATGAAACATGATATTTTTACAAAATGTATTTTGTTTAATATAGTATAAAACTAAGAAAACAAATATAAATGTAAATATAGTAAATATAATAATACTAATAATAATAATAATAATAATATCAAATAATAGTAATAATAACAATGTGGTCATAAAGCAATAATAGAAATGATGGTAATAATAAAAGTATAAAAATAATGATATATAATAGTAATAACAATAAAAATGAAAGTAAAATAATAGTAGTGATAATAATTAAGTAATAAAATAAAAAATAAAATAATGGTAATAATGAATAAAATAAGAGTAATAATACTAATAATAATAGTATAGTGTAGTAATAGTAAAATAATAATAAAAGATATTAAAAATATAACAATAACAAAATAATGATAAAAATAAAGTAATCACAATAATAATAATAATAATAATAATAATAATAATAATAATATGAACATAATAATAATATGTTAATATGACTATTAATAATGATAATAATAATAAAATGGAAAATAATAACATATTAATAAGAAAATAATGAAAAACAACAATAGAAAGTATAAAAGGATAAATAACAAAAAGAAATAATACTAAAATATAAGTGGTAATAATAATAATAATAATAATAATAATAATAATAATAATAATAATAATAATAATAATAATAATAATATAAAATGGGATTGGAAAGCTAAATAGAATTTTAAAGTGAAAGTTTGGGGCAAATATATGAAATAAAAAGGAAAGGACTTATTTATACGCCGAAAAGAGTGGAGGGGCAAAGGAAAACATTCCCCTCGCCCAAAATGACGTCGTTACTATGAGGACTAAACAGAAACACGCAGCAAATTACAAGGCGCGAATTGAAAACCCAAAAAAAACCTGATTGCGAAGTCATATCCCTTTTTAAGAAAACACGTGGATCCTAGGCCTGGAGAGGGTAAGATTGGGTCGGGCCAGGGTGAAACGACTTCATTTTGGGGCTTAAGGACGCTGGCCAAAACGACATCATTTCGATTGGCTATATAAGCCAAATTTTTGCAAGAAAATTTCATTTTTCTCCTGTTTTAAAACAAAAAACTAATCCTCTGCTTCTTTTTTTCTCTCTGCAGGTCTGGGATTCGGTGAGTCCGCCGCCAGCGCCTCGGTCATGCGCGTCGCCTCCGGCCACCAGCATGCAGTAGCGAAAAAGGTAAATTTGATTTTTTTCTCTTTTTTTTTAAAAAATATAGTATATGTGAACGCTGAAAAAGGAGAGAAAGAGAAGAGAAAAAAAATTCAAAATGATAAAAATTTTACCTCTTTTCGATTTCTGTTGGTTTTTTCGAGATTTTCTTTTTGTTTAATCTCTGCCTTTTTGTTTAATCAACACTTGCTATTCTCTGATTTTTTATTTTGTTTGAACTTTCTCTTGATTATATTCATCAATCGAAAAAAAGAGTCCCCCCTCATTACATTGTTGTTTTTGCTTGGCTTATATAGCCGAAATAAAGATACATTTTTTATTTTTTGCTATGGTCTCTGTTTATTTCTTATTTCTGTTGTTCTCTTGCTGTGGTTGTTGCGTGTTTTCTTCTGTTTTGCAGGTTATGGGTAGTGGAACAGGTGCTGCAATGACAGTGGCAGTGGAAGCAGAGGCAAGTGGGCAAATGGGACGGCGCCTAGGGTAGCTTTAGGGTTTTTTGTTTATTTATTTTCTTTTTATTTTCTGATTTGGGCTTATAATGGATGTGGGCTAGTTGATTTTTTTGGGGGGGGTTAAGTGTTTGGTTTTAATTGGTTTGGGTTTTAGCGTTGGGTTATGGTTTAAATTAGCGGCCGGGCAAATTATGGGCCTTACAACCTGCTTATTTCGAAAAAGTAAAATATCACGCCCAGTGAGTTAGGGTACGACATTTCAAATTCCCAAAACTGAGCTTGTCTTTTGACTTTCAAAATTAATATGTTTAAATCTAAGAAGGATATTTGGTTATTTGGGTCTAATGAAAAATCGGAACCTAGTAAGTTAGGGTTCGATTTCCCAAAATACCAAATACGTAGAATATTGCCTTTGTTTTTGAAATCCTTATCCCGAGATAACAAAACGTCACGTCCAGTGAGTTAAGACACGACAATTTTGAATTCTCGAGAATAAGTTTTTATTTAACTTTTAAAAAGGAAGAAATAGGTTCTTTAGACTCGAAGAGAAAAATCGAAACCCAGTAAGTTAAGATACAATTTCTTTCGAACCTTAGAACGCGGAGTATTTGCTTATTTTAAAAATGGGATAAAATGTAATGTGCTCATAATAAAATGGAAAATGAATTTAAAATAAAATGTAAAACAATTCACAATGCTAGCTTGTATAACAACATGATGATGATAAAATATAATAACAATAATAAAGGTAATAATAATAAAAATATAAATAGTAATGAAATTAAAATTAATAGTAATAGTAGTAAAAAAATAGAAATAATAATTTTAGTAATAATAATAAAAATAGTAGAAATAATGAAAATAGCAATAATAATGGTGATACTAAAATAAATAATAACAATAACAATAATAAAAAAAGTAAAATTAATAATGAAATAACAAAAACAAAAGAAATAAAAAAGGACGAAATTGAACTAAAAATAAAAGTTTGGGGCAAATTTTGAAGAAAATAACAGGCAAGGGACCTGTTTAGACATGCGAATAACATGGAGGGACTAAAAGGAAAATATTCCCTCCCTCCAAAATGCCACATTTCCAAAAGGGACTCAAATGAAGTCCAAATAAAATTTAAGCGCGAAATTAAAAATAAAAGGGAACTTAATTATAAAACCATAAAAAAGGCGGAAGGGCTAAAAGTGCGATTACCCTTCCAATAAAACCGCGCGGATCCTAGGCCAGAGTGGGTCGGATCGGCTCGGGCCAGGGCAAAACGACGTCGTTTTGGGGTTTTAGGACCCAGCCAAAACGACGCCGTTTTAAATAGCTATATAAGCCAAAAAATTTAGAAAAAATCATTTATCATTCTGTTTTAGAAAAAAATGGGGTGGCTCTCCAAAATTCTCTGCCCCAGGATATTTCCGGCAGAGCTTCGACGAAGCTCTAGCGTGACCCGCCCCCGTCCGTCACCGGCCACCGCGCACGGTGGCCGGAACTTCAAAATGAGAGTTTTTTCCTCTTTTTTTTTTTACTATATTATCAACTTTAATATATGTAAAAAAAAAAAACTTAAAGAAAAAAGCCCAGATTCGAAAGAGAAGAAAAATAACGAAGAAAAAAAAACTTTGCTCATCTGTTCCTTTTCTGTATTGATTCTCTATTAAAAATGTAGTGCTCTCGTATTTTTAAAAAAAATGTCCCCCATTTTACAGGTTTTGATTTGGCTTTTATAGCCTGAAAATAAATCAAAATTATAAATACAAAGATACTGTCTTGCTATGCTTGTTATTTCTGCTGTGTTTTTCTTTCCTTTTGCAGGTGAATGGCGAAGATGGGGGCGTGATTCACGCGCTAATGGCGGCATGATGTCCGACGAGGAGGGCTGGTATGGAGGCGGTGGCACAAGGCCCTTGCTAGGGTTTTCCAGAAGCTAAAAATGTTGAAAAGAAATGGGCCTATCGGGTTTGTTAATTGGGTTAGGGTTAAAAGGTTTAATTGTCTGGGTTAGTGATTTGGGTCGTAATGTATTTGGGTTTATTTAGGTTTTGGGCCTGTTAATTGGACTGTATGGACATTTTATTTGGTTTATTATTTTTTGTATGGGCCCGGGCTAAATTGGCCTATTACAACTGCCCCTCTTTGCTCATTGTCGTGTAATGAGAATGTAGCAAAGACTATAAAAGGACCAATTTTGCCCGGTCTTGTCGAGTCTTGACTTTTTAGTCCTCATCTTCTCCAAATGGCTTCCAACCCAACTGCAACTTCAGGGGTATTGGAATTTCAACTTAACATTACTTCTCTGCAACTACTACAACTTCAAAAGTATTGGACTATCTGTTCTACTGCTCTTTCAAGGAAATAAGTCTGACGGCTTCAATCTGCTTCACTGCACTTCAGGAAAATAAGATTTGCCATAAGATTTGCTTTCTTCGATTTACTCCACTATCACTTCAGAGAGGCAAGGCTAGTGTCTTCGATTTGCTTCGCTGCAATTTCAGGAGGACAAGATCTGCAATCTTTAGTCTGCTCCACTGCAAACTCAGGGAGGTCAGGCTGATGTCTTCGATCTACTTCACCGCAACCCTAGGATGGCCAGATCTGCTATCTTTAGTCTGCTCCACTACAAACTCAGGGAAACGAGACTAGTGTCTTCGATTTGCTTCACTATAACCTCAGGAAGGCAAGATCTACTATCTTTTAGTCTGCTCCACTACAAACTCAGGGAGGTCAGGCTGATGTCTTCGATCTGCTTCACCGCAACCCCAAGAAGGCCAGATCTATTATCTTTAGTCTGCTCTATTGCAAACTCAGGGAAACGAGACTGGTGACTTCAATTTGCTTCACTGAAACCTCAGGAAGGCAAGATCTGCTATCTTTTAGTCTGCTCCACTACAAACTCAAGGAGACAATGCTGATATCTTCGATCTGCTTTACTGCAACTTCAGGAAAACAATATCTGCTATCTTTAGTCTACTCTACTGGCAAACTCAAGGATGCTAGACTGATGTTTTCTATCCGCTTCGCTGTAAACTCAAGAAGACAAGATCTGCTATCTTCGGTCTACTCCACTGCAAACTCAGGGATGCCAGAAAAAATTTGCTATCTTCAGTCTGCTCCACTGCAAACTCAGGGATGCTAGGCTGATGTTTTTGATCCGATTCACTGTAAACTCAGGAAGACAAGATCTGTGAATTCACCTATATTGCGACATCGTCCTCTAGGGGACCTATCCTGTAAAATCAGTTTTAAGTGTTTATGCTTATGCAAAATAGTTAGGATGCTATGATCTGAATGAATCAACTGCTCCTAATCGAATGACATATGTACAAATGCAAAATGTCACGAGGATGATCCTTTTTAATAATTAGGATGTCACCACTTGTTGCTCATCAGGGCTCTATCATTAACGTAGTACACTGCCTTCCTACTCGGCTGGCATTTGACAGAAAACCCGAAAACATTTTTGCTCAGCTGAATTTGCCCCACTAACTTTAGGGTCCTTTCCACTGTACCTCAGAGACATGAGGTTTATACCATTTTCAAACCATCTCACTGTGGTTCAGGATTATAGGATTTGAAACTTTTTCAATCCACTCCCACTGTAATTCAAGGGTATAGGACTTGTATCTTTTTCAATTCATCCCACTACAACTTTAGGGTATAGGATCTGTAACTTGTTCCATCCATTGATCACTCTCCAGTGACCCGACCAGATGTGTATGCATGATACTCGTATGGATGCAGAATGTCATTTTTTTCTTTTCGAGAATGATTCTTTCCACGCTTGGGTTATCATTGCTTATTTTTTGTTAGATTTGTATCACCGATGCAATATTTAGTCTTTTGATCAACCAATGTCCTTGACAGAAAATCTGAAGAGATAAACTCACTTTGGGCTCAAATATTTCCAACCCTTAAGCTTGGTGAGTTCTAAACAATAGTCCTGTTTCAGATTTCTCATATTCTTTAGAAGCTTCCAGAGTAATATGCGAAACTCCTTTTACGAAAGTATTATTAGTCCATTAATCGTTATTTCAATATAAAATGCTTGAAAAAGATCACAACAATGGACAAGAAAGAAATTAATCAAGAGCATAGCTCGAAACAAATAAGTTAATCAAAGCTAACCGATAAACCATAAAAGTAACAAATTTTAATCCCATATTTAGAATAATTTTGGATGATTTATTCTCTGAATTGTGTAAAAAGGTGCTTTTAATCCTTTCTTTTCATGTTTTATACTCAGGAAAGCACCTAGGGACAAAAAGAACGAGAAACGGACTCAAAACAGACCAAATTGGGCCTACTCACGAAATCGACAAGGCTTGGGCCCAAGACCACATGGCCGTGCCTCCCTAATTTACTCTAACACGGCCTGGACCCCAAACACACGGGTGTGTCACTTCAGCAGACTCGACCACGGCCTGAAATCGATTCACACGGGCGTGTGCCATGAGCATGTCCCTACCGCAGCCAAGAGAAATTTTACTCGGATTTGGATACTTGAAGGCAAAGAAATATATTCCAAAGCCTATTCAAAACCCTAATAGGAATTATAATTGAATTAGGATATGTAGGGGCCAAGTAAAGCATCTCAAAGTCTATATAAACACCCTAGGGGGCAACTTAAGCGGGGAGTTCGGCAGAAGCCTTCTACCAGGGCTTTTGGAGGAGCTAGGCCAAGAGCCGAGCCAGAAAGGTCAAATTTGTGGGAATCACTCGAAGATAGCTAGTTGATCCATCTCAAGAAGCCGAAATTATACTCAAGACGGCAGATCTCTCTTCAATTCCTTGAGGGGTTTTAGGGATTTCTTATGTTTTGTTTTATCTTTTCTTTTGAGATGTTTTCTTTTATTGTTATGAACTAAACCCTTCAGATACCTGAAGGAGATAAAACCTAAGACGGATCTTATTATTGTTTTATGAACTATATGATAAATATTTGATTTGTTCTTAATTATGTGTGCTTAATTCTTGTGTTAATATTTTCGGGATATTGATTCAAGTTGAATGTGCTTAGGTGGTGGAGCAAAAGTCCCTGTCTAAGAGTAGATCTAGCATAATTAAGCGAAGTTGATCGCGTGCCTAGAGATAGGGTGACGAGATTTTGCGGATTAGGGTGAAACCTAATATGAGAGTCCATAGATCAAGTTAACGTGATTCTAGGGGTTTTAATTAGAAAGAGATTTCAATTAATCAACCTAGGGTTAGACATTATTCGCCTCGAGAGAGGGTTTAATATAAATTAGGAAATCCTACGGATCAAGTCAAGTGAATAAATCATCTGGTTCAGTGTTAGATAACAAGTGAAGTCTAGGTGGATTCTTCCTAAGGGTATCGTCTTAATCAACTAAGTTTTCCCAATAGTATTTCCCTAATTCATTCTTTTTGTCTTTGCGTCTTTAGCTTAGTAATCAGTTAGTTTTAGATTAAAGAACCAATCACTTAATATTTAGGCTAAATAATAGAAAGAGGGTTAGTATTAGTACTTTTAGTTCCTTTGGGTTCGACAATCCGGTCTTGCCTAAGCTATACTATTGTTCGATAGGTGCACTTGCCTTAAGTCATTGCCAGAGTTAGTTTCCAGGTTCGATCATTCTCTTTTTAAATTTTAAAACTCGACAAAACAATGATCAAGTTTTTGGCGCCGTTGCCGGGGAACTAAAATATTAAGAAAGCTCTATTTTTATTACTTTAGCCACTCTTTTTATTTTTTGCAATTTACTTCTACTTTTATTTTACTTTTATTTTTAGTTTATTTTCTTTTTACTTTGCTAAATTTTCTTTCTTTCTTTTCCAACATAGGTACCTCTAGTTTATGACTAGAAGAAACCTGAAAGGACCACTAGTATACGACAATGATATTGAAGCTACCGCTCGCAGGAATCGCAGAGAAATTAGGCGAGCCCTAAATTACAGAGAAGAAGAACAACAAAGCGGATCCAATCCTACTGAAGGGATGGACGAGAATAACCCACCACCACAAGATGTGTCAAAAAACAATGCTCCGCGTACTATGTATGATTATGCTAAACCTCATTTAATAGAAGCATAATTGAGTATTGTTAGGCCTGCTATAGCCGCTAATATTGCCTTTGTTTTTGAAATCCTTATCCCGAGATAACAAAACGTCACATCCAGAAGTTAAGACACGACAATTTTGAATTCTCGAGAATAAGTTTTTATTTAACTTTTAAAAAGGAAGTAATAGGTTCTTTAGACTCGAAGAGAAAAATCGAAACCCAGTAAGTTAGGGTATGATTTCTTTTGAATCTTAGAATACGGAGTATTTTCTTATTTTGAAAATGGGATAAAATGTAATGTGCTCATAATAAAATGGAAAAGAAATTTAAAATAAAATGTAAAACGATTTACAATGCTAGCTTGTATAATGTCATGATGATGATAAAATATAATAACAATAATAAAGGTAGTAATAATAAAAATATAAATAGTAATGAAATTAAAATTAATAGTAATAATAATAAAAAATAACATAGTAAAAAATAGAAATAATAATATTAGTAATAATAAAAATAGTAGAAATAACGAAAATAGCAATAATAATGGTGATACTAAAAATAAATACTAATAATAACAATAATAATAAAATAAAATTAATAATGAAATAAAAAAAAGAAATAAAAAAGGACAAAATTGAACTAAAAATAAAAGTTTGGGGCAAATTTTGAAGAAAATAACAGGCAAGGGACTTGTTTAGACACACGAATAACATGGAGGGACTAAAAGGGAAAATATTCCCTCCCCCCAAAACACTGCGTTTCCAATAGGGACTCAAATGAAGTCTAAATAAAATTTAAGGGCAAAATTAAAATAATTAAAATTAAAAGGGAACTTAATTATAAAATTGATAAACCGTAAAAGTTACATATTTTAACCCCATATTTAGTATGCTTTTGGATGCTTTAGCCCTTGATTTATGTAAAAAGGTGCTCTTAATCCTTTCTTTTCATGTTTTATACTCAAGAAAGCACCCGATGACGAAAAGAACAAGAAACGGGCTTAAAACGGGCCAATTTGGGCCAAAGTGGAAATTGACACGGCCTGGACTTCAAGCCACACGGCCGTGTCTTGTTAATTTACTTCACACGGTCTGACCACGATTTAAACGGCCGTGCCTCAATCAACAGAATCGAAACACGGCCTGGACCACGATTTACACGGCCGTGCCTCAATCAACAGAATCGAAACATGACCTGAAGTCGATTTACATGGGCGTGTGCCATGGCCGTGCCCCTGTCGTGGAAAGAGGAATTTCACTCGGAAAAGGATTCTTAGGGAGAAAGAAACGCATTCTAAGAGCTTATATAAAGACCCTAAGTGTAACCTGAAAGGGGGCGGTCAATTGGGCGGTTAGTTAGGCAGTCAGCTAGGCCAAGAAGTCGAGCCAGAAGGACAGATTTGTGGGAATAACTCAAAGATAGCCAGTTGATCCATCTCAAAAAGCCGGAATTCTACTCAAGACTGCGGATCTCTCCTTCAATTCATTCAGGGGGTTTTAGGGATTTCTTATGTTTTGTTTTATCTTTTCTCTTGAGATGTTTTATTTTATCATTATGAACTAAACCCTTCAGATACCTGAAGGGGATGAAGCCTAGATGAATCTTGTTATTATTTATTGAACTATAAGATAAATACTTAGTTTGTTCTTAATTATGTGTGCTTAATTCTTGTGTTAATATTTCTGGAATATTGATTCAAATTGAATGTGCTTAGGTGGTGGAGCAAAAGTCCCTTCTTAAGAGTAGATCTAGCATAATTAAGCGGAGTTGATCGCGCGCCTAGAGATAGGGTGACGAGATTTTGCCGGATTAGGGTGAAACCTAATATAGGAGTCCATAGTTCGATTTACTACTATTCTAGGGTGTTATTAAGTGAGAAAGAGATTTCTGTTAATCAACCTAGGGTTAGACGTTATTCGCCTCGAGAGAGGGTTTAATATAAATTAGAGAGTCTTACGGATCAAGCTAAGTGAATAAATTGTCTGGTTCAGTGTTAGATAACAAGTGAAGTTTAGGTGGATTCTTTCTAAGGGTATCTTCTTAATCAACTGAGTTTTTCCTAAAGTTATTTTCCCAAATTCATTCTTTTTGTCTTTGTGTCTTAGTTTAGTAATTAATTAGTTAATTTAGATTTAATTAACCAAATCATTCAATATTTAGGCTAAATAATAAAAGAAAGTAAGTATTAGTACTTTTAGTTCTTTTGTGTTCGACAATCCGGTCTTGCCTAAACTATACTATTGTTCGATAGGTGCACTTGCCTTAAGTCGTTATCAGAGTTAGTTTCCAGATTAGATCATTCTCTTTGTAAATTTTAAAACTTGACAATTTTAGACGATCAAGTTTTTGGCGCCGTTGCCGGGGAACTAAAATATTAAGAAAGCTCTATTTTTATTACTTTAGCCATTAATTTTATTTTCGCAATTTATTTTATTTTATTATTTTAGTCTTGCTAAATTTTCTTTCTTTTCCTAACAGGTACATCTAGTTTATGACTAGAAGGAACCCGACAGGACCTCTAGCATATGATAGTGATATCGAATCTACCGCACATAGAAATCGTAGAGAAATCAAGCGAGCCTTAAATTACCAAGAAGAACAACAACAGGATAGATCCAATCCTACTGAAGAGATGGACGAAAATAATCCACCACGAGATGTGGCAGAAAACAATGCTCCGCGTACTATGTATGATTATGTTAAACCTCATTTAACAGGAGTAGAATCTACAATTGTTAGGCTTGCTATAACTTCTAATAATTTTGAATTAAAGCCTAATACTATACAAATGATTCAACAATTTGTTTAATTTGATGGTTTGCAGGACGAAGACCTGAACACTCATATAGCTAATTTTTTAGAGTTATGTGATACTTTCAAAATAAATGGCGTTTATGATGATGCCATTCGTCTTCGATTATTTCCCTTTTCATTAAGTAATAAAGCCAAATAGTGGTTGAACTCGTTACCACGAGGGTCAATTACGACATGGGATTAGATGACTGAAAAATTTTTATTAAAATATTTTCCACCGGCCAAAACGGCCAAATTACGGAATGATATCTCTTCTTTTGTGCAGATGGATTTAGATACATTATACTACGCATGGGGGAGATACAAGGACCTCTTGAGGAGATGTCCACACCACGGATTACCTTTATGACTTCAAGTCTAAACTTTTTACAATGGTGTAAATCCCTCAACGAGGCAACTAATTGATTCAATTGTCGATGGAACCCTGAACAACAAAACTCTTGAAGCAGCCTACGAGTTTATCGAAGAGATGTCGCTGAACAACTATCAGTGGTAAGTTACAAGGACAATGCCAACAAAATCAGCCGGAGTTTTCAACATCAACGCAGTAACCATGCTGTCAAACCAAGTAGAGATGATGAATAAAAAGCTTGACAATTTGTGTTCTTTGTAGGTAAATTCGGTAATTCAATGTGACACAAGTGGAACCGTGGCGAATCCTGAGTACCCACCCTACCAACCGGGCACAGAAAACGAACAAACAAATTATATAGGTAATAATTTCAGATCTAATAATAATCCTTACAGTAACACCTATAATCCAGGTTGGAGGAACCACCCAAATATTTCATGGGGAGGTCAATGAGGCCAACAAAATCAAGGAAATCAAAAACAACAACCTCTTCCAAATTTTGAAAATTAGCCCTATCCACAAGAAAAGGAGCCGAGTCTTGAAGAAATGCTGAAAAAGTTCATGGCAAACACAGATGCCCGTCTCCAAAAAACTGATACAACACTTGATAACCAAGAAATATCGATCAAAGAGATCAAGGACCGAGTCGAGGAAATCACTAAAACGGTTGGACAACTCACGTAGCTGATGTCCGAACGACCACAAGGGCGTCTACCAAGTAACACTAAGATTAACCCAAAGGAGAAAATCCAAGCCATAATAGCTCATAATAGTATAAAGGTAGATGAACCCAGTTCAATACAAGAAGACGAAGTGGAAGATGATAAAATTAAGGTAACACAAGAAAAGCCAAAATCGGTAATCAAAGAGTACCAGCCTCGCATACCTTATCCCGAAGCATTGAAGAGAGACGATTCAAAAAAATAGTTTGGTAAGTTTCTTAAACTTTTAAAGAAATTACATATTAACTTACCGCTTCTTGAAGCTCTTTCACAGATGCCAGATTCAAGAAAATTTTTAAAACAGCTTCTGATGAACAAACGTAAGCTAGATGAGGAACCACATGTGAAATTAAACGCAGTATCAGTAATGTTACAGAATAGACTACCACAGAAGCTAAAAGATATAGGGAGTTTTACAATCCCATGTTTAATTGGTAGACTAACTGTTGATAATGCATTAGCTAATTTAGGGGCAAGTATAAATGTCATGCCCTATAAAATGTTTAAGCAGCTAGGTTTAGGGAAACCCAAACAAACTAGGATGAGTATTTAATTAGCTGATAAAACTATTAGAATTCCTAAGGGTATTAGCGAAGATGTTCTTGTAAAAATTGACAAATTCTTTTTCCCAGTAGATTTTGTTGTCTTAGACATGGATGAGGATAACTCGATTCCTTTAATCCTAGGAAAACCTTTTTTAGCAACTGCCAGAACTAAAATTGATGTTGCCACAGGAGAACTTATACTTTGTGTAGGTGACGAATCGATCAGTTTACAAGCTCTTGACTTAGCCAAGACATCGATCAATGAAGGTGAGAAAGTAAATTCAGGTGATGATCAATCTGTTCAAATCCCACCGTAGGAACAACCACAAAGCTACAAACCTGAACAGAAGCAAAGACCCTGTGCCAATAAAGAAGAATTATGTAAGGAGCAAAGCTTTGAGAAAAACAAACTAGAAGAGTGGAAAACACATTTTAAAGAGAAGCCGGAACCACATGAGGCAAAACTGAAGGAACATCTAGAAGAACTCGTAGGGACATCAAATCACTTCAAAATAGGAGATTAGGTACGATTAGATAAAGCAGATCCTCGCATCACCACACCAAACTCGAATTCAAACACAGACATCCCTCTCGAGGTACGAAATATCTTCCCATACGGAATTGTCGAGGAAAGTAATCTCATATTCGGCACTCTTAAGGTAAATTCTTTCCGACTTAAAATTTATCATGAATATAAAACCTACAGCATGGGGGAAGATGTTCAAGCCTTCAAACCACCATGGTTATACAAATGAAAGGGGAGTCTAGCTTAAGACTTTAAACAAGCGCTTCTTGGGAGGCAACCCGAGCATTAACACTATCTTTTTATTTCTATTTTTGGTTATTTCTTTTCTATTTTTTATTTTTCTCCTTCTCTAAAATTCTAATGAATCAAAAGTGCAGATTCCTAGACCACACGGCCTTGCACACAGCCGTGGCCGTGACTGTGTGGAAGTAGAGAATCTCCGTACTGACATGAGCAGGGGCGGTACGAATTAAATCTCAACTAATTTTTGAAATCATGAACCCAACAACTCTTCCACGGGCACCGACAAAATGCCACGGCCGTGTCATGCAGCCATGGGCCAATATTGCCTTTTTAGGAACGGACGTTGGGTATGGAAAATGGGCATGGGTGAACACACACGGCTGTGCGATGCGACCGTGTGAATACACTAACTTATCGACCCTGAGCGTGGCAAAATAAACATAGGCGTGTAGATCCCAATACGTCTCCAAACACGACCGTGCGATGCGACCGTGTAAATCAACACACCCTCGGTGCATGGGTGTGGAAAAGTGTTAGAAGCCAAAATTCTATTTAAACCCACCCCCGTTCTTCTCCTTCACCCTCCTTCCTCCTTTCTTTCTTCCTTCTTCTTATCATATTTCCCCTCTCTCCTTTTCTTCTAACATTCCTATAACTCTCTAGACCCTTCAGCTACATCATGTCAAAGAAGCATAAGAGGCCAGCCACAATCTCTTCAATGGAGACCGATTCACATGAGTTCATCTTGCGTGACTTGACTACTCAACACGCCAAGGGTCTTGAAACCTTTTGATTTTATTTTCTTTTCTCCTCTTTTTATTTTCCTTCCTTTGACTATCTTATGCTTAATCTAGTTTATTTTATTCTAGTTTCTTGGTTTTAGGTTCTAAAGGCTGCTAGGAAATCATGCACCACAGCCTTAGAAATCACCCCCACCTCGCGAACCATCTATCAATAAGGACTCTTCAGTCCATTAGTCTTCTCTTTTAATTTCAGTTTTCTTCTTAGTCTCCTTCTCTTTATTTTTCTTGTCCTTAATTATATTATTAGTATATTTTTAATGTTTCTTTAGATCTCATGGCTATATCTTTTCAGGCTACCCAATTTCTTCATCTAGCACAGTGCTTGTCAGTAGCCACCCTACCAGGCCCATAGAAAACGCCCCCACCTCCAATTCGACAAGGGAACAAGGATTCATCCAAAAATTCAAGAAGTGTTACTTCTTCCCCCTCTCTTTTGATTTTATTATTACATAATTACTTATCTATCTTTGTACATTGAGGGCAATGTACATCTTAAGTGTGGGGGGTAAAAGTACCTAACTTTTTGCATTATTCTCAAATCTTTGAATTTAGTCTTGTTCCTAAGTATTTTTCTCATATTATTAATTAGGGTGAAATTTCTGATGATTTATGATTTTTATTGATATATTTTGGATTAAGTCATAGTTAATTGTGCATTGATGATTAAATTTGAAGAATACTAGAGAATCAAGCATGATAAGTCTATTTTTCAAGAATAAAAAAATTTTAGGTTGTTGAATTGAATTTGAATATTACCTTGAAGTTTGAAATTTACAAGGATTGATGTCAAATACCCATAATTTTTGTGTGATTTTGAGCCTTATAGAGCATATATTCTTTTTCATGCTCACTTTATTGACTATGAGTGTGTCAACACTAAATTGTTATTCTAGAACTTGCCTCAATTATACATGTCGAGACCACATTATTGATTTGATATACTGAGATGATAAAGGCACCTAGGTTTAACCCATTCACACCACCAAAAAGCCTACCTACATAATTAACCCCTAGTGAACCCTTTTTTAATCCTAACAACCCTTTTTATTGATTTACCCGCTAATATTAACCCAAAAAATCCTTTGTATTTGTTATCACCATTCTTTTGACTACCCTTCTATCAAGAATTGATTTGATCAGTTGCCTAATTAGTTTTTTCAGTTGATAAAGTTCTTTCTTTATTTTGTATTTACTTAGTTTGTTTTCTCGAAAAAAATCGATCAAAAAATCAAAGTATATTCAGCATTAATAGTATAAAAAGTGAGCTTGTGCATTTAATTTTCAACTATCAAGGAAAAAGCTCATAGTATAATTAGTTTCAAAGTTTCAATTGATGTAATCATTTATTTTTCAGTTCATTGTTCTTAGTTAGGTAAATTTGTCAGGTCAATCTCGATTTTTAACCTTCTAATTCAACCTTTATCCACACCTTTAACCCAAGCCCCGTTACAACCCTGTTAAAGACCTTTTGATTTGTGTATCATTTCATATTACAGTGGTGGAGATTTGATTTTCAGGCAAGCCTATGGGATTAACTTTTCAGGTTCGCCTTATGAGTGCTTTTTCTTGAACCTTAAACACTTCGAGTGCTTTGAGTGAATCTTTAGTGAGGATGTCAATCCTTGTCGATTTTAAATCAAAGGTAATTATTTAGATAATGGGAGACACCTATGTTTTCATGATACAAATATATGACATAGAATTGTTTGAATCTTTAGGAGTCTTTAAGTTAAATTATCCATGTATGAATTATCTATGAGTTATGATAAGGCATTATTAATAGGAATTATGAATTATGGAAAGTTCATGTTAGTTGTAAGTTGAGAATTTTGCTTGAGGACAAGCAAAAGCTTAAGTGTGGGGGTATTTGATAAATCGTAAAAGTAACATATTTTAACCCCATATTTAGCATGCTTTTGGATGATTTAGCCCTTGATTTATGTAAAAAGGTGCTCTTAATCCTTTCTTTTCATGTTTTATACTCAGGAAAGCACTCGAGGACGAAAAGAACGAGAAACGGGATTAAAACAGGCCAATTTGGGCCAAAATGGAAATTGACACGCCTAGACTTCAAGCCACACGGTCGTGTCTCGTTAATTTACTTCACACGGTCTGACCACAATTTACACGGCCGTGCCTCAATCAACAGAATCGAAACACTGTTTGGACCACGATTTACACGGCCGTGCCTCAATTAACAGAACCGAAACACGGCCTGAAGTCGATTTACACGGGCGTGTACCATGGCCGTGCCCCTGTCATGGAAAAGAGGAATTTCACTCGAAAAAGGATACTTAGGGAGAAAGAAACGTATTCCAAAAGCTTATATAAAGACCCTAAGTGTAACTTTGAAAGGGGTTAGTTAGTCGATTAGGCGGTCGGCTAGGCCAAGCCGAGCGAAAGGCGGTTGTGGGAATAACTTGAAGATAGCCAGTTGATCCATCTCAAAAAGCCAGAATTCTACTCAAGACGGCAGATCTTTCCTTCAATTTCTTCAGGGGTTTTAGGAATTTCTTATGTTTTGTTTTATCTTTTCTCTTGAGATGTTTTATTTTATCATTATGAACTAAACCCTTCAGAAACCTGAAGGGGATGAAGTCTAGATGAATCTTGTTATTATTTATTGAACTATATGATAAATACTTAGTTTGTTTTTAATTATGTGTGCTTAATTCTTGTGTTAATATTTTCGGAATATTGATTCAAGTTGAATGTGCTTAGGTGGTGGAGCAAAAGTCCTTGCTTAAGAGTAGATCTAGCATGATTAAGCGGAGTTGATCGCGTGCCTAGAGATAGGGTGACGAGATTTCTGCCGGATTAGGGTGAAACCTAATATGGGAGTCAATAGTTCCATTTACTGCTATTCTAAGGGGTTATTAAGTGAGAAAGAGATTTTCGTTAATCAACCTAGGGTTAGACGTTATTCGCTTCGACAGAGGGTTTAATATAAATTAGGGAGTTTTACGGATCAAGCTAAGTGAATAAATCGTCTAGTTCAGTGTTAGATAACAAGTGAAGTTTAAGTGGATTCTTCATAAGGGTATCGTCTTAATCAACTGAGCATTTCCTAAAGTTATTTTCCCAAATTCATTCTTTTTGTCTTTGTGTCTTAGTTTAGTAATTAATTAGTTAATTTAGATTTAATTAACCAAATCATTCAATATTTAGGCTAAATAATAGAAAGAAAGTGAGTATTAGTACTTTTAGTTCTTTTGGGTTCGACAATCCGGTCTTGCCTAAACTATACTACTGTTCGATAGGTGCACTTGCCTTAAGCCATTGTCAGAGTTAGTTTCCAGGTTTGATCATTCTCTTTATAAATTTTAAAACTCGACAATTTTAGACGATCAAAAACCATAAAAAAGGCGGAAAGGCTAAAAGCGCAACTAACCCTTGCAATAAAAACGAGCGGATCCTAGGCCAGAGCGGGTCGGATAGGGTCGGGCCGAGGAAAACGACGTCGTTTTGGGGTTTTAGGACCCTGGCCAAAACGGCGCTGTTTTAAATAGCTATAGAAGGCAAAAATTTTTAGAAAAAATCATTTATCATTCTGTTTTAGAAAAAAAAATAGGGGGGCTCTCCAAAATTCTTTACCCCAGGCGATTTCCAGTAGAACTCCGGCGAAGCTCTGGCGTGACCCGCCGCCGTCTACCGCCATCGCCGGCCACCATGGAACTTCAAAAGGCGAGTTTTTTCCTCCTTTTTTTTACTATATTATAAACTTTAATATATGTAAAAAAAGAAAAAGAAAAAAAGAAACTTAAAGAAAAAAGCCCAGATTCGAAAGAGAAGAAAAATAACAAAGAAAAAAAAAGTTTGCTCGTCTGTCCTTTTCTGTATTGATTCTCTATTAAAAATGTAGTGCTCTCGTATTTCTAAAAAATTGTCCCCATTTTTACAGGTTTCGGTTTGGCTTTTATAGCCTAAAAATAAATCGAAATTATAAATACAAAGATACTATTTTGCTATGATTGTTGTTTCTATTGTGTTTTTATTTCCTTTTGCAGGTGAACGGCGAAGATGGGGGCACGATTCACCTGCTAATGGCGGCGTGATGTCCGACGAGGAGGGCTGGTATGGAGGCGGTGGCACAAGGCCCTTGCTAGGGTTTTCGAGAAGCTGAAAATGTTGAAAAGAAATGGGCCTGTCGGGTTTGTTAATTGGGTTAGGGTTAAAAGGTTTAATTGTCTGGATTAATGATTTAGGTTGTAATGTATTTGGGTTTATTTAGGTTTTAGGCCTGTTAATTGGACTGTATGGACATTTTATTTGGTTTATTATTTTTTGTATGGTTCTAGGTAAATTGGCCTATTGCAATAAATATTGAGAGGAGTTGGGTGTCGGACTCTCAACGGAAGGTATTATTCCACTCGAGGGAACACCTCAATTGACAGTTGGTTAGATACAACTTGCAAACGTACTTTGCATAATTAATATTTCTAACAATACATATATCTCTTTTATGAGCTTGCAAGTTGTACGTTTACTAACCATTAACTAAGACACTTTTTGGAGTGAAATAATACTTTCCATTAACAGTCAAAAATTCAATTTCTCTCGACAATAAATACATTTGAACTGAATTGATGAACACCACCTATATTCAACTACCATTTTTACAAATTCACATTAAAGAACTGAAGGGTTTTATTATTAGTAGTATTATTTCTTTCTTTTACCTTTTATGATGTTTGCAAGTTCACAGCCTAGTAACCTTCTCCACCACAAAATGCGGTACGGAAATATAGTCTCTCCTACCTTCATTACTTCTCTATACTTCTAAGGAAACCGACGCATGAGCAATAAAATTAAATTTAATAATTAAAATTATTTTGTTATATTTATATTTATCATAATATTATTTTTAGTTACATTATTACAAAATATATTTCAAAATGCAACATTAATAAATTTAAATTTTATTTAGTAATTAAACCTAAATTTTAAAATTTAAAATTTAAAAAATTCTAAATTTATAAATAATAAAATAATTTATGATAAATTTTAACCAAAAAAATAATTGAAGAGACCGTCATTGTGTTAAGTATTAAAAGACAACACAAGTTTAAGTAAAATAAAGGATAATCACCGACAGAAATAGTAAAACAAACCTTAAAGGTGTAAAAACGAAAAGGAACACGCGTCCTAATCCCAGGGCTAGCCGCCCAATTAATGACCCATACTTCTTGGTCAGAATGACCTCCATTATTTTACCTTTGGTAATAATATTCTAATACTTACTATGAACAAAAAAAAATACAAAATATCATTTTTTTTTTTTATAAAATTTATGAAATAGGATTAGGTTTTTATTTATTTATTGAAAAAGAGTTATTTTTCTCGAAAACGCGTTTATGTCAGCGCGTTTTTAGGGAATGTAGCAGGAAAATGCGTCTTAGAGGGAGCATTTTCTATCACATCAACACAAATCGCGTCCTTGAGGGCACGCTTTGCTGATGTGGCAAAAACGCTCCCTCGGAGATCCATTTTAGCCGTGTTTTTCAAAAAAATTATTCTCGAATTAAATTTTTAAAAAAGGTTATTTTTTAAATATTATAAAAATAGACCAAATTTTTTAAAAATTTACAAGAATAAACCTTTATAAAGCTCAAAATGACAACACTATTTTTTTAAGGTGTCATCAATTAATATAGAAATATAACTTACAAAGAAAATCTTTATATAGACCCAAAATCTCATTTTTCTTGTTTTCTTGAGCAATATGGAATACGAGATATGTGTATATATAGACTCATGAACAGTTTTGTAGCTTGTTCCTAAACAATGTGGGATTCCTTTCTCTTTTAACTAACAACATGAGATGAAAGACTATATTATATTTGATTTTTTTACTTAAAGTTTAAATTTCTTTACAAAAAGTTAACATTTGTTACATTATAAATAAAACTTTTAAACTCTATAAGTAAATATATATATATATATATATAATGAGTATGGTAAAATATTAAAAATAAATATTTAAAAATTACTAATAGTTGAGTGATCATTTTGTAAGTTTTTATAATTCGATAGCTAAAAATATAGTTAAGTGACTACTAATGTAATTTAATCTAGATATAAAGTATGAAAAATAATTATTATATTTATGTATATTATATATTTCTATAAAAAACTTATTTAACATAATTATATACTATGTTTAAATAGATTATCTATCTAGTCAAAATATATCTGAAATAAATTTATCGGCATTCATTAGGTGATGAAAATTAAATTAAATTAGAATTAAAAATTAATTAGTATAGTAAAATATTAAAATAAATAAATATTTAAAAAATATCAAATTTTAAAATTACAAAAAATACTATTTGAGTACCAAATACTCACCATTTATTTATTAATCAAACATTCATAATATAAAATAAAATAAATAATAAAAAATTAAAAGTATAACTTCTAAATTTAAATAATGGAAAATTATTTTAAAAATTAGAATTACATTGATAATAACTTCAAACATTTAAAATTGAATAGAAGATTATTGCATATGTATAAGTTTCATATATGTAATTTGTTCTCTTTTTTTTAATAGTTCTTTTGTATATGTTAACAATTTTAAAATGCAACAAGATTAAAGATCTCAAAATATAATTTTATAATATGAGAAAATGTTAACAAAATATAAAAAAATAGAAATTGTTTTGTAAAAAAAAATCAAATATAGTGTCCTTTCATCTCATGTTGTTAGTTAAAAAGAAATGAATCCTATATTATTTAGGAACAAGCTGCAAAACTATTCATGAAACTATATATACACATATCTCATATCTCACATTGCTCAAGAAAACAAGGAAAATGAGACTTTGGATCTATAGAAAGATTTCCTTTGTAAGTTATATTTCCATATTAATTGATTACACCTTAAAAAAAATGGTGTTATCACTTTGAGCCTTTATAAAAGTTTATTCTCGTAAATTTTTAAAAAATGTGGTCTATTTTTATAATATTTAAAAAATGACCTTATTTGAAAATTTAATTCGAGAATAGTTTTTTTTGGAAAAAAAACACGAGCTAAAACGTGTCCCCGAGGGAGCGTTTTTGCCACATCAGCAAAGCGTGCCTCTCAAGGATGCGATTTGTGCTGATGTGGCAGAAAACGCTCCCTGGGATGCATTTTCAGATCCCCAAAACGCTGGCGACGGACGTTTTGGAAAAATAGCCCTTTCCGGTAAATAATTAGAAAATAAATCATGTTCGATAAATTTTGTAAAAAAATAGTATTTTTGATAATTTACCCACAAAATCGTCTGATTAAAATTTTAATGGTAATTCAATTATTATTGGTTTTATTTTCATTGTTTAATTGTGAAAGTTTTAAAAATAAATAAGTATAAAAATTTTAAAGAAAAGTAAAATAGATATTTAAAACGATACTATAAGTATCAAACAATTACAAATAGATTGTTTAAGTAACCATAAAATAGAATCAAATCATTATAATATAAATAAATGAAGAATTGATACAATTTAGACTAAAGTCAACAAAATGAATTAAAATCTAAACACATGATAAAATTTTAAAACCCACAAATATAATTGTGCATAATAAATCTTAAACTTAAATACTAGAAACCCATAAAAATCATTTAAGAATTGACCCAATACCTCATTACCAAATAATAATAATTTTAAGTTCGGTAGACGAGCTGATTAGCCTCTTTAGGTCAATGTTGTTGCATCAATAAATTTAGGCCTCCTATATGGATGAAGATAGAGAATTGACAATTGATGATGAACACCTACCACAAGTAATAGTAAAAGCTGAGAAGGAAATTACTGAACAACCCAACATTGTATACCTATCTCACATGCTTCAGTCTCATGATAATTGGGATCTACAATAAATATACTACATAAATAGGGCAACCCAAACCCTAAAACCCTCGTCAACTGAAGTTGGATATTAGAATTGAGAATCATAATGAACATTGGAAGTGAAGCTCAAAATAGAAACATGGTGAAAGAGTTGAATGTAGATGAAGGTGAGTATTCAGAGCCAGTTAGTCCCACTGGTCAGTATTTCAACAGCTCAGTGCTGTCCATTTGTGTTCTTGCTGTTTTGGACTTCGATATCCCTATCGATGATTCCCCAGCCTTGGCTTTGCTCAAAGATGTCTTCCTTCCCATTAATCCTCGCTTCTCGTCCCTCATGGTATATATATATGTCTTACACTTTATTTTCTCTTTCTCAATCATCTTTCAATGGTGCTAACTATTAAAGTGATGCTGAGAAACAGGTTAAAGATGAAAATGGAGTAAAGCAGTGGAAAAAGGTTGAAGTAAAGCTAGAAGATCATGTAAACATCCCTAATTTCCCACCAGGATTATCACCAGAATCTTATGACAACCACCTAAGCAACTATCTGTCCAAAATAGCAATGGAACAACTCCCACATAACAGGCCACTATGGAACATTCATATCATCAAGTACCCAACTAGCAATGCAGCTGGTAATCTAATATTCAAGCTCCATCACTCACTGGGTGACGGATTTTCTCTCATGGGTGCTCTTCTTTCTTGTCTACAAAGAGCGGACAACCCTTCGGTTCCATTGACATTCCCTTCACTTACTTCAGCCCCCACAACCCCAAGTCTTTCTCTTAAGACCAACTGCATCTTTAAGAACATTCCTAATGTCTTATGGTCAGCTTTCAACACCGTATCAGATTTTGTGTGGAGCCTTTTGAAAAGCAGCTATGTTGAAGATGATATTAGTTTGATAAGATCCGGGGGTCCTTGTGTAGAGTTCAAGCCAATTGTAGTTTCAACAATGACATTTTCACTTGATCACATCAAACAAATCAAGACCAAGCTTGGAGTGGTATGCTATTTTTTGGTACTAAAATTTATGTCACTTTCACATTAAATAACCCATTAATTGTTTTCATTCAATCTGCCTTACAATTATGCATTTAATTGAAAAGACATATTTTAATAAATAATAGTAATATATTGTTAATGAATTAGATAACATAATTTTAATTCAAAAATTTAAATCAGGTAAAGTTTATATATAATTTTAATAATTTTTCACATAAATAATTAAATATAAATACTTTAATCTTTTTAGTGAAATGGTAGAGCATATAAAAGATCTAAACATTTAGCCTTACTAGATAAGTTGCATTTAAGAATCTGCAATTCTGCACCTATTTTTCCTTCTTGGAGAAAACAATGTGCTGGTAGACAAGTTTGCTAATGTTATACCTCCGTAGTCCGTATATCTTTCTCATTATATTTTTTATAAAGATAGTCACCAACTCAAAATATAAACAATAAAATAAATATTAAAATTTTCTTAAATTTTTGTTTTTATTAAATAATTATTTTATTTAAAAATTTAACGAATTTTGATAAAATGAAAAAAATATTTAAGTGCTGAATGGAGTATAATGGAATTATGAAATTTTGTTTGATAAATTCTAAAATGCATTAATGTCTTCGATATTTCAAAAAAAAAAAGTATATGGTCATAATATTTTTACTATGCTCCATTATCAGTAAGGTTTTGTTTCATATTTTCCGTTTAGACTTACTTATTTTTCGGGTCACTAACAGACAATAAATGATGTAATTACGGGGATAATTTTCTTGGGGACTCGATTATACATGCAAGGAGGAAGCAATAAGTTGAATAATGAAAATTCAACAGCACTTGTGTTGCTCAATACTAGGAACATTAGAGGGTACAAATCAGTGAAGGAGATGGTGAAACCCGATCCTGAGTCAGCGTGGGGAAACCAGTTCGGGTTCTTGCATGTTTCATTGCCTGAATTGACCACTGTCGAATCTTGCAAACCGCTTGATTTTGTTTGGAAAGCTCAGAAACTTATCCAGAGAAAGCGAAACTCCAGTGCTGTTTTTCTTACTGGTCAGCTGCTAGAGTGTTTGAGGAAGTTTACAGGGCCAGAGGTATGTTATTTCAACTTTATCCTATATATAGATTTAGTATTTGGTATACTGACACTGTAGTTTTTTTTATATCACAAGCTTATTTTTTTTAAAATATATATATATATTTTAAAATTTTACTATACTCCTTTAAGACATTTGTTAACCTTTGAACCTATAAAATTTAAGAACTCCATCAGTAGTACACTAAATACTTTCCTCTCTATATATAATATTGATACCTAGCTATAATGATATATACAAATCAAAATTCGATTTAATCTTACCGGATAACCCAAAATAATTTGTAGATATTTGATTTTAGCAAGAACAATTATCAATATTGTTATACTCAACTCCATTGCCACCTTAGATCACAACAGGTCTCATTTGAAAGTTCCATCGATCAAATCCTAATGAAGCTCTCCATGGCTCTACAATTACCCTATTAGGATACCATTTCAGGGGAACTTGGTCTAGTCTTGCTCCTCCTCTTATATAGAAGCAAATTAGACTCCTTTTTTTTATACTAATATTCTGTCCAAATTTCAACTTAGCTCATTCAATCCCTATAAATACTATGAGTGGCTCTCTACACCACCACAGTGTGAATCTTCTACAACCTCTATCACTAAATATTGCATCAACAATTAGTGTTGTCTAGGGAAATTAGAAAAAAAAGTTGTCTCTAGAAAATGAAAACATTCACAACATGCAAAACTTTGAAATCCCAAAAGAAATTGAATAAACATAAAGAACATCACAAAGTTAGCAAAAAAAAAAAAATGAGCTATCTAAAAGAGTTAGTCAAGAAAGAAGCTAGCCAAAAGCTCACCAAATAATTAACCAAAAAAAGGGGCTAGATAAACGAGTTGGTTAAGAAGGGAGCAAGGAAAAGGTTCACAAAAAGGAGCTAGCCAAAAGAGTTCGCCAAAAAGGAGATAACAAAAAGAGTTAGCCAAAGAACAGACATAGCCAAAATAGTTAGCCAAGAAAGGAGCGAACCAAAAGAGTTCGACAAAAAAGAGGCTACCTAGATGAATTAGCAAAAATGAAAGCTAGCCGAAAGAGTTAGCAAAAAAAAAAAAAAAAAGAGCTAGCCAGAAGAGGTAGCCAAAAAGGGAAGGCTAGCAAAAAAAAAAAAGCCAGTTAGAAGAGCTAACGAAAAAAGGGAGTTAGCCTGATGAGTTTGCTAAAAAGGAGTGAGTTAGAAGAGTTTGCCAAAAAAGGGTTAGCTAGAAGAGTTAAACTAAAAAAAAAAAAGCTAGCTAGAAGAGTTTGCAAAAATGGGAGTTAGTAAGAATAGTTAGACAAAAAGGAGGTAACAAAAATAGTTGGTCAAAAAGAGAGCGAGATAGAAGAGTTTGCCCAAAAAAACAAGAAGAGTTTGCTAGGTAGAAGAGTATGCCAAAAAACAAGAGGGCATCTCGCCTACCAAGGGAGACGCCCTAACACACCAGTGCCCGCCACTACGGACACCCTTTGTACAACAATGGACTCACACTTTCCCAACCTCGCATCAATAGCCAAGTATTAGACCTCTAAATTATTATCTATTAATGCTTATCCACTATTAAGTTTATTGCTTAAGGGAAAAGGTGGCTAGCATTCCTATTATATGCCAAAAATGTTGTGCTCAATGAGATAATGAAGTTTTCAAAGCTAATCAGGATTCACTTAAAGAAATGAAAGATTAAGAGGAAACCACGCCAAAACATCTTATAAAAAACAAGGAAATCAGGTATTATGACCTAAGGTACGTCGTTGGAAATCCCTACTCTTTAGGCTCACCTCTAAGGCATCTTATTTTGACTTTAGAGACATCAACGAATTAGTCCCACCTTACATTGCTTTTACATTATCTCAAGGGTAAAGACCACATCCTTCCTCGAATCCAAAGAGAGAGGCACACTCCCCCTCGATGTCTTAAACAAGGATGCGAAGGAAAAAAATCTTGATGCCAAGGTGAAAGGTACAGTCCCCCGTGATACCTTAGAAAAGGATGCAGAGATGAAAAAAATCTCAATGCAAAAGGGCAAGGTACAATCCCCCTAATTCCCTAGAGAAAAATACGATCTCAAAACTAATGAGTGAGGCACAATTCCCCATTGTATACAAACTTATGCTCTCAAAACACAAGGTAAGGGTTCTATCAAAATTTGTATTTATAATGTATGACCAAA
The DNA here is from genome assembly GCA_025506655.1 of Gossypium rotundifolium. Lineage (NCBI taxonomy): Eukaryota > Viridiplantae > Streptophyta > Magnoliopsida > Malvales > Malvaceae > Gossypium > Gossypium rotundifolium. The sequence continues at coordinate 165,949,349 of CP106725.1, forward strand.
TAATTCGCTTTAAGCCCGTTTCGCTAGAATTTGCCTTAAAGGCACTTTATTTTGCTATGCCATATCAAGCTTGACTTTATAAATGTTTTATTTCGCTTCACTAAATTAAACTCACCTTAACAAGCGTCTCATCTTATTTCACCAAATCAAACTTACCTCTTTAGGTATCTTATTTCGCTTTGCCAAACCAAGCTCCTTATAGACAATTTATTTTTCTTTGTCAAATCAAACTCACCTCTAAGACATATTATTCGCCTCTTCAAGTGCACTTTACTAAATTCACCTCCAAGGCTACAACAATAGAGTGTTTCTATTACCATAAACAAGAGAGACAAAGAAGCATTATCTCGAGGAAGGCCATTTTGTAACTTACCCCTCGACTAGGGGCTATAGTTATAACTATTTTTACTACCACCTTAAATCCCAATGAGGTCAATTTGAAAGTCTTATCTATCACATCCTAATAGGCCCTTCATACATTTACACCATCCTATATAGTAAGGCATCATTCTAGAGGGTCCCACGCCAAGTTTCTTCCTTTATATAAGCTCCCCTTATCACCCATAATGCTTTAGGACTCTTTTCCTATACAAAAACTCTACCCAAATCTAAACTTAACTCCCCTTATTACTAGTGGCTCTTGGCACCACCATGGTGTGAACTATCCCCAACCTCCATCATCAAATCTTACAAAAAATATCTTCTTCTTTCTTTTCTTTTCTTTTTTTTACTATTTTAACATTTATTTTGAATAAACCATTATTGTTTAGAATATTTTTTGTACAAAAAAACAATTTTTCAAAAATAATAGTGTTCAGAACAACTATGTTCATAGTGGAGCTTTAGTCTAGAACAATTGTCATCCAAAGTAATTGTCATTTGAGAATAGCTCTTGTTAAGAACAACTCTTGATTAGAATAGTTTTTTTCCTACAAGAGCAATTATGTCCAAAACAACCATGATTCATGATAGCTCCTATTTAGAAAAATTGTTCTTCAAGAATAGTCATCATTCAAGACAACTCATATTTAGGACAACTATTGTTAATAACAACTATGTTGAGAATAATTGACTTTGAGACCAGTCATATTTAGAACAGCTATTGTCCAGAATAATCTATCAAGAACAATTCATGTTCAAAATAGATCAAGATAACTCTTATTAAAAACAACTTTTTGTTCAAGAACAATTCATGTTGGGATTGATTTTGTTCAAAACAACACTTCTTATAACAACTCCTCTTCAAGAACAACTCTTATTCGAAACAACCTTTGGTTGGAACAACCTACGTTTAGAACAACACTACCATAGAAACAACATGTTCATAGAACAACTTATCAAAGAAAAAATGATTAAGAAAAACACATTTTTCCAAAGATGTTTTCTAGAAGACGTATATTCACAAGGTATCATTTCACCAAAATAGAAGAAATTGAGATAACTTTGTATTATAGCAAGATTCTTGAGTTAACTTTACTCTTCGAATGTTCTCAAAAGCTTAGCGTGGTGGATCAAAGATGAAAGTAGTTAATAAACCCCTTTTTAACTTTTCCTTATAGTATTGAGTATTTTCCCCTTTCTTTTATAAACATTGCAAACTTTTGTTCACTATTCACCATTATCAACAATTTAAATTCTTGTTTATATATTGTTAATATCTTTAAAATCTAAAGTCTCTCAATTTACTCCAATTCAATATCTAATTTTGTAACTTTTATCATCTACATCTATAAATAAGAGTTCCCATAACTCATTTGAGGGAATTTTGGAACTTTTGGCTTTGGGGCATGCTTACTCTCAAACTCTTTCTATAATTCTTTTATCTTAATTCTCTCCTTATCTTGGTTCTTCATTTTATTAAGCTTTGAATCGACATTTTAACCATCACTTATCACTGTGCTCATTACTTACGGATTGCTCCAATCTCTTTCTAACGTCTCTCAGCACATTTCATTTCACCTGATTGGGACATTTTCTCTCCTTACCAATACACCTCTACCTCATCCAAACTCGAATTTTTCAAAATTTATTCAAAATTTGTAATATTTGAATTAAATTAACCTTAATAGTTATAATTTAAACCCAACCAATACGTCAAATGTAATGTTATGGTTCCAAATTAAAAGAAAGGGTAAAGTCAATAATATTTTACATATATAACAGACGACAGCCAAATACATCCATAGCACATTAAAGAACTCAAGCATGACAATCTCGAATGTGATTGGACCAGTGGAACGAATGGCATTGGCTAATCATCCAATTAAAAGCTTGTATTTTATGGTGGTCGGCGTACCTCAGGTTTGTTTACAGATTTTGCTAAAACTTTTTATTTATATATCAATCATATATATATATATATATATATATATAGAAGATGGATTTAATGGATGATTTTGCACATTTCCAGAGTCTAACCATAACAATGGTTAGTTACATGGGAAAGCTGAGGATTGCTGTAGGAACCGAGAAAGACTACATTGATCTGCCCAAGTTCAAGTCGTCTATCGAGAATGCCTTTGAGATGATACTCAAAGCTGCCCATGAAACTGTTTAAACTTCTCTTTCTATTGTTTACAGTGCATCATGAATATGGATGTATGATCCTCATTGGCCCCGAAGTTTAAGATTATTTTATTTTAGATTTTTCCTCACTTCATTGATAGCATTTAACTAGTACATAATAGTTTCACTATTTGGTCTTGATGGACGAAAATGAATTCACAAGAACAATAGAGCACCATGCAAAGCAACTCCAATGTCAAATATACAGAAATGGGAAAGAAAAGGGGTCTATCATTTCAATTTAAAAACATAAAGTTTAAATTATGAAGGAAATAAAGAGAAAAGGGTTTATTTCACTAAATGTCCCTAAACTATCTATTAAATTTTAAATTGGTCTCTATATGATCCTAAATAGTTTACTATAATTTTCTTCTATAATTAATATAAAAGATAATGTACTAAAATTATTTCAATTTAAATAAAAATATTAATAAATAAAATTGATTTTATATCAATCTATAAAAGGTTTATTAAATTTACAAACATATAAAAAAAATAAAGGGACATAGGAATACTTTAGATGTGCTAGCTTAATAAAATGACCATTGTTCTTTGCATAATTACTTATATAGTTCTCCAACTTTATAAAAGAAATCATTTTAGTCCTCCACTTTGCACACGTCTGTTAATTTAATTTAAGCTAATATAGCAGAAAAGCCCTCAAACACCATGTTTAAATAAACTTTTGTACTCATTTTGTAGTCAAACATGCCCCTAATTTATGGTTTTTATTCATTAAATCCCTTAAATGATAGCTGGAATTGACTTTCTTTTTCCTTTTATAAAACAACATGAAAGTCAGCCATTAAGGAGCTGCAAACTTCAGCTCAAACCTCTGTATTTGCAAGCTAAAGCCTGCTGGTATTTTCGCCATTAGGTTTCTTTGTATATGTGACAAAAATCTAACTTGCCAATCTTGGTTACCTAACTCCCTCATGCCTGTCATCGGTTGTCAATTAAAGTTCACTCTACCCTTCAACATATCAATGGACTCCATTATGCTCTTTTTTCTCTTTCTAATAATTGGGGTAGGGGATATGATGCTATTTTCTTATTTTGGAATATTAAAGAATTTCAATCTCATACATCGTTGTTTTTAGTAAGAGAAATCTTTATGACTAATGGAATTATAACACAACACATATAAAAAGGATAAAAAAAACTACTTCAATTGATCAAGGGCTTCAAATGGGTAAAAACAACAATTTTAGGTGCTTATTTGACTACAAAATAAATATAAAGACTTATTTAAACAGAGTGTAATGATTTAAGGGTTTTTTATACATTAATCATATTTAAAATTAAATTTTATATCAACAATAAAAATTCTATCAGAAATAAATTAAAAATCCCCGGCGGGGCTTAATCCTAGTATATTTTATTACAAATTACAAAGAAGGAATTGCATGTCCTGTGTCAAGGATTTGTATCCCTACTTTAAAAGTTAGACTGACTTGTTTACAATAATTGTAGTTTCATTTCGAATGAAGGATTGCCAATGGCAACCTTTTGAGTTTCAAAAGGTGAAGACTCAATCAATGAAAAGTCAAGTTGGTTGATTAACACGATAATTTAACAGCTATAACTCTTGGATTAAATCTCTATAAATAAGACACCATTGAACACAAGTTTGGTATATTTTATGTGTTGTTTTCTCTTCCCTTTCATTCTCGAAGCAAATCTTCATATATATATTTTTATGATTAGAGTGTCTTTCACGTCTACTTTATAGTTTATAAAAACTAATAATTTCGTGATTCGTAACTATTGTCCAAACAAATCAATTAATACAGAAACCAATAAACACCAACTTTAATTTCAAATCTTAATTGTAGAATATCATTCAATCCCAAAACATATGTCACGATAATATGAATAGAATCTCAAAATATATATATAACTAAACTTATTTCCCTTTCTTTTTTTCATCACCAAGCACATATATATAGAATTTAGTATCGGAAAGCATTCTAGACCCCAAGATTCGACAGCTCTTAGGTTACCTTCATCTAGCGGGAATCCGAGTACATCCAAGTCCGTTCCAAATCCAATTCATGGCGGGAAAAATTGTATAAACGCTCGTTAAATCGCATGTATCAACTCTAAGCACAAGTAAGGGAGTTATCTCCCAATTTTAGTTTAGTTCAAATACGATCTCCATCACAACATATTCAATGTAAAGGTAAGACATTAATGTTAAAACTCCTTAAAACAAAGGCCAAGAACAGATTCTTGGAAACAATTATGCATATATAACTCCACCCAAAAAACCAACAATGAAGACAAAGATTAAAATGACCAGATCACGAATAGGCAAATCCATATAAGTACATATTAGAATAGCAGTTGCGGATCCATTCATCAACAACAGCATGTTAATAACATAAAAAATTAGTATCATAAATCTTAAGCTTTAGAGACCAACCTCTCAACCAGTGTCGATAACCTATCCACACAAGAAGTAACAAGCCTGTCATCATCTGATCCATGTATGTTATGGGCATGCCGGACATCTTCTATGCTTAAACCTACTGCAATTACAATACTTTCATGATTATAGAGACTCATAATAAAGTTACAGTCAAAAAGGGAAGTTGATGTTATTGAGTTATTTGAAAAAAACCCAAGTTTAAATTCTTCAATCTTTCCTCTTACTCCCAAGAAATACTGGGAAAATTTGGAAGAGTGCTTATAAGCTTTATTAATGGAAAATGGCTGACAAAGATACATGCACTATCAATAACATCAACTGACCAAGGAAAACAAAGACAATATCATTGCATCCATTGTAAGTTTCACGATCTATATTACACAGTCAGGAACAAAATTTTGATGCAGCAGCAGCCACAGTAGCACGCAGCCGAGCTAGCTAGCTATACAGTTATAACGAGAACATTAAGGCTGCTCCTTCCTTGCTATCTAATTCACTGCTACAATCCCTTTTGTTCTCTTAATTTTTAATTAAGCTTGTGATTTTATTGCCTAACGATAAGAAGTTTTCCAATTTCATGGCATGTACGTGGATCCTAACATGATTGGGAAATCCCAGGTTTCGGGATAGATTTCATAGTTCAAATCCCACGTTTCAGGATGGATTTGGTAGTCCCATAACTCTTGTTGAAGTTCCTCTTCGCAACTGGATCCTTTCACTAACTTGTTCAGTTTATCCTTTATTATTTGTGCTCCAACAAATGCTCCAATCTGTGATCAAACAAATTGATTAGAGTAATTTCTTATTTGGCTGAACAAGAAGATAGATGTGGATAAATTACCTCAGCATGAACAATGTGGAAAACTGTATTCCCTAGGATAGAGAAGTTGGCGTTTAGTACTTGAGCTCCATGTTGATGAAGTATGTAAATCATCTCATAAAACATGAACCGACTGTCTTTTCCAGTCGTTAAAACCACTTCCATGGCGGACCCATTTTCGTTCATCTTAATTTCAGGAGATTTCAAGCTTGCTGTGGTTTCACTTGTGATAGTATCGGCACATGTATAAGATTTCTTTCTTCTCATTAAGCTTTCCTTTTTCTCTCTGGATTCATTCATCCTTGTCTTCAAGCTCGTTATGTAGTTCACAGCTTCATCTATTTGATCAGGAAGTGACAATAGCTCCTACAAACATGAAAAAACAAAACAAAAATGAAAAACCCCACATTCAAATTCAATAATTCTGACAAAACACAGCCATTAAAAACAAACAGACCTTGGAATTACGATGGGGAAGTAAAGAATTGAGGCTGGCATACAAATTCTTCATATGATTTCTCCTGTTCTTCTCTATGATCTTCCTCTCGACCTTAGCTGAAGAACAACGAGCCCTCTTCTTCTCAATTTGCTTGTCCACAGCTAAGTATTCCATTTGAAGTTCCATTGGTGAAGATGCGTTAAGGTGTTGTCGTGTTGGTTTATATAACCCACCGATAACAGCTTGTGGCTAAAAAAATCAAAAGGAAGTGGAAAAAGGAAAATAAAGTGGAAAACGCCGAAACTTCAGTGAGGGAGTAAAAAGGGATTACGGTTGGAAAATGATGGAAGGAATAGTTGAATAAATGAGAACACGTAGACGTCGTCATTTATGTTACGTCACCCTCAGTCATAAGCATATAGGTGCATGCTAAATATCTTCAAAATATAAAATTAATGGGCTAAAAATATATTCTTTTTTATTTAATTAATACATAAATTATCATATTATATTTAATTCATAACCAAATTTCCATTTATTTTACGACTGGATTTTTTATATATTCAGAATTAAATTGGTAATATAACTTTAATTCTTGGGGCACACGTCCCTATCTTTTTCTTCCGTTTTTTCTAACCTTTCCCGGAAACAGCTGTTTTTCTTGATTTTATTCTGCCACCCTTTTACATAGAAGACGTCTATTTCGGTATTTTCTTTCGTGTGTAATTGGGCTTTTTCTTTTCTTTTAGGGGAAACTATAAAAGTAATTATTTTTATTTATCTCATATTACATTTTATTTATTTATATTTTAAATATTATATTTTAATCATTTATGTTATTATTATTTTACGAAGTGGTCATTATATCGTTAAATTCCATTACTTCCCTAACGACAGTCCTACTTAACAGTCCAAATGAGTTTTAAATACTAACTTCGATGTCTATTTGTTGTGATGAAAATAAGTTTTTAATTAAATAAACTAAATTGAAACTGTCACGTAGGACATCCAAGTTGACATTTTAAAACCCATTTAGACTGCCACGCAAGACCTCCATTAGGGAGGTAACAGAGCTTAACGGTAGACAGGGGCGTAGCTAAGGGGCTGGCATGGGCCCGGCCCCTATAATGTAAAATTATAATTTTGGCCCTTAAAAGTTTTTAAAAATTTTAAATTAGTAAAGGTAAAATTACACTTTGCCCCCTAAAATTATAAAAATTCGATTTAATCCTTTACAAATTATAAAAATATAAACTATAAAAAATTAAAATTTTATCCGCCCCCCTAAAAAATTCTTCGGGCTTCGCTCCTGACGGTAGAGTGACCACTTCGTAACAAAACAATTAACGTAGATAACTAAAACATTACATTTCAAAAAACAAAAGTGACTATTTTTATAGTTTACCCCTTTTTTAATTTTTTATTTGTATTTTTAATTTTAACAAATCCCTCTAGGAAAATAAATTGGAGCATTTCTAAGTTGGTGAGTAATTTGAATAGAGACTTTAGTTACTCAATTTATTTTTTCAAATTTCATCTAGAGAGGTGGTTTTTCAAAAAAAAAGAAATTGATACACATGTTCCCCTATAAGATAAATACTAAAACTTCAAAAATCATTGAGGTGTTCTCGTAATCTATTGAACAATTATAGAATCACAGAAGTTACCCGATTGTCTAATTTAAGTTAAAAGGATAAAAAAAAAAGATGGATAAAATAATATAGATAGATAAAGTAAGGACCTCGACCCAATAACTATGTTTAGAAAAGAATCGTAGGTATAGAAGACTTCAACCCATTTTCTATGAAACAAGTTAAAGAATCGAAAGTATCAAGAAGAAACCCCGACCCGTTACCTATACAGAGGTAAGAACCAAAGGTAAAATTGTGATTGCCACACTATAGAAAAGAAGGAAGGGGAATGATAAGATCAGAAAGGTGAATGCCACAAGATGTGAATCTTGAGAAGTTCTATAAGTGTTAGTAAAAAACAAAAAGAAATATTCTCACAAATATATTGATCATAATGGCCACAAATGAAGTTCATGCATACAATGCAGTATTACATTCAATGGATGACTGAATAGTCATATGATTCTCCCATTGAAGTGCATACACTTGGTCAAAACATCCCTCTTAACCATACATGAACCTTTGATGTTCATCCTTGCCATCCATGCATCTTTAAATTCAATGTATGCTTCATTAATCTCTTACATCCTTCTTATCGTAGGTTCATGTATGTGGATATTCAATGAATTAACCAATAGTCAAAATTTTCTCCCTTAAGCACCATCCATCCAAGGTATGTATGTACGTTGAATCCAGCAATGCATTAATCAAAACCAGTCCTCTCAATAAAACCCTAAAGGGTGAGCAAAATGCTATTAAAAGCACCCTATGAATTAGATTCTCAAGAAAAAAATGATTGAACCCTTCATTCATTCTTTGGAGGATAAGATTTCACATCCTCCATGGGATATTATCATTCATCCATCAGGGGATAAGATTTCACATCCCTTAAGGGACCATATTTCACATTCTTAAGGAAATACTATTCTGCATCCCTCAAAGAATAATATTTCATATCCTTTAGGGGACATTATTATTCATCCCTAAGAGGATTTTATGATTAACCCTTTAAGGGATAATATTTCACATTCTTCAAGAAATACTATGGAGATAATATCTTGAGTCTCTCAAAGGACCATTCATACATTCATCAATTAGGAAATAATACTTTAAAACTCTTATGAGAACATTTATTCATCTATCAAGAAATACTATATTAGTCTCCATAACGAATCAGACAATTGGTTATCCAATCCATCAAAGAATAAAAGTAAACTTCTGAACAAAACCTTACAATAAGTCAACTCTTAATTTTGTAGTAGATGTAAAGTCATTCATTACTACCTTCATTACAGTAAAACAGACTTTTAGCGGCCTTTTTTTGGGCTTTTAGCGGCGTTTATAAGCGCCACTAATATTATTTGTGGCGCTTTTAAAAACGCTGCAAAAAATGCTTAAAAATTATACCGTAAATTTTAGCGGCGTTTATGAAAAAAACGCCGCTAAAGGTCATGACTTTTAGCGGCGCTTCTCCTCCAAACGCCGCTAAAGGTCATTATCTTTAGCGGCGCTTTTCTCAAAAACACCGCTAAAGAACATGACCTTTAGCGGTGCTTTTCCCAAAAACGCCGCTAAAGGCCATGACTTTTAGCGGCGCTTTTCCCAAAAACGCCACTAAAGGTCATGAAAAATAAAAAAATTAAAAATTATATAAAAGAGCAGCACTATTATCACAGCACGCAAACAAGCTTTAATTGGATAACAGTTTATATACAAATCCATTCCTATCCCTCTCCCGCTTAAGAAAACCCTTTAGCATTACTTTGATAACAGTTCCTATACAAATCCATTTATGTTCCAGGGGCACAAATCTATTTAACAAACAAATAAAAACTCAACCAATACACAAGAAATTTCATAAGTCTATATTATGTTATAAGTTTATCCAACTCACAAGAAAAATCAAGCTCACACATCGAAAATAGTGGTGCCAAATCCAAAGACAAGCACAATTAAACAAATAGCCTATTAAACAATTAAGTGAGTAAAATCCAACTCCGAATTGTCCAATCATGCTAACATCAAGACCAATGACCAATGCCTCTATGAATTCCTTAGTCCGGACCTAGCAATGGTACCAAGATTGTTCACCAAATCAATAAAAATACACAATCCCATTAGAACCTCTCTCTTGATTAAAATTCAGTGAATAACCTAATGCACAAGAAGCAATAACAAAACTTACCGGCCTTAGTCATGCAAATACCGCTATCAATGATCGATTGAGTATTGTTTGTCTTGTCGGGGACAATGTGGTTAAACAACTCGGGTTGAGCATCAAGTTTGCTCTTGTCCGTCAAACTCTCGAATCTAATCTTGCCCAATGCCTAAAACCACAATTTTTAATAATTAAATTATATGATACTAGCTTTAAATTTATCATAAAACTTAAAATTAAAACCCACTTCTATGCTAACGATTTGCAGGTTTAATCAAACTTCGAAAACCATAGATTCAAAAACTACCATTTGCATTTCAATATTAAACTTTCATATTATAAATTCCTAAAATTATAATAAACAAATCAAATGACAGAATGAAAGCTTTTATTAACAAATGTAATTTTCAATTGAAATAATCAACCAACGAGAACCGCTTATAAATTAAAAACAAAGAGACAATAAAAATCCAAATTTTGTTTCCATACAAAAAGCAAACAAAACCAACAAGCATTAAAGCAAAAAGATTAGATCCAATTAACCATACCTTAAAATTATAATAAAGTAATTAAAAACATCTCTATATTGATGACCAAAAAAAATTTAAAAGAGAAGAGCATGACTTACATCAGAAGCATTGCTGATGAGCTCACGAAGAAAGATCTCCTTATTGCTGGAGAAAGTGTTGATAATTAAACTAAGAAGCTGGTTAATCTCCTCTTGAAAAGAAAACGTCTCTGTGCCCGCCATTGATGAATAACTCAAAACCCCAGCTCAAAAACACACAGGAAAAACTGTAAGCAAAAGATTATATTCAGGTGTTTAGAGTTCTAAAGAGAAATTACATAGACAATAAGTTGCGCGTAACGACATTATTATATAGAAAATGCTTCATTAGGGTTTCTAGATAAATAAAATAGCCTATTAAACAAATAAAAAATGTACATGCAAAACTAATTTAGTCTTACACTAGTATATGTGATAGCCTATTATCCATAGGCAGGTAGCTACCTGACAAAACGAAAACAAACAACAACCAATCCATCAGTCTTAATTTATCAAATGTTAAGACAATCATAATTGATTATTCAATCATCTGCAGAGCAACAAAACCAGGCTTTCAGCATTTACAAAATTTAAATAATAAAGTTTACAAAAGTTAACGTTAACATGACCAATTTGCAATTTTGGGCCTTCAATCTGCTTCCATTTCTCCTGTGCTGATGTCATAGTTTGCTTGACCCACTCAAATGTTCCAAGCTCAATTGCTTGGGTAAGAATTATTCTAAGCATATTGATTCCATTTCCAGCACACCGAGGCTTCATTTTTTTTCTTTTTTTGGGGGGAATAAAACAAGGGCAACAACAAGCAGAAAGCACCAAACTGGTTTATTGTCAATCAATTTGACTAAATTTGAAGGATCTATATAACTTAGTATCATAATAAAAGCCCTAAATGGACATTCAAATCCTTAAACTTACATCAAAACGTATAGTAGTTGACAAAAGTTTGTCAGCCAATTTATCCACTGTAAATTTCTAATGCTCAATGGCATTAAAAATATGGAGAACAAATTAAATGAAATTGAGAACCATGTTTAAAATTTATGATCAATATGGAAAGAAATTCAATAGTTTTTACTTAAAAGCGAAAACTATGAAGTGAGCTATATAGTATACCCATGTAATCTTAGCTACTTGGAGGGTTAACATCACAACATCTTAACTATTGTTTCAAAAAAGAGCTTAACATCGACTTGAGTAACTGCGCAGTGTGTAAAATCATGTAATAAATGTAAAGAGCCTTTATTGCAATAAAGACTATTATTAATAATCAACATCCCAAGCAAAATGAGATGTCGATTCATTAAACTTCCAATAAAATTAAAATTAATTGATTAAACATGGAAGTATAAAATCAAGCACATGCATGAATTTCCACCGGATCAAGTATCACGGACAATACAAGATGGATGTAAGCTTTCACGAATCTATTAAGGATCGATGAAATACTAGTTGAGAAGAATGAGAGCTAACCAGTCAAGCACGTGTTCAAAATCCTTGGCATGGAAAACTTTACGACAAACAGGACAATTCCATGCTTTCTTCTACGACTTCATCCCTATCTAAAAATAGGAGTTCAAGCAAATCATAAAGAAAATTAATATATGAAAGTTTTAGATTAGAACCAAAAGTGTGATAAATAACACGGAACCTTTAGCAATATATTTATCGCAATCATGGTTAGTGTTCATTTGCACCTCACCACAAAACAAATGTACAACTTAGTGCCCTAACAAATTCACATAGTAACGCATTTCATTTTATCTCCGAATAAGTAAATAAGTAAGAAAGATTACCATTTTTAACACATTATTTGATATAACGGTCATTTCGAAAATCAAAACATAGAAAGGAAATAACGGATATTGCAAGAGAAGTTGGAAATTATCCTAACAAACATAAATATTTTGAATTTAATCACCAGACTATCTTTTTTCCTTGAGCAAAGTAATTTCACAACCCAAAAAACATATAATTCCAATAATTCGGTTTAGGAACATAACACCTTAAACATTATGACAATAAATAACATGAATACAATATGAAACAAAGATCACCAGGTCTAAAGAACACGATATGGGACTTACACAACGTACATTCTCATCACTCAATGACACAATTTATTCCATGAAAATGGTTCATTAAGCATCGAAGAAACCTTTTACAAACAATTTCCAATTCTTGCACATGTCCATAAAAATTTTAGAAGTATATAATACCTTAAACACGAAAACTACACAAATACACGACATTTCAAATTTAAGGAATTCAATATCATACATGTTCAAAGTACATTCTTATCACTCCAACACGAAAACAACATGAATATATGAATTATCAGCCGTAAGAAACATTTTATAAACAATTTCCTAGTCTTACTCTTTTCATTTCAAGATAAAGCTTAAGTAAGCGTTAGTATAAGTACATGCATTTCATCTTTGAAAACCGTGTTCTAATTAGGATCATGGAATCACTTATTTACCACCAAAATATATACAAATAAGAAAAAATTAAACCCCAAGGAGGATTTCAAGAACTACTAGGCGCATGGATTCACTATTCATGGATATTTTCCCTGATTTTTAGCAATTTAAAACTAGTATTGATTAGCGAACCCCAAGAAATAGTTATGAATAAGAGTAAAAATGAAATAAAAGAATGGATTTAAACAAATCCGGACAAACCATCAAATCCAAATCAAATTTAGGGTTTCTTTTGGGGAGCAAAAGAAATGAAAAAGCTTACGTTTTAAGCTTGGAGTAAGCTGAGCTCTCTGTTGTTGAATTTCAAGGAATTTATGAAGTAAACGAGAATTTCATTGCTTTTCTTGCAATTCTTTGTTGGACAAGTCTAATTGCCGATTATAAAGAATGTTTACTTGGAATGATTTAAACGGTTATGTATATAGTTTTTATGTTATTAAGTGTTGAAATAAGTGAACTCACTCGAAAAGTTTATGCAAAAACCAATTATTAGTTTCAAATATTTATGTTATAAGTGAACTCACGGAATATAGGAAAATAAATATGAAAACATAAAAGAACAATGAAAATAAAGCAGAACACGAACCTAAACATAATGTTAGAAATGAGTAAAAATTATATAAGTAGAAAGTTTACTCTACCTATGAAAACAATGAAAACAAGACATCACCTTTATAAAAGGCAACCTTTACGTCGGTCATCTTCGACACCAAAGGATATAAACACAATGGACAATCGCCATCGTGGTGGTTCATTGAGGAAAGCCTCTCAACCACTTCCTAGAAATATGTTTTGAATCAAAATTTGGCAAAAATTCCACAACCCAATAAACTATAAAGATAGCCATTTAAATTTCCAAGTTAGAAAAATTCACAAAACCACAATTATCCATATCACCAAAGGCAGAAGTGCATAATCTGATTAAGACTTGTACCACTCGGAAGCTTGACACGAAGTACAAAACTAGCAAATCATTATAGCTATAAAAAAAATTAAGTCATAATCAAAAGGTTTATGAAGTCTTGATATATACCAACTGAAATTTTCCCATGCTCTAGTCACCAACATACCTCATTCGAATTTCTCAGACATTTTGAAAACAACAATAAAATTAAAATTAAAAATCCACATTACAATACTGTGGTTACCTCACAAAGTGCTACAAGCATAAAACAAGAAGGGAGCTCACAGGCTTTGTCTCTTATATTACTTAAAAGAAGTGTTTGCCTTTGCTCATCAAGACCCTTGGAATCTAAAAAATAAACAAGAGGAGGCTCCTTAGGATACTACCATCAAAACAGAAAGTTAGTAACAAGAATCCGGCAAATATAACTTCAAATCAAAATTTCTCTAATATAATTAATCATATTCCTAGTTCTAAAAATACCGGAGCTAGCTCAATTCCAATAACTGCTTCCACAAACTGCAAAGGAAAGATAAAGAAATCCAATATCTATCTCAAAAATTTGATCCTTTCTTTGTATTTAAATTAAATAATGAAGAAATTAGACCGGGAACCGATCATCGTCCCTGAGTTAGCGTGCGTGCCAGAATACATGCCATGGTTTAGGATCCATGGTAAGCCGTATCTGTTGTCAGAAGAAGAGAGGCAACGACAACTTCGTCAACAAAGGGAACATCGGGGCCCTTTAAATCCAAGGAGAAGGGGTGATGACACGGGGCCATCAACAGCACCGACACAATCACCGCCCGATGAATAGCGCCCACACATCCACCGGCCCATCAGTTCAAATTGACGACACCCGACATCATAGCCTTCTCCCTTTATGCCATGCAACATCCTAAATTTTTGGGCCTATGCGTTTAATGGGTGAATATATGGAATGAGTTAATTTAAGTGTTAGAGGCCCAAATTTTAAGTTTTAAGGAGCCCAAATCTTCTAATTTAAGTTAGTTAAATTTGGCATTAGGGATTAGGGAAGTGGACGGCACAAGGCTATTTTTTTGGGAATTTTATTATATTTATTCTATGTGAATAATAAGCAGATAAAGGCTATTATTTAGGGATTTAGTCTTTAAGGATAATAAGTAGATAAAGACTATTTTTGGGGAGATAATAGATTAAGATAAGGGAAAAGGGATAAGAGCTATCATGTGTGGCGGTGTTGGTGGAAATCAATCTCTCGCTAAAGGGAGGAATCGATTTTCTATATAAAGAGGGGTGTCAAATTTTGAAGCCTTTCTTTTCTTTTCTCATCTTCTTCCTCTCAAAACCCGAAAACCACCATTTTCTTCACCCTTTCTTCCTCTTTAAATTTTCCTGGTTGGCTGGATCTTTTAACCTCTATTGTTATTTTTCTTCTAATCCCTAAAAGCTGAAATCACATCTCTATTATTCTATTCTTTTCCTTAATATTCATTGGCCAAATCTCTCTTAGCCATATCTTTAATTCTTAAATCTTCTAAAAACTGAAAATCTTAGATCTCACCTCCTGAAGTTGCCGAATTTTCTTCAGTAAAGTCTGCTTGTGCCGAATCTGAAGAAAACAATATGTATGTGTCGATTTTGAGTTTCCAATATTTCTCTGCTTTTCAAAGTCCCTAATGAATGGCTATTTAGTGACTAATCAAGGCTTTTCTTATTTTCGGCATTTTGGGATCTGAAGAGGAGTCCAACGCTTAGATCTCTAAGTCAAAGATCAGTAACACTCAAGTCGTGTTATTTTCGGGATTTCAAGGTAAGGATATTGGTTTATTTATAAATATATGAAATCGGGTAGAACACTAACCATGGCGAATATAGAGAGGCCCTATTTTCACATCTTTCTAGCTTTTTGAGCAAAGTTGTAGATCGGGATAACAAGGATATCGACTAAGAATATTGAATTTCGCAATATCAGGTGTGTAAAACTTTCCCACCATCTTGATCTGTTTGATTAATATATGATTATAAGTCTTATATGTTTTGATAAATGTCGAAATCCGGGCATAATAGAGAAACCCAAAGAGGGTAAAATAAATCATCGGGTTAGTGAATGTTCGATTAAACGATATAAGTATATTGATTTTATGTGATTGCATGGGTTGGGTTTGATGAAAGGAGGAAGTTATATGTTGTAGCGGTTTTCACCGTGATCCGTTATAGCGGTTTTACCGTGATCTGTAGCGGTTTTTACCGTGATCTGCTATGCGGCTTTTGCCGTGATCTGCTTGTAGTAGGCTACTGCCATGATCGATGATGAGCATAACGACCGCCATCAAGGCGTGTAGCGGTGTGGGTTGATTGTAGAAATCCCCAATGGTGTGAATGGTGGTATGGGGCTCAGGCAGATGGAAACCTAGGATTTGGGTTGGGCTTGCATATTATTTTTATTATGTATATTAATTTGATTATTTTAGTTGTATGGGGCTAAGGCCCAAATCTAATGGTGCATGAGGGTTGCACACCGAGCCTCATGACTCAACCAATTAATTAACATTTGGTAGCATTTAGTGCATCGGACCTATTGGAGAGGAGCGCAAGGTGGCCATGCAAAAGAACATTTGGATCCAGAAAAGACTCTAGTTATTATTTTATATTCTTATTTAATGAATTTTAAATCTGTTGTAATAAGGCCATGGGCCACCAGTTTATATTTTGTTTTATTACGCTTTTATTACTTTTAGTTATTTAAATTTTTATTTTAATTGAACTAAGGCATGTATTTAAATTTGAGTTTTTAATTCATAAAGGCATATTTTATTTAAAACTATAAATTATAAATTTTTTACGAATAAAAGGTTAAACTTTACCAAAAATATTTTTCCGAAAATGCGACATGTTTTACAAAATTTCCTTAGTGACATACCGGATCCTATTGTAATGTTTGGGTAGGGTTTGAGGTGTTACAAATTGGTATCGAGTCCGATTCAAAACTTCGGCTTTGGGGTTTTGGGCTCAAAACGTTTTCTAAAGGTGGGTTTTGAAACTTGCATGTTGTTTTTTAAATGATATGAGTTTGTTAGCTCGGCATGGCACCTGCATCTCCGGCCCAAGTTCGCCAGGTAAGTACTCTAAACCATTGTGTGATATATTTATGTGGGCTTGATGGGCTTTATGGGACGTAGGCTAGTTTAATTAGACTTTGATGGACTATAGGCTTAACTTAAATAACTTCTTAAAATCCATAAGACTTAATTTACCAAACAAATCACGTGAACTAGTCAGGAAGTTAGGGTGTGGCAACAGCATACGCATGTCTAGGAGTGGATACAGGAGAGCTTGGTATTTAAGCAGTCCTAGTGATTCACCTCCCTTCACTGGAATCCTACAGTGCGTAGTGACTATTCACCCTAACCATGAGGACGTGTTGATGTGCCAAAACTTATAATTAAAACCCGAAAGGGACCAACCACTTGCTTTTCTCACAAAATTGCTAAAATATCCTTATTTTGAAAAAAATAAAAAAAATACCCATGATTTGCAAATATACCCCGATTTACAAAGTCAACAAAATTTTTCCATAGAAAACAAAAACAACAACAACAACAACATCAAAATATCCCTGATTTGTAAAATTACCAAATTACCCTTGATTTGTAAATGACCAAAATACCCTTGATTGGAAAAATTATTGAAATATCCCCAGATTTCAAAATTACTGAAATACCTTCAGATTTCAAAATTACTGAAATACCCCCGAATTTCAAAATTATCGAAATATCCCCGAGTTGAAAAATTACCAAAATACCCTTATTTTGCCAAATCACCCGGAACCTTATTTTGGAAAATTACAAAAATACCCTTGTAGATTAAAATTACGAAAATACCCCTAGGTAGTGAAATGACAAAAATACCCATATACGTTGAATGTAGGTTCATGAACGTGTTTGTTTGATGAATTTGAATGTATGTGGTTTCTAGGAGGTAAGTCTGAAACTGAAACTGTAGATAGGCTCGAATTCGAAAGAATCACTCTTAAAACTATTCTTCATAAGATTGTTCGTGGATAATCAGTGGAAAGAAGTAATAACTCATAAAATTTTTAATCAGATAAATGCAAATCGGAAGAATGAGTACAAGAGGTCGTGGACGTCCGTCGCGTGGTCGTGGTAGGGCTAGGATGACCGCGTCCGAACTAGCAGGTGGTCAGCCACGGTCGGAAATGAGATGCTTAGTTCGCCAACTGTGGAGGGAGAATTTCAGGACCAAACGGGTGGAGATGAGGCAGTGTCTCAGGCGATGCTGTGGGTCCTTGAAAGAGTGGCTGGAGTAGGCACGGGTTCAGAGCTCGAAGTCTCAATGTCGAAAGACTCGAGCCAACGGGGCGTAGATGTTTAGAGAGTTTCGGTGTAGCCCTAACATAGCTGAGTATTGATTAGAGGCAACTGAGCGCATAATGGATGACCTTGACTTCACGGTGGAGGAGAAGTTGAAGGGGGTCGTGTCTCTTCTTCGAGACGAGGCCTATCAGTGGTGGCTCACGGTGAAGGAGGGTACTTCCGCAGACCGCATTGTTTGGGACTTCTTTAAGGAGTCATTTTAGGGAAAGTATATTGGGACCACTATATGGATGCACAAAGGAAGGCATTTCTGAATTTGGTGCAGGGAAGTAAGTTTGTGGCCGAATATGAAGCGAGCTTCTACGCTTGAGCCGCCACGCTAGAGGAATGGTAGCGATCGAATATGAACGCTAAAGCGGTTCGAGGATGGACCGAGGAATGAGTTAAGGTATTGATAGCACCGCAAAGAGAGAGGACTTTCTTTGTGTTGGTTGAGAAAGTTAAGATGTGAAGCGGACTGAAAGACAAGAGAGAGATAGGAATCAGGATAGAGATAGGAATAAGAGGAATGTTGGATCGTTAGAGTCAACAGAGTGTTTTCAAAAAAGGCCTAGGTCTGATGGGCCAGCTCGTGCTCCGACGGGTCAGAATCATTCATGTCCCTCGTGTGGGAAGATGCACTATAAGGAGTGTAGATGAAGAACCGGTAGATGCTTTAGGTGTGGATCCACGGAGCATATGATCAAAGATCGTCCACAGTGGATCGAGCACGACCACCGGACGAGGTTCGATCAGGATAGGAGAGGTGGTCACTGACCTCGGAGAGGTCGTGGCCCAGCCAGGAGAGGTGATGGTTATGGTCGCGGTCATGAAGCACAAGGTAGAGGTGCAGGTTATACTGAGGCGAGGCAACCAGCTTTGGTCTATGCAGCACATCGCCAAGGGGATGAGACGCCTGAGATGAATAATGGTGCGTATCCTACCATAGTATACTAAGTGTTTATTTTGGCTTTAGAATTAGAGTGCGCAAAGAAAGCATAGTGGTGAGACTTAGGTAGTATGATTTCTAGTTAATTGGAAATTTTGAGGACGAAATTTCTTTAAGGAGGGTAGAACTGTAACATCCTAATTTTTTGGGCCTATGCGTTTAATGGGTGAATATATGGAATGAGTTAATTTAAGTGTTAGGGGCCCAAATTTTAAGTTTTAAGGAGCCCAAATCTTCTAATTTAAGTTAGAAGAATTTGGCATTAGGGATTAGGGAAGTGGACTATGCTAAGGCTATTTTTTTTTTTGGGAATTTTATTATATTTATTCTATGTGGATAATAATCAAATAAAGGCTATTATTTAGGATTTAGTCTTTAAGGATAATAAGCAGATAAAGGCTATTTTGAGGAGATAATAGATTAAGATAAGGAAAAGGGATAGGAGCTATCATGTGTGGAAGTGTTGGTGAAATCAATCTCTACTAAAGGGAGGAATCGGTTTTCTATATAAAGAGAGGGTGTCAAATTTTGGAAGCCTTTCTTTTATTTTCTTTTCTCATCTTCTTCCTCTCAAAAGCCAAAACCACCATTTTCTTCACCCTTTTTTCCTCTCTAAAATTTCTGGTTGGTAGAATCTTTTAACCTCTATTGTTATTTTCTTCTAATCCTAAAAGTCAAAATCACATCTCTATTATTCTATTCTTCTCCTTAATATTCATTGGTCAAATCTCTTAGCCATCTCTTCAATTCTTAAATCTTCCAAAACCAAAATCTTAGATCTCACCTCCGAAGTTGCCGAATTTTCTTCAAGAAAGTCTCGCTTGTGCGAATCAAGAAAACAATAGGTATGTGTCGATTTTGAGTTTCCAATATTTCTCCGACTTTTCAAAGTCCCTAGCCGAATGGCTATTTAGTGACTAATCAAGGGTTTTTCTTATTTTCGACATTTTGGGATCTCAAGAGAGTCCAACGCTTAGATCTCTAAGTCAAAGATCAAGAACACTTAAGTCGTGTTATTTTTGAAATTCCAAGGTAAGGAGATTGGTTTATTTATAAATATATGAAATCGGGTAGAACACTAACCATGGCCGAATATAGGAGAGGCCCTATTTTCACATCTTTCCGCTTTTGAGCAAAGTTGTAGATCGGGATAACAAGGATATCGAATAAGAATATTGGATTTCGTGATATCGTGTGTAACACTTTTCCACCATCTAGATCTGCTTTGATTAATATATGATTATAAGTCTTATATGTTTTGATAAATGTCAAATCCGCATAATAGAGGAAACCCAAAGGGGTAAAACAAATCATCGAGTTAGTGAATGTTCGATTAAACGATATAAGTATATTGATTTTATGTGATTGCATGGGTTGGGTTTGATGAAAGGAGGAAGTTATATGTTGTAACGGTTTTCACCGTGATCTATTGTAGCGATTTTTACCGTGATCTGTTGTAGCGGTTTTTACCGTGATCTGTTGTAGCGGCTTTTGCCATGATCTGTTGTAGTGGCTACGGCTATGATCTGATGATGAGCAGCACGACTGCCATCAAGGAGTGTAGCGGTATGGGTTGGTTGTAGAAATCCCCAATGGTGTGAATGGCTGGTACGGGGGCGTGTAGCGGATGGAAACCTAGGATTTGGGTTGGGCTTGCATATTATTTTTATTATGTATATTAATTCTGATTATTTTAGTTGTATGGGGCTAAGGCCCAAATCTAATGGTGTATGAGGGTTGCACATTGAGTCCGCGACTCAACCAATTAATTAACATTTCAGGTAGCATTTAGTGCATCGGACCGGGCTGGAGAGGAGCGCAAGGTGGCCATGCAAAAGAACATCTAAATCCAGCAAAAAGACTCTAGTTATTATTTTATATTCTTATTTAATAGATTTTAAATCTCGTTGTAATAAGGCCATGGGCCACCGTTTATATTTTGTTTTATTAGGGCTTTTATTACTTTTAGTTATTTAAATTTTATTTTTAATTGAACTAAAGCATGTATTTAAATTTGGGTTTTAATTCATAAAGGCATATTTTATTTAAAACTATAAATTATAAATTTTTCCCGAATAAAAGGTTAAACTTTACCAAAAATGTTTTTCTGAAAATGCGACATGTTTTACAAAATTTCCTTAGTGACATACCAGATCCGGTTGTAGTGTTTGGGCCGGGTTTGGGGTGTTACATGCCAGGTGCGTACCCTACCCCTTATATGTATCCTAACCCATGTATGTTTCCTTTTCCCAGTCCCACCCCAGGTTGGAATGCATGGTCGGGTTCGAGTCCGTTCTCGACTACTCGACCGTCACCGATCTTGAGGCCATCGTCGCGTGAGGGATCACAGGAGGCGCCAAGGAGCACTTCTTTTTACCAGCCTTCTTCGCCATACGGAATTCAGACACCCCGCCGTGGTTTATGCAAACACCTCCGGGTTGTTATTTTTTCAAGATGGGTCATCCTCGCAACACCCACAACCAGACCCAGTGCTAGAGGAACCTAATCCCCTCGAGGTTCCACGACCCCATGGGAAGCTAGAAGGAGGAATCCAATGCGTAACCACCGGCGCCTTGTGTGGCAATCGATTCTGACCAAGCATCAACATTGATTCGGATCGGTTTTTTATTTTAAATTGTCATAATTTTTTTATTTTTAATAAAAAGTTGTTTTTATTTGTGTTTGTAATTTAATTTTAATATCTTCACTAAAATAGAAGTTTTTTTATTTTTTTGTATATAATTTAATTTGATTTTTTAATAAAATAAGAAGTTATTTTTTATTTTATTGTAATTTAGTTTTAATATATTTAATAAAATAATAGTTTTTAATTTTTATTGTAATTTAATTTTAATATCTTTAATAAATTAGAAATTGTTTAATTTTTATTGTAATTTAATTTTAATATATGTAATAAAATAAGAAGTTTTCTTTTCTTTTTTTTATTTTTTGTAAATTAGTTTTGATATATTAAAACTATAAGATGTTTTCTTTATTTTTATTTTTGGTAAGTTAATTTTAATATATGTAATAAAATAAGAAGTTATTTTTTATTTTATTATAATTTAGTTTTAATATATTAAATAAATAAGAAGTTTTTTTATTTTTTATTTTATTATAATTTAGCTTTAATATATTAAATAAATAAGAAGTTTTCTTTATTTTTATTTTTTGTAATTTAATTTTAATATATGTATTAAAATAAGAAGTTATTTTTATTTTTATTTTTTATAATTTAGTTTTAAATTAAAATAAATTTTCGATGGTAGCCCCTTAGGGACGCTTTGTTGGTATTTCTCAAAACGCGCTGACGTGGATGCGTTTTGATGGAAAATGGCCCTTTTCCGTAAATTTTCTAAAAATTGGCCCAATTCTGTAATTTTTATTTTTTTGGTATATTTAGGATATTTACCCAAATTATACACCTTAAACCCTAAATCGCAACTCATATATATATATATATATATATATTACAAGGTGCAGAAGTAATTAAAGAAATAATCTTATTGCTTACCAAAACCTTAAAATAATTTGATTTTTATCACTTTTATCAAAATCCCTAACACTTAAATCCCTAAACACTAAGACTCTAACTTTATTATTCGATATGGTTTAAGCACTAAACCCTAAACCCTATAAATCTAAAATACTAAAAATTAAACTATAAACTAGGCCTAAACCCTAACCGAACCCTTAATATTAAACCATAAACCCTAAATCTACAAACCTTAAACCATAAAGCTTAAACCATAAACTATATACCCTAAATTAAACCATAAACCCTAAACTATAATGAGAATTAATTTAATATTTTAAAATTAACACTATCTCTTTTACGATTATATAAGAAATTATTTAATAATATTTTTCATTTTTAACAAATATTTTTCTATTTTTCTTCCAAATTTTTTCTAAGTGTCATTATTTTTGATTAAAATAATTTATATTTTAATTAATATAATTTATATTTTAATTAATAAAATATTTATATTTTAAATATTTAATTAAAAATAAATTGTATTTTAATTAACATAACTAGTTAGGGTTTAGGGGTTTCGATAAAGCAAAACTTCTAAATAGTTTAGTTATCAATTTGTAACTTTTCATAATTAAGTCAGTTTCAAATAGCAAAATAAAATTAAATTCAAAACAAAAATAAGAAAAAAATGAAAATTAAATCGAATCAAATCGAAACAAGTGTCGGTTACCTTAGATGAAAATGGAACTATTGCTCAACTTTTAGTGGCGTTTGAGCCAAAAACGCCGCTATTGCTTATTTTTTAGTGGCGTTTTCACCAAAGTGCTGCTATTGCACTGTTTTTTAACGGCGTTTTTGGCGCAAACGCCGCTATTGCTCTATTTTTAGAGG
Organism: Gossypium rotundifolium; assembly: GCA_025506655.1. Classification (NCBI taxonomy): domain Eukaryota; kingdom Viridiplantae; phylum Streptophyta; class Magnoliopsida; order Malvales; family Malvaceae; genus Gossypium; species Gossypium rotundifolium. The sequence goes on from CP106725.1 coordinate 165,973,021, forward strand.
TGTTTTCACCAAAGCGCCGCTATTGCACTGTTTTTAGCGGTGTTTGTACCAAAAACGCCGCTATTGCTCTATTTTTGGCGGCGTTTGTATCAAAAATGCCGCTATTGCTCTATTTTTAGTGCGTTTGCACCAAAGCGCCGCTATTGCTTAATATTTGTGTGCGTTTTTGTCCAAATGCCACTAAAAATACCGCTAAAACTCTATTTTCCTATAGTGCTTACAAGAAAAATTCAAACATTTCAGGGGCTATCCCAAGATAAAACAATCTTAGCAATGTATTCCTCCAACAGAAGAATCATGAATTACATATCCTCCCTAACAATAACAAAACTTCACCCCTACAAGAAAAATTTCTGCCTAATCTCTTATTTAGTTATAAGAATAAGTTCTCATAAACAAAATGCCTTTCACCAAGCTATTTATGTAGATGTTAGAAACACTACCAAGCAAATTTGTCTCTAGTGTTACCAACCTCATCTTATGTGATAGAGCAACACACTTTAGAAAACACCATCAAGGTAAATGCCCTCATTGTCATCTTTGTATAATTTCTTGCATAAAAGGACATAATATCATCATGAAATCTACTAAATACTAAACAAATACTATAGTCTCTCACACATTTTTGTGCAAATAATATCCATGTAGTCCTAGACAACCTTTATGCAATCATAAATACAAAGAAGGAATCAATCGTTTACTTCCTTTAGCCGTTGTCAAGTCACTTTATATCCCGTCTCAAACTTGAGGGGGACATATTGTTATACCATAGATCATATATAAGCCCAAAGAATGAGTATAAAGCCCAAAATACTAATCAACCTAAGAGAAATGAATACGCATAAATGGGTAGATGTCACTCAAAAGGCATTTGACAAGTACTTATCCAACAATGGTACCTACTAAAAGGCAAGAGGCAAATGGTAGGGTCGCCAAGCTGTCATAACCATTTTTTGATAAAACAGTAAATGACACGGTCGACTCGAGGTTTGAAAATGAAAAGAAAGAGAGTCACCACCGATCTTTATTTGGGTGCGATCGGATCACCTTTGTTTTAATAAAACGCTTCGGTTTATTAAAACGATGCCTTTGGTCTATGAAAATTTAAGAAAAATGGGTTCGGAAGTCGATTACGTGTGAGGAAGGATTAGCACCCTCGACAAGCCCAAAATTGGTACCCAACTGATTGATCGATGTCCTATTGTTGAAAACTTTGAAATGATTTGAAAAAACGATACTTTTATTTCCAAAATTTGAAGGAATTGGAAGGATGATGAGGCTCCCTTATTTTGGAGGATAAAGTATCATGTCCAGTAAGTTAGGGCGCAATACTTTAGACTCCCGAAACTAAGCTCGCCTTTTAAAATTTGGTTTTATATTTGAAGAGGATCTCCCGTCATTTTTCAAACGAGAAAACAAAACCCAGTAAGTTAGGGTTTGATTTTCTCGAGAATCCAAATTAGGGACATTGCCTCTATTTTAGAAGAAAGAAAGAAACTTATCTCGAAATATCTAGATGTCGAGTCCGATGAAGTTAGAGGCGTGACATTTCAATTTCCGAGATTAAGTGTTTTGTTTGAAATTTGCATTGCGGTTTTAAAAGGTGTATTCGTCGTTTTAGTTTAAGCGAGAAAATCGAAACCCAAGAAGTTAGGGCTCGATTTTCTCGAATCACTAACACGAATATTGGTCGTTATAAAAGTTGAGGTCTCGAGAAAGATTGATGCGACGAATAATAAGAGTATTGATAAGAGCAATAAAAGAAAATGATGACATAGATAGGGGAAAATGAAAGTATATATAGTATATAACGACAAGGATGATGATGTATGAAAATAATGAGGGCAATTGATGAAGGAAATAGTATGTATAATAAACGAACAAAACTATATACATATAAATATAGAATAATAATATGATAATAGTAATAATAATGGTAATATAATGATGAGAAAAATAATGTCGTAATGATAATATTAAAGTAAAAGGGTAAATAGCGACATATATGATAACATTGAAAATAATAGTAATAAACGTGATAATTATAATTTTAAACCAAAAAAAAATATATAAGTATAGTAATGATAGTAAAACTAATAAAAATAATAGTAGTGAAATAATAATATAATAACAAGAATACAAATAAAATAAATAGATAAAGTAATAATACAAGCAAATAAAGTGCATACATATATAAAACATAATAGTAATGATAATAATGATAAAATAAATAAATAACATAATATAAGTGAACAAAATGTATAAATATGTAGAATATAATAACATAATAATGGTAATACTAATACAATGATATAATATAAAACTAATAAAATAATAATAATAATAAATAATAAGGTAATAATAAGAAATAAAATAAAAAATATAATAGAAAAAGAGGGTAAAAGTGAAAAATAATCTAAAATGGGTTAAATTGCATTAAAAATGAAAGTTTTGGATCAATTGGTAAATAAAATAGAGGTTCGGGGGTCAAAAAAAACGTGCGCGAAAGATGGGGGACCGAATGGACAATTTTCCCAAAAAATTAAAAGCAGCACTTTGGGGAAGGACCAAATCGCAAAACTGTGCGACATTTCAGGGCCGATGCGCAATAATGAGAAACTTGATTTTAAGAACTAAAAATGCGGAAGGGCTGATTTCACAATTTCCCCCTCTAGTTTAAAAACACGCGGATCCTCTTAGGGTATGGGTCGAATTCGCGTCGGGCCAGGTGAAACGACGTCGTTTTGGGCATTAAAGGCCAGCCCCAAAAGGACGTCGTTTTGAGGGGCTATTTAAGGCAAAAATTTGGAAGAAAAAAATCATTTGCTGCTTGCTTTCAAAAAAAGGCCCCCTTTTTTCTTTTTCTCTCTATCTGCTGGGATGAAACCCAGAATCCGACGAAAGGACCGCCGTCGGCGGTGGCCAAAAGGTAAAAATTTCTTATTTCTTTTTCTTTTTTTATTAAAAAATTATGTATGCGTATATATATTCGTGTAGAACGATGAACAAAAAAGGATTCGAAATGAACAGGTAAAAATAAGGTCACCTTGCTTTCCTCTGTTTTTGAGTTTTCGATATGTTTGTTTAATCATTTTTGCTGACTGATGCTTCGAATCTGTCTTTGCTCGTATTTGGGATTTTATATTTTTTGAATCTCTTCTGTTTTCTATTGATATTAAAAGGGTAAAAAAAAAAGTCCTTTACAACAAAATGTAAATCGGCTTTTATAGCCATCTTTTGTTACTTTCTGTCCTTTCTTTTAAATGTTTGCAGGTGGCTAGGCACAAGTGGCGGTGCTGGGCATGGGCGGTGGAGCAGGTGGCTTAGGCAGGGGCCAGGGCAAGTGGGTGTCAGGGGTCAGAAGGTCAGAGGTCAGACCCAAAGTGGCACCTAGGGTTTCCTTCGTTTTCGTTTTTTCTGATTAGGGTTGGTCCAAGTTTGGGCTTTTGTTGGGTTGGGTCTGTAACTGGGTAGGTTCTAGTTTGGTTGGGTCTTTGGTTTGGGTCTAGTGTTTTGGGTTTGGTTTTGTAGGCTTAATGGGTTAGGTTTTAAAGGTGTAAAATGGGCTTGCAGGCCCGGGCAAAATTGGGGTATGACAACCTCCATTTGGTAAAGACATTAACATTGACCATTCACGAGTAAGAGACAGTTATACCTTACCCATTCACACACTCTTATGTAGTCTAGAAAGACATGACACCATAAAAGGACAAGGTATATTCACTTAGAGCTATGATTTCATCATTACCTTTACTTTGCCTAAACTTGCCTTCTAAACTCTAATATAACCCTTATTAGATTTAAGCATCATAAAGTGGCTCAAAGTAGAAGCTTTGGTGCCCCATAGTTTACCCTCTATTTTATAGTCTCAATCATCATTAGCCTAAAAGTCTTCCAACGTCCCATAGTTGTCTTAAAGTGTGATTGAAATAGATTCAAATACGATCACATATCTAATTTTTAAAATACTTATTATTATTTTTTACTACACCCTAAATGGATAAGTGTCACCCCTTGAATCATTATTGTTAAGTTCAAACTTTTCACAAGCAATGTATCAAATAATTTTTTATTGGTAAGTTTTTAATTTGGATTATTATTCGATGCATTGACGATGGAGTTTTTTTAATCCCACTCGTAAAGTTAAGAAAATGCCATGTCTCTTTTTCAAGGAAAAATATTTGATATACCACTAGTGGAGTTTTTAGACTTCACAAATAATATCGAAGTGATGACAAGTGTCCTATTGAGATATAGTAAAATATTTTATATATATATAAAAGGGCACATGACAATTTTAAGATTACTTGTGAAATAAAAAATAATCCATTGTTAATGTACTAACATTTTTTTATTCACCAAAAAATTACTATCCTTTTTTAAAATATCAATTAACGATATGTAATACTTTTTAATCCCACTTCTAAAATCTATTTTTCTACAAAAAATATTTTATACCAACATAAGTACAATTATTTATACTAAAATTTATTACATTTATTATGGTTTAACAGAAAAATAAAATATAAATAAACAATAAAAAATATTTTATGTAGTTATTTTCAGTGGTAATTTAAAAAAAATTAAAGATTCTAGTTTATATTTATTGTTGTAATTTGAGTTTAGTTTTAAGTAATTTTTAATCGAGTGTGAGTTATTCTTTATACTATTAATTATTACAAATAATTAATTCATCAATTTAATTATAATCAAAATAAGAATTTTATAGGGCAAAGTACCCAAATATACCAAAAAAAAAAACTTTATTTACGGAAAATAGCCGATTTTTTTAAAATTTACGGAAAATGGTCATTTCCCCACAAAACGCGTCCACGTCAGCGCGTTTTGTAGGGATGCAGCAAGAAAGTGCGCCCTTGGGGAAACGCTTTTGTCACATCAGCCAAAAACGCATCCTTGAGGGCGCGCTTTGCTGACGTGGCAAAAACTCCCCCAAGGACGCATTTTAGCTTGTGTTTTAAAAAAAATATTCTCGAATTTTTTAAAAATTTACGAGAATAAACCTTTATAAAGGCTAAAAGTGACAACACTATTTTTTTTAAGGTGTCATCAATTAATAAGAAAATATATCTTACAAAAGAAACCTTTATATAGACCCAAAGTCTCATTTCTCTTGTTTTCTTGAGCAAAGTGGGATATGAGATATGTCTATATATAGACTCATGAATAGTTTTGCAGTTTGTTCCTAAACAATGTGGGATTCCTTCCTCTTTTAATTAATAACATGAGATGAAATGCTACACTATATTTGATATTTTTTACTTAGAGTTTAAATTTTTTTACAAAAAGTTAACATTTGTTACATTATAAATAAAACTTTTAAACTCCATAAGTAAATATATATATATATATATATAATGAGTATGGTAAAATATTAAAAATAAATATTTAAAAATTACTAATAGTTGAGTGATAATTTTGTAAGTTTTTATAATTCGATAGCTAAAAATATAGTTAAGTGACTACTAATGTAATTTAATCTAGATATAAAATATGAAAATAATTATTATATTTTATGTATATTATATATTTCTATAAAAAAACTTATTTAACATAATTATATACTATGTTTAAATAGATTATCTATCTAGTCAAAATATATCTGAAATAAATTTATCGGCATTCATTAGGTAATGAAAATTAAATTAAATTAGAATTACAAAAATTAATTAGTATAGTAAAATATTAAAAATAAATAAATATTTAAAAGATATATCAATTTTTAAAATTACAAAAAAATACTATTTGAGTACCAAATACTCACCATTTATTTATTAATCAAACATTCATAATATAAAATAAAATAAATAATAATAAAATTAAAAGTATAACTTCTAAATTTAAAATTAGAATTGCATTGATATTAACTTCAAACATCTAACATTGAATAGAAGATTATTGCATGTATAAGTTTCATATGTGCAATTTGTTCTCTTTTTTTAATAGTTTTTTGTATATGTTAACAATTCTAAAATGTAATAAGATTAAAGATCTCAAAAGATAATTTCATAATATAAGAAAATGTTAACAAAATATATAAAAAATCAAATATAATGTAGCCTTTAATCTTATGTTGTTAGTTAAAAGAGAAAGAAATCTCATATTATTTAAGAACAAGCTGTAAAACTATTCATGAGTCCATATATACACATATCTCATATCTCACTTTGCTTAAGAAAATAAGGGAAATAAGACTTTGGGTCTATATAAATATTTTCTTAGTAAGTTATATTTCTTTATTAATTGATGACACCTTAAAAAAATAGTATTGTCACTTTTGTTGAGAAATGATTATTTTTCGTAAATTTAAAAAAAAACCTTTTTATAAATAAATTTTTTATATATTTAGGTATTTTACCCAATTTTATATCTTAAAATTTTCAACAACTAAACATTTAGTTGCCACATTATATTTAAATAAAAATATCTCGTAATAAATGGGGAGTGGACTTTGGTCCAACGGCTTGCGTCGGATGATTAGTTTTGCAATATCAAATATTAACACTTCCGAAGCATAATCATTATTAAATTAAGAAGAAATACATATAAGATTAAGTTATTTAAAACACGTTTAAAAAGATGAGGTTGAAATATTTGTTGAATCAGAACAGTAAAATAGCAGAGACGTTTTCCTTGAGGGGGCCCGTCTCCCATGGGGTGTCAAGTGTCAAGCCAACAGAAACTTGAAGATTTTACTTTTACTAAAGGGAGGGGGGTTGACCGAAGGCCAAGGCTGCTTGATCTGTCTCATACTATGGGAAATCACTGTGTGAATTGCGGCTCTGTTCCACCTGTTGATGCACAATACTTCCTCCCATTTCAGTGTTGACTGTCAACTCCCCATCGTTTTAAGCTTTCAGGTTTTCAATTGTCATAGTACTTTTCAATATAAACAGGGTAACACAAAGTCCGGCCGCTAAATGGGAAGCTCCTTGGAACTTCATAGGCAATCCCATGGAACCACCACACTACCTCAGACTAGACTTCTCTCTCTCTCTATCTCTATCTGATTCTAAACAGATGCCTTTTGGAGGGTTATCATTTCGGGGAAATGCAGGATGGCAACCACACTACCTGAGGCTAGACTTCTCTCTCTCACTCTCTCTCTGATTCTAAACAGATGCCTTTTTGGGGGTTGTCATTTCGGGGAAATGCAGGATGGCAACTTTTCTTTTTGGAGGTTCATTGCTGCGTGGATAATTTTCATTGCTATGCCACAGCACTCAAATTAATAAAATATTAAATATGCTCTTTTGATTTGGGATTGTTGCAGTGGAAGTAGACTCATTATCCAAACCTTTCAAGTCAATTATTATTTATTCGATTAATTCTATGATAAACGTTGATTATTGTTACCAATGGATACTTAACGATTTTATATTTTAGTTCCATTTCATTCTCAAATTTATTAAATACGGTGAATTAATTGGTGAATTTATTGTTACAGTGAATTGTAATTTAAGAAATAACTTAAAACAATCAGTTGCATAATCAAAATTTTTTAAGAGGTTGGAATTAAATTATATATTTTATAATAATAAAATATAATTTTATTATTTTAATAGTATAATGGGCTAATTTTATCCAAGTCCAAACCCACAAAAAAAACAACAAAAATAAATAAAAATTTCAAAATATTAAAAATCTAATCCAATTACAATACTAGCCTAAATTGCAGCCCAAAATTGCAAACCCCTAACAATCCAAATACAAAAAAAAAAAAAAAACCCTAATGGCCCAACAATTTTAAAACCTAAATTATTTTCAGCCAAAAAAAAAAAAGGGAATAAAAACCCTAGTCTCCGCACCCTAAATCCCTAGCCTTTGCCACCGTCATTCCTCCACCTGCTCCTGCAAAGAAGGAAGAACATGCATCAAACAGTAGACAAGTATTAAAAAATATCTAGAAATTGACTATAAAAGCCGAATCTAAATGTATTTGAAAGGACTTTTTTTGGGGGGAAAAAAAGAAGAAAAAGAAAAAATACAAGAAATCAACAACAAGAGGTGATTTTTTTTTTTGAATATAAATATAAATATATATATATAACTGAATATAAAGAGAAGAACTTTTTACCTTTTTTTGGTCGGTGCGCCAGATCTGGGTTCAAAAGACAGAGAAAAAAAATACAGGGAGAAATTTTGAGTTTTTCGACCACCGTCACCGCGGTGATCCACGGCAGCCACAATGGCCAGACCTTAAGTCATTCCAGAGAAAAAAGAGGTTTTTTTTAAAGATGTTAAAATGAATTTTTTTTGGAGTCACTATTACTTAAATAGGGGCTAAAACGACGTCGTTTCGGCCTAGGACCTTAGACCCCAAAATGACGTGTTTGGGAGGCCGACCTGATATGACTCGACCCGCCGACTTAGGATCCGCGTGTTTATTTTTTAAGGGGATATTCATGCTTTTAGTCATTCCGTCTTTTTAGTTATTTTATTTAGATTCCAATTTCATTTTTTTTAGAAATTATACTGTTTAATTTTTTACTTGTTTCAATTTAGTCCTCAATCTGTTGGCCCTCCACGGAATGACATGTGTCCCAAGGATTTGGGATAATTTTCCTTTTAGCCCCTATTTCTTTTCGCGTGCTTCATTTTAATCCTTTATTCTGCTTTTTTAATTTTTTTTAATTCATTTTATCCCTTATTTTTATTTTGATTTCAATTCGATCATTGGTTTATTTAACTTCAAATTTTTTTTCTTACAAACTATTATTTATTTATTATTTATTTATTTACTTTTTTTCTCTTAAAAATCAAATTGTTTATACTTTTTTTATTTGTGCATTTGTTATTTACCGTCGTTGTTATTTAATAATATTATTATTTTTATCTTGTGCTCTTGTTATTTTATTATTATCGTTAATATTTTCATGTCATTTTGTTTATCCTTTTTAAACATGCATTTCCCATTTTCATATTTATTTTAAGTTACTTTATCGTTTTAAATACACATCTTTTAAATATTACACTTGTTATTATTCAAAAATCTTCAAAATAAGGCAATATTCCGATTTGGAGATTCGAGAAGTCGTACCCTAACTTACGGGTTTCGATTTTTTCTCGTTGAACCTAAATGACCGAATATCCTTTTAGAATTAAAATACATGAGATTAAAAAAATAAAAGGCAAGCTTATTCTCAAGGTTCAAGGTGTCGTGTCCTAACTTACGGGATGTGACATTTTGTTATCTCGAGATGGAGGGTCTTTAATGTACGTTTCGATTTATTCAAGCAATTTTTAAAGTAAAAATAACATTAATACAAAGAGAGATCGTATTTTAAATTCTTTTCGAGTTTTCAACTTTCGACATTAAGACATTATTTAATCAATTAGGTATCAATTTTGGGTGTTAGAGGTGCTAATCATTCCTCGTATGTAACCGACTCCGAACCCATTTTTGAATTTTTGTAGATCGAAAAATATTGTTTTAATAAATCAAATCTTTTATTAAAAAGATCAAAGTATGAGGTGATCCGATCACACCTTATAAAAAAAGATTGGTGGCGACTCTCATTTTCATTTTTTTTAAAATAAAAAGTCAATTTCAAAAAAGGTTTCGACAGCTTGGCAACTCCACTTGGGACAAAATAAGAGAGTCAAGCCACAAGTTGATTATTTCTTGTCTTTTTGTGGAAAATTGATCATTTGGTTTAAATTTACGATCCTTTCGTTGCATTTCATTTTTATGGTTTACATCATTTTGATATATTTGCTTTATTGGTTCAAGTCTTTGAATATATTTTCGCATATTGCATTTCATAACCGGTCGATTATACCCTTTTAAGTGGGAGTGAGAAACTATTCCTTCGTGAGGTCTTCACCTTTGTATAGGATAGTAGTCGCTTTCGGGATACATTCTTACCTATGTCTTCGTGAGATTTTCATCTATGCATAGCCATAAGGAAATGTATTCCCTTGAACTGAACTCGGTCCGTATGAGCCTATAATGGGTGAGGATCGAGGAATCTACCGGTTCAGGTACCCTTACTTTAGAATCGAACTACATGTAATGAGCCCTAAAAGCTTACTCTAGGTAGAACCATACTAGACCCTAGTGGTCACCAAATAGGTGCTCTATTTATTATTTCTTGTTTGCTTTAAATTCTAGCTTGGTATGCAATGTACTGACTTGTTTTGTTTTGTTTTGACTATGATTGCATGGCATTTTCATCATAAAAAAGGTGTTGACTCACGTTCAGTTACTAAATAAAAAGCTTGCCATGGAGAATAGATTTCCTGATAAAGTGGAAGATAATGCGGTTGTCCAAATATGGTCCAAGAAAACACAACTAGAGAAGGGTGATAGTCTGAAGGAGGGGCATGTATCAGAATTGTAGGATTTCACTCGCATTAGCGTGGCTTAGAATAGCCTACAAAAGTTGAAAAAATATGAGACTGATGGGAAGATGAAATCAAGCAGCTATTTTATTGTAATTATGGTGATTTTCCCTTGATTTTGGGCCTAGTCGAAACAATGGTTTTGGAACCACAAATTCGACACAGCAAAGTTCATTTTTATTATATTTTTATGGTATAAAGTTTCACGGAATGATTTTGTGGAAATTTTATTCGAAAATTTTGACGTTTGGCACTTAATTTAGTTAAAAGGACTAAATTGTAAAAAGTACAAAACTTGAGTTCTACATGCTAGAGGTGTCTAATTGCTATGAAATTTTAAATAGAAGGTCTTTAGATGGTAATTAGACCATTTGTTAAGATAGTGGACAAAAATGGACATGGTGAGATAAAATTTCAAAGTTTTAAGTGAAGGGAATTTTGGTCATTTGGTAAATAAAAGAATAAAAAGGGAAAATCAAGCTAAAATCCTGTCCATCTTCTCCCTCAAGTGCCAAAAATTAGAAGAACACCATAGTTAGGGTTTTGCTCAACTTCAAAGCATGATTGTAAGTGCATCCTAGCCCCATTTTTAATGCTCTTTATGTTTTTGAAGTCGTTATCATCTGATCTATCTATTTCTACCATTAATTTAAGGAAAGATCAAGGTCTAGGGTTTGACCCATGTTGGTTGTTTGTGTATTTTGATGTCTAATGGTTGATTATGCATGTTTGATGTGTAATAAACAATTTTTGCTAGGTGATTTCTGATGAAAATGTCAAAATGACATATTTGAAAAAGTTATAAAAAAATGTAGTAAAGTGTGTTTTAATGGAAATCGTGGGCTGTTGTAGTTATAAAAATGGTTTGGCTAGGCTTGTACATTAAATAAATTGCACACGTTTCATTTTACGAGCCTAGGGGTAAAAATGCAAATATGTCAAAGTTTAGGGGCAAAAATGCAATTTTTCCAAAATGTGATTTTTGGACTGAATTGAATAATGTGAATAATAAATGAGTTAAAATTTCTATTATAGATCAAGAGAAATGAGGTTCGGACCTAGATCAGGGGAAAACAAAGTATTTGATTATTAGGTCCCGTTTTTACTATTTTTGTACCGAGGTAAGTTCGTATGTAAATAATGCATTGTTAATTATGCTTTAATTGCTTTATCATTATATGAATTGTGATTTACTCTTGAATGAAATCGACAAATTTTTACAAATAAGAAATCCCAGTTGCACCTTAAGAATAGGTAGGATACAAATGTCATGACATTAGGGTTAGTTGAGATTACGTGTAAGACCATATCTGGGATATGGCATCGATATGAGATTTCGTAAGACCATAGCTGGGCTATTGGCATCGATATGAAATCCAATGTAAGACCATATCTGAGATATGACATTGATATAGTACTATGTGTGTGAAATTTCCCGAGTATCCTTTAGTATTCCAAGTGGTTCACCGGGAAACTTAACCGCAAAGTTTAAGTTGTGAAAGACTATGGGATGATGTGAAAGATTATGGTAAGCTGCAAGTTGGTATAGGTATGTACATAAAACTCATGCTTAATGAGCTCGAGATGTGATGAAACCTTGGATCGGTTCGATTGAGTAAGTTATGATGTTAAGATTTTAATAACATCTATGCTAAGCTTGATTATGATTTCACAATGACATTTATGTTAATTTACTCTATGTTAAATACATGTTAAAGTGTGCATGATGCTTATTATTTGCATAGGAACTTACTAAGCTTTAAAGCTTACTCCATTTTCTTTTCCTTCGTCTTATAGTGTCACCAAGCCAGCTCGAGGATCGGAGACTGTCGGAGATCCATTCACACTATCAAATTATCATTTTGGGTACTTATGATTACATTATTTTGAGTTATGGCATGTATAGGGACTTGGTCTTTTTATTATGTGCCATTTTTGATTTGGCCAAAAGTGTTGTCTTATGTTAGTTGATAATTCATTTTGTAAATGACCATTGAAATTGGCTAATATTGGTTAAGTATATATCAATATGATGATGTCTTTCATGGAAGTGGATTTTGCATGGTTTGAGATGCTAAGTAGGTAATGTTTGTATGTGATAAATGATAGTATGTAAATTATATATGGATGCCTTGTGTATGGCTGATTGGGTTGAAAGTATATGTTTGGATTGGTGCTATGTTTTGTTGTGTAGGTTGGTGCATAAAAGGGTGGCAAAAGGCTTGGTAAATAGCGTTATATTTGTCCACATGTAGACACACAGTCGTGTTCAGGTCAGGTGCGACATACGGTCTATCCCACGGGCATGTGTTTCGGCCGTGTGTCCCTTGCACCTTAATTGTTGTAAAACAACATGCTCAGTAATGAGCACACAGGTAGAGACACGGGTGCGTGTCTCAACCGTGTGGACGGCACGGCCTCAAAAACGGGCGTGTCCCCTGGCCGTGTGAAGTCTGCACCTATTTTATGAAAAAATACAAAAATTTAATCGATCACATAGCCTTAGCACACGGGTGTGTGACTTGGCCGTGTAACCTTAATTTGATGATGACGTCATAAATATAATGCTCCCTATTTTGAACACGGCCTGAAGCATGGATGTGTCCCGAACTCACATGAGCTTGTGGCCCCTTTTTCATGAAAATTTTTCTAAGTTCACCAAAAGTTTCCAAAGTTTTTGGTTTAGTCCTGAACCACTTTCGATGCATGTTTTGGGCCTCGTAGGCTCGTAATAGGGACGATATGAATGTTTTTGAAAAGTTTTAAATTTGGGTGGAAATTTATGTCTCGATTTTGAATGTTTGCTTGTGAATAAGTCCGGTAATGCCTCGTACCCTACTCCAGCATCGAATACGGGTAATGGGTGTTACATTTAGTGGTATCAGAGCTAGGTTTAGTCGATTCTAGGAATAACGTAACTTGTGTAAGAGTCTAGCTGTACATGCCATAAATGAACTGTGATAGTGTGACAACTCATGACAACTTTGAATTGTGTTTTCATATAGTAATGGATCCCAATCGAGCTGAGGCTGATGAAGTCGAAAGTAATGCGTCGGCTCCCGCTCAAGGGGTAGCGCCGTCTGATAGTAGACGTCCTATGGTTAGTCAAGGAGAAGGAGGCAGAGAAGCCTTTCTCTATATGATAAATGAGTGGCATACGAAAAATGCCAAACCTCTTTCACCCTCACCCATTCCTCGACCGGTTCCTGTAGCCCCACAAGGTATGGACTTTGTAAGGATAAATAAGCCCTCGGTTGATAAATTCGAAAGCATGGGGATGAAGATTTCTGAGCTAATGTGGATGATGATCCCAAGAGAGCCGAGTTTTGGCTCAAAACTCCATCAGGGTATTTGATGAGTTGTCCTGCACACCGGATAAGTGTTTAAGGTGTGCTATCTCGCTTCTGAGAGATTTTGCATACCATTGGTGGAATACACTTGTATCTGTAGTTTCGAGAAAAAGGGCCACTTGGGACATATTTCAAGAAGAGTTTCGAAAAAAGTAAATTAGCCAACGGTTCATCGACCAGAAACGTAAAGAATTTCTTGAGCTGAAATAGGGCCGTATGATAGTGACCGAATATGAGTGAGAATTTGTCAGACTAAGAAAATACGCTTGAGAGTGTGTTTTTATGGAGGCTATTATGTGCAAAATATTTGAGGATGGATTGAATGAAGATATTCATGTGTTAGTCGGGATCATAGAGCTGAAAGATTTTTTGGTATTGGTTGAACAGGCTTGTAAGGTCAAAGAATTGAACAAATATAAGAGGATAAATGATCTTGAAGTTAGAGACTCAAGGAAAAGATCGATGAGTAAGTCATTCCCATCTCAATCTAAGAAATCGAAAGAGATGTATTCCTGTTTGAATGTTTCAGCAGGGTATTCACACAGAGATCATGAGAAACAACATTTGAGTTTTAAATCTCAAGCTACTTCGATGGCAAATGTGGGTAATGTAAAGTCTAATAGGCTCGAATGTCAGTATTGTGGAAGAAGACATCCCGACAAATGTAGAATGAATTTTTGAGCTTCTTTTAAGTGTGGTTCTCAAGATCATTTTATCAAAGATTGTCTGGAGATGGCAGAGAAAGAGAAATTTCAGAGTGCAAGGCCTAGTAATACTGCTTTTAGAGGAAGACCCTAAGGAATACTGGAAATGGAGCCAATAGTAAAGGTGTGACGACAGAAATTGTGGTGAGATCCAAAGATCAAGCACCTGCTAGAGCCTATGCCATCCGTTCTCACGAAGAAGCGACATCTCCCAATGTTATTACTGGTACTTTTTCTCTTTATGATACTAACGTTATTGCATTAATTGACCTTGGATCTACTTATTCGTATGTTTGTTTGAATTTGGTAAATAATAAGAAATTTCCTGTTGAATTTACCGAATTTGTGATTAAGGTGTCAAACCCTTTAGGCAAGCATGCTTTAGTTGACAAAGTATGTAAGAAATGTCCTTCAATAATTAGAGGTCACTGTTTTTCGGCTGACTTGATGTTGTTGCCATTTGATGAGTTTGATGTCATTTTGAGTATGGATTGGCTGGCGTTGCATGATGCTATAGTAAATTGTAGACATAAAGTTATTGAATTGAAATGTGAAAATGGTGAAATTCCTCGGGTTGAATCAGATGAGTCAAATAGATTGCCTGTGGTGATTTCTTCAATTTCAGCTCAGAAATGTATAAGAAAAGGGTGTGAAGCTTACGTAGCCTATGTGTTAAACACGAAAGAGTCTAAATTGAAAATTGAATCAGTGCCGGTGGTGTGTGAATATTAGGATGTTTTTTCAGAGGATTTGCCACGATTGCCTCCAATTAGAGAAGTTGAGTTTGGTATTGAGTTAGTCCCTGTTGTTTCATCAATATCGATTGCTCTGTATAGGATGGCTTCGATTGAATTGAAAGAGTTAAAGACTCAGTTACAAGAATTGACAGATAAGGGTTTTGTGAGACCAAGTTATTCTTCCTGGGGTGCTCCAGTGTTGTTCGTAAAGAAGAAAGATGGGACTATGAGACTTTGTATAGATTACTGACAGGTCAATAAGGTAACCATTAAGAACAAGTATCCTTTCCTAAGGATTGATGATTTATTTGACCAACTGAAAGGAGCGACAGTGTTCTCAAAGATCGATTTGAGATCTGGTTGCTATCAATTGAGAGTAAAAGAGTAGGATGTGCCAAAAACTACTTTCAGAACAAGGTACGGACACTATGAATTTCTTGTCATGCCTTTTGGACTGATGAATGCTCCTTCAATTTTTATGGACCTAATGAATCGAATCATTAGACCGTACTTGGACAAGTTTGTAGTTGTTTTTATTAATGACATACTGATTTATTCTCATAATGAGTCTAAGCATGCCGAACACTTGAGAACTGTTTTGCAAACTTTGAGAGATAAGAAGTTGTATGCTAAGTTCAGAAAAGTAAGTTTTGGCTTCGAGAAGTCAGATTTTTAGGACATATTGTCTCAGGTGATGGTATTCGAGTTGATCCAAATAAGATTTCGACAATTGTTGATTGGAAACCACCAAGGAATGTATCTAAAGTTAAAAGCTTTTTGGGCTTAGCGGTTACTACCGCTGGTTTTTCAAAGGGTTTTTGATGATTGCTACCCCTATGACCAATTTGTTGCAAAAAGATGTTAAATTTGTATGGTCCAAAAAATGTCAACAAAGTTTTGAGAAGTTGAAGGCTTCATTGACTGAGGCACCGGTTTTAGCGCAACTTGAATCGAGAAAAGAGTTTGTGATTTATAGTAACACGTCACTGAATAGATTGGGGTGTGTGTTGATGCAAGAGGGCAAATTGATAGCATATGCCTCGAGACAATTGAAGCCACAAGAGAAGAATTACCCGACGCATGATTTGGAATTAGTCACTATTATGTTTGCTCTAAAAATTTGGAGACATCATTTGTACAGTGAGAAATTCCATGTTTTAACGGATCACAAGAGTTTGAAATATTTGATGACTCAAAAAGACTTAGATTTGCAGCAACGAAGATTTCTTGAGTTACTGAAAGATTATGAGTTGGTGATTGATTATCACCTGGGTACGGCGAATGTAGTCACAGATGCCCTAAGTAGAAAATCCTTGTTTGCCTTGAGAGAAATGAACACAAGGTTAACATTGTCCGATAATAATTCGATTATAGCTAAGTTGAGAGCTAGACCGTTATTTCTTCAGCAAATTTGTGAAGCTAAAAAATGTGACCGTGATTTGCAAGCTGAGAGATCTCATTGTGAATTGGTTAGTGATTTAGATTTTCATGTCAGATTCGATGATTGTTGAATGTTTCGAGGTAGAGTTTGTGTACTGAAAAATAATGAACTTATTCAGAAAACTCTTCATGAGGTGCATAATGGTTGTTTATCTGTGCATCCGGGTAGTACAAAAATGTATAACGATTTGAAGGCATTATACTGGTGGCCAGTTATGAAACGAGATATTTCAGAGTTTGTTTTGAGATGTTTGGTTTGTCAACAAGTGAAAGCCGAACACCAAGTACCTTCGGGTTTACTTTAGCCAATGATGGTACCCGAATGGAAATGGGACAGAATTACGATGGATTTCATAACTAGATTACCTCTGACTCCGAAAAAGAAAGATGTCGTTTGGGTCGTTGTTGATAGATTGACGAAATCAGCTCATTTTATTCTGGTATGTACCGATTATTTTCTTGATAAGTTAGTTGAGTTGTACATTTCTAAGATTGTAAGATTGCACGGGGTGCCTACTTCAATTATTTCGGATAGAGATCCGAGGTTCACTTCGAGATTTTGGAAGAAGCTACAAGTGGCTTTGGGTACAAAATTGAATTTAAGTACTACATTTCATCCATAGACTGACGGTCAATCCGAAAGGGTAATTCAGATACTTAAAGATATGCTTCGATGCTGTGTTCTAGAATTTGAGGGTAGTTGGGAAAAATATCTACCATTGGTCAAATTTTCCTATAACAACAGCCATCAATCGAGTATAAAAATCGCACCTTATGAGGCATTGTATTGCCTCAAGTGTTGAACACCTTTGTATTGGACCGAGCTTAACGTAAAACAGATTCACAGTGTTGATTTGGTTAAGGAAACCGAAGAGAAAGTAAAGGTAATCCGTGATTGCTTGAAAGCAGCTTCAGATCGACAAAAGTCATAGCGAATTTGAAAAGAAAAGAGATTAAGTTTCAAGTTGGGGATAAAGTATTTTTGAAAGTATCTCCATGGAAGAAGATTCTCAGATTTGGCCGTAAAGGCAAGTTGAGTCCACGTTTCATTGGGCCATATGAAGTTACTGAAAGAATAGGGCCAGTGGCATATCGGTTAGCTTTACCGATAGAGTTGGAAAGAATCCATAATGTGTTTCATGTGTCTATGCTGCGACGTTATCAATCATACCTTCACATGTGATTTCTCTGACAAAGGTTGAGATTTGACCTGATATGACTTATAGTGAAGAACCGATCAAGGTTTTGGCTCGAGAATTTGAACAGTTAAGAAAAAAGAGTATAGCCCTAGAAAGTTTTATGGCAACGACACGGAGTCGAAGAGGCTACATGGGAGCCTAAGGAAGCTATACAAAAATAGTACCCAAACCTATTCTCTGGTAAGATTTTCAGGGACGAAAATCCCTAAGAGGGGAGAGTTGTAACAGCTAGATTTTGGGCCCAGTAGGAATAGTGGTTTCGGGACCACAAATCTGACATAGAAAAGTTCATTTTTATTATATTTTTATGGTCTACAGATTCACGAGAATAATTTCTTGAAAATTTTGTTCAAAAATTTTTACGTTTGGACACTCAATTTAGTCAAAAGGACTAAATTGTAAAAAGTGCAAAAGTTGAGTTCTACATGCTAGAGATGTTTAATTGCTATGAAATTTTAAATAGAAGGTCCTTAGATGGTAATTAGACCATTTGTTAAGATAGTGGACAAAATTACACATGGTGAGTTAAAATTTCAAAGTTTTAAGTGAAGGGCATTTTGGTCATTTGGTAAATAAAAGAATAAAAAGAGAAAATCAAGCTAAAATCTTGTCCATTTTCTCCCTTAAGTGCCAAAAATTAGAAGAACACCATAGTTAGGGTTTTACTCAACTTTCAAGCTTGATTGTAAGTGCATCCTAGCTCTGTTTTTAATGCTCTTTATGTTTTTGAAGTCGTTATCATCCGATCTATCTATTTCTACCATTAATTTAAGGAAATATCAAGGTCTAGGGTTTGACTCATGTTGGATGTTTTTGTATTTTGATTTCTAATGGTAGGTTATTCATGTTTTATGTGTAATAAACAACTTTTGCTAAGTGGTTTTTGATGAAAATGTCAAAATGACCTATTTGTAAAAGTTATAAAATATGTAGTAAAAGTGTGTTTTAATGGAAATTGTGGACTGTTGTAGTTATAAAAATGGTTCGGCTAGGCTTGTACATTAAATAAATTGCACACGTTTCATTTTAAGAGCTTAGGGGCAAAAATGTAAATATGTTAAAGTTAGGGGCAAAATGAAATTTTCCATAATGTGATTTTTGGACTGAATTGAATAATGTGAATAATTAATGAGTTAAATTTTCTATTATAGATTAAGAGAAACGAGGTTCGGACCTAGACCGGGGGAAAAATAAATTATTTGACGATTAGGTCCCATTCCTACTATTTTTCTACCGAGGTAAGTTTGTATGTAAATAATGCATTGTTAATTATGCTTTAATTGCTTTATCATTATATGAATTGTGATTTTCTCTTGAATGAAATCGAAAAAGTTCGACAAATGAGAAATCCTAGTTGAACCTTAGGAATAGGTTGGATACAAATGTCATGACATTAGGGTTAGTTGAGATTACGTGTAAGACCATATCTAGGATATGGCATCGATATGAGATTTCGTGTAAGACCATAGCTAGGCTATTGGCATCGATATGAAATTCCATGTAAGACCATATATGAGATATGGCATTGATATAGTACTATGTGTGTGAAATTTCCCGAGTATCCTTTAGTATTCCAAGTGATTCAATGGGAAACTTAACGACAAAGTTTAAGTTGTGAAAGACTATGGTATGATGTGAAAGATTATGGTAAGCTGCAAGTTGGTACAGGTATGTACATAAAACTCATGCTTAATGAGCTCGATATGTTATGAAACCTTGGATTGGTTTGATTGAGTAAGTTATGATGTTAAGATTTTAATAACATCTATGCTAAGCTTGATTATGATTTCACAATGACATTTATGTTAATTTACTTTATGTTAAATACATGTTAAAGTGTGCATGATGCTTATTATTTGCATAGGAACTTACTAAGCTTTAAAGTTTACTCCCTTTTCTTTTCCTTCGTATTATAGTGCCACCAAGCCAGCTCGGGGGTCAGAGACTGTTAGAGATCCATTCACACTATCAAATTATCATTTTGGGTACTTATGATTACATTATTTTGAGTTATGGCATGTATAGGGACTTGGTCTTTTTGTTATGTGTCGTAGTTGATTTGGCCAAAAGTGTTGGCTTAAGTTAGTTGATAATTCATTTTGTAAATGGCCATTGAAATTGGCTAATATTGGTTAAGTATATATGCATCTGATGATGTCTTTCATGGATGTGGATTTTGCATGGTTTGAGATGCGATGTTTGTATGTGATAAATGATAGTATGTAAATGATATGTGGATGGCTTGTGTATGGCTGATTGGGTTGAAAGTATATGTTGCTGGTGTGTGTCTAGGCTGTGTCGACACACGCTACCCCACGGGCATGTGTTTGACCATGTGTCCCTGACCTTAATTATTGCAAAACAAGATGCTCAGAATGAGCACATGGGCAGAGACACGGGCGTGTTTCTCAGCCATGTAGATAGTACGGCCTCGAACACGGGTGTGCCACGCCGTGTGAAGTCTGCACCTATTTATGAAAAATTATAAAAATTTAAATGATCTCACGACCTAAGCACATGGGCGTATGACTTGGCCGTATTACCTCAATTTGATGATAACATCATAAACAGAATGCTCTTTAATTTGAACACGGCCTGAAGCACAGGCGTGTCCCGAACCCACACCGGCGTGTGACCCCTTTTTATGAAAATTTTTCTAAGTTCTCCAAAAGTTTGAAAGTTCTCAGTTTAGTCTGAACAACTTCCAATGAATATTTTGGGCCTTGTAGGCTCATTTTAGGGACGATATGAATGTTTTTGAAAAGTTTTAAATTTTAGTGGAAGTTAATGTCTCAATTTTGAATGTTTGCTTGTGAATAAGTCTGGTAATATCTCGTGCCCTATTTCGCATCGAATATAGGTAAGGGGTGTTGCAGACCAGCTTGATAAGAGAGTCACGCATGTCCCGACAATCTTGGCTGAAACCTTTAGATCTTTGAGTGCATGCCGAAGAGCGGGCGAAGGAAGCTTCATTGGGTGTGCACAACTCTTGTTAGCATGGTTCCATAGCCACTTTTGGAGGGTAGAGAAGGTTTCTTATCGACTATTTTTTGAGAACTATTCTCCATTGAAAAAATTAGAGGCTACTCCAAGGTAAGATGATATTTCGGAAGAAAAATGGATGGCGATTCTCCAAAATCTCCAAGACGAAGACGTTGAATGGAGGGCTCTTTGGATGATCCTCGATGAGATTTTGTACTGGTGTAGAAACTTTGACTCGCTCCCTCTACTTAGGATATGGGGAGCTGTTGGATATGCTCCTTTGCTTGTTTCAGGCAGACTAGATCGAGACAGTTCATATCAGCAATGCAAGGCCTAGCCCAGTGTAAGTTTTCGTATAAGGGCGATAATTACAAGAAAAAGGTTTAAGAAATATCTAACGCTTGGAACCAAACCCGCAGAATGAAAAGATTTACCGTAAATCCGATGATGACCCCTGAATATGATGGGTGGTGGGGTAAAAGAGTTAATGACAACATCCCTATACCAAGTCAAGAAAGCATTTGACCATTGGAAGAACACCTGCAAGTGATTCCATCTGAGCTAGAAATCATTAAGCAAGATTTTGAAAAGAGGAATTTGGAGCTAGGAAAAAAGAAAGAACAATTGGAGGAGGAAAAGATGCAACTAGGGTTAGATGTTGATGTCCAAAAGTTAGAAGCCAAGAAATTGAGAAAATGAAAGAACAAGGCTGAGGAAGACTTGGACAGTCTAGAAATAGATTATAAGAAGTTATGCTTGTCGATGAGGACTGTCGGGCTAGGAAAATATTAGAAAAATGGCGGTAAGAGATCAAAGAAGAAAAGATTAAAGCCGATCGATGGGAAAGGAAGTTTCAAGATTCTCAAGTTCACGAAGAGGCTCTAGAATGGAGTTTGTCAGAAATTCGAAGTGAAAAGATTGGATTAAAAGCCCGAGTGGCAGAGCTAGAAAAGTCACTTCATCAGTATCGTAGTCGTAACTCCACAATTGAGTTGAAAGCGAGCCTAAACAAGATTGAAGAGCTAAAAGGAAAAATAGAAAAGCTCGAAACTGTAGTACAAAATTGTGAACTCTGAGTTGAACTCCTTGAAGCAAACAATGAGCATTGGAAAGAGCAACTCAACCATTCTCAAGGTCAGGTCAGGGATAGAGACAATATCATGGGTGAAGCCGTAGCTCAAATACGAGAGGTGGTCGATTATTTGCAAACCCTAGCAGTTCAGGCTGACGGCTAAGCTTAAAGTATGAATCAGAATCGGATCGGGGTCGAGAGTTAGCCTAGCTTCTTAGGAAGGTTAAGACTTTGAGTATTACGACAAAGCCGTATATGTAATCTATTTTATATAAATAAATTTGTTTTCTAGTAAAGTTATTCTAATAGAATTGAATCAGAGTCAATGCCTCTTTTTGCATTCATTTCATGCATTTGCATACATTGCATCATATGCATTAAATTTCACAAAAAGACCCTAATTAATCGAAATTATGACAGTTAACTTGGAAACCAACAAGAGCCAACCAACTGAATATCGTTACAGTACTAGCGCCAAAACCAAAGTAATGTATCAAAGGTTAGAAAGGCTAGAACAAATTCAAAAGGAAATGCAAGACCAGTTGCAAGCGCAGCTGCAAGAACAATTAGTGAAAGTATAACAAGAGATAAGGGATCAAATATAAGAATCACAAAGAAGTATGGTAAGCCAATTGACGCAATTGCTGGCTGGAGGACTTGAAAAAGGGAAGAGCACT
The DNA here is from genome assembly GCA_025506655.1 of Gossypium rotundifolium. Lineage (NCBI taxonomy): Eukaryota > Viridiplantae > Streptophyta > Magnoliopsida > Malvales > Malvaceae > Gossypium > Gossypium rotundifolium. Next base: position 165,995,544 of record CP106725.1, read on the forward strand.
GTGGTCAACTTAGGGGATGAAAATAAGGACCCTATCTACCCCCAAGTTTTGCCCTGATTAACGCCTAGCGCACAACCAGAGGCGTACCCACGAAGGGTACTTGTTACTATCAGACCCCAACAATATTAGGCTGGTACCTCGGCACCAACGAACTACCTAAGGGATTCAGGCTCCAATCCAGGGTATAATCTAACCAATCCTGTTGTTCTTGATCTAGATGATATGGCAGAAATAGAAAAAGAAAGAGTGGAACTGCCAAACAACTTGAAGATCAGTGTAGATGGTTAGAAGAAAAATTCAAAGTAATGGAAAACGCTGGTTATCAGTGCAAAATTGATGCTAAGGACTTGAGTTTGGTCCAAAATCTAGTGCTCCTCCAAAGTTCAAAACTCTAGAGTTTGAAAAGTATAACGGGACTAGCTACCTTGAAGCTCACATCACGATGTTCTATCGAAGAATAATAGGACACATTAATAATGACCAATTATTAATTCATTGCTTCCAAAACAGTCTAATCAAGTCAGCAGCCAAATGGTATAACCAAATGAGCCGTGCCAAAATCAATTCATGGAAAGACTTGGCACAAGCTTTTATGAAGCAATATAGTTATGTGACGGACATGACACTCGACAAGATCACGTTGCAGAATATGGAGAAGAAGCAAAGTGAGAGCTTCAGGTAATATGCCCAAAGATGGAGAGAGGTGGTAACGCAAGTCCAGCCACCTCTTTTGGAGAAAGAAACCACAATACTTTTCATCAATACTCTGAAAGCCCCGTTCATCAACCATATGTTGGGAAGCACTACCAAGAGCTTCTCAGATATAGTAATGACTAGCGAAATGATTGAAAACACAGTGAGAAGGGACATGAAAGATCAACCTCAAGAAAGAAGGGACATGAAGTGAATAACGCGAGCTTATATAATAAAGGGTATTCCAAACCGATCACTAAGCTAACCAAGAGCCATAACTACCAGCCATCAGGGCCCCCAAGGCAAGAATCTAACTTAAAGCAGAACACAGAAAGACTCTAGTTCACACCTATCCCGATGACATATAAGGAGCTGTATCAGAGTTTTTTCGATGCACATATGGTATCCCCATTCTTGAAATGATATGATGCGAATGCTCAATGCGAATACCACGCTGGAATAACGGGACACTCAATTGAGAACTGCACCGTGTTTAAATAGTTGGAATATCGGGACCTAATATGACAGGAAATCCATTACCCAGCCATTCAGATCAAGGGGTAAATGCGATAATAGAAAGTAGAGGAAGGAAAACTAAAACTAATGTTGTAGAAGTAAAAACCCTACTGAAATAGGTTTTGAAAGAAATGATAGATAAAGGAGTAATCATGCAAGATTCTGAGGATAGACCCAAAGGGATGAGGAGCTACTATGAGTTCCATACTGAAGAAGGTCATGAGATCCAAGAGTGCACTAAATTCAGAGCTTTAGTACAAAGTCTGATGGATAATAAGGAAATTGACTTTTATGAGGAGGTCAAGGGCTTAGAAGAAGGAGATGTATGCGCCTTAGAGAAAGGATCGATGGATAAGGTCCATAAGGTCAACCACCCGGTGGTGATTATTTCACGACCAAGAAATAATGAAGTGGGAGCACAAATTGCATCGAGAGTCATAATTCAGAAACTCATGGCTTTTCCCTATAAGGACGAAAAAGGGTTTCATAAAACTATGAATGCAACGTGATGATCCCGGGAGAGGAGAACCCAGTTAGCACATCAGAAGAAGGCCAGGATGTGGGTTTCTATACGCTTAGTGGAAAGTGCTATGATCCATCAAATGCAAGAGTTGAGCCCGTAAAAGGAAAAGCCTTGGCGATTGAACAAAAGAAAGAAAAGACGGCCAGACTTGAATCACCTATTAATGATCCGATAACTGAGAAAGAGGCCAAAGAATTCTTGAAATTCTTAAAGCATAGCGAGTATAGTATTGTAGAACAGCTACACAAACAACCAGCTCGCATATCAGTGCTAGCTTTACTCTTAAGCTCAGAGACTCATCGTAGTGCGTTGATGAAGGTGCTGATTGAAACTTATGTTGCTAATGATATCTCTGTGAACAAGCTGGACTGCCTAGTTAATAATATAAGTGACGACAATTTCATCTTTTTCAATGATGATGAAATACCGCCGGGAGGCATGGGATCTACAAAGGCTCTGTACATCACCACCCACTGCAAAGGATATACATTGCTAGGGGTCTTAATTGATAATGGATCTGTGCTAAATGTCTCACCCTTATCCATATTGAATAGGTTGTCTGTGGATAGGTCTCATATGAAGACGTACCAAAACATAGTGAGAGCATTCGATGGTACCAAAAGGAGGGTGATGGGAAGGATTGAGATACCTCTTTTGATTGGTCCAAACACGTACGAGGTAGATTTCTGGATGGACATCAAGCCTTCTTACAATTGCTTGTTGGGGAGGCCTTGGATTCACTCAGCAGGGGTAGTACTGTCATCATTGCACCAAAAGCTAAAGTTGGTAACAAAGGGTCGACTAGTAACGATAAACGCGGAAGAATATATTATTGCATCCGTAACCAGTGAGGCACCATACATAGGGGAAGACAATGAAGCGATAGAATGTTCCTTTCGATCACTAGAATTTATGAATACAACCTTCATTGTCGAAGGAAACAAGGTCTTGATACCCAAATATCCAAAACCATAAGGATGGACCTACAACTGACGGTTGGGAAATGAGCCTTGCTTGGAAGGGGACTTGGGAAATACCTCCAAGGGAAGGTCGTGGCACCCATGCTAATGGACAAACGAGACCGCTTTGGCTTAGGATACAAGCCAAATGGGAGGCAAAAGAAGAAAAAGCTAGAGAAGAACCAAGAAAGGAGAAGAGCACGACTGAGTGAGGAAGAGGTCAAGTGGGACCCAATAACCTTTCCCCATATATCCAGAATTTTCGTGTCGGAGGAACTATTCACCCTGACCAGAAGATGTCAAGAAAAGAAACCATAGAAGAAATGTTGGGAAATCTAAACATCAATGCCATATCCGAAGAAGGAATTGGGACAGAAAATTTATCAAGCATCTGCCCCTATGTACCTAGAAGTGTTCTGAACAATTGGACTGCAGAAAAGATTCCTGTAGTTTTTAGAGCTAATTTAGATTTATATTCAAAACACGCTTATTGCTCTAATCTTAGGAACAATGAGAATAATTTTGTGAAATAGGCTTATGTCCAACATCTTAATTTCAATACTATGCATCTTTGCGTATCATCTTGAGCAAATATTATTTTATTTTTTATTTCATTTATAATCATACCATACAAAAAATTATTCTTAGATCCTTTTGTTATTTGGATTTTCATTCATTCTTATAATAGGTCTCTAGATATCAATGATATAAGCGATGCTGCTACTGACTCAGAGTCTCCTTTTGAGCAAGATATGTGTATAGAGGATTCTCAGGATTTTGAAGATGATCGAGACTGTAACCTATCTCTTAATTTTTTGAGGATGGTAGAATAAGATAAGAAACAAATCCTTCCTTACAAAGAGTCAGTCGAAATTATGAGCTTAGAAGAGGAAAAAGAGGTGAAGATTGGAGCTTGTATTACCGTAGAGACAAAGCGGGACCTCATTGAGTTACTCTAAAAATTCAAGGATGTCTTTGCACAGTCATATCAAGACATGATTGGGTTAAGTACTGATATCGTGGTACACCGAATCCCTATAAAGGAATAGTGTAAGCCAGTTCAACAGAAGCTTCGAAGGATGAGGCTCGATGTTTTGCTAAAAATAAAAGAGGAAGTCAAGAAACAATTAAATGCTGGTTTCTTACATGTGGTTAAATACTTAGAATGGGTAGCCAATACCATTCTCGTCCCTAAAAAAGATGGAAAAGTACGGATGTTCATAGACTATAGGGATTTGAATAAAGCCAGCTCGAAAGACAATTTCCCATTGCCATATATCGACACTTTAGTGAACAAGACGGCAAGTTACTCACTGTTCCCCTTCATGGATGGTTTCTTGGGATACAACCAGATAAAAATGCATCCTGAAGACATGGAGAAGACCACATTCGTAACGATGTAGGAATATTTTGCTGTAAGGTGATGCTATTTGGACTGAAAAATGCGGGAGCAACGTATCAAAAAGCAATGGTAACTTTGTTTCATGATATGATGCATAAAGAAATCGAGGTTTATGTTGACGATATGATTGGAAAGTCTTGAATAGAAAAGGAGCATATACAAGTCCTAAGGAAATTGTTCTTGAGGTTGAGAAAATTTTAGCTAAAGTTCAATCCAGCAAAATGTACCTTTGGGGCTAGGTCAAAAAATTGCTAGGATTTGTAGTCAGTGAAAAGGGGATCGAGATCGAACCAGATAAAGTTAAGGCTATACAGAAGTTACCTTCACCACGCACTCAAAAATAGGTTCGAGGTTTCCTAGGAAGACTAAATTATATCGCCCGGTACATTTCACAACTAACTGAGAAATGCGACCCCATATTTAGTCTCCTTAAGAAACGTAATCCAGACATTTGGGATAAGAAGTGCCAGAATACTTTTGGCAAGGTTAAACATTACTTTTCCAATGTCCCAGTACTGATGCCTCCCAGTCCAGATAGGCCGCTAATACTGTACTTGGCAGTATTCGGGAATACCATGGGATGCATGCTTGGTTAACATGATAAGTCTGGAAGAAAAGAAAGAGCAATATATTATCTCAGTAAGAAATTCACTTAATGTGAGATAATATATTCGCCAATTAAAAAGTTATGTTGTACCTTGATCTGGACAACCCGAAGATTGAGCCAGTATATGTTATACCACACAACTTGGCTTGTCTCAAAACTGGACCCTCTAAAGTACATTCTGGGTTGACTGCTTTGAATGGAAGAATGGCCCGGTGGCAAATTCTGTTCTCTCCGAATTTGATATAGTCTATGTGAATTAGAAGGCTATAAAAGGGAGCGCAATAGCATATTTTCTGGCCAGTAGAGCTCTAGAATATCATGAGCCTTTGAACTTCGATTTCTTGAATGATAATCTAATGTATGTTGCAACCAGTAAAGAAGTATCTCAAGAAGGCTGTGGGTAATGGAATCAGGGAAATCCTAGTATCCCCAAACGAAGATCATTATCCCTTTACTAGTAATTGGATTTTGATTGCATGAACAATATGGCAGAATACGGAGCATACATCATTGGTATCCGTGCAGCCATAGAACACAAGATTAAAGTGCTAGAGGTATATAGGGATTCTGCATTAGTGATCTATCAACTCAAAGGTGAATGAGAGATGAGAGATCCCAAATTGACCAATTATAGAATGCTGGTTCTTGAATTAGTTAAAGAGTTTGATGACATCACCTTATGTTACCTTCCACGAGACGAAAATCAGATGGCTGATGCTTTGGCTACTTTAGCTTCCATGATCAAAGTGAATAAACAAGAGGATGTAAAACCTATCCAGATGAGTATTTATGAGGCTCCGAATCATTGTTACAACATCGAAGAAAAAGAAGAAAATAATGATCACCCTTGGTACCACGATATACTGCGACATATGAAGAATCGTTAATACCCTGACCAAGCAACTAAGAATGATAAAAGGACGTTGAGAAGATTGGCCAATGACTATGTCTTAGATGGGAAGATCCTATATAAAAGAAGAAATGACAAGGTGCTAGTGAGATGTATAGACGCTGTCGGTGCTAAGGAAATCTTGGAAGAAGTCCACGAGGGTGTCTGTGAAACACATGCCAATGATTTTACAATGGCTATGCAAATCATGAGATTCGGGTATTATTGGTCCACCATGGAAGGAGATTGCATCAGTTATACCAAGAAATGCCATAAGTGTCAAATTTATGGAGATAAAATTCATATGCCTCCTTCACCTCTTCATGTCATGACTTCTCTATGGCCTTTCTCTATGTGAGGCATGGATGTCATTGGGCCGATATCACCAAAAGTTTCTAATAGGAATTTATTCATCTTTGTGGTCATCGATTACTTCACCATGTGGGTATAGGCCACTTTTTACGCTAATGTCACGAAGTCAAAATTAGTAAATTCTTGAAGAAAGAGATCATATGTCAGTATGGAATGCCAGAAAGGATCATATCTGATAATGCATTGAATTTAAACAACAATACGATAGTGGAGGTCTGTAGTCAATTCAAGATCAAACACCATAACTCGTTGCCATATCGCCCAAAAATGAATGGTGTGGTGGAGACAGCCAATAAGAACATCAAGAAGATCGTAGGGAAAATGATTGAGACTTATAAAGATTGGCATAAGAAGTTACCATTTGCTCTATATGCTTATCAAACGTCTGTCAGGACCTCCACCAAGGCAATGCCTTTCTCTTTGGTTTATGGAATGGAGGCGATTTTACCCATTAAAGTTAAGATTCCTTCTCTCTGGGTTTTGGCAGAATTGAAGTTGGATAAAGTAGAATGGATCCAATCCCGATATGATCAGCTAAACTTGATTGAAGAAAAATGGTTAAAAGCCATCCGTCATGGTTTGATGTACCAAAAGCGAATGATGTGAGCTTACAACAAAAAAGTTTGTCCCAGATAATTCCAAAAGGGGGACCTAGTATTGAAAAAGATCATTCTTATACAAAAGGACTTTAGAGAAAAGTGGATGTCAAACTGGGAAAGACTTTATGTCGTGAAGAAAGCCTTTTCTGGAGGAGCATTGATTTTGGCTGAAATGGATGATAGAGATTTGCCTAACCCTGTGAACTTGGATTCAGTCAAGAAATAATTCATCTAAAAAAAAAAATAAAGAAGAAGAGAGGCCAAGGCGAAAACCCGTAAAGGGTGCCTTGAGACCAAAGGGGTTTTGAGTTGAAAACCCAAAAAAAGGCGGCTCAAATTTTGATTTAGCTGGTCTTTTTGGATGATCAGCCACACTGGAACTGAGACACGGCCCAGACTCAAAAGGAAGAATGTTACGTCTTAAGGCATCAATGAAGTACTCTGGATCTCCTAAACACATATCAGGCTCAAAATGGTGCTTAAGAAGTTTGTGCGAAAAAGCTTATGCTGTGATATTTGGGGCACCTAATTTCATCTTACTCATTTTGTATTTTAGTAACGTTTAATCCATTCATTCTGAGCCTTGCTCCTAATAAATTTCAATCTTGTCCATTGTTATAATCTTTTTCAAGCATTTTTACTTTGAAATAACGATTAATGGACTAACAATATTCAAGAAAAATGATTTTTGCATATTGATCTGAAAGGTTTCTAAATAGTACAAGGACCTGAAACAGGATCACTAGTCAAAACTAACCAAAATTTAAGATTTGGAAACATTTGGGAATGGATTTTGATTATTTCTTCGGGTTGTCTGTCAAAGATACCAGCTGAACAAGAAGGTAGGGTAATGCGTCAGTGATAGAACCTTGATGAACAACGAGCAATATCAACCTAAGCATTAAAAGGGGTTATTCTCAAAAATGTCATTTTGCATTCATTCTAATATCATTCATACACATCTAGTTAGGAGCATTTGATTTATTCTGATCATGACACCCTAATCATTTGGCATAAATATAGGCATATGAAATGGATTCTACAGGTTATGTTCCCTAGAAAATGGTGTAACAGATCAGTGAAACCACAAATCCTATACCCCGAAGTTATAATGGGATAGATTGAAGTCATCTTGGTGAATCTTATCTCCCTAAAGTTGTAATGGAGCAGATTAAAGTTACAGATCTTATCTCCCGAATTTACAGTGGAATAGACTAAAGATCGAAGATATCAAATCTTATCTCTCTGAACTTACAGTAGAGTAGATTAAATCTATAAACCTTACCTCCCTGAAGTTGCAGTGGAGTAGGTTGAAGTTATAAGTCTTATCTTCCAGAAGTTGCAGTGGAGCAAACTGAAGATAGCGAATCTTATTTCCCTAAAGTCTGCAGTGGAACAGATTAAAGCTGCAAATTACAAGTCTTATCTCCTTGAAGTTGCAATGGAGCAGACTGAAGATAGCAAATCTTAATTCCCTAAAGTTGTAGTGGAACAGATTAAAGCTATAAACCTTATCTCCCTGAAGTTGTAGTGGAGCAGGATGAAGTTACAAGTCTTATCTCACTGAAGTTGCAGTGGAGTAGACTGAAGATAGCGAATCTTATTTCCTTAAAGTTGCAGTGGAGCAGGTTGAAGATAGCTAGTCTTATCTCCCTGAAGTTGCAGTGGAGTAGGTTGAAGATAGCTAGCCTTATCTCCCTGAAGTTGCAGTGGAATAGACTAAAGCTACAAGATAGCAAATCTTATCTCTCTGAAGTTGCAGTAGAGTAGATTAAAGCTAGTCTTATCTCTCTAAAGTTGTAGTGGAATAGACTAAAGCTATAAGATAGCAAATCTTATCTCCCTAAAGTTGCAATAAAGTAAATTAAAGCTACAAATCTTATCTCCCTAGAGTTGCAGTGGAGTAGATTGAAATTACAATTCTTATACCCCTAAAGCTGTAGTGGGTTGGAATGCGGCTACTTGAAGAAGATAAGCACCCAAAGAAGTTGAGATTTGGCAAGACTAGATAAAATTGGCCCTTTTTGAAGTATTTGCTACATTCCTGTTACACGGTAATGAGCAAAGAGGGTAGTTGTAATGGGCCAATTTTATCCGGGCCCAAACCCAAACAAACAAAAAATAAATGAAAATTCCAAAATATTAAAAGTCCAGTCCAGTTACAATACTAGCCTAAATTGTAGGCCCAAAATTACAAACCCTAACATTGATACCAAAAACCTAACGCCCAACAAGCCCAAAACCTAAACTATTTTTAGTAAAAAAAAAAAGAACAGAAACCCTAGCCGCCGCACCCTAAATCCCTAATCTTTGCCATCGCCACTTCTCGACCTGCTCCACCAACTGCTCCTTCAAAGAAGGAAGAATACAAAATATGTAGAAATTGGCTATAAAAGCAGAATCTAAATGTATTTGAAAGGACTTTTTTTGGGGGGGGGGGAAGAAAAAAATACAAGAAATCAACAACAAGAGGTGATTTTTTCTTTTTTTGAATATAAATACAAATATATATATATATATTAACTGAATATAAAGAGAAGAAAGTTCGAAGCTTTTTACCTTTTTTTGGTCGGTGATCACCAGATCTGGGTTCGAGAGACCGAGAGAAAAAAACAGGGGGAAATTTTGAATTTTCTGGCCACCTTGGACGGCCGCCGCCGCCTCAATCCATGGTTACGTCGATGGCCGGACCTTATGTCATTTCAGAGAAAAAAAAGGGATTTTTTTAAAGCTGTTAAATTGAATATTTTTTGGAGTTATTTTTACTTAAAAGGGGGCTAAAACGACGTCGTTTCAGCTTGGGACCTTAGACCCCAAAACAACGTTGTTTGAGAGGCCGACCCTATCCGACCCGACTCGCCCGACCTAGGATCCGCATGTTTTTTTAAGGGCATATCCACGCTTTCAGTCCTTCCGATCCTTTTAGTTATTTTATTTAGATCCCAATTCCATTTTTTCTTTAAGAAATTATACTATTTAATTTTTTGCTTGTGTCAATTTAGTCCTCAATCTGTTGCCCTTCAAGGGACATGTGTCCCAAGGATTTGGGATAATTTCCTTTAGTCCCTATTTCTTTTCGCGTGCTTCATTTTAATCCTTTATTCTAAACACGCGGATTTTTTTTAAATTTATACCCTTATTTTTATTTTGATTTCAATTCGATCCTTGGTTTATTTAACTTTAATTTTTTTTTTTTGTTTCCTAGGAGATCTTACAAACTGCTTTTTTATTTTATTTATTTATTTACTTTTTTCTCTTAAAATCAAATTGTTTATACTTTTTTTATTTGTGCATTTTGGGCCTTTTTGTTTTGTTAATGGGTTTGTATTTTGGTCTATTATTATTTTTTTGGGTTTGTTGTTTGATTGTTGGGCCTCGCAAATTTGGGCCGCTCATACCGCTTCCTCTTTGCTCATTGTCGGCAACGGGAATAGAGCAAAGACATAAAGAGGGACCAAATTTGCCTTGCATTGAGTCCGACTTCTTTGGTGCTTTTCTTCTTCATGTAGCCTTTTCGATGGCAATAGACAATCTTCAACCTATTCCATCGCTGGTTGATGGCAATAGGACAATCTTTAACCTATTCCATCACTGATGGTAATAGGAAAATCTTCAACCTATTCCATCACCGGGTTGGTGGTAATAGGACAATCTTCAACCTATTCCATCACCGGGTTGATGGTAATAGGACAATCTCGACCTATTCCATTTGTAGAAGCCTTCAGTAATAAGGGACTCGCTTCAGGGGCTTGTGTCAATAAACGACAAGTACCGTCAAATAGTCGACTTAGATATGCTCTTTTTCGTCCGAGACTTGGCAATCATATTCGACGTAAACCTCAATCTCTTGTGCATCATGTCATGGAATAGGGTCACCATTCTCGATATGTTGCTCCACCTGAGAGCTCTACTAGCGAAAATCGCTATTGCACTCCCTTTATCGCTTTCTCGTTTACATAAACTATGTCAAACTCAAAGTAAAATTGCCATCGGGCCATCCGTCCATTCAGTAGTTGACTCCATTAGATATTTCGCGGGTCTAGCTTGAGATGAGCTGTGTCGTATGATACAACATGTAACGCCTCTCCGAAAGTTGTCCGCACCAAAGCAACATATTTTATCAATCGAGTACCTTGTTTCACACTCGGTGAACTTTTGCTAAGGTAGTATATTGCTTTTCTTTCTTTCCGATTCATCATGCCGCTTAGAGTACACATCCCATTGAATTATCAAGTACCGCCAAATAGGATTAAAGGCTTCTTCGGATTAGGCGGTGTCAATTTGGAGGATTGGACAGTATCGCTTACTTTGTCGGTCTCGACATTCCTCGTCCCACACACAGGTTGTGTTTTTTAAGAAGACGAATATGGGATCACATTTCTCTGGCCAGAAATGAACCGAGCAATGTAATTTAATCTTCCTAAGAAACTCGAACTTTTTTTGCATAAGGCGGAGGCAATTGTATAGCCTTGACTTTGTCCGGTCAACCTCAATCCCTTTTCATCGACTATAAATCCTAGCAGCTTCGACTCGCTCCAAAGGTACACTTCGGCCGTTAAGCTTCGATTGGACTTTCCTCAACCTCAAAAATAATTTCCTTAAGACTTGGATATGCTCTTCGTCCGAGACTTGGCAATCATATCATCGACGTAAACCTCAATCTCCTTGTGCATCATGTCATGGAATAGGGTCACCATGGCTCTCGATATGTTGCTCCGCATTCTTCAACCCAAATGGCATTACCTTATAGCAAAAGGTTCCCATATGGTTATGAATGTGGTTTTATTCATGTCTTCGGAAGCATCTTTATATCTTGAGAAGCCATCCATGAACGACCCGCAGATTATCCACTAAGGTGTCGATATGAGGTAATGGAAAGTTGTCTTCGGGCTAGCCTTGTTTAGATCTCGTAGTCCACACATTCGCATTTTCCCATCAGGGACGGGACATATACCCATTCTCGAGTACTTAACCACTTGTGCCTCACACAAATCAAAGCTTTCTGACCTCTTCTTTTATTTTTAGTAAAACGTCTGCCTCATCCTCCAAGTTTCAATGGCTTGTATTCTTCTTTTATGGGCAAATGGAGTAACTTAAGGTCTTGCTTTGTCTCTGCGGTGATACTAGCTCCAATCTTCACTTCTTTCTTTTCTTGCCCATTTCCTAGGTTCACTATTTCCATCGATTCTTTGTGAGGTATGATTTGTTTCTCCTCTTGTTCTACCATCCTTAACAGTCAGAGCTAAATCACGCCTTGGTTATTTCCAAAATCCGAAAATCTTTCGCACCCATATCTTGCCAAAAGGACATTACGAGTCATTGGTACGTTACTTAAATCATTGATATCCTGAGACTGTTATGGAAATGAATAAAGGCCATAGAATCATAGAATCTTGGCATGTTTATTGGTATGATAAATGAAGAATAGAAATGTTTAGAAGAATATTTAAGGAAAGAATAATGAATGAATGAAATGAACCTCAAAAGATAGCGGAGATGTATTTCATTGAAAATAACGATGGCTTATACAAATTCATGTTTCATTAAAGGGGTTCTTATTGCTTCTAGACTTAAAGCAATAAGTGTGTTCCAGTATATTACTCGAATGAGTTCTAAAGGCTATAGGAATCTTCCTCATCCAATTGTTTAGAACGCCATCTACTCATGGGGGCGGATCCCATTCTCGATTTTCTTCCTCAATTTTCCTCGATATAGCATTGACATGCACGATCTCGTATTTCCTATACAAAGGTCTCACGAATATGAGGAATTATCATCGGTTGCCATTTCATCTCATCTCCCCGACGTGTCTTTCTTCTTTCTTGTTTCTTTTCCGACTCTTCTTTTTGTTTTATGCTTTGTTTGAATCCTAGACCAAGAAGTCTCGCTTTTCTTTTAGTCTTGGGACCTTGATTTCTCCTGGAGGTACCTTCCAAGTCCTTTCCCTAATAGCTCCATTCTCGCCATCGTAGACCCATTTTCATGGTTTTGATAATTGCAGATCGACCTTATTCCCCATGACGAATGTTGCGTTGATTCAAAGAATGAAGGAACCGCTACGATGATGTCCTCTTCAAAGATTTATGGTTACTAGACGCCCTCCGAGATTAATTTCAACTTTTGGTGCATGATGAGAATCGCTTCGCCGAAAGTGTATCCAAGGTCTCCCAAATAGCGCTTATAAGACTACTGGATATCCATCACAATAAAGTCCACCCATATGTGCCTCGGTCCGATTAAAAGAGGTGCTGATCCTTCCCATGACTTTCCTCTCTGCCCATCAATGCCCTTACTATGTTGTGGTAGGCCTTCATATGAGAACTATCAACGTAATCGATTCTGTCGATAGTGGTAGAACATTGAGCTGATCCATTATCAACTAGTACCCCTGGTAATTACCCCTTGCATCGCGTGGTAATGTGGAGCCTTGATGGAACCCGCACCTCCGGAAGAATCTCATCATCGTTAAAGAAAATGAAGTTATCGCACTTATGTGCTAACAGCGATCCATCTTGTTAACTGTTATATCATTTGCAACATAAGTTTCATTCAATACCTTCAAGCATGGTGCCGAACTTAATAGTAAATCTAGCATCGATATACGAGCACCTCTTAATAATCGTATTCACTATGCTTCAAAAACTTTAAGAATTCCTAGCTTCCCCTTCAACGCTCGTTTATATGTGTCTCTTGCTTGGCCCTTTTTCTTTCTTTGTTCGCCCATCAAGTTTTTCCCTTTTGAGTGTTCGTGTGTTTGACAAGTCAGCGCCCACCGCGCATGGAGCTTCTTCTTGGTTTTCTTGTAGTGTTGGGCGAATCTCCCTATCGTGAATCGCCACATTACGCTTATAGTTCCGGGGACCTTCTTGTCATCTTTATATGAAAAGGTTGCGTGTTTTGATCATGATCTTATACCCCGGCTCTCTTTCGTTGACGGACCTCCTTTCGTGAATTGTCATGTTGCGCGATGACCCCTGGAGTCTTTTGGTTGTCTTTCGATGAAAAAGTAGGCTTTGAATCATTTATTTTACTCCGCCTTTTGATCGGGAGATGGTGACTAGAGGATAGCTTGCCCGAGGCTTCGACTCATTCTCCAACGTGCGACGTTACCCTCTTTCCGCCTTCATTGCTTTCAAAGAATTCTAACTCTTTATTGTCCATCATCAGACAAGATTCGAACTCGGTGCAACTTTGGATTTCGCTCGAAAGGTGAAATTCATGACCTTTTGTGTCTCTTCATGTTCTTCCCTTGGACATGTCACAACCAAATTTTTTATCATTTCCTTCCGACTGTTTCATTGGGGTTTTCACATCGAAATATCCTTTTAACTCTTCTTCTCATCTTCGCCTATCATGTTGACCCCTGATTAGGTAGCGGTGCCCCTTGCAAGAGGTGTCATCACTTCTATAACTCCCATCTAGATCGGTCTTTCCATAGTTTCTTAAAAGCGGTAAGGTTTATAGAATGCCCCACGATTCTGCATGGTATTCATATGCTTGATCATACCACTTTGGGTAAAAGGTTTTAAGTAATGGGGAGACAACGTGTAGGCCAAATAATTTCGTACATTTCCTTGTATGGGACCCGGATTAAATTGGATTTTCTCCGTATTTTGCCTTGTCTCTTAAAGGGGCTCGATGATCTCATAGTTTGGCGGCTCACAAAGAATAGGTTTTGAATAACCTTTACCTATGTTGTTTATATCGCTTCCTCTTCTTCGACCACCTTTCTAGTACTTTCTCCACCTCTATTTTACCGCTTCGATTGCATTCTCGATCATTTCCGGCCTTGCTTCACTTGGGACCTTAGACCCCAAAATAACGTTGTTTGAGAGGCCGACCCGATCCGACCCGACTCGCCCTACCTAGGATCCGCATGTTTTTTTTAAGGGGCATATCCACGCTTTCAGTCCTTCCGCCTTTTTAGTTATTTTATTTAGATCCCAATTCCATTTTTTTCTTTAAGAAATTATACTATTTAATTTTTTGCTTGTGTCAATTTAGTCCTCAATCTGCTGGCCCTTCAAGGGACATGTGTCCCAAGGATTTGGGATAATTTCCCTTTTAGTCCCTATTTCTTTTCGCGTGCTTCATTTTAATCCTTTATTCTGTTTTTTAAATTTATACCCCTTATTTTTATTTTGATTTCAATTCGATCCTTGGTTTATTTAACTTTAATTTTTTTTCTTACAAACTGTTTTTTATTTTATTTATTTATTTACTTTTTTCTCTTAAAATCAAATTGTTTATACTTTTTTTATTTGTGCATTTGTTATTTATTGTCATTATTATTTGATTTTATTATTATTATTTTATCTTGTGCTCTTGTTATTTTATTATTTTATTATTATCGTTAATATTTTCATGTCATTTTATTTATCCTTTTAAACATGCATTTCCCATTTTCATATTTATTTTAAATTACTTCATTGTTTTAAATACACATCATTTAAATATTACACTTGTTATTATTCAAGAATCTTCAAAATAAGGAAATATTTTGTATTTGGAGATTCGAGAAGTCGTACCCTAACTTGCGGGGTTTCATTTTTTTTTTTTTTTTAACCTAAATGACTGAATATCCCTTTAAAATTAAAATATATGAGATTAAAAATAAAAGGCAAGCTTATTCTCAAGGGTTCAAGGTGCCGTGTCCTAACTTACGGGATGTAACATTTTGTTATCTCGAGATGAGAGGGTCTTTAATGTACGTTTCGATTTATTTAAGCAATTTTTAATGTAAAAATAACATTAATACAAAGAGGGATCATATTTTAAATTCTTTTCGAGTTTTCAAATTTCGACATTTAGACATTAATTAATCAATTAGGTATCAATTTTGGGCGTTACGAGGGTGCTAATCATTCCTCATACGTAATCGATTCCCGAACCAATTTTTGGATTTTTGTAGATCGAAAAACATTGTTTTAATAAATCAAATCTTTTATTAAAAAGATCAAAGTATGAGTTGATCCGATCACACCTTATAAAAAAAAGGATTGGTGGCGACTCCCATTTTCGTTTTTTTAAACAAAAAGTCGATTTCAAAAAAGGTTTCGACAAATAGTCTACATCTTTATAATTTTAAAGGATTAAAACAAATTTTTATCATTTTTGGGAGGTCAATGTGTAATTTTACCATTATTAATGTAAAATTTTATAAATTATAAAGGGTTTAAATGAAAAACTTTTCATTTTAAAGGGGCCCTACCAGCCCCTTGGCTTCGCCACTGTAAACAATGAACACAATCTATTTGTTTATACAATTTGGATTCAATCCTAAGTATACAAGATCATGCCTAAAAAGTTAATTCCTTATAATTTTGACAGTATGTGAGATGATTTAAGCTCAATCTTATGTCACGGGGCTAGAGCTTTTGTCTCGCATTCCGTGCAGCCTTAGGCGATCCTTTCGATCCAAACACGCCTAAGTCAACCTAACCAGCAAACAATTGAGGATTCACAAAGAATTCCTCCAAGAAACCAGTTTATATAAAGGAAGCAACTTAGCCAAAAGAATGCTCAAAAGAACAGAAAGTCAAAGAAAACTATGCACGAGAGGTGTTTGAATAAATGCTTTCAATAGTATTACTTTCTCTCAAAGAATACAAGAAACAATAAAGAATGGAATGAATTACAAGTGAGGGGAGGCTCTCTATTTATATTTGAGCTCGCCAAAACTGACGGTCTAAATCAAGTTACATCGACGGACAAGATTAGCATATCCCTTAAATCTAGGGATTTACAAGATTACATAATCAAATCCAATCTAATCTTATAAGATATGATTCTCTTTAATCTTTTAAGCTTAGTTTTCTTGTTTACCAAGGTAGCCTATGTTTCTATATCTTCATCATTGGGTTATCCAGGTTCCAATCTGACAGGTTTCTCCAAGAGCTCTTTGAATTGGGCTAGCTCTTGTGGGCCAAAAGATCCCCATGTCAATGATAGGCCTCCATGGGATGCATTGTGTGCGATAGTCACGGGCTTTGAACTATGGCCATGACATTCTTACTCATGCTTGTTGCAACCCCACTCTCATACAATTATGAAGATTAAACTCTCCTACCAGCTCTTCCTCACAAAAACCTGTTACAAACTAATAAAATAGTTTGTTTACAACATATATTTCACTCAATTAAGTTTCTCTAATGAACAAGTTTGTACTCTTAAGACTTATTCATAAATCATAAATGAAGACCTTTTTTGGTTTTTAGAAATCGATAGGAATAAAATTTTACAATTTTATTCAAATTAGCTGATGGCAAGATAAATTTGTATTTTTAATGTATTTATTTTTGGCTAATTATCAAATAAAATGCTATTAAATTTGGATTTTTCTTATCGGAATGAAGTTAATGTGCTGAATTCAAACTCTTACAAAAAAGGGCTAAATTGGAACAAAAGGCAAAGAGGAGGGCTGGATTGAAAGATTGAAGATTCAAAGATGATTAGATAAAGATGGAAGGGTTGAAGATTTTTTTTAAAAGTGGCTAGATAAAGATTGAAGGATTTTTGATATTGTTACAACTCTGTAATTAGTTTAAATTCTAGTTTAAATTTAATTTTTAAATTTTGAATTATTTAGTGATAATATCTAGAATTATTTAGTGATAATATTGAGAAAAAATCTAGCTAAATTTTAGTACTAAAAGTGTGTATAAATTCCTAGTGGCTACAACCAATTGAACACACTTTACCTTTGGCATTTAATAAATTCTTTATTTTTTTTTTTCTTTTCACCCTTCCTGCGTCACCCATATTCTTTTCCTTAACTTTTAGCTTTTTGGTTTAACTGCCTTTCAAGGCCCTTTCCCTTTCCACCTTTCACAATTCCATAAAATCACTTTCAAAGCATGATTTCTTTCATGATTAACTAAATCCTTTTTACCCTTAGCCCGGTTATCACTTAGACAAAGTAATCGTGTGATATAAACTCACACTAAAGAATTTGCAATTCAGTATTTGCTATCTCTCCAATATATGGGATAGTAAAAATTCGTCCTTAAAAGTTGATTCGATTTCATTTCGAAAAGTGCGCGTTGGGTTGGAATCGTTTGACATACAGTTGGGAAGTTGAGTCGGCGGTGCTGTATTCAAAATCTCGCGAACAAATTGGCGTGTTCAATTGAAAAAGTTAGTTGGATTCCGTCAAGAGAGATAGTGATCGGGTTTAAATGACCTACATGGTTGAGGTCATTAATTCGAGTTGGGCTTTTCAGATCGCAAGGTTGTCGAAGTCTTAAATTACATGTACGTGCCACGTGGTTGGAAATTTGACAAGGGTCGATTTGCAGGTGATATCGAGATCGACTATGAAAGAAAGAGTTGGCGGTTTGAGAGATCCTCGACTGCTATAACCAGCTTATCAATTGGAAGGGAAAATCCATTTCAAGGATCGATTCAAGATTGGAGTACACCGAAGCTAAGGCTAAGCTTAAAGAATATTTTATTTATCCATTTATTTTATTTTCTTAAATTTATTTTTGTATTTTCAAATATATTTTTATTTTATTTTATTTTATTTTTCGTATTTCCTTATTTTATTATCTTAATCAATTTAAAACCCTCATTTTTATTTTCCAGCGTTGCAACGCATTGGTCGTGGGTATGACGACTATTACCGTGGCAATAATTCTGGTCACGAGAAAAGGCAAAATTAGACAACCAGTCCCTGTGGATTCGACCCTACTATTCTATATTTCAATTTACTGTTATTTTATCGTAGGATTAATTTATATTTGGTGGTTTCGACGCTCATCATTAGCCTTCTTAATAAATGAGATGAAGTAGAAATCCATTTCAACTAAACTTCTCAATCACATATCTCAAATAAGGAAAGTCAATCACACTAAATCACTTCAAGTTGTCTTTGCTTGACTAAAACTCTTAAATAATTCACGAAAATTTTCTACATTAAATCCCTTAAAAAGATACTAAAAGTAGGTATAATAAATTAACAAAAAGATGGAAATGTTTAGTTTTAGGGTGAAATTTTTTTATGCAATTTACAACTTTCGAGAGGGAAATAGTGACTTTCGTTGATCACTTAACGTACCTTGATCATGATATTATTCACTATGCTTGATACAATAAGAGTTGCCAATGTTAATTTTCTCAAATTGTTGTTGAAAAGAGAATCAAAGTAGATGTACCCAAAAATTTTAATTTTTGACAAGGATGAACTCTTGTTCATACAGTAATGTCACTAGCTTGAGCCCTTTTGGTGATTAAGGTAGGCATGGAACCTTGTCCTACCACCTCCACCAAATCCCAAACTCCTTAATTTTTTTGGAGACATCATTGAAAATGTATTAGGGAACAGTGTGATGTTTCAATCATTCTTGTGAGATTACTTTTAATTACCAATACAACTCTCGTAAAAGCAAAATATTGCTTTTTGAAAATACTTTAATTTAAAATGATATTAAAAATCAATTTTAGATAGTTAATAATAACATGTGAAAAATATATTTTTTAGAATACATGAATAATATAATACATTGAAAAACATAAAATTAACACTTATTTTCTATTTTCAACTCTAAAATTAATATATTTTTATAAAATTTTAAAACACTAAATTTTAAAACTTTAAAACCTAAATCTTAATTTAACATTTTCATTAAAATCATAAATCTTAAAACTCTAACCCACCGTACCATAAATCATAAACCTAGTTGAACAAAAAAAAAAAACTAATCACCCTTTGTCTTACTATTTTTGTTAATTTTATTTAAATAATCAACACTAAGGGTTAAAATATTATTAAGTAGAACTGATCTAGTATTAAAAAGTGTATGATATTGATTAAAATTCTTTTAAAAATATTAGATTTTGTTACACCCATGATGTGGGTGAAAGAAAATATTTTATGTTAAAAGTATTTGATTAAAAATGATTCAATAATGAATATAGGTGGAGCAATAAAGAATTTGTATTTCAATACTATTGAATATGTGTTCAATCCTTGGACTTTTATATTTTAATTATTTTATTTAAAGATGATATAAAAGTATAAAAAGGTAAATACTATCATATTATATTAATTATCATTTAAAAGTATAGATGTATTTTTAATTTCATAACTAAATTGGTGACCCGATTAATGGTGATACAAATTCAGTAGAGTGCAAAAAAATATATAGAATAGATGATGTAACGTCCCAAAAATATGAGTCGTTATTTGTTAAAATCTGTCATAAGTAAGTGTTTTATTCAGTGGTTAAGTGCTTTGAATGTGTTGAGATCGGATGTTCGAGTCCCTTTGTGAGCGTTTGACAATAAGTGTTGTTAAGTGATTAAGTTTTAAGTAAATTCAAATGCTTTAAAAAAAACTGTTAAGAGTAGTGGATTAATGGGCCAATTTACCAATAAATACCTTTTTTTTTTTCAAAATTTACTAAAATGGACCTATTATTTAATTATTTACCGGAATGGGCCATTTTTCCGAAAGCGTCCATGTCAACGCGATGTTAGGGGACGTGCCAGCAAAACACTCCCCTAAGGACGCGTTTGCCCGTGTTTTTAACCCCCAACGGATAGTTTTTTTGACCGTTTGGCCTCCAACGGTAAAAAAAAAAAACTATAAAAGTACCCCATTTAATTTTTTTCACACAAAAGTCCTTTAAAATTTCTCTC
Organism: Gossypium rotundifolium; assembly: GCA_025506655.1. Classification (NCBI taxonomy): domain Eukaryota; kingdom Viridiplantae; phylum Streptophyta; class Magnoliopsida; order Malvales; family Malvaceae; genus Gossypium; species Gossypium rotundifolium. Next base: position 166,015,745 of record CP106725.1, read on the forward strand.
AACTTTCTCTCAAATTCCTTTAATTTTTACAAAAATGCCCTGTTTAAAAGTTTTTTGAATTAGTTTTTTTTTAAATTAAAAAATATTCGATCGTGTTAGCAATGGCCGGAGAATTAATTCGTCTCGATGATAAACACATCTCCGTCGATCGAATGACAATGGTAAGTTATAATTTTAATTTTTCAATACTATTTAATATTTTTTTCATTTATACAATTTTAATTAATTTTTATTTTATAATTTTTTATAACAGTCTATAGATCTGGTGTTGCAATATTATATTCGTAATATGCCTGGTCCGCCATCGCCTTTGATAGAGAATTACCTGCGGGAAGCGGGTTTTTGGCACATGGCCACGATAGGCCGAGGGTGCAAGTTGGACCCGAAACTAATCAGTGCGTTGATAAAGAGATGGAGACCCGAGACGTACACTTTCCATCTTCCATGCGGAGAGTGTACTATCACTCTGGAAGATGTGCATTTGCAATTGAGATTGCCAGTAGATGGGTACATAGTCACCGGGTCCGCAACTTCTGCTGATTGGGGAGCCGTATGCTACAAGCTTTTGGGTGCTATTTCGGATAATATTAACGGAGGTCGGATCGAGATGGGCTGGTTACGAGACACATTCTCGGAGCCGGATAATGATCCGACTGAATTAGAAAGAATACTATATGCTCGGGCATACATTCTTGAGATTATTGGAGGCTATCTGATGCCGGACTTGTCACGAAACCTCATACATCTGAGATGGCTACTGAAACTCGTTGATTTTAGAGCAGCCGGTGAATTGAGTTGAGGGTCTAACGTGTTAGCAAAATTGTACCGGGAGATGTGTGGGGTGACTCAACCGAATAAAGCCAAAATCGAGGTTGCCTATCACTACTGCAGTCATGGGCACGGTTTCGCTTTCCATTTTTACGTCCTCGAGTGGACCACCCATATACATTCCACTCATAATGAGGTAAATTTAATATTAGATTTTATAATTATTAAATAGATTTAAAATATAATTGTATGATAAAAATTTATTTAACTAGGTGGAACCATTCAGTGAGTTACGTTGGAATACCTACCTCGCTTGAAGATATACGGTTTCTATTAGGCCAACGGTCGGAAGCAAAAGTAAGTATTAAATAAAATATATATACGTAATAAAATAGTCGTTTCGTATTTAGTATTATGTATAGAACTAATATTTTTATCATGTTCATATAGTTTCAATGGACACCATACGAGGATCTGGTAATTTGGGCAGTAATTCCGGATGAATTTTTTTAAAATCCGAACATTTGGCATGTGAAGGTCCCATTGGTCAACTATGCCACCGTGGAGATGCACCAGTCAGATAGGGTTTTGTGACAATTTGTAATTTACTTTTATATTTTAGTATTAAAGTTGTTTTTTATATTTTAATTGTAATTTACTTTTTATGTTTTTAATAAAATCAATTTATTTTGAATAAGGCAATATTTTTAATATTTTATATTTTTAATATATTTGTACAAACTTTTTATATTGTTACATTTAATAAAATAAAAGTTATTTTAATATTTTAATTGTAATTTACTTTTTATATTTTTAATAAAATAAAAGTTGTTTTTAATATCCTAATTGTAACTTACTTTTATATTTTTAATAAAATATTTTTTAATAAGGCAATATTTTTAATATTTTTATATTTTTAATATATTTGTACAAACTTTTTATATTGTTACATTTAATAAAATAAAATTTATTTTTAATATTTTAATTGTAATTTACTTTTGTATTTTTAATAAAATAATTTTTAATAAGGCAATATTTTTAATATTTTTATATTTTTAATATATTTGTTCAAACTTTTTATATTGTTTCATTTAATAAAATAAAAGTTGTTTTTAATATTTTAATTGTAATTTACTTTTTATAATTTTAATAAAATAAAAGTTCTTTTGAATAAGGCAATATTTTTAATATTTTTATATTTTAAATAAAATATAAATAATGCAACATAATTTTATTACAACAAACTATCAACTATTCCAATTTGGACATGAGTGAGTTGTATGGCCTGGGTTCCTACACCATCCGCATAACTTCTGTTAGTTGGCAGTTTCTCGGATATCCATATTGTTGCGTATTCTAGTTGAGCAAGGTCGACCCTTTGGTTTGCGACGCAATTCTCTATCCAGTAACAACTTAAACCGAGCAAGCGATACAGACGGCCACTTTCGTTCATCTGGGACTGGTAGGAATATGTGTCTCCACACGTTGTACATGTATTCTATTTTGTACACTTCGTCGACATAGCTCATGGGATCCAGACGGAGATTTTGACAAGCTGCAATTACATTAGCGCGTGGATAACAAAGTGCGTCAAATATCCCACACTCGCAAGTCCTATTTCTCAAGTGTACACAATATTGGCCACCAATAATACCTTGCTTCGGTCTGTCAAACTCCATCACACGAAACCATAGGTTGTTGCGATCGTGACACATTGTGTGCATGGTATTGGCCCATGCCTTCGCCTTGTTAATTTCTCGCAATACCTTCGCGCACCATACATGGCCTCCCTGCATTTGGCCTTTATACCTCGCTACTCGCTTCAAAAATAATCTGCTAAACGAAAATATGTCTCTCGCACAACCGATTTTTTTGACAAATGACGCGTTCCTTTTAGAACAGAATTTATGCATTCAGCAAGGTTTGGGGCCATATGACCATATCGTAGGCCGCCGTTGTATGCTTATGTCTACTGTTCGAAAGGTATGTTTCATAGGTAGTTTGCTCCTTCTTCGTTATGAGTGAAAAATTGCCAACATCTCGTGAAAATGGTCCTTATTGATCTCGTACCCTACCAATATAAGTTGATAGCGAATATTACATACCACTCTTCCATTAAGAATAAATTAAATATTACAAACGAAATTATATTAATAGAGATTACATACCCTTGTTGGTCACTTTCTGTTGTTCACTTGTAGATCAATGTTGCCCGTAGTAGTTGGACGCAACATACCTTAGGCAATATCGATGGTGTGTGCGATGCCATAGGCTTCCCTGTCGCTCTATTGCGACTAGTATTCCAGGGCCCCAATCCGATATAACGCATATTTTAATCCCAGCCATCATGATAAACCGTAATATGTTCATATTTTAATCCCACATTTAGCATACTTTTGGATGATTTATTCCTTGACTTGTGGAATTTGGTACTCCTAATCCTTTAATTTCATGTTTTATACTTAGGAGATCACCAGAAGACGAAAAGAACGAGAAACGGGCTAAAAACAGAAAAAATGGGCCAAAGTATGAAATCAGCACGGCTTGGGCCCGGGACACACAGTTGTGCCTCTTTAGTAGATCCGAACACAGCCTGGACTCGATTCGCATGGTCGTGCCACACGAGTGTGCCCCTGCCGTAGCAAAGAAGAGTTTCATTCAGATTAGGGTACTTAGAGGCAAAGAAAGACATTCCAAAAGCCTATATAAACACCCTAGAGGCCAACCTTCAAGGGGGCAGTCCAGCTAGGCCAAGGAACCAAGCCAGAGAGGCCGAATTGTGGGATTCACTCGAAGAAAGCTAGTTGATCCATTCCAGAAGCCAGAATCACACTCAAGACGAGGATCTCTCCTTCAATTCATTCGAGGGGTTTTAGGGTTTTCTTTATGTTTTGTTATTTTCTTCCGAGATGTATTCTTTTATGATTATGAACTAAACCCTCAAATACGAGGGGATGAAACCTAAGACGGATCTTGTTATTATTTTCTGAACTATATGATAAATACTTGATTTGTTCTTAATTTTTGTTTTGATATTTCAGGATATTAATTCAAATATTGATGTGCTTAGGTAGTGGAGCAAAATTACATGTTTAAGAGTAGATCTACCATAGTTAAGCGGAGTTGATCGCAACCCTAGAGATAGGAAAACGAAAATCTACCGGATAAGGGTCAAACCTAATATGGGAGTCCATAGATCGAGTTAATGCAATTCCAGGGGTTTTAATTAGAAAGAGATTTCAAATAATCAACCTAGGGTTAGACGTTAGTAGCCTCGAGAGAGGTATTAATATAAATTAAGGAATCTTATGGATCAAGTCAAGTGAATAAATCGTCTGGTTCAGAGTTAGATAACAAGTGAAGTCTAGGTGGATTCTTCCTCAGGCATTGTCTTAATTAATTGGTTTTTCCCTACAAGTATTTCCCCAATTCCTTCTCTGTGTCTTAGCATCTTTAGCTTAGTAGTCAGTTAATTTTAGATTAAACAACAATTCTCTTAATTCTTAGGCTAAATAATAAGAAGAAAGTAAGTATTAGTACTTTTGGTTCCCATGGGTTCGAAAACCCGATCTTGCCACTAAACTATACTATTGTTCGATAGGTGCACTTGACTCAATCGTGGTGATAGTTTGTTTCTAGGCTCGATCATTCATTATATACATTTTAAGACTTTTTCCACCACCATCAAGTTTTTTGGCGTCGTTGCCGGGGAACTGAAATATTAAGAACGCTCAATTTTTATTACTTTAGACATATTTATTTTTGCAATTAAACTTTATTTTTACTTTTCTAATTTTCTTTTTCTTTTCCTAGCAGGTTCCTCTAGTTTATGACTAGAAGGAACTTGACATGACCTTTAATTTACGACAGTGATATTGAAGGTACTGTACATAGAAACTGAAGAGAAGTAAGGAGAAGCCTACAATACATACAAGAAGAGCAAGAGAACAAAATTAATACTACCGAAGAGATGGCTGAGAATAATCCACTACCTCAGGGGGTGGCCGAAAATCATGCTCCTCGAACTATGTATGATTATGCTAAACCTAATTTAACAGGAACTAAGTCAAGTATTGTTAGACCTGCTATTGCTGCAAATAATTTTGAACTGAAACCTAACACAATTTAGATGATACATCAATTTGTTCAGTTTGATTGTTTGCAGGATGAAGATCCAAATAATCACTTGGCGAATTTCCTAGAATTTTGTGATACTTTCAAAATAAATGGCGTTTCTGATGATGCCATCCGTCTTCGGTTATTTCCCTTTTCTTTGAGAAATAAAGCTAAACAGTGGCTAATTCTCTTCCACGAGGATCAAACACTACATGGGAACAAATGACCGAAAATTTTTTATTAAAATATTATCCGCGGCCAAAACAGCCAAATTAAGGAATGATATCTCTTCTTTTGTGCAGATGGATTTAGAAACACTATACGATGCATAGGAGAGATACAAAGATCTATTGAGAATGTGCCCACACCATAGATTACCCTTGTGGCTACAGGTCCAAACTTTTTACTACGGTGTTAACCCCTCAACCAGGCAGTTGATTGATTCAGCCGCCGGTGGAACCCTGAATAACAAAACACCTGAGGCGGCCTACGAGTTCATTGAAGAGATGTGACTGAATAACTATCAGTGGCAAGTTACAAGGACAAGGCCAACAAAAGCCACCAGTGTTTTCAACCTCGACGCAGTAACCATGCTATCAAATCAGGTAGAAATGTTAAATAAAAAGATTGATGGTTTGTGTTCTTCGCAGGTACACCCAGTAATGCATTATGACTCAAACCTAGGAGGTGTAGTGAATCCTGAGTACCCACCCTATGGACATGGCACTGAAAATGAGCAAGTTCACTATATGGGTAACAATTTTAAACCTCAAAATAACCCTTATAGTAATAATTATAATCCAGGTTGGAGGAACCACCCCAATTCCTCATAGGGTGGTCAAGGAAATTAGAGACAACAACCCCCACCAAACTTCCAATAACAGCCCTACCCATAGGAAAAGAAGCCGAACCTTGAGGAGATGCTAAAAAATTCATAGCGGTGTTAGAAACACGTTTCTAAAACACCGAAACAACACTTAAAAATCAACAAGCATCGATTCAAGGGATCGAGAACCAGTTAAGGCAACTTGCTAAGCTGATCTCCGAACGACCACAAGGTAGCTTGCCAAGTAACACTGAGACTAACCCAAAGGAGCAACTTCAAGCCATAACAGCTCATGACAGTGAAAGGTTAGTGGAATATGAATCTAAGCCAAGACAAGAACCTGTGGTAAGTAAAGGTAAGGTTGAGGTAAGCCAAGAAAAACCAAAACCAATAATTAAAGAGTACTAGCCTCGAATACCATACCCCAATGTGATGAAGAAAGACAATACAGATGAACAATTTGGTAAGTTTCTTAAACTTCTGAAGAAATTACATATTAACTTACTATTTCTTGAAACTCTTTCGCAGATGCCAGATTCAAGAAAATTTTTAAAAGAGCTTTTGACAAATAAACGGAGGTTAGACGAGGCATCGCATGTAGAGCTAAATGCAGTGTGCTCAGCAATTTTACAAAATAAACTACCACAAAAATTAAAAGATCCAGGGAGTTTCACAATTCCATGTTTAATTGGTAGTTATCAGTCAATAACGCTTTAGCTGATTTAGAAGAAAGCATAAATGTTATGCCTTATAAAATGTTTAAACAGCTAGGTCTAGGGAAACCCAAACAAACTAGGTGAGCATTCAATTAGCTGATAAAACTATTAGAATTCCTAGGGGTATAATTGAGGATGTGCTAGTAAAAATTGACAAATTCATATTCCCAGTAGACTTTTTTGTTTTAGATAAGGATGAGGACAATATTGCTCCTTTAATTTTAGGAATGCCCTTTTTAGCAACTGTCAGATCTAAAATTGATGTTGGTATAGGTGATCTCACACTTCGTGCAAATGACGAAACTATCACTCTTCAAGCTCTTGACTCGACTAGGACATCGAGCGATAAAGGTGAGAACGTAAATTCTATTAATAACCAAATGGCTCAAACTTTCTCACAGGAAACACCACGAAATTACACAACTGAGCCAAATCATAGACCTTGTGCCAACAATGAAGAAATTTATGAGGAACAAAGGCTTCGGATTGATGAACTAGACGAGTGGAAGGCACATTTCAAGGAGGAATCCAAACCACACGAAACAAAGCCAAGGAAACCTCCAGACGAGCCTATAAGAACAGTAAATCACTTCAAAATAGGAGATCAGGTATTGTTGGATAAGAAAGACCCTCGAATCGCCAGTTCAGACCTTAAAACGAACAAAGAAATCCCTTTCACAGTACTGAATATCTTTCCATATGGAACAGTCGAGGTAAGTAATCCCATATTTGACACTTTTAAGGTAAACTCTACTCGACTCAAACTATATAATGATAGCATGAGAAAGGATTTTCAACTCCTCAAACCACCATGATCATGTGAATGAGAGGTAAGTCTAGCTCAAGACTTTAAACGAGCGCTTCTCGGGAGGCAACCCAAACACTAACCCCATTCATTTTCATATTTTTATTTTTTTTCATTTAAGCACCTAACTATAAACTAACCAAGTTAATGAAGCGCAGGTTTCCATACCCACACGGCCTTACACATAGCCATGGCCATGGTCGTGTGGGCACCACATGTAGGTAAATAGGCATAGCAGTAGACGTGTAGAAATAGGATAAAACTTTTCCCAACAACACGGGCTGAGATAAAATGCCACGGCCATGCGACGCAGCTATGGCCGACATTGAGAAACCTACACAGGCGTGGAGACCCCCTACACAGGCGTGGGAAAACAAACAACACCGCACACGGCCGTGCGACTCGGCTGTGTGACCAGACATGCGTAGGGCACATAAGCGTGGGCCACGACTATATACATATCCCAATTTCTATTTAATCCCCTTCTTCTGTTCACTTTCTTCCCTAAAGTCTTGTTCCATTTTCCCCTTTCTCTTTGAACGCATATCCATTTTTCATTATTTAAGTTTATTCTTCTTTCTATATTTATTTTTATTTTCTTTATTATTTTCTTCTTATTCTTCATGCCATTTAGATTTAGTTTAGGATACAATAATATTAGACCGGCTGATTCAAGGATCCAATTTCAAACGGTTCGAGGCACTCCCCCACGTTCACCTCTACCAATCCTATTCGGTTTCTTTTCATTGACTCCATCCAAAATTCAAGAAGTTTCACTTCTCTCCCTATCTTATGATTTTATTATTTTGCTATTATCTATATTTGTACATTAAGAACAATGTACATCTTAAGTGTTGGGGGGGTTAACTATAGTATTATTTGAAAATCCTAAATTATGTCTTATTCTTAAGTAATTTTCTCATATTACTAATTAGAATGAAACTTTTATTGATTTATGATTTTTATTGATATGTTTTGGATTAAGTCATAGTTAATTGTGCATTACTAGAGAATCAAGCATGATAAGTCTATTTTTCAGAATTAAAAATTGCTAGGTTGTTGACCTAAATTTGAATATTACCTTAAAGTTTAAAATTTTCAAGGTTGTCATCAAAAACCATAATTTTTGTGAGACTTTGAGCCTTTTAAAGTATATATTTTTTTCGTGCTCACTTTATGAGTGTGTCAACATTGATTTGTTATTCTGGAACTTGCTTCGATTATACATGTCAAGACCACATCATTGAGTTGATATACAGAGATGATAAAGGCACTTAGGATTTAACCCACTCACTCCACTAAAAGCCTACCCCCATAATTAACCCTAGTGAACCCTTTTGATTCTAAAAACCCTCTTTTTTATTCCCCCACTAATATTAACCTAAAACCCATCTTGTATTTGTTATCACCATTTTTCTTTACTACCCTTCTATCGAGACTTGATTTGACCAGTTGCCTAATTATTTTATTTTAGTAGTTGAATTCATCTTATATTATGTATTTACTTTATTTGTTCTAAAAAAATCGAAGTATATTCATTATTAGTTCTGTGATTAAGTGAGCTTACACGTTTAAATTCAACATCCTAAAGAAGAAGCTCGTATAATTAGTTTTCAATTGATGTAATTATTCAAGACTAGTTCATTTTTCTAGTTAGGTAAATTGTCAATTCAATCTCGATTCTAACCTTTTAATTTAGCCTTTATCCACACCTTTAACCTAAGCCCCGTTACAACCCTTTTTTAAAGACCTTTTGATCTGTGTATTCATTTCATTTTATAGTGGTGGAGATTTGATTTTCAGGCAAGCCTATGGGATTAACTTTTCATGTTCGACTTTTGAGAGCTTAATTTTTTATCGTTTGTCAGAGTCTTAAAAATTTATAAAAATAATGATCGAACCTAGAAACTAACTAAGACAATGATGGAGGCAAATGCACCTATCGAATAGCAGTATAGTTAGCAGCAAGATCGGATTGTCGAACCCAAAGGAACCAAAAGTACTAATATTAACTCTCTTTCTATTATTTAGCCAACGAATTAAGTGAATTTTTATTTAATCTAAAATTAACTATTTAACTAAGCTAAAGGTGCTAAGACAAAGAAGAAATTGGGGAAAAGACTTGAGAGAAATATATTGACTTGGACAATACCTGAGAAAGAATCCACCTAGACTTCACTTGTTATCTAACTCCGAGCCGAACGATTTATTCATTTGACTTGATCCGTAGGATTCCCTAATTTATATTAATCCCTCTCTTCAAGGCTACTAACTTCTAACCCTAGGTTGACACGCTCTAGGGTCTTTATATAGGCTTTTGGAATATGTTTCTTTGCCTCTAAGTACCCTAATCCGAATAGAATTCTTATTTCCTGCGACAGAGACACGCCCATGGCACACGCCCGTGTAAATCGTGGCCAGGCCGTGGTCGATCCTATTGATGAGGTACGACCATGTATTTCAGGGTCTAGGCCATGGTCGACTTTTCTCACGAGGCACGACCATGTGGTCTTAGGCCCAGGCCATGTGGATTTCATGTTTTGGCCCATTTTCTCTATTTTCGGCCCGTTATTTGTTCTTTTCATCCTTCGGTGCTCTACTGAGTATAAAACATGAAAACAAAGGATTATGAGCACCTATTTCCATAATTAAAGGGAAAAATCATCCAAAAGTATGCTAAATGTGGGATTAAAATATGTTACTATTTCGGTTTATCAAATACCCCTACACTTAAGTTTTTGCTTGTCCTCAAGCAAAATTCTCAATTCACAATTAAAATGAACTTCCTCAATTAGTAATATTTATCAACAATGCCTCATCATAATTCATAGATAATTTATACATGAATAATATAACTTAAAGATTCCTAAAGATTCGAACAATCAGAGTCATGAGTTTTTAGCATGAAAACATAGGTGTTTCCCCTTACCTAAATAATCACCTTTAATTCAAAATCGACAAAAGTTGACATCCTCATTAAGGATTCACTTAAATCACTCAAGGTGTTTAAGGTTCAAAAATTAAGCTCTCAAAAGTCGAACATGAAAAGTTATTACCATAGGCTTGTTTGAAAATTAAATCTCCACCACTGTAAAATGAGATGATACACAAATCAAAAGGTCTTTAAAGAGGGTTATAACAGGGCTTAGGTTAAAGGTGTGGATAAAGGCTGAATTAGAAGGGTTAAAATCAAGATAGAATTGGAAAATTACCTAACTAGAAAAATGACTAATAAATTGAATAATTACATCAATTGAAAACTTTGTAATACTAATAATACGAGCTTCTTTTTCAAGGTGTTGAAATTAAACGTATAGGCTCGCTTAATCACATAACTAATAATGAATATACTTTGATTTTTGATTTGATTTTTTTTAGTTAAAACAAATCAAATTGAAATATAACTTTAACAACCGAAAAAAATCTAATTAGGCAACTAATCAAAACAAATCTCAATAGAAGGGTAATCAAAGGAATGGTGATAACAAATACGAGATGGGTTTCAATTTAATATTATTGGGTTGAGTCAATAAAAAGGGTTGTTAGGATCAAAGGGGTTCACTAGGGGTCAATTATGAGGGTAGGCTTTTAGTGGAGTGAGTGGGTTGAATCCTAAGTGCCTTAATCATCTCTTTATATCAAATCAATAGTATGATCTCGACATGTATAATCGAAGCAAGTTCTAGAATAACAAATCAATGTTGACACACTCATAATCAATAAAGTGAGCACGAAAAGAATGTATGCTCTAAAAGCTCAAAATATCACAAAAATTATGGGAATTTTGATGCCAACCTCGTAAATTTCAAACTTCAAGATAGCAATTTAGATTCAGGTAAACAACCTAACGAAATTTTAATTTTTGAAAAATAGACTCATCATGCTTGATTCTCTAGTATCTTAAAGTTTAAATCATCATTGCACAATTATCAATGACTTAATCTAAAACATATCAATAAAAATCATGAATCAACAAGAATTTCATTATAATTAGTGATATGAGAAAATTACTTTAAGATAGGATATCATTCAGGGATTTAAAAATAATGCAAAAAAGTTGGCACTTTTTCTAAATAATTTTCACCCCCTCACACTTAAGATGGACATTGCCCTCAATGTACAAAGATAGATAACAAGTATATAATAAGAAAATCAAAAGAGAGGGAGAGAGGTGAAACTTCCTGAATTTTTGGATGGATTCCTTGAGTTGGAAGTGTGGAAACTTGATTCGGAGGTTAAAGATAAATTGGAGGGAGTGCCTCTAGTTCCTGTGCTAGATGAAAAAATTAGGTAACTCGTGAAGAATTAGCCAAGAAATAATAATAATAATTTAAATTATACTAATTATAGAATTAAAGTATATAAAGATAACAAGAAAGAAACTATAAATAGAAATAAAGCTAAAAGAGAATATGAATGGACTAGAAAGTCCTTATTGGTAGATGGTTTGCAAGGTGGGTGTGGTGTCTAAGGCCATGGTGTTGTGATTCCCTAGTAGCCTTTAGAACCTAAAACCAAGAAACTAAAACAAAATAAACTAAATTTAATGTATGAAAAATAAAGAAAAGGAAAATATAGGAGAAGAGAATAGTAAAATAGAAGTTAAAAGGTCTCAAAGACCCTTGGCTTGTCGGGTTAATGAAGCAGCCGGCATGAGCTTATGTTGATTTGTCTCGCACAGGGAGACAGGACTCGAATCTTTTCATTTCTTTGAAATTGTTGAAGCGTAGGTTGAGACTTTTTATGGAGTAAAGAAAGGAGAGAGTGAAGATGAAGGGAAGTGGGGAGTGGATAGGGGATGGATGAGAAGAGGAGAGGGATGGTTTAAATAGAAATTTTTCAGCTCTGGTACGTCCCCACGCCTGTGTATCGTGGGTGTGTCATGTCACACGGCCATGTCGCAGGGCCGTGTGGTGGTTCAATCACTTCTCCCACGCCTGATATTTAAGTTACCATGCCCATGTTGGTTCAGCAGTGTCGGCCACAGCTATGTCGCACGGTTGTGGTGTTAGGTGAGTCCGTGATTCAAAGATATTTTTCTCGTCCTGTCTCGCACTATCTCTGTCATGTCAGTACGGAGATCAATAGCTTCCACATGGCCACGACCATGGCCGTGTGTAAAGCCATGTGATGTGAAAATCTGCACTTCATTAACTTGGTTAATTTGAAGTTTAGGTGCTAAAAGAAAAAATTGAAAATAAATGGGTTAGTGCTCGAGTTGCCTCCCGAGAAGCACTCGTTTAAAGTCTTAAGCTAGACTTACCCTTCACTCGTATCTTCACGGAGGTTTAAGGAGTGAGAAATCCTTTTTCATGCTATCATCATATAATCTGAGTCGAGTGGAGTTTACTTTAAAAGTACCGAAAGTAGAATTACTTACCTCGACTGTTCCGTAAGGAAAAACATTAAATACTGTAAAGGGGATCTCTTCAGTTATCTTCAGGTTTGATGTGGTGATTCGTGGTCTGTACTTGTAACAGTCCAATTTATACCTTAGTCAGAATAGTGGTTTCAAGACCACAAACCCGAGTTTGTATAATATTTTAATATTATTTTATGTGTCTTTGATATGTGATTAAGCATGTGCTAAATTTCCGTAAGTTAATTTGTCCGTCTGTGTGCTTAATTTGATAAAAGGACTAAATCGCATAAAGTTTAAAAATGGCTTTTCATTTGATTAGTGATCAAATTGATGTGGCTTTATTATTGTAAAGTCATTAAAAGGCAAAAAGCCCCTTTTTACTTATAGTGGACGGCAACATACAAATTTATATCATGATTTTTATGTTTATTATTATATATTAATGTTGTATGATATTTTATATTATAATAAAAAGAAACATGTGTAAGTGGCCTTACTTTTATCATCTTCTTGCTGAAAATCATAAAGAAAAGGAAAGAACAAAAGCTTAAGGGTTCGGCCATGGTTTTAGTTTGATTTAAGGTTAGTTTGTGATCCGTTTTCAATGATTTCTATGTTTTTGTAATCGTTGCTTTCAGAGCTACAAAACCCATGTCTCAATTTTGTGAATTGATGTTGTTCATGAGAAATGCCATTGATGTTATGTTGAGTTTTGTGATGATTTGTGGTGTTAAATGAAAGATTTGAGTTAGATGAATATGTTTTGTTTTTGAATTTTTGATGAATTTAGCTAAATAGGGCTAAATTGAGAAAATGGTAATTTGAAGGATTAAATTGAAAATTTGATGGAAAATATGGGCTTGTATGACATACATAAGCATTCGGCTAAGCATGGATGGGTGATGATTTTTGTGAATTTGATGTTTTGAGAAAAATGGACTAAATTGATAAATTGTGCAACTATAAGGGCTAATTTACAAATAGCCCTAAATGTGTGTCCTTGGATTGAATGGAATGAGTTAGTGAATAAAAGAGTTAATTCTGAATATGTATAGATCAAGAAACGAGGAAAATGGACTTAGAACGCAGGAAAGCGAAAGTAACCGAGTAGCCGTTTCCATTCCGATAAATCGAATCCGAGGTAAGTCACTATGCAAATAAATGTACTTGTATGAAATTGTAATTGTTCATATGACTAATGTTGATAACGAATGCTTATGGGAGGTTATGCATATGAATTTTGAGAAAAGTTTGATATAGTGACAATGTCCGAGAAGTCCCATACGAACCTAGGAATAGATAGGATTAGCTATGTCATGACATAGGTATCTGTTCTGTTTTATCATGTAAGACCATGTCAGGGACGTTGGCGTTGATTTGAGATTTGTGTAAGACCACGTCTGGGATGTTGGCATTGAAATGAGCTTTACTTGTAAGACCATGTCTGGGACATCGGCATCGTATTGATTAATGTAAGACCATGTCAGGGACATCGACATCATATTGATTCATGTAAAACCCTATTTGGGACAGTGGCATCGATATCTGAATGCATGTAAGACCTCGTCTGGGATTTTGGCATTGTACGACCATTTCGAGCTTTCTGAGTATCCTTTTAGATTCTTATTGGTTCAACGTGCAAGTCTATGATATGAATTACAAATCTGAGCTATGATCAATTAAGTGAACGAATGTCTGATTTAGGTACGTTTGGTATATACACAAGTGTGTATAAAAAGGTAAGTACCTATATGACTTTGATTTGAAGAGAAGTAAGATTAATTATGAGAATGTGAATGAGATGTAAGAATGATTATGAAAGAGCTATTTATACAAATAATTCGTAAATTGATGAATGTGGCAAATATGGTTAAGTATATGATTCAAAGCATATATCTGTGTGTGTTTTATCTATTTTATAGGTCGTCAAAGCTACTGAAGGCTCGGGACCGTCAAGGATCGTCATCACACTACTAAACACATTTTGGTACAATTTGGAAATGTATATAATTAGATATGGCATGTATAGGCTATTGTTTTGGTATAAGTTGTTATATAATCTTAGCCATGTGTTTTGGCTAGTTCTGAGTTGAGAAATTGTTGAAATGTATGTGATATGTGAAGTATGTTTTGGCATGGCTAGATGACACATGAAATGGTCTAGTTTTAAGTAAGCAAATGAATGAATTATGCTTTTGATGGTATGAGTTTTAGTCTTGAAATTTGTCATAGTTGGAATTGGTTTGAATGGTTATTTTGGTATGTTTTTGGTTGTCATATATGCATGAAGTGGAATGGTAAATGTTGCTTGTAGGTATGACCCAAGTGGGTGGCATTTTGGTCTTGCAAATGACCTATAATGTCACACGGCCATGGCACATGGGCGTGTCTAGAAGCCACGTGAGAAAGTCAGTATATGGCTTAGTAGTACACAACCTTAGCACACGGGGGTGCTTGGTAGCTATGTGGGTTTGGTAGATTGACCACGGTCAGGGTACACGAGCTTGCTTGGTGGCCGTGGTGAGAAGTCAGGTTCGACCACGGAGAGGACACACGGGTGTGTCTAGTAGCCGTAGTGGGCATACGGTCTGCTCCTACGGGCGTGTATTCCCTGTATTTTAGTAAAGTCTTTAAGTTTTTGAGAACTTCATATATTTTTCGTTTTAGTCCCAATCCAGTTTATAAGCATGTTTAAGGTCTCGTTGACCTATTTAAGGGACATTATGTGTATGATTGATGAATGAAATGTATGAAATGTTATGAAAGTTTTTGATCTGTCGATAATGCTTTTAACCCTAATCCGATGACGGAAAGGGGTTAGGGGTGTTACAGTACTATCTAATAGTACCTGATCTCCTATTTTGAAGTGATTTGATGTTCCCTTAAGTTCTTCTGGGGGTTCATTTGGTTTCACTTCGTGTGGGTTTGATTCCTCCTTAAGATGTGTCTCCCACTCATCTAGCTAATCGGTTTGAAGTTGTCATTCCTCATAAGATATTTCCTTGTTGGTGCGAGCTATGCGATCTGGCTCTATAGTGTAATTCCGTGGTGTCTCTTGAAAAGGAAGTTTAACTGAATACTTATCAAGGGAATTTACGTCCTCACCTTTCTCACTCGATGTCTTAGTTGAGTCGAAAGCTTGAAAACTGATTGATTCGTCACTTACACAAAGTATAAGTTCACCTGTGCTAACATCAATTTTAGATCTGGCAGTTGCTAGAAAAAGTCTTCCTAAAATTAAGGGTATACTATTGTCTTCATCCATATCTAAAACAATGAAGTCTACGGGGAATATGAATTTGTCAACTTTAACTAGTACATCTTCAATTATACCCTTAGGGATGCGAATAGTTTAATCAGCTAATTGAATACTTATCCTAGTTTGCTTAGGTTTCCCTAGACCTAGTTGTTTAAACATTTTAGATGGCATAACATTGATAGTCCCCTAAATCAGCTAAAGCATTATCAAAAGATAAACTACCGATTAAACATGAAATTGTAAAACTCCCTCGATCTTTTAATTTTCGTGGTATTCTGTTCTGTAACATTGCTGAGCATACTGCATTTAGTTCCACATGCGACTCCTCGTCTAACTTTCGCTTGTTTGTTCAGAGCTCTCTTAAAAATTTCCTTGAATCTAGCATCTGCGAAAGAGCTTCAAGAAGTGGTAAGTTAATATGTAATTCCTTTAAGAGTTTAAGGAACTTACTGAACTTTTCTTTTGTGTCATCTTCCATCATCGCATTGGGGTAAGGTATACGAGGTTTGTATACTTTAATTACCGATTTTGGCTTTTCTTGGCTTACCTCAACATTACCTTCACTTACCACAGGTTCTTGCCTTGGCTCAGATTCAGATTCTACTAACGTTTCACTGTCATGAGCTGTTATGGCTTGAATTTGCTAATTGGGATTAGTCTCAGTGTTACTTGGCAAGCTACCTAATGGTCGTTCTAAGATTAGCTTTGCAAGTTGCCCTAACTGGTTCTCAATTCCTTTAATCGATGCTTGTTGATTTTTAAGTGTTGTCTCGGTGTTTTGAAATAGAGTTTCAGACACCGCTATGAATTTTTTCAGCATCTCTTCAAGGTTCGGCTTCTTTTCCTGTGGGTAGAACTGTTGTTGGAAGTTTGGAGGGGGTGGTTGTTGTCTCTGATTTCCTTGGCCACCCCACGAGAAATTGGGGTGGTTCCTCCAACCTGGATTATAAGTATTACTATAGGGGTTATTTTGAGGTCTAAAATTGTTACCCTTATAGTTTAATTATTCGCTTTCCATGCCCGGATTGTAGAGTGGGTACTCAAGATTCACCACACCTTCTAGGTTTGAATCACATTGCATAACTGGGTGTACCTATAAAGAACCACACAAACCGTCAATCTTTTTATTCATCATCTCTACCTGGTTTGATAGCATGGTGACAGCTTCGAGATTGAAAACTCTGGCTGCTTTGGTTGGATTTGTCCTTGTAACTTGCCACTGATAATTATTTAGTGACATCTCCTCTATGAATTCAGAAGCTGCTTTGGGAGTTTTGTTATTCAGGGTTCCACCGGTAGGTGAGTCAATTAACTGCCTGGTTGAGGGGTTCACATCACTGTAAAAGGTTTGGACTTGTAACCATAAGGGTAAACCATTGTGTGGACACTTTCTCAACAGATCCTTGTATCTCTCCCATGCATCGTATAATGTTTCTAAATCCATCTGCACAAAAGAAGAGATATCATTCCTTAAATTGGCCGTTTTAGCCGGTGGAAAATATTTCAGTAAAAAAATTTCGGTCATTTGGTCCCATGTAGTGATGGATCCTCGTGGAAGAGAATGTAACCACTGTTTAGCTTTATTCCTCAAGGAAAAGGGAAATAACCGAAGATGAATGGCATAATCAGAAACGCCATTTATTTTGAAGATATCATAGAATTCTAGAAAATTAGATAAATGAGTATTTGGGTCTTCGTCCTGCAAACCATCAAATTGAACAAACTGTTGAATCATTTGTATAGTGTTAGGTTTTAATTCAAAATTATTAGCGGCTATAGCAGGCTTAACAATACTCGATTCAGCTCCTGTTAAATTAGGTTTAGCATAATCATACATAGTTCGAGGAGCATGATGGTCGGCCATATCTTGATGTGGCAGATTGTTCTCAGCCATCATTTCGGTGGTATTAGTTTCATCCTCTTGCTTTCCTTGTATGTAATTTAAGCCCCGCCTTACTTCTCTACGATTTTTGCGTGCAGTTCCTTTAGTATCACTGTCGTAAAGTAGTTGTCCTGTCGGGTTCCTTCTAGTCATAAACTAGAGGTACCTACTAGGAAAAGAGAAAAAGAAAGAAATTTAGAAAAATAAAAATAAAATTTAATTGCAAAAATAATAAAATATAATATCGCTAAAGTAATAAATATTGAGCGTTCTTAATATTTTAGTTCCCCCGTAACGGCGCCAAAAACTTGATCATTTGTTAGAGTCTTAAAAATTTATAAAAAGAATGATCGAACCTGGAAACTAACAAAGACAACGATGAAGGCAAGTGCACCTATCGAACAGTAGTATAGATAGCGGCAAGATCGGATTGTCGAACCCAAAGGAACCAAAAGTACTAATATTAACTCTCTTTCTATTATTTAGCCTACGAATTAAGTGGATTTTTATTTAATCTAAAATTAACTATTTAACTAAGCTAAAGGTGATAAGATAAAGAAGAAATTGGGGAAAAGACTTGAGAGAAAACCAATTGACTTGGAGAATACCTGAGGAAGAATCCACTTAGACTTCACTTGTTATCTAACTCTGAATCGGATGATTTATTCATTTGACTTGATCCGTAGGATTCCCTAATTTATATTAATCCCTCTCTTCAAGGCTACTAACGCCTAACCCTAGGTTAATCTCTTTTGAAATCTCTTTCTAATTAAAACCCTAGAATTACATTAACTCGATCTATGGACTCCTATATTAGGTTTGACCCTAATCTGGCAGATTTTCGTCACCCTATCTCTAGGCACGCGAGCAGCTCTGCTTAACTATGCTATATCTACTCTTAGACAGGATCTCTTCCTCCTCTGCCTAAGCACATCACAGTTGAATCAATATCCCGAAAATACCAACACAAGAATTAAGAACACATAGTTAAGAACAAATCAAATATTTATCATTCAGTTCAGATAACAATAATCCATCTTAGGTTTCATCCCCCTCAAGTATTTGAGGGTTTAGTTCATAATTGTAAAAGAAAACATCTCAGAAGAAAAGATAAAACAAAACATAAGAAATCCCAAAAACCCCGTGAAGGAATTGAAAGAGATCCTCCGCCTTGAGTATGACTCGCTTGAGATGAATCAACCGGCTTTCTTTGAGTAAATCCTAAATTTAATCGCCTGCTGGCTCGGCTCTTGGCCTAGCTAACGCCTCAAAGGTTGGCCTCTAGGGTCTTTATATAGGCTTGTGGAATATGTTTCTTTGCCTTTAAGTACCCTAATCCGAATAGAATTCTTATTTCCTGCAACAGAGACACGCCCATTGCACACACCCGTGCAAATCGTGGCCAGGCCATGGTCGATCCTGTTGATGAGGCACGGCCATGTATTTCGGGGTCCAGGCCATGGTCGACTTTTCTCACGAGGCACGGCCATGTGGTCTTGGGCCTAGGCCGTGTGGATTTCATGCTTTGGCCCATTTTCTCCGTTTTCACCTGTTATTCATTCTTTTCATCCTCCAGTGCTCTACCGAGTATAAAACATGAAAACAAAGGATCAGGAGCACCTATTTCCATAATTAAAGGGAAAAATAATCCAAAAGAATGCTAAATGTGGGATTAAAATATGTTACTATTTCGGTTTATCAATTTTGAACCTTAAACACTTTTAGTGATTTGAGTGAATCTTTAGCGAGGATGTCAACTCTTGCCGATTTTGAATTAAAGGAAATTATTTAGATAAGGGAAACACCTATATTTTTCGTGCTACAAACTGGTGACTTTGATTGTTTGAATCTTCAAGACTCTTTTAATTAAATTATCCATGTATAAATTATCTATGAATTAAGATGAGGCATCATTGATAAGAATTATGAATCGAGGGAAGTTAGTTTTAATTGTGAGTTGAGAATTTTGCTTGAGAACAAGCAAATGCTTAAGTGTGGGGGTATTTGATAAACCGTAATATGTTCATATTTTAATCCCACATTTAGCATACTTTTGGATGATTTCTTCCTTGAATTATGGAATTTGGTACTCCTAATCCTTTAATTTCATGTTTTATACTTAGGAGAGTACCGGAGGATGAAAAGAACGAGAAACGGGCTAAAAATAGAAAAAATAGGCCAAAATACGATATCAACACGGCCTGGGCCCGAAACACATGGCCGTGCCTCTTTAGCAGATCCGACCACGGCCTAGACTCGATTCATATTGCCGTGCCACACGGGCGTGCCCCTACCGCATCAAAGAAGAGTTTCATTCGGATTAGGGTACTTAGAGGCAAAGAAAGACATTCCAAAAGCCTATATAAACACCCTAGAGGTCAACCTTCAAGGGGGCGGTTCAGCTAGGCTAAGGAGCCAAGCCAGAGAGGCCGAATTGTGGGATTCACTCGAAGAAAGTCAGTTGATCCATCCTAGAAGCCGGAATCACACTCAAGACTGAGGATCTCTCCTTCAATTGCTTCAGGGGGATTTAAGGTTTTCTTTATGATTTATTATTTTTCTCGTAGGTTTCAAGAGTCTCGTAGGTGTTTTTGCATCAGAATCGAACTAAGTGTGTAACAAGAAACCAGAAAAATAGTGAACAGTAAAAGTCAAAATTTGGCACTATCAACGGTACACGGCTGTGTGCCAGGTCGTGTGGTAGGCCGTGTGCGACATATGGCCGTGTGACAAACCATGTGTTAGATCGTGTGTGACACACGGTCCAGGCTATTTTGGGCCATGTGGGTCACACGGGCTAGGTAATTTTTGGCTATATGGGCCACACGGGTGTGTGGGCCCAAAATTCAAGATTTTTCCCTAAGGTCGTACATGTCACCCTGATCGACTGTGTGCCTTCCGTGGGGTCGGTATGTGATTAAATACACTATGAAATAAGAAATTGGGTCATCTGATTAGTATAAATTTTTATATCTGCAAATGTGTCTAAGCTGTCATATGATAGTTTAAACTAAGAGTAATGTTAAATACGTACATGATTTGTGTCAGAAATGTCTTGCATGATTTCTGTTATATTTATATTTGATTTTAGAGTGGGATATATTATGTGGAGGAAGTGTTTTGTGAGGCAATATCTCGCCCATTATACTAGCAGCACAACTGCAAGTATTCTGAAAAGTGTCATACCGACACTTAGTGGTGTATAAGGCTAGATGGGTCTTTGATACCCTTTATGGTGTGTTGGGATAGTCGAGTTGCAGTGTAGCGGATAGGGGTAGGATTGTAAATTTGCATATGATTCTGATATTTGTATGAAACGTTCGTCTGATATCTATCCTCCTATGTAGTTAATCTGAAATTAAATCTGTGATTCTATTTTTTTTAAAAGTTATACACTAAGTTTCAAACTCACTCTTGTTTTAACTGAAATTTTTAGGTACTCCTTACACTTATGCAGGTCGATGCGGTGGGAGCTCGGTTATATTCGTAATCTATTTCTTTAATTATTTTAAATTGGATTAAGTGTCTTGTAAAATTTGGATTGTTTGAATACTTTGGGATTGTCTCGATTTTAGATTTTAATCTGGATTTTTGCACGATGTTGATAAAACAACTTACCGAAAATGATTATTTTTTCGCAACTAACTGTTTTTGAGAAAACAAACTTGATTTTCCAATATAATAATCTAAATTTTCACTACAAGGTATTCAATTTAATTGGGAAATGTAAACAAACAACATTTTTAGTTAAATAATTATGACTAACATGTTTTCTAATAAAACGGGTTTTCAATTAACAAAAGTTCACAATGTTTTTCAAATAAACAAAAAAGGATTTCAAATCATTTTACGTAATCACTCCAGAATTTGACCATAACGGTTAGACCATGCATGGGGTGTTACATTTAGTGATATCAGAGCCAAATTACAAAACTCGAGCGTGAAAATTTTGGGTTAAAAAAATTATGAAAAAATATTTATCTGAGTAAAGTTTATTTTTCCACGAATCAGAAAAATAATTCTCTGAAATATTAAGTCTTCGGTGCTGATCCTATAAGAACTTCTGACTCAGAAAAACTTTAGTTAGAAACCTCTGAAATGATTAGAACTATACTGTGATAGCCAGAGACTGAAATATCTCTTAAACTTCTTTTGATAACTTTTGAACATAAAATATATGCTAATTAATTGTGGAAGTGATTCATAAAATTCGTAATGTAGATATATTATAAATGAGTACTCGTGGATCATGTGGACACGGTATCCGTAGGCGCCGTGAGCGTTGTTGAGGGACTCGAGTTGAGTCATTTTCAATGGGGTAGTATGCCTAATCTGGATACGAGTGAGACATAGGGTACATCTATTACTGAGATCGAGTCTGAAATTCACTCGGCTGGGGACAAAGCATTGTCCCAAGCCATGCTTAGAGTGTTGGAGAGGGTCATTAGGCCCTATTCTGGTTCTGGGAGTCGTGGATCGGTAATTGAACGACTCTAGTCTAATGGCACTGAGTTGTTTAGGGTGTCACTGGAGTCGCCCCGACTGTGGCCGAGTATTGGTTAGAGGCCAAATAAAGAATTATGAATGACATCAACTGCACCTCCTGAACAGAAATTGAAGGGTGCAGTATCTCTACTTCGTGATGAGGTGTATCAGTGGTGGTTAATGGTTGAGGAGGGTACTCAATCGAATCAAATTACTTGGGATCAGTTTAAAAGCGCCTTTTAGAGTAAATATGTGGGGGCAAGTTATTTGGATTCTCATAAAAGTGATTTTATGAACCTTACCCAAAAGGATAGGACTGTGGCTGAGTGTGAGGTCGAATTTTTTAGACTTATTTGTTATGCTCGATGGATGGTGTCAACTTATGCTCGATGGATGGTGTCAACTGAGTATGAGAAGTGGATTATTCGCTTCGAGAAAGGATTAAGGGATAGTTTGAAGGTTTTGATAGCTTTACAGAAGGAGAGGGAAATTGCCGTCTTGGTGACAAGGCGAAGATCACTGAGAAGGTTAAGTGCGTTGAGCACAAAAATAGGGAGCGTGATAGGGGTAAGAATAAGAGGGATTTGGAGCTCTCTAGTTCTTCTCAGAGGCCTAAGAAACATGCCAACTTTGATGGGCCTTCGAGGACTAGGGTTCTAATTGTTTGTATTGTGACTCAGCTATGTGGGGACTGTGGTAGACACCATCCCGGCAAATATTAGAGGAGGTTTGGAGCATGTTTGCGATATGAGTCGATGAAGCATCGTATTAGGGATTGCCCACGACATTCTGATCAGATGTAAGCTCCAACTCCGAGATTTTTCAACCTCAGCGGGTAGTTTAACAGTAGCCTAGGGGTCGTGTCCGCCAGGGGTGGTAACAGTATAGGTAGAGGACAGAGAGCACCGGATAGAGGTGCTAATCTTACTGAAGCGAGGTAGCCTACTTTAGTTTATGCTGCTAAAGGTCATGTGAACAAAGACGTCGCAGATGTTATCGCTGGTATGTTATTTATTCATACCGCCCCTTATTTTACATTGATAGATATAGGATCAACATATTCCTATGTAGCTAGTTCTATTTCTGAAAACTTAGGGATTTCGGTTGAGAGCACTTTAGGGGAATAACTATAGTTAGTCCATTGGGTCAATCCATTCAGGTTAACAGACTGTATAGGAGTGTACCGTTTGAGATACAAGGGGTTATGTTTCTGGCTAATTTAATGGAACTACCATTTAGGGAATTAAATCTAATTTTGGGAATGGACTGGCTGGTGAAGCATTGGGTTATTTTGGATTGTGCTACTGATAGGGTAGTTCTGATATTAGAGAATGATGTGGAGGTGGTTATGATCAGCGAGCGTCGGGATTATTTCTCCAATGTGATCTCTACTCTTACGGTCGATAAGTTAGTTCGTAAAGGATGTGAAGCGTATCTGGCTTTGTGAGTGACTTAGCTTCTGCGGGTTCGTTTGTTAGGGAAAGAGTTTCTGGATATTTTTCCCGACGAGTTGTCAGGTTTGCCATCGGATCTGGAGGTCAAGTTCAGTATTAAGCTTCTATCGAGTACAGGTCCGGAGGTCAAGATTGTATAAGAGTGTACCGTTTGAGATAGAAGAAGCTATGTTTTTGGCTAATGGAACTACCATTCGAGGAATTTGATCTAATTTTGGGAATAGACTGGCTCGTGGAGCATTGGGTCAGTTTGGATTGTGCTACGTCGTTCTAAGATCAGAGAATGATGTGGAGGTAGTTATGATTGTCGAGCATCGGGACTATTTATCCAAAGTGATATCCGCTCTTACAGCCGATAAGTTGGTTCGTAAAGGATATGAATCGTATCTGGCTTTGTGAGTGACTTAGCTTCATGGGTTTGTTTGGTAGGGACATTCGAAAGGTTAAAGAGTTTTCGGATATTTTTCCCGAGGAGTTGTCGAGTTTACCTTTGGATCGGAAGGTCAAGTTCAGTATCGAGCTTCTATCGGGTAATGGTTCGTTGTCCATTGCTTCTTATCATATGGCACCGAATAAGCTTATAGAGTTAATGGCTCAGATTTAGGAACTTCTTGCTCAAGGTTTGTCCATCACAGTGTTTCTCCTTGGTGGGTACCAGTTTCATTTGTAAAGAAGAATGATGGTACCATTAGAATGCGTATTGACAACCGTCAGTTGAATAAGTTAATGGTGAAGAATAAGTACCCATTTCCCAAGATCGACAATTTGTTTGATCAGTTTCGTGGGGCTTCTATGTTTTCCAAGATAAATCTCCATTTTGGGTGCCATCAGCTTAAGGTTAAGGATATTGATGTCTATAATACTGCTTTTAGGACTCGTTATGGGCCCTACAAGTTTCTAGCCATGTTCTTTAGTTTGACGAATACTTCGGCTGCATTCATAGATCTTATTAATCGGGTTTTCTAGTCGTACTTGGATCAATTTTTTGTGGTCTTTATCGATGACATTCTGGTATACTTTAAAACTGAAGATGATCATGATGTGCATCTTAGAATAGTTCTTCGGTACTTCTAGAGAAGCAACTATTCGCTAAGTTGAGAAAATGTGAATTTTGGTTGAGGGAGGTAACTTTTCTAGGGCATGTGGTTTCTGTGGATGGGATCCGAGTTGATCCTAGGAAAATTGAGGTTGTGCTTGAGTGGAAACAGCCTGGGAATGTTTTTGATATCCGTAGCTTTCTTGGGCTTGAGGGTTATTACTGAAGATTTGTTTAGGGGTTCTCGTTAATTGCAACTCCTCTGACTAAGTTGTTGCGAAAGAACGCCCTATTTGTCCGGGCTGATCAGTAGCAATCGAGTTTTGAGAAGCTTAAATATGTCTTACTTTAAGCCTTTGTTTTGATACAGCTTGAATCCGATAAGGAGTTCATGGTATACAGTGATGCATCTCATGTCAGTTTGGGTTGTTTTCTGATACAAAATGGTAAGGTGGTGGCTTATGTGTCCCGATAGCTTAAGTCACACGAGGGCAACTATCCAACGCACGATTTTGAGTTAGTTGCAGCTGTCTTCTCCTTAAAGATTTGGAGGCATTATCTGTATGGTGATATGTGTATTATCTACACCGATCACAAGAGTCTCAAATTTCTCCATACCAAAAGGAGCTAAACCTTAGGCAACGTAGATGGATTGAATTGCTTAAAGAATAGACTACACTATTGAGTATTATCCTAGAAAGGCCAACGTGGTGGCCGATGCTCTTAGTCATAGGGCAATGATTGATTTGGGGGCGATATTTGATCCCCTAAGTCTGTTTGATGATGGCAGTTTTTTAGTCGAGATGTAAGTTAAGTAGACTTGGATTAATTAGATTTGGGATAAACAGTTAGGGGATGATTATCAGGTTCTGAGATTTCATTAGGTAGAGGATGGTAATACGTCTGATTTTGGGCTGAATAGTGATGGAGTTTTGTGTTTCTGAGGACGGGTTTGTATACTTAATGATTCTGATTTAAGGTAGTCCATTTTGAGGGAAGCACATAGTAACCCTTATGCTATGCATTCCGATCGAAATAAGATAGATTGGGATCTCCATGAACTATACTTATGGCCTGGTTTGAAATGGGAGGTAACAGATTTTGTTTCTCGATGTTTGATGTGCCAGTAAGCTAAGGCTAAGTACTAGTTGCTTTTGGGTTTACTTTAACCCATTAAGATTCCCTTATGGAAATGAGAACGTGTGATTATGGACTTCATTAGTGGGTTTGCCCTTAACACCTACTAAGAAGGATTTTCTGTGGGTCATCGTGGATTGGTTGACCAAGTTTGCCCCCTTTATTTCTGTTCAAACAGATTACTCCATTCAGAAGTTGGCCAAGTTATATGTTTTAGAGATCGTGAGACTTCATGAGGTACTAGTTTCGATTATTTCTGATAGAGATCCTCGCTGCACTTCTCAATTTTAAAGGAAACTTCATGAGGCTCCGGGTTCGAGGTTGGACTTCAATACTGCATTTCATGTAACACCCCTTACCCGTAATTTCTGCCAAAACCGGCTCTGGGCGTTACTATATTAAAACCACATGGTCGCCACTTAGGCTCATCGTGACCACTCTCTTAAGTCACCTCAACAACCTCATTCTCTACTTACGAGGTCTCACTCAAACTCACGAGGGCTCTCAAGGCCTTATCGAAACTTCTACGATTTTAAAATTTCTCCACCTAAACAGGGACTACACGCCCGTGTAAGGTGAGACACGCTCATGGAGGTTACCCACTCACATTCCCTCAAACCGTGCATAAAAACCCAAGTATACTGCCAATGCCCCACGGCTAAGGCACACGCCCGTGCTCACCACCCGTGGTGAACACTGACTACCTTACACGACCTAGAGTCTAGACACACGCCCGTGTGGCTAGCCCGTGGCCTATACTACTTGAAACTGCCAAAGAGACACGGCCAAGGCACACGCCCGTGGTCTGGTCGTGTGTCATACATGGCCTAGACACATGCCCGTGTATCTATTCACATGACCAAGAACAAAGCTATGTGCTAAGCTCTTCTCACCCTTCAAGTTCATACAACATATACTTATTCAACTCATCCATAAACAATTCATATTAAAACATAATCTCACATGGTTATCTATATCTTTTCATATAATAAGATAGCCAATAACCATGGCATTACACAAAATAGATTATCTATCTAAAGGCCAACACATCTTAGCCATTACAACAAAATTCACTAACTTGTCTAGCCCCTATACATGTCATATACAAAACATTGAGTCTAAAGTACCAGAGTGTGTTGATAGTATGGACGATCTTCCGTTTGATCCACGTATTTCGAATCAACCCTTTTTCTTTATAAGACAAGGGAAAAGAAAGGGAGTAAGCTTTGAGCTTAGTAAGTTTCCACATAACAATTTAAGCATTCTAGTATAAGCTAAACAACAATTAGCATTGTACTATCAAATAAATTCACATCACAACTATGCTTATTCTTTCTATCCCTTACCACATTTCCAACACATCATGAGTCGCATACTCATAATTATTGACATGCACCCCTACATTCAATATCACATTTACTCGTAATACATCACACCGTTATTTCTCATTAATACATCCACACAGCTAATTTACTCAATAATACATCCACACAGCTAAACCACACCCTTAAATTCTCGGTGGTTTCGCACTTAGCCCACCACAATCAAGTTATAGGATAGTATCGAACTTAGCCTACCAACAAAGTAATCATAATGGTTCCACACTTAGCCACTAGATAATATACTTAATGTTAGCATCGCACATAGCCCAGCTCATTGTCGTTAAGTATTAGGGTGGTATCGCACTTAGCCTACCATCAAGTATTATCACTACACATTCACTTGTCTATTTTACAATTCATTCATCCATTCACAATATCTACTACATCTATTCCAATTGAACCACATCGGTTCTCAATCATTCTTAGTCATGCTATACACTAACTAGCACCAACAAATTGTAAGTATGAATGCATTATTTACGTATAAACTTACCTCGGCACTCAAAAGTATAGAGATGAGCAATGTAGTACACCACCTTGCTCTTGCTTTGGTTTTGATCTGGGCTTCATCTTTCTTTATCTATAATGAATAAGTCAACTTATTCAATAAACACATTGACCAAATTGGCCCTTATCTACCAAAATTACCATTTTACCCCTAAACTTTCTCATATTTACTCATTTGCACCAAGGCTCGTAAAGTGATTTTCATTTAATTTTATAGCCTTTCATGCATAGCAGAACCATTTATTCAACTAAAGAAATCATCAATTCTCACTAAATCACACATGTATGACCAATCTCAAGACTTTCACAAACTAGTCCCTACATGCATTTTTTTTATGGAATTCACTTAGCAAAAGATGTTTCTACTACACCAAGCTTTTCATATTCTTCCATAAAACATCAAAATACATGCATGTCATACATGGGTACATTTTTGAACATCCATCTTAGCTCAACATATAGCTAAAAATAGCTTACTCATGTTACTAGAACTTCAAAAATACGAAGAATATCAAAAACGGAGCTAGAATACACTTACTAGCTAGCTTGAAAAGTTAAAGAGCCCTAACAATGGCTTCTTGAGAATTTCGGCAGCCTTGGAGAAGAAGATGAATGAAATTCTATCATCTTTTCCCATTTTAATCATTTAATTGTCAAATGACTAAAATGCCTTTTTTGACAAAATTTTTATTTTGACTCATCCATGCACAATTTTGTCCAAAAATTAGAAATTGGGAAAATTACTCTTTAAGGGTCTCTAATTGATATTCTAAAGCTATTTCATACAAATAACTTCTAGAATTTCACATTTTGCAACTTTTTCAATTTAGTCCTTTTGGACAATTCAACCGCAATTTCACAAAATTGCTTCATGAAACTTTCACACAACATGCAAACATGGCATAAACCTCAAAAAATCATACATATACCTCGAATTTATGGTCTCGCACCACTATTTCGACTAGGCCCTAAATCAGGATGTTATATTCCATCCTCAAGCAGATGGTCAATTTGAAAGGGTGATTCAGATACTGGAGGATATGCTTCAGAGTTGTGTGATCGATTTTCAAGATAGTTGGGAGGATTTTCTACTATTATTCAAGTTCACCTATAATAACAGCTTCCACTTCAGTATTCAGATGGCACCTTACGAGGTTTTGTATGGTCGTAAGTGTCGTACTCTGTTGTGTTGGAATGAGTTGGGTGAGCAACGAGTTTTGGGTCCCGAGTTGGTTTCTAAGACTAAGGATAAATTTAGACTGATTCAGGATCGTCTTAAGGTGGCTTCTGATAGACAGAAGTCCTATACAGATCTAAAAATAAGGGACATTGAGTACTCCGTGGGTGATTACATGTTTCTAAAGGTATCTCTATGGAAAAAAGTTCTACGGTTTGGACATAAGGGCAAGTTGAGCCCTTAGTTCATTGGGTCGTATCGGGTTCTGAAACATGTGGGACTAGTCGTTTATCAGTTAGAGCTACCTCCGAAGTTAGACCGTATTCATGATGTGTTTCACGTCTCTATGTTGAGGCGATATTGGTTGGACTCATCTCATATTGTTTCTGTTAAGGAGATTGAGGTTAGACCGGATTTGACATTTGAGGAGGAGCGGTGCAGATTCTGGATCGAGACGTTAAGGTATTAAGAAGGAAGTTTATTTCGTTAATTAATGTTATGTGGTAGAATTATGGCACATAGGAAGTCATATGGGAACCTGAAGACTCGATTCAATAGCAATATTTGCATCTACTTGAGTCGGGTAAATTTTGAGGTCGAAATTTCTTTTAAAGGGGTAGAGCTGTAACGTCCCAAAAATATTAGTTATTATTTGTTAAAATCTGTCACAAGTAAGTTCTGCTTCAGTGGTTAAGTGCTCTGAATATGTTGAGATCGGGTGTTCGAGTCCCTTCGTGAGCATTTAACAATAAATTTTTACATGTGTGTTGTTAAGTGGTTAAGTTTTAAGTAAATTCAAATGCTTTTAAAAAAATCTGTTGAGAGTAGTGGAATAGTGGGATAGTTGGGATTTAATAGCAAAAAGTGATATTTGGTTTAAATTTTCATTTTGTTTTTTTCCCAAAATATCTGTGCTACTTTGCACATTTTTTCTTTTATTTTTTTCCCAATTTACGCCGCCATTTTTTCTTCCTGCTTTGCAATTCAATTTTCTTTGTTTCCTTTCATTTTTTCTTTTGCTCTCATTCCCATATTTTTTCAATTTCTTATTATTTTGGCTACTATTTCGACTATTCAGGCTTTGAACTTACTTCCTATTTACGACATTGTTCCACTCTTTTTTGCTATTTACTTAGGTTTCAATGTTGTGACTATTTTTTTAATTTCTTGTGTAAGTACTCTTGAATCCTTTCTCGTGTTGAAGTGGGTTTATTCTTATTGTTATTTTTTGGGGGTTGAAAATGTTTCGCATGCTAAACCGATTGCATTTTTAGGGGAAGTTAGAGAAGCAAATAATCCTCTGGCGACTTAGAATTATAGGTGGACTGTTGTTTTCTTGAAGGTGAAAAGTTGATTTGAGTTTTAAATGTCGAAACTTTGTGATAGTACGTTAAAGTTGGTTTTATTATTTGTTGTGAATTATGATGGAAATCTGTCTCAAATAGTGTTTAATTGATGTGTTTGGGTTTGAGGAGTCTTGTAGGTGTTTTTACATTAGAATCGAACTAGGTGTGTAACGAGAAACCTAGAAAATAGTGAACGGTGAAAGTCGAAATTGGGTATTGTCGACACCACACGGCCTTGTGTCAGGCTTTGTGCTAGGTCGTGCTATGCACACACTGCATGATGTAATCAGTAGCCGTGCTTGGCGTGTGTGACATATGGTCTAGGCTATTTGGGGCTATGTATGGGCCGTGTGCCAGGCCGTGTGGGCCACACGGGCTAGGCAACTTGGGCCGTGTGGGCCACATGGGCATGTGGGCCCAATACTCAAGATTTTTACCTTAGGTCATACACGTCGTCCCGATCGACTGTGTGTCTTCCGTGGGGTTGGTATGTGATTAAATACACTATGAAACACGAAATTGGGTCATATGATTAGTATAAATTCTAATATCTGCAAATGTGTCTGAGTTGTCATATTATAGTTTAAATTGAGAGTAATGTTAAATATATACATGATTTGTGTCTGAAGTGTCTTGCATGATTTTTGTTCTATTTATATTTGATTCTAGGGTGGGATATTTTATGTAGAGTAATTGTTCTGTGAGAGGCGATATCTCGCCCATTATATTGGCAGCACACCTGCAAATATTCTAAAAGTGTCATACCGACACTCAGTGGTGTGTAGGCCTGGATGGGTCTTTGATACCCTTTACGGTGTGTAGGGATGGTCGAAGTTGGTGTGTAGAAGATGGGGTAGGATTGTAAATTTGTATATGATTCTTATTCTGTATGAGACGTTTGTCTGTATCTATTCTGCTATGTAGTTAATCTGAAATTAAATCTATGATTCTGTTTTGTTTCAAGTTATACACTGAGTTTCGAAACTCACTCTTGTTTTAATTGAAATTTTTAGGTAATCCTCAAACTTAGGTAGGTCGGTGCAGCGAGAGCTCGGTTATATTCGTATTCCATTTCTTTAATTATTTTAAATTGGATTAAGTGTTTTGTAAATTTTAGACTGTTTGGATATTTTGGGACTGTTTCGATTTTCGGTTTTAATTTGGATTTTTGCACGATATTGATAAAACAATTTACCGGAAAATGATTATTTTTCCGCAACTAACTGTTTTTGAGAAAACAAACTTGATTTCCAATATAATGATCTAAGAATTTCCACCGCAAGGTATTCGATTTAATTAGAAATGTAAACAAACAACGTTTTTAGTTAAATAATTATGACTAACATGTTTTCTAATAAAACGAGTTTTGAAGTAACAAAAGTTCACAATGTTTTTCATATAAACGAAAGTTGAATTTTAAATCATTTTATGTAGTCATTTCAGATTCAGCTCATAACGTCTAGGCCGGGTTTAGAATGTTTCAGATAAAGTAACAAATTTTTATTGGATTCCTTAAAAGTGACTTTCCTTAAAAGTGACTTTCTAGGATCACTCTAATACAATTTAAATTCTTTTGGGAATATTAGTTTAAAATTCCATGCATTTAACCTTGCGAAAGATGTTATGAAAAATTAATTTTTCAAAAAAGGTTGACTTGAGTGTTTAAATAGGTAGGGTTCACAGAATAAGAATGCTTTATTAAATGTTTACATTTGAACTCGAACCCTATAGCATATAATGCACATGTGGGTAACTACATTGTCATTTGGGCTTGTAATAATAATTATATTATATTTTTGTAATCTTTGTTACTTTTTTATTTATTGTTTAACATTTTTATGTAAATACATATTAAATATTAAATTATTTAATTATAATATTAAATTTGAGATAATTTTTCTTACTTTTATATTATAATCATTTTTTTCTTTAAAACCTTCTATAATGTAATGAATTCATCTTAAAGTGAATATATAATTGAATTAAATATAAATTTAAATGGAAAGAAGTCAAATATATTTAATTTTATAATACTTTAATATGTAATTAAATTTTCATTATTTTGTAATTAAAATAGATAAATAAATAAATTGAATAAAAAATACATAAATAAATAAATAATAACCATATACTTTTTATTTAAAATTTACTTAGTATGTGCACACCATACAGTAATTTGATGAAAGTGTGAATACTAAGGTAATAATTATACTTTCTTATAGTTACAAAGAATTCTAATTTCCTAGATGTGTTTAACTAATAGAGTGTAATTTCATCGTAACTCCCAATGTTAGATTTGATAGTAATTGTAATTACACAACTAAATAATTTTACATTTTAAAAGATATTAAATTATTGAAAAACAACCAATAATATTTGAGAAAAAATCTTTAAACAAATAACAAAACCTAAAATCAAGTCATTGTATATACTATGTAAGCCAAAAAAGTATAATGTCTACTAGTAAGCTTAAGAAGAAAAATAAACATCCTAAGTAATTTTATTTAATTACTTTATCATTCCATATTATTGAGTTATTAGTCTTTGTTACCATTGATTGATCCTTAATCAAGTATAAATAATAAATACCATGTAATTTAGTTAAATTTAGTATAAATATTTTATATATAAATACTATTAAATTTAACTAATTATTTAGTAAATCAAAATGTATAGAAAATTAACGCTCATCAATAAAAAAATTCAAATTATTTAAATGATATTAGTAAAACAATGTATAATAATATTTAAAAAATTAAAATATATCCTAAAATTAAAATAACATTTTAAACTAAATTATGTACGGACATGTTTGGAAAACAATAGGGTAATTGGATCTTAGGGTAATTATTTATAATTATCCATGTAATTACTCCAATTCTTTTGGAAAGTGTAATTGGAGTGCTTCAATTGTATTATTGACTACTTTCTTGTGCTAACTTATGATTTTTTAATTTTAATTTTTGTTACTCATTTAGAAATTTTTTGACATACTAATAATTTTGGGTAAAATACCCAAAAATACAAAAAAATAAATTATTTACGGAAAAGGCCCAGTTTAAAAAATATTTACGGAAAAGGGCCGTTTCACCCCAAAACGCGTTCACGTCGGTAGCGCTTTTGGGGATATGCTGACAAAGCGCCTTGGGAATGCGCTTTAGCCCTGCAATGGTAAAAAAAAACCGGCCAAATTTTTTTTGATCGTTGGGGGCCCAACGGTAAAAAAAAACTATAAAAACCCCCAACCCTTTTATTTTTTTCACACTTTAATCCTTACTCATTCTTCTCTCAAATTCCTCTCAAAATTCTCTTTAAGTCCTTCAAACTTCCTCTAAAATTTTGAAATAGTCCTTTAATATTTACAAAAAAGCCCTTTTTAATTTTTTAAATTTTTTTAATATATTTTTGAAACTTTTAAAACTTTCGATCGTATTACAAATGGCCGAGGAATTACTTCGTCTAGACAACAAGCACATCTCCGTCGAGCAATTGCAAATGGTAAGTTTTTAATTTTAATTTTTCAATATTATTTAATATTTTTTAGGTCTATGCAATTTTAATTAATTTTTATTTTATAATTTTTAACGATCATGGATCGGTGTTGGAATGTTATATTAGCAACATGCATGGTCCCCATCGCCGCTTGATCGAGAATTACTGCTGGAAGCGGGTTTTTGGCACGTGGCCACGATAGTAGGGGTTCAAGTTGGAGCCGCTTTTGATCGGTCGTTGATAGAGAGGTGGAGACCGAGACGACACTTTCCATCTTCCATGCGGAGAGTGTACCATCACTCTGGAAGATGTGCAGTTGTAGTTGGGATTGCCGGTGGACGGGTCGGTAGTCACCGGGTCCGCAACTTCTGGTGATTGGGGAGCCGTATGCTACAAGCTTCTAGGTGCCATTTCGGATAAAATTCTAGGAGCTCGGATCGAGATGGCGTGGTTACAAGACACATTCCCGGAGCCGAATGAGGGTTCAACCGAAATAGAAAGAATACGGTATGCTCGAGCATACATTCTTTAGATAATTGGAGGCTATCTGATGCCGGACCTTTTTAGAAACCTCATACACCTGAGATGGCTGTTGAAACTTGTTGATTTTAGAGCAACCGGTGAATTGAGTTGGGGGTCTGTCGTGCTATTGAGGTTGTATCACGAGATGTGCAGGGCGACGCGACCGAGTAAAACGAAAATCGTAGGTTGCCTATCACTACTGCAGTCATGGGCATGGTTTCGATTTCCATTTTTACGACCTCGACTCGACCACCCATATTCATTCCCATTGATAACGAGGTAAATTTAATATTATATTTTACAATTATTTCATAGATTTATAGTATAATTGTATGCTAAAATTTATTTAATTAGGTGGAACCATTCGGTCATGTTGTCATACCTACTTGAAGATATATGACTTCTATTGGACCAACAGTCGGAATCACAAGTAAGTTTCAATTTCAGATTTATAATTTAGTATTTCATATTTAGTGTCTAGTATTATGTATATAACTAATATTTTGGTAATGTTAATATAGTTTCAATGGACACCGTATAAGGATCCAAAATTCGACAATGAATTCGGAGGAGTTCTTCCAAAATCCAAACAGTTGGCACGTGAAGGTCCCATTGATCACCTATGCGATCGTGGAGATGCACCAGTCAGATCGAGTTCTGTAACAATTTGGATTCTGGCAACCGATTCCCGTGCCACCTGAGGTATTCGATGATGAGCACAAAGTGGACTTACGGCAGCTGCACACGGATTGGCCAAGATTTTGGTCAGCACATATCGAGACGTGGGAGAATCAGTATGACTATTTACCTATCCGGGAACCGATCATCGTTCCTGAGATAGCGTGCATGCCGAAATACACGCCATGGTTTAGGATCCATGGTAAGTCGTATCTATTGTCGAAAGAAGAGAGGCGACGGCAACTTCGTGAACGAAGGGAACGTTGGGGCCCTTTAAATTCAATAAGAATGGGTGATGAGACGGGGCCATCAATAGTGCCGACACGTCACCGACCCATCGCTTCAAATTAACGACACCGACATCATAGCCTTTACCCTTTATGCCAAAAGTCACCCTACCCCTTATATGTATCCTCCTAACCCATATATGTTTCCTTTTCCCACCCCACCCAGTTTGGAATGCATGGCGTGTTCGAGTCCGTTCCCGACTACTCCTCCGTGGCGGCCGATCTTTAGGCCGTCGTCGTGAGGATCACGAGGCGCCATCGGGAGCACTTCTTTCTACCACCTCCTTCGCCATACAAGATTCGAGACACCCCGCCGTGGTTTATGCAAACACCTCCGGTCTTTATTTCATCAAGGTGGGTCATCCTCGCAACACCCACAACTGCATCCAAGGTCAAGGAACCTAATCCCCGCCCGAGGTTCCACGACTCCCACCGTAAGCTAGACGAAGGAGGAATCCATCACAGAATCACCCACCACCGTCGTGTGCACTCGATTCCAACCCCAAGCATCAACACTGATTCGGACCGACTTTTTTATTTTTTAATTGTAATATAATTTTTTTAATTTTAATTTTTTATTGTAATTTAATTTTTATATATTTAATAAAATAAAAGTTTTTTATTTTTTATTGTAATTTAATTTTTTTAATGTAATTTAATTTTAATATCTTTAATAAAATAGAAATGGTTTAATTTTTTTATTGTACTTTAGTTTTTATATATTTAATAAAATAACAATTTTTATTTTTTATTGTAATTTGATTTTTATTTTTTAATGTAATTTAATTTTAATATCTTTAATAAAATAGAAATAGTTTGATTTTTTATTGTACTTTAATTTTATATATTTAATAAAATAACAGCTTTTTTATTTTTTATTGTAATTTAATTTTTTAATGTAATTTAATTTTTTAATGTAATTTAATTTTAATATCTTTAATAAAATAGAAATGGTTTAATTTTTTATTGTACTTTAGTTTTATATATTTAATAAAATAACAGTTTTTTTTGTAATTTCATTTTTATTTTTTAATGTAATTTAATTTTTTAATGTAATTTAATTTTAATATCTTTAATAAAATAGAAATGGTTTAATTTTTTTATTGTACTTTAGTTTTATATATTTAATAAAATAACAGTTTTTTATTTTTTTGTAATTTAATTTTTTAATGTAATTTAATTTTAATATCTTTAATAAAATAGAAATAGTTTAATTTTTTATTGTACTTTAGTTTTTATATATTTAATAAAATAACAGTTTTTATTTTTTATTGTAATTTGATTTTTATTTTTAATGTAATTTAATTTTAATATCTTTAATAAAATAGAAATAGTTTAATTTTTTATTGTACTTTAGTTTTTATATATTTAATAAAATAATAGTTTTTATTTTTTATTGTAATTTATTTTTTAATGTAATTTATTTTTGTAATGTAATTTAGTTTTAATATCTTTAATAAAATAGAAACGATTTAATTTTTTATTGTACTTTAGTTTTTATATATTTAATAAAATAACAGTTTTTTATTTTTTATAATTTGATTTTTATTTTTTAATGTAATTTAATTTTTTAATGTAATATAATTTTAATATCTTTAATAAAATAGAAATGGTTTAATTTTTTTATTGTACTTTAGTTTTATATATTTAATAAAATAATAATTTTTATTTTTATTGTAATTTGATTTTTATTTTTCATGTAATTTAATTTTTTAATATAATTTAATTTTAATATCTTTAATAAAATAGAAATTGTTTAATTTTTTATTGTAATTTAGTTATTATATATTTAACAAAATAACAGTTTTTTATTTTTTATTGTAATTTGATTTTTTCTTTTAATAAAATAAAACTTGAATAAAATAAAGTTCTTGTACAAAAGTTCACCGTTTTTATCAAAAAAATAGAAATTACATAGCCACGAAGAGACCAAAAAGCTAAGAACACGGTCAACTATTTCAATTTGGACACGAGAGAGGTGTATGCCCTGTTCCTACACCATCCGCACAGCCTACTTTGGTTGCTCGCTTCTGATATCCATATTGTTGTGTATTCTACTCAAGAAAGGTCGAACTTTTGGTTTATACCTCAATTGTCTATCCGCAATAGCTTATACTTGCAAGCGATACCGACTGCCACTTACGCTCATCTGGGGATCGATGGGAATACGTGTTCCACACGTTGTACATGTTTTCTAATTTATACACTTCGTCGACACAGCTCATGGGATCAAGACGGAGATTCTGACAAGCCACAAGTACATGAGCGCATGGATAATGAAATGCATCAAATATCCCGCAGTCGCAGGTCCTATTTGTCAAGTGTACACGATACTGCCCTCCAACAATACCTTAGTTTGGTCTGTCAAACTCCGTGGCACGAAACCATAGGCTGTCGCGATCGTGACACACTGTGTGCATGGTGTTGGCCCGTGCCTTCCCCCTGTTTATTTCTTGCACGACCTTTGGGCTCCATTGCAGATGAAGGGTTCCTTTTAGAATAGAATTTATACATTCGGCTAGGTTTGTGGTCATATGACCATATCGTAGGCCGCCGTCGTGTGCTTGTGTCTACTGTTCGAAAGGAACATTACACAGGTAGTTTGCGCCTTCATCGTTATCTGAGTGCAAACTCGCAAATATCTCCTGAAAACGGTTCTTATTGATCTCGTACCCTACCAATATACGTTGATAGCGAATATTACATACCACTCTTCAATTGAGAATAAATTAAATATTACAAACAAAATTATATTAATAGATATTACATACCCATATCGGTCACTTGTCGTCGCTGACTTTTAGATCGATGTTGCCCGTAGTAGTTGGATGCAACATGCCTTAGGCAATATCAATGGTGTGTGCGATGCCACAGGCTCCCCTAACGCTCTATTGCGGCTAGTATTCTAGGGCCCCGATCCGATATAAGGCATATATCAAGTTGAGGGCAAACATGCCTCCTTAACCTAGATAGGAAGAAGTCCTAGTCATCAGCTGACTCCCCCCGTGTTATTGCGAATGCAATCGGAAGGATTCTCCCACTGCCATCCTGTGCCACAGCTAGCGATAGTCGATGGGTATATCTAAAACACCCCAAACCCGACCCACGAGCCTCGACCGGATCTGGCATGTTCCTTAAGTAAATCATTTCAAACACTTGTTTGTTAATTTGGAAATTTTGAGTAGGTTTGAAGAAAATATGATTTGTGTTGTGATCAAATTGAAAACGGTGTTGCTCTTGAAGTCTAAATTTTTATTAAAACTTTATTATTATCTTTCAAACCATAGGTTAAAAAAAATAAAATGCCAAGTTGCTTTAAGGTTTACCATTAATTTGAAAATCGTTGATGTTTAAGTGTCAAAACATTTAAAATTTATTTTAAGGAAAAGTTATTTAATCTTGATTTAACAATAATCGTATCATAATAAATCGAATAAAATGCATGCTTAAAATAGTTAATAGTAATGGCCTTATTACATCAAAGTAAAACCCAAGTAAACCCAAATCTTAAATAATAAAACCAACGAAAATAAAATAACTCGAATGAGCATGGCCACCACTAAGTTCCCGCCGACCGGTCCATTACCGAGTGTCACCGAAAAGATATCCCACAACGGGTGAGTCAATGACTCAATGTGTAACAACCAACACAAACTCCCAATGATTTAGGCATAACAAATCATATATATATAACAAGTATAGCAATGATGCAATCCCGAACCCAAACCTAAATAACTATCCTCTACACATCACCCGTACCAGCCAATCACACCGTGGGGATTACTAAATCGACCCTCCATCCGCTACACACCATCGAAGGCAGTCGCTGCAGATGACTTGCACATCGCCCTTATAAATCGTGGCATAGCCACCAGATAATGTGACAGAGGCACCAGATAATAATATGTGACATAAGCCACCACATTCAGATTATGTGACATGAGTCACCAGATATTGTGGTAAAAACCACCAGATCACTTCCCCTTTTCAATATCACTCATATGCCCCATGCGTCATACAAATCATGCGGTTATCATGTCATATGCCTTATTTCATATTCATAACCAATTCTCATATATGTCATATTCAGTGTTCATATTACTATTAACAGAGCATTAGTGGATTACGTACCTGAATATGCCGTACCATTGAATGGTACCTTTAGCCACATCTTTCATATTCTCATTAACGCATGTATTAAATTAATACCGTAAATCTATTAGGAATTGGTGTAGGGTTACACACCTGGTTACTAACGTGTTTACTGAATCCCAAAAGTCTACTGAAATATAGTGTCAACTATATTAATCACTAAATATGGCCTTGGCCGAATATCACACATGACTTACCTTGGATCTTAAAATCCCGAAGATCTCCTCCTTATTGTCGACAACAACCAAATCCCGAAACCTCCTTCATAGTTTCAGCCAAAAAGCAATAATGGGATTAAAGCCTTGATTTTCGATAGTTAGAGAAAGAAAAGAATAGAAAATCGACACAGAAGAGATTCCGTACCGAAAAAGAAAGACCAAAACGCAAATGGTCAAACCTTCCAAGAAATCGACAAGAAGAACTTGCGGAGAAATCGCTTTTAGATGAGCAAGATAATCGGCTCTTGGTGCTTAGAAGAAATCGGTTCCAATGGTGATAATGAAAAGAACTTTCGCTTAGAAGAGAATAGTAAGGAGTTATGGATTCGGCTTGATGGACAATAGGGAGATTCGCTTCAACAAGAATGAAAAGAAAGAGTATGAGGCTTTTAGAGAGAATCGGCAATGGCTAGGAGAATCCTACTCTCGATTTTTGAAGAATTGAAAAGAAAAGAGCACAAGTTGAATTAGAGATTTTCACTCAAAGAGAAAGATGAGAAAAGAATGAATTTCAAACACCCTTCCTACTATTCCCAAAACTAAAATACCATCCCCTATGCCCCATATTCACCAACTCCTCTTCCCTTATCAACTCCTTCTTTTCTCCTACTTTCCTCTTCCTTACCCCTTCAAAATAATTTAAATAAATCAATAATTATCTCCTACCTTAGCCTAATTTTAAAAGGAATCGACCACATCCAAGCTCATCCCCTTGGTGTCCCATTGCCGTCC
Organism: Gossypium rotundifolium; assembly: GCA_025506655.1. Lineage (NCBI taxonomy): Eukaryota > Viridiplantae > Streptophyta > Magnoliopsida > Malvales > Malvaceae > Gossypium > Gossypium rotundifolium. Next base: position 166,056,084 of record CP106725.1, read on the forward strand.
ACCACTGCTCATCCTTGCTTCAAAATAAAACTCTTATTTGTGTCCCTTGCTGCTCGAACCTAAGTCCCGCTTACACGCGTCACTTACTAAGGCTTTAAGGGCGTCACTTACTAAGGCTTTAAGTGTCCAATTTCCCCTACAATTCTTCTTAAGGCCTATCAAGCTTAGCTCCCCTTTAATACTTAAAATATGATATTTTCTAAGGCATTTACCTACACTTTGAAGTTCTCAAAAATTCATACAACACATTCAAACACACATAGGCATCGTACAATTAAGCAATAATGCACAAGCCCAAAATCCCAGATATTACAGTTCTACCCCCTTAAAATAATTTCGACCTCAAAATTACCTGGCTAAAATAAGTGAGGGTATTGCTGTCGCATTGCTTCTTCCGGCTCCCACGAAGCTTCTTCCGATCCATGGTTACGCCACAACACTTTGACTAAAGGAACTGATTTCCTTCGCAATACTTTCACATCTCGCTCCAAGATCTGAATTGGCTCCTCCTCATAGGACAAATCTGGCCTTAGCTCCACCTCTTCAACCAAACTATATGAGATGGATCCGATCGATAACGATGTAGCATCGAAACATGGAATACATCGTGCATCTGCTGCAATTCTGAAGGCAACTCTAACTGGTATGCCATTGGTCCAACTCGCTTTAATACCCGATAAGGTTCTATAAACCTGGGACTTAACTTTCATTTGCGACCAAGTCTCATCACCTTCTTCCAAGGCGAAACTTTAAGAAACACCTGATCTCCCACAGCAAACTCTATTTCCTTCCACTTAAGATCTGCGTACGACTTCTGCCTCTCAGATGCCTCCCTTAACCGTGCTCGAATTCCCTCAACCTTCTCTTCAGATTCTGCCACAATCTCTGGACCCAAAACATGACGTTCCCCAAATTCCGTCCAACACGTAGGAGTGCGACACTTTTTTCCATACAATTACTTCATACGGTGCCATCCAAATCTTGGCTTGATTGTCATTATTGTATGCAAATTTCGCTAAAGGCAAATATTCTTCCCAACTTCCTCTCAAGTCTATCACACATCCTCAAAGATATCCTCTAACACTTGATCACTCGCCGACCGGCCGTCCGATCATGGATGAAATGCCGCATCAAGTCCAATCTGTGCCTAAAGCCCGATATAGTGCTTTCCAAAATCGAGACATAAACCTTGGATCCCTATCTCAAATAATCGACACCGTACTCTATGCAACCTCACAACTTCGCCACATACAACTTTGCTAACCTCTGCAAAGAATAGTCAACCCAAGACTAGAATGAAATGCGCAGACTTTGTCAATCGATCCACTATCACCCATACCGAGTCCTTCTTAGTAGGCGTAAGGGGAAGCCCACTAACGAAGTCCATGGTGAATCTCTCCCACTTCCACTGCGGAATCTTTATCGGTTGAAGCAATCTCGACGGAACTTGGTGTTCAAATTTAACTTGTTGACACGCTAAGCACTTCCTACAAATTCAGAACTTTCCGCTTAAGACCGTGCCACCAAAACTATTCCCTTAGATCTCTATACAACTTACTACCTTCAGATGCATAGCATAAGGGTTACTATGCGATTCTCAAGAATTTTCTGCTTTAACTCTTTATTCTTAGGCATACGCACCTTACCCTTGACACACAATACTCCATCACCGTAACACCATAATCCTCTACTCTCATTCCGCACTTGTCGTAGCTTAGCACTTAGATCATCATCCACTAACCGACTCTCTTTCACCTCATTCAACCACGCTTACTTAATTTGCAACTCGCTAACAAACTTCCATCGTCATACAAGCTAAGATGTGCAAACATTGCCCTTAGATCCGACACTACTTTCTGACTTAGGGCATCTGCCACTACATTCGCCTTGTCCGGGTGATACTCTATAGAACAATCGTAGTCCTTCAATAACTCCACCCACCTTCATTGCCCTCGTGTTCAACTTTTTTTTGAGTCAAGAGATGCTTAAGGCTCTTGTGGTCCATGTAAATCACCGACTTTTCTCCATATAGATAGTGCCTCCATACCTTAAGAGCAAAGACCACCACCGCCAATTCCAAATTATCGTCGGGTAGTTAACCTCATGTGGCCTTAATTGTCGAGACGCATAAGCAACTACCTTCCCGTCTCCGCATCAAAACACATCTCAAACACATGTGAGAAGCATCACAAGACACTACAAAATCCTTCCCCGCCTCAAAGTAAATCAAACCTGAGCTTCAGTTAAGACCCTCTTAAGCTTCTCAAAGCTCTCTGTTGCTTATCTGACCATACAAAAGGTACCTCCTTTCTCAACAACTTCGTCAAAGGTGAGGCTATGGATGAGAACCCTTCCACAAACCTTCTGTAGTAGCCTACCAATCTCAAGAAACTACGAACCTTAGCCACAAACTTAGGTGGTTTCCAATCTAGCACTGCCTCAATCTTCCTAAGATCCACCCTTATCCCTTCTGCAGATACCATATGCCCTAAGAAAGTAACTTCCTTAAGCCAAAATTCACACTTACTGAATTTGGCATATAGCTTTTTTCCTTAACACTTGCAAAGACTATCCGTAGATGCTCATCATGCTCTTCCTCGGACTTAGAATACACTAGGATGTCGCCTATGAACACAACGATTTAATCTATCCAAGTAAGGTTGAAAACCTAGTTCATCATATCCATAAATGCACCAAGCGTTCGTTAATCCAAACGGCATTACTAAGAACTCATAATGCCCGTATCTTGTCCTAAAAGTCGTCTTATGGATATCTGCCTTCTTCACCTTAAGCTGATGATACCCAGACCTTAGATCTGTCCTTGAGAATACCGCGGCCCCCTTAAGTTGATCGAACAAGTCATTTATCCTTGGCAACGGGTACTTGTTCTTGATGGTTAGCTTATTCAACTGACGATAATCTATGCACATATGCATAGTTCCGTCCTTCTTCTTCACAAACAAGACCGGTGCTCCCCATGGAGACACACTGGGTCGGATAAACCCACGATCAAGCAACTCTTGGATCTGAGCCTTGAGCTCAACCAACTCTTTTAGTGCCATTCTGTATGGGGAAATTGACACAGGAGCTGTACTTGGCAGCAAGTCAATTCCAAACTCCACTTCTCTATCCGGGGGTATTCCAAGTAACTCTTCCGAAAAAACATCCATAAATTCTCCTACTGTTCTAACTCCACTAACTCTCCCTTCCTTTGCATCCAACGCACTAACAAAGGTCAAAAATGTCTTGCACCCTTTCCGAACCATCTTATTAGCCTTTAAAGCAAAGACTATGTTAGACAAGTAGTTTCTTCTTTCTCCTATCATAATTATCGCCTTATCCTCCAAGGTCCTTAACTCCATTCGCTTAGTTACGCCATCCAATACAACTGATGTTCCACTAGCTACCCATGCCAAGGATGAGATCAAATTCTCCAAAGGTAGTTCCATCAAGTCGGCGGAAATACCACCCCTGAAGCTCTAGAGGTACACTTTAAAATATTTTATTCACTACTACGCTTTGACCTAATGAGCTCACTCATACCATCTCCCTATTAGATAGTTCAGAGGTTATGCCTAGTGTTTCAACTACTCTATATACAACATAAGAGTGGGTAGAGCCAACATCAATTAAAGCAAAGTTAGGCTTGTCAGCTATAAGGAACGCATCGATTATGACGTCCGGTGCGTCTCCATTTTCCTCCTCGTGAATCAGATACACCAAACCCTACCGCTTTGTCTCAATTACCAACTCCTTTGCCGGTGTTCCCCATCCTTTTCAACACCGTTATTCCTCGCTTAATTGGACCACGGCCCCATTGGTGGTCATGCTCACCTCTTCCACTGATTAAAACTCGACCACCGGTCGGCTCCCATCTATTTTTATAGGCGCCTTTAATCATGTGGTCCTTGGACCCACACTTGAAACATCCCCGCCTTCTTCCAACACTCTCCTAGATGCATCTTTCCACACCGAGCACAAGTATGATACTACCTCCAATCACAACTCTTGACCTCGCCCCATCAACTCTAAGCCTCTTTTGCACATTCTGGATGACCCTGATGATCCAAAACCTCTTTTTCCCTATTCCGGTCTCAGATTCATCTCACGATTCTTTAATCCTTCGCTACCTTAGCCTTCTTTACCAACACGACAAATTCTCGCTCCTACTGTGGAGCTATCAACAACATCAGGTCATCCCTCAGTCCATCCTCAAACCGGACACATCGCTCATGCTCCGTAGCCACGATTCATCGAAAGATACCACTCAACCTTAAGAACTCGCCTCATACTCCGCCACGGACTTATTTCCTAAACCATCCTCGAAACGCCTTCTTCTCGCAAGATCAATGTAACTAGTCCTAATATACTTCTTCCGATATGCGCTTTAAAGTACTCCCAAGTGAGATCATCTGCACAAAGACCATCCCGAACCGTGAGCCACCATTGATATGACTCATCGCGGAGGAGCGATACTACCCTTTCGCTTTTCCTCGGGACAGTCTAAATCATCCATAATTCGCTCGTCACCTCTAACCAATACTCACCAGATTATGCGCACACCGGATATACCACAAAAAACTCAAATCCATTAGCTCGAGTCGCTCAGTACGACTTTCGAGCTCCCATGCCTCCACCGCTTCCACCACCCTTTCCGTACTCGCAAAGATCGCTCAGTGATACTACATCATCCCCGTCGATCCTCGATATTCCACACTGCGGTGGCGGTGGTGGCATTTCATTCTCGGACCTTGACCGACCTAACGGGTTTCGACACGATCATTCGGCCTCTACCACGGCCACGCACATTACGACGTCCCCTAGAACTCATGTCTACGATCACGATTTAATCTGATTTAAAAAAATTTATGCATTAGTTCTTGTTCCACTGATTACCCACGAAGAAATTTTATGAAAAGAAGTTTATTAATAGTTCTTTTGATCATTTCAAAGTTTTCATTTCAAGTTTTCTACCCTAATTCAGAGAAATACATTCATTCAGTAGTACCTACCACACACCTTCACCATTAGAACATTTTTGTCTATTCCTATCCCGGGGGTATTTTCGTAATTTGTCCTACAGAGGTATTTTGATAATTTTTCAAATCACGGTATCTTGATATTTCGCAAAATAGGTGTTTTGGATATTTTTAAAAAGTAAGCAAATCTTAGTAATAATCGAGGGTAGTATGGTAATTTTATAAACCAAGGATATTTTAGTAATTTTACAACCAGGGGTATTTGGGTAATTTTGTGAATCGGGAATATTTCGAAAAATTTTCAAAATAATAAAAAAAAATTTCAATTCAAGGGCAATTTGATGATTTTTAAAACTAGGGTTTTTATAAAATAGTATGGCTAGTCCCTTTCGGGTTTTAATTATTTCGCTTAGCAGTGAATAAGTCCTCTTGGTTAGGGTGAACCGTCACTACGCACTGTAGGATCCGAGTGAAGAGGAGGTGAGTCACTAGGATTTGCTTAAATACCGTGCTCTCCCCGAATCCAATCCTAGACATGTACACAATGGTTGCCACACCTAACTCTACGCGACTCACCACAAAGTTGGTTTAATTAGGCTTTAAAGTTTTATGTAATTACGTGTTGGAGTAAGCTAATCCTAGGTTCAATAACTAATCTAAGTTCTCGTTATACCTACATACAAATCATACAATAAATCATATAACAGTTAGGGGTACTTACCTGGTGGACTTCGGGTCAGAGACTTAGGTGCCATGCCAGAAAAACCTGTTTATTTCACAAAAATTTTCACAAAACTTATTTGGGCTCAATTTTGAAAACGTTGTGGGCTTTAAATCCAAGGCCGAGAGTTTAAAATTGGGCTCTGATACCAAACAGAAACACCCCAAACCCGGCCCACGAGCCTCGACCGAATCTGGCATGTTCCTTAAGTAAATCATTTCAAACACTTGTTTGTTAATTTGGAAAATTTGAGTGGGTTTGAAGAAAATATGATTTGTGTTGTGATTAAATTGAAAATAGTGTTGCTCTTGAAGTCTAGATTTTTATTAAAACTTTATTATTATCTTTCAAACCATAGGTTAAAAAAAAATAAAATGCTAAGTTGCTTTAAGGTTTACCATTAATTTGAAAATCGTTGATGTTTAAGTGTCAAAACATTTAAAATTTATTTTAAGGAAAAGCTATTTAATCTTGATTTAACAATAATCGTATCATAATAAATCGAATAAAATGCATGCTTAAAATAATTAATAGTAATAGCCTTATTACATCAAAGTAAAACCCAAAGTAAATCCAAATCTTAAATAATAAAAACCAACGAAAATAAAATAACTCTGAGCTGAGCATGGCCACCACTAAGTTCCTCCCGACCCGGTCCATTACTGAGTGTCACCTGAAAAGATATCCCACAACGGGGTGAGTCAACAGACTCAATGTGTAACAACCAACACAAACTCCCAATGATTTAGGCATAACAAATCATATATATATATATATATAACAAGTATAGCAATGATGCAATCCCGAACCCAAACCTAAATAACCATCCTCTACACATCACCCGTACCAGCCAATCACACCGTGGGGATTACTAAATCGACCCTCCATCCGCTACACACCATCGAAGGCAGTCACTGCAGACGACTTGCACATCGCCCTTATAAATCGTGGCATAGCCACCAGATAATGTGAAAGAGTCACCAGATAATAATATGTGACATAAGTCACCACATTCAGATTATGTGACATGAGTCACCAGATATTGTGGTAAAAACCACCAGATCACTTCCCCTTTTCAATATCACCCATATGCCCCATGCGTCATACAAATCATGCGGTTATCATGTCATATGCCTTATTTCATATTCATAACCAATTCTTATATATGTCATATTCAGTGTTCATATTACTATTAACAGAGCGTTAGTGGATTACATACCTGAATATGCCGTACCATTGAATGGTACCTTTAGCCACATCTTTCATATTCTTATTAACGCATGTATTAAATTAATACCTTAAATCTATTAGGAATTGGTGTAGGGCTACACACCTGGTTACTAACGTGTTTACTGAATCCCGAAAGTCTACCGAAATAGAGTGTACTCCTCTCTAAAAATCAAAGTCAGAATCGGCCAACATTAATCACTAAATATGGCCTTGGCCGAATATCACACATGACTTACCTTGGATCTTAAAATCCCGAAGATCTCCTCCTTATTGTCGACAACAACCAAATCCTAAAACCTCCTTCATAGTTTCAGCCAAAAAGCAATAATGGGATTAAAGCCTTGATTTTCGATAGTTAGAGAAAGAAAAGAATAGTAAATCGACATAGAAGAGATTCCTTACCGAAAAAGAAAGACCAAAACGCAAATGGTCAAACCTTCCAAGAAATCGACAAGAAGAACTTGCAGGAGAAATCATTTTAGATGAGCAAGATAATCGGCTCTTGGTGCTTAGAAGAAATCGGTTCCAATGGTGACAATGAAAAAGAACTTTCGGCTTAGAAGAGAATAGTAAGGAGTTATGAATTCGGCTTGATGGACAATAGGGAGATTCAGCTTCAACAAGAATGAAAAGAAAGAGTATGAGGCTTTTAGGGAGAATCGACAATGGCTAGGAGAATCCTACTCTCGACTTTTGAAGAATTGAAAAGAAAAGAGCACAAGTTGAATTAGAGATTTTCGGCTCAAAGAGAAAGATGAGAAAAGAATGAATTTCACATACCTTCCTACTATTCCCAAAACCAAAATACCATCCCCTATGCCCCATATTCAACCAACTCCTCTTCCCTTATCAACTCCTTCTTTTTCTCCTACTTTCCCTCTTCCTTACCCCTTCAAAATAATTTAAATAAATCAATAATTATCTCCCTACCTTAGCCGAATTTTAAAAGGAATCTGACCACATCTGAAGCTCATCCCCTTGGTGTCCCATTGCCGTCCACCACTACTCATCTTTGCTGTAAAATAAAACTCCTATTTGCGTCTCTTGCTGCTCGAACCTAAGCCCTACCTGCACTGCCTGTGGCGTCACTTACTAAGGCTTTAAGTGGCGCCTTCCTGCCACTTTACCAAGCTGATTTTTATGTCCAATTTCCCCTACAATTCCTCTTAAGGCCTATCAAGCTTAGCTCCCCTTTAATACTTAAAATCTGATATTTTCTAAGGCATTTACCTACACTCTGAAGTTCTCAAAAATTCATACAACACATTCAAACACACATAGGCATCATACAATTAAGCAATAATGCACAAGTCCAAAATCCCGGATATTACAATATCTACCATACATAAAGGTATCGTCAATTTGTACTAATGCCTTGCAGTATAGAAATATGTCTCGGCATTGCTTAAAGGTCCAGAACAGACGCTTGAACACTTGGCATCCACGGAGCAATTGATCGTTGTAGTACGCAGGTGTCGTTTTAAGGTCTATTATGCAACTTGGGACATATCTCTCCAGCACCTGACACCACTGCCACACTACATTATATGAAGCGTCCCACCGACCATACAACTTTTCCAACGCCTTCTGCTTAGCTATCCAAGTCTTGCGGTAAGAGGGCGTGTACCCCAATTGGCTACGAATATTGGCAATTAAGACCGACACTAAAGTCTTAGGATCCACCTTCACCGTTAGTATTATTAAGCTAGCCAACATATCTGAATCCATCTTGGGATGATCTTGTGAAAAACCTATCAATGAAGTACATTAAATAATGCAACATTATGTAATATCAGTATTATTCAAAAACCCTAAACACATAGTGGTACTGTACTGGCAAGACATGTATGTGGACCTTTGTACTTTTTGATCTCCCACAAGCCTATCCTTTTCCTCAACGAGGCCATGATTTTCCATGAACATGTACCGTCTTGCACTGCACACTTTGCCTTGTACTTATCGAGCTTGGATTTAAGCACGTTATAGTTAAACCCGTTCCTGATGCTGTATTATTTCAATGCAGCAAGAAAAGTATTCTTGTTGGAAAACTGGTTACCAACTTCTAATTGGTCCGAATCTAATGAAGAAGTTGTACGGTCACGCGTCCGGTGTGGTAGCTCAGGAAACTCTAATGCATCATCTTGAGATAGATCGACATTATGCATGTGGGCTGGAGGCGAGTATGCCCTGAATAGCGGATCTTCTTCTTCTTCGTCTGAACCGCCCTCAACATCTTCAGGTACAATTGGAACAGGCTCCGGTTCAGAAAATAATCCAACTTCTGCACTATCGGGCTCGGGCTCCCGAGGTGGATCCACATCGGATTCATCGTCCGACCCTCCATAACCTGCAACAAATGAAGCCCCTCACCGGTGGATGTCGTAGGGAGTACATTATCCCTCCTTAAACATCTTTTGTAACGTTCCCAATCATATGTGGATTGCCAACCACTAGAAGTTGATGATGTCCCCCAATACGTATTTCTATCATCGGACATCGAAGGACGGATATGCATGTCCCATCCACCAACCGAGTGTCATGCAGGGGTTATGTTTTCCATACTACCACCAAACACGGGCACTTTCGTGTTTTGCCTCCCACTAACAGAGTGTCAACTTGGGGTCGTGTATTCCCCTCGAACAGCAGTAGATGTTGAGGTCGCAAAAAGATCACTTGGAGATGAAAATTGTACATATACCTCGAGATAGGGTGATCCACTGCAAAATGAGTCTCCACCATTGCCTCAAAGCTCCGAGGACCTTTGATGTCAAATGAGTCATATCTCACCAGATCAACCAAAGCGCAAAATCTATACTTAATAGACTGAACTTTCATTGATGTTATTCCGAATATTTTACACCTAATTATTTTGCGAAGTTCTACCAAATCGACGTTCCGATTAAAACTCAGTCGCGTTGTGTTCTCCAATAAGAAAACAACACCATTTTCGATGTCACAAACCTCACCATCGTAGTAAATAACAACATTAATACGTTCACTCATTTTCAGTTTTTTTTCTTTTGCCCCAATTTCCCTTATGCAATCTGAGAATGAAATTTGGCTGATTTATAGTCTAATTTTCCGGAGACTCATCAGAGCAAAAGAGCATCCACGTGGGAGCTCTTTTCATTACTCATCTTGACAAAGCACCTATTTGGAAGCGTTTTGGCCACTGCTTGTTGAAACGTCTTCTCAAAATAATTTTCCGGAGACTCATCAGAGCAAAAGAGCGCCCACGGGAGCTCTTTTCATACTCTTCTTGACAAAGCATCCTTCTTGAAGCATTTTTGGCCACCGTTTGTTCAAAACGTCTTCTCAAAATTATTTTGCCACATACAAATGTCAAAAAATTCAATTAATTTTTTGGGCTAATATATTTTGCCCAAAACCCTTTATATATTTTTACCCTAGCCCAGAAACCTTAGAATATCATACTGTAATTAGACGGAAGAGAGGGCAAAAATGCATCCACGTCAGCGCGTTTTTTTGGTGATTCATCGATAGCGCGTCCCTAAGGTGCGCTTTGTTATATATCCCAAAACACGCCGACGTGGACGCTGCTTTTGGGATGAAACGCCATTTTCCGTAAATATTTTTAAACCGACCCTTTTCATAAATAAATTATTTTTGATATTTTACCTAATAATTTTTATAATAATTAATATTTTATTAAAATATAAATTATGTAATTATGTAGTTATAATTATACTTTTTTTGAATTACTACTTTGCTAATATTCGTGTTTTTCTTTTATGATATTAGGTGGGTTTGATTTGTTGAAAAAGTACAACATTCAATTATTAGGCGCAGTTAATGTGTGCTTTCTCCACTATTCTTTTTTCTTGGTTAACTCTGCTTTCGGTTGCCGCGAGTTAAGCTTTCCTTAAATGTATCTTCATTGCTATGTATTTTTTTTATTTTTTATTTTGAAAACATTGTCTTAGTTAGATGGTGCTAGCATTTTAATGATTTTGAGCAAAACGTTTGTTTCAAGTTAAAATTTTGCAATTAAATGTGTTCCTCTTATTATATAGATTTGATTAAATTAATTCTTTAATTATTAAATGAGATTTAAAAATTAAATAAAGCTAAATAAAATAAAGTTTTTATTTACGATTTAAAAATGATTAAATAAAAATTGATACATGAATTTGTTCAATTCTTCTAGATTGATACTTAAAATTTTTTTGTTCTAGATTGATACCTGAATTTTTTCCATCAACTAATTTGATACTTTTTTAACACCGTTAAGTCTAGAATAGGTGGCAGTACTAGACACCAGCATGTGTCATTAATGACATCATGATGATGTCATTAATTTAAAATATATATTAAAATAAATAAATAAAATTAAATATCATATTTTAAAAAAATCTATAAATCTAAAAATATATATAAAAATGATAAATAAAAAATTTCCTTTCTCAGATTTTCTGAATATCTCCATAAATTTGTTCATTTCCTTTGTTTGCAGTGTCTTTCATCTCCTACTTCATTTCTTTGTCTTACAAAACTTTTATTATTTATTTTCTATTTGAGTTGGATGTGTTCAACTTAAGTTTTTATCGATTTTATTTTCACCAAGGGTTTTTTTTTTTCATGTTAAAGGAGAGCATATTTTGAGAATTTATAAGATTTTACAAATAAATTTGAAGAAAATTAAAAACACATCAATAACCCATAAATACATTGATTCAAGATAACATAAAAACATGCAAACAAATAAAATAATTAAATGAATATTTGAAATGGATATTCAACAAAACCAATTAGATATTTTCCAATTAAATATTTTCTTAACTCAATTTTAATTCGTTAAAATCATTATGACTTTACCATAAAAGAATCTATGAGAAAATATATTTAATATTTCTATATTCAACAGTTAACTATGACCAAATAATTTATTTCCATTTTTGAACTTCATTTAGTTCGAAAACTATAAATTCATTTCCAGGTCTTTTTCATTTTGGAGAAAATCACCTTCATTTCCAAATATTTTGATTTCTCCATTTTTTACCATTTCTATTAATTTTTCTTCATTTGATTCAACATGCAATTCATTTCTAGTTTCAACGAGCTAGAGAAGGGACTAATTGGACATATGTGATTAAAGCTCAAATGATTTATAATTAAGTTTTAGTTTTTCTATAACACCTCAAACCCGGCTCAGACGTTATAGCCGAATCTGGCGATGTCACATGAAATGGGTTTAAAGACAACTAACACGATAAAACTATTTCGGGTCTGTCAACTTTATTTGTGTAGATTTATTATCAAAACGTTCATTCCTATTTATTTAACATGCCTTAAAAGTGTTTAAAAGCGGAAGCTCATGATAACCAATTTAATTAAGTAAAGTCGTTCATGGTTTTAAAAATCATTTGCTTTTGGTAAAATCCCGGTTTTATTGAGTTTCGCAGTTAAGATCATAAACACTATAAAAAAAAACCCAAATTTAAGCAAAACAGTCCATGAAGTCCCAAATTACAAAAGAAATACCTAACAAATTTAAATAATACAATAAAACAGAGTGAAACAGTTTTAAAAGAGTGGTCACCGTCGAGTCCACCGTTGCACCGATCCACATTACTCTGTGGATTACCTATACCAAACGGATAGAAGAAAGAGTGAGTTTATGTAAACTCAGTGTGTTACCTCACAGAATTAAGCATGCACACATACAGAATAATAGATATCAGTCAGATACGTTCTTGGGCCTAAGCCCATTATAGATTCAGATGCAGATTTGGGCCTTAGCCCAACTCAGATACAGGTACAGATATGCAGTTAAAAACAGAAATCAGAATCCTACCCCCAGCCTCTACACACTATCTCCGACCATCCCTATATACCATGTGGGGTTTAAAACACCCACCCAACCCTACACCATGCTATACCGAATGTGGCACCTATCAGATATAAGCAGATACAGATATAAAATTATAGGCATGCTCATCAAATTACAATCTAACATATCACTTGGTTTTAGGGTCAAATAACGTTTACCGACCCTATGATAGGCCCATATTCGATTAGGACGACCCATGCGACCTATTAAAAATTTTAGTATATTGGGCATACATGCCCGTGTGGGTTTCCGTGTGGGTTTCCTTGTGGGCCCATACATCCAGATTGGCCTTGCCCGTGTCGATCACACGGCCTGGCCCAGATAACACACACCTGTGTGGGCCCACACGCCCAATTTAGCGTAACCTGTGTAGATCACACGGCCTCACCCTGGCCATCACACGACCATGTCTTGCGCACGGCCTGGCCTTCATCGATCACACGGTCGTGTTGCTGCACATGGCCTACCACACGTCCGTGTCGCGTCAACAGATTTGTTTTTTGACTTTTGTCGAACCTTATTTTTCTGCGGTTCGCGTACACACATGATATCAATTTGATGCGAAAACTATCCCGAGCCTTCCAAAACCTAGAATCAGAGTACCGAACACCTTAAAACGACTAATTGAATCACAAAAACGCTGAATCAACAACACGCGCACACACTTACGTTAACTAAACAACCGTGCAAACAAATCAAACCGTTGAAATGAACTCTACAAAGCCCGCCATTTCTAACGCAACCTTACAACAATTAAAAACTTCCAGTAAGAACCCATACACCAACAGACAAGAAATCTAACGGGGATCACTTACCAAACTTATCAATCTCAAGGAACCCCAAAAGCTAAAAACCATGATTGACACGTTAACTTGATTGAAAATAAAGAGTAAAAGAAAGAAATTGCCAAAAGACAGAAAACGCAGAGAAAAGAGGTCTCCAACGTCAGATTTTTGCTTTTCAGATAGGAAGAAATCGAATTTTGGAAAAACACAAAAAGATAACAACAAATTCTGATAACTCCTCACTATTTTCTCATCCTCAACCACCCACTACTCAGAATTCAAATGCAATCGAAACTCTATCCCAAAGCCGAGCAAAAAGAACTACTCACGCTAACGTAATGATTTGAACACAAGACCTCCAGCACACCAACAATCTTACCACTCAAACCAGCAGGATCATTCTGATATGGTTTTACAAATAATTTAATATAAGCCCACTGAACCGAGGTAGGGCTTAATTCCAAAAATAACAAAATTTTCCCAAGCTAGGGCTTGAACTTGGGACCTTACACACACACACCCAGAACACTTAACCACTGAAGCAGATACACATTTGTGTCACATTTTCACAAAGCAAAAATAAAAAATTTTGGGGCGTTACATTTCCGCCTATTAATTATAAACTCATTTAGTCTCAAAGTCATTCCATTATAGTATCGTGACTAAGCTCTCCCCAACGACATACCATCACAAAAGCAACTCGATCAATGCTCATCCAATGACATTGTCATAAGTGTGTTACCCTCATAGGATATCCTTAATCTCTTGGGCATAAATTCTTTCTCCCAATATAATCTTTTTTTATCTTATGGTAACCATTATATCTTCCTTCATGAAAATTCAATTACAATTAAATAGTAATCAAGTCATTCATCACAAAGACAAACGAACCGTGGTCATGTTTACTTTTCATCAAATATGTAATGCCAATGAGAGGATATCATTTACCCATGTCTCAAGCTATGAATTTCACTATTGTGAATGTCATTACATGCGACAGAAGTCATATACCCAACACACCAATTTTCGGTTCCTTATCTATTTGAACTCAGACTTTTCCTTACATCAGAGTATATGAGTCAAGCATACATAGTTTGTTATCCACTCAGGATTAAGGTATACCACACTTGGAACATCATAAGTGAATAAATCCATAAACAAATTCAAGATTTATTTTTCTTAGCTCCAATTTGATGTACTGTTAGTCTAGTCAGCCACACATATTTCTTTATCTTCTGGGAGTTATTCGCTTCGATGCCCAAGACAAAGTATTTCACCAATTGGACTTGATAAACGTCATATTAGTCTTTTAATTGGTTTGCTCATTACCGATTAGACTAAGGACATGTTTAGGTTCGTCTACTAATACAAGTTGTCTTTTTGTATTATGATCCGACCACGTAATACCGCTTAGTATTAGTTTAAACATTATACAACCAATGAGCCAATATTTGCTTTTATTTTTCTTTGCATGCAAAAATCACATGAGGACATTATACAAAGTATATTAATGTAATCCATGAATTATTTTATTATCCAATTTGTTCAAAAATTACAAGTGTTCATAGATGAAATTACTACACTTAGGGCACCATATCCAATAACAACTTCTTGAATGCCTCAATAAAGTTCTAAGTGAATAAGGCCATTTGTTCATACAAATATTCTGTGTTAGATTCTCCCTCAATTGTAGATATAGTTGCAAAAAGTAATGTTCTTCTCACTTTTGCCGACACTCTTTCTTATCTCACCAAGCTTTATCTCAAAGATTTGTAATGAACTTATAAGCTCATCAATCCTCATACTATCAATGTTTGTTGTCTCCTCAATAGCAATCACCTTGATCGCAAATTCCTTAGGAAAAGATTATAGCGCCTTTCTCACAAGCTTTAAATTTAAGTATTATTTCCCTAGTGCAAAAGCTTTATTTGAAATATCATAAAGCTTTGCATAAAATTCTATTAAGGTCTCATTCTCCTGCATCCTTAAAGTCCCAAACCTTATAACCAGTATCTAAAGCTTATATTGTTTAACAATGTTAATACCCTTGTAAGCAATTTCAAGATTTATCCAAGATTTTCAAATAGTGGTGCATTTAGAAATTTTCCTAAATTCCTATGAGTCAACCCTAGAAAATATTGCATTAAAAGCTTTTGAATTATCATAGGCCAACTTTTCTTCCTTACTTGTCCACGTAGCCTCAAGTTTGATAGTCTTTACACCTGATACATCAATAGTTGGTAATTCCCAACTTATCAGAATTGATGTCAAGCTTTTTCATCCATGGACTTAATAAAAGCTCACATGCTTACTTTCTAGTAGACATAATTTATGCCATCCAACATAGGGGGTTTGATAATTGATGCTCTTTTTATCTCAATTGAAAATCAACAACACGATCTCTTCATTTAGTGCGTCAAGTGTCTTAGTTTGATATAAATTGATAATTCATTAATTCTTCTCCGATCAAATATTCATTTAGTTACAACTAGACAAAGTCACTGCTAGTTGCAAAGAAAGAGATTGACACGGTTAGTTTATTTACACAGTTTGGAAACTTTCTACTTCTACTAGGCCTTATGCAAATAGTATTCCACTGTATAATTCTAAATACAATATGTCATTTAAGTTCAACTCACTCACAGATTTTCAACTTTACACCTATGCTCCAACCTAGATCGCTCTTAAAAGGGTTGACTTTTTCAAATTCTAATCCAAATTTAGAGAGATATCCAAATTTGATTTGATAAAAAAAAAGTCAGAGAAAGTTGATAACAAAATAGAGGAATTGATTGAAATAGTAGTTTTTGGTTCAGTTTTATGTTATTAATTTTTATTAGATCTAATTAATTTGATTCTATTTTTATTTGATTATCACTAAAATATACTCAATTCAATTTTTTATTCATAAGCTAAAAATTACAATTATTTATAATTAATTTTTATTTTATGATATAAAATAAAAGTTATTTATATTAATGACAATAACCTTAAATTATTATATAAAATTAAATCAATTACCGAATCTATAAAATTTTTGTTTTGATTTTATTTGCAATTAACTGAATCAATTATAATTTTTTTCAAAACCGTTATCACTCCTAATGCAAGCTCATATGGTTTTTAAATCGTTATGTGCAACAACTGGCAAAGAAATCATTACATTAAAAGTGACCCATGCCAAACTTAAGCCTCTTGTGAAGACTTTTTTACTAGCTTCAAGGAAATTTCTTAACAACGTAATAAGACCTTTGGGCATGAGTCAATTGTCACTACTTAAAAAGTGCACGTTGCACACCAACCATGCACTCAAAATAGTCACAATTTATGGTTTGATTTATGCTTCATATACAATCATGTCTGTTTTATAGGTTTTTTTTAAAGAAAGATTTTATTTACGTTATGAGTATTGGTAGTGATAAATGATATTATATCTTTAAGAAATATTCGAATTCGAACTTTGTAGATAACATAAACACAATACATTTTGACTCGATTCAATTCTATATCGATAGATTTCTTTTCCTTTTTGAAAATGGTATCAACAGGCATGACAAATATATTTTCACTTAAATTTTTTTTTTGTTTAGTTTTGATTAAACCTGCACGACCCTATCTCAAAAGTTTTTTTTCCCAAGTCTCTTTATTTTAGTTTTATATGTTTTTTTTAAAAATCTGACTAGATTTATTTTATTCAGAAACTAAAAAATTAACAATAATTTCTAATAGTTCAAAAGTAAGGCCCAAGGATCTGATTAGAACAAGGCCTTATCAGAAACAAAGAGGATAAGACTAAACGAAAAGAAAAAAATAAAAGAGCCATCAATGCTAAGTCAAATCTAGTTAGCAATCAAAGAGCTGGCATCCATTAAATCTGGCATTTCAGCTCCCCATGCTCCTTTTTCAAACCGATAACAGTTTCCAAGGATAAAAATCATTTCTGCTACCATTTCCTCTTCAAACCCTTTCATTTCTCATCAATCTGGATTTCTCCTCCATCGTTCTTCTCTTCTACCCCAAAGGCAGCGAAAGGCTTCTTCCTCCAGGTAACTCTCCTCTCCCTTCCTCAACGCCTCGGTTGCTATTTTGTGCGCTTGGTCGTTTTCTGATCTGGGTATGAACTGAAAGTAACTTTCCTGAAAAAGTTGTCTCTTTTGTTGAATATCGCGTATTACTACCCCTAAAATCGACATATCTACTGTTATTGAGTTGCATTTTTTGACAACCATTTTAGAATTCCCCCTAATAACAATAGATTGAAAACCCATTGAGATCCCTAACTTTACTGCCTTTAAATTTGCATATGCCTCTGCCATGAATGAGGAGGAAATAGCTGAATGAAGGACTGCTTTAGAGGCGAGTAACTCACCATCTCCTCTTTTACAACCAGACCCGAAGCTGATGTTGAAGATCGACTATTAAAAGTAGCATCGCAATAGATAGTTGCCTCTACCTGGCTTAGCCAACTGTCCCGGATCTCTGATATTTCCTGAGGTGAGTGCTTTTTCATTCAATCCATCAATCTCTGCTTTGTAAAGTTGAACTTTTTGTGCTAATTCTTTTCCTATTGTTGACTTCCTTCATGCACCAATTAGTTCCTGGCACTCCATATCATCCACACAGCACAGCAAAAAAGTTGGCATTGGTTACTGTTCCCTGTGTTGAAAACCCAGGTAAGCCAGTTCCACACATCTTGTATAGAAGTGTTTGTGACCCATAAGAAGTTGAGATGCTGCCATGCTTCTATTATTGTAGGGCATAGTCAAAATACATGGAGGTTGTCTTCTTTTGCTCGTTGACACCGAGGGCAAAAGCTGTCAGCCACCAATCTTCTATGTCTTAAAGACTCTCAAGTAGGGAGAAAGTTCCATGGCATACGCCAAACAATGATGAGTATTTTCATAGGAACTGTAAACTCCATAGCTTTTTGTAGAAATTTTTTCCTTTGGTTTGTAATAAATAGGCAGTAGGATCCAAGTTAACCTCTTGTAATAGTTTATAAGCACTTCTTACTGTAAATTTTCCTAAATTTTCTCCACACCAAACCTGGAAATCTTCATGAGCTTATTCTGCTAGAAGGATTTGTAGAATCTTCTGTGCAATGTCTTCTGGGAAGGTATGTTCAATGAGCTCAACTTTTTACTTTCTTATTGTTGGTTCAATTAAGCTAAAAACTAACTCAATTTCTGATCTGTTTGTGTTGTCATTGCTTCGGATATTGGCTATGCTTGGAATCTAATGGTCATTCCAAACAGAGACTCAGTCATCTTTCCTAATTCGCCAACCCAATCCATCTTGCAATAGCCCTTTAGCTATCCACACGCTTTTCCAGGTAAGTGAAGGTGAGTTCTCCAACTGTGCATGTATGAAATCTGAATTTGGGAAATATTTTGCTTTCAAAACCTGCGCTAATAATGAATTCGGATAATGAATTAGACACCACCTTACTTGGCTAATAATGCAACGTTAAACTGATCAAAACTCCGAAAACCCAAACCACCATTTTCTTTTGTAGTGCATAAATCTTTCCACGTACACCAATGGATTCTCCGTCTACCATGTCCTTTTGCCACCAGAATTTGGCAATGAGACTTTCCAATTCGATGCATAGAGTTTTAGGAAGCAAAAAATAGGCCATTGTATATATCGGTATAGCTTGTAAAATCGCCTCAATAAAAACTTCTTTCCCTCTTTATGAAAGATGACGAATACTCTAATTGTTGATTCTCTGGTTAAATCTGTCTTTTAAATTTTGAAAGGCTTCTTTCTTCCTTCTACCCACCATGTTCGGTAATCCAAGATAGCGCTGGGTCATTTAAAAATGGTATCCTAGTATTCGAGTGACTACTCATTTTTCTTCTCGTGTGTGTTGGAGCTGAGCAAGACCGTCGATTTATCAAAATTCACTTGTCCCAAACATTTTCCATATTCGCACAAAATTCTTTTGATGAAACCTGCTCCTCTTTCATTAGCCCCACCAAATAAGATGCAATCGTCCGCAAAGAGCAAATGTGAAATTTGTAGGCCTCGTCTACTTGCTTTAACCCCTTTTAATTAGCCTTCTTGAATTGACTTTCTCATTAGGCTAGATAACCCCTCTCCACATATCAAAAATAAAAAAGGACTAAGTGGGTCACCCTGTCGTAATCCTCTTGAAAGGTGAAAAATGTCCCCTGCCTGCTCATTAAGTACTACTGAAAAGGAAACAGTGGCTATACAATTCATAATGGAATTAATCCAATTTGAGTCAAAACCCATTTTCCTCAGGATTTTCTGTACAAAAGACCTTTCAACCCTATCATATGCTTTACTCATATCCAATTTGACAGCCATCCAACCCTTTTTCCCCAATTTTTTCCTCTTCAGAGTATGCAAAATTTCATATGCTAGCAATACATTATCTGAAATTAGTCTTCCTGGCACAAAGGCACTCATGCACCATCAATGCATTTCTCCAAAACCCTTTAAAACGATTAGCTATAGTCTTTGCCATTATTTTGTAAATAACATTACATAAGCTAATTGGTCTAAATTGAGAGAGATTAGTACGATTAGCCTTTTTAGGGATAAGCACAATATGCGTGTTATTAATGGAACTAACCTCCATACACCCATGCAAATGTTGAAGACAGAAGCTTGAGACCTCTTCCCCAATGATATGCCAATATTTTTGAAAAAATAAGGCCGAAAAACCATCTTCACCCTGAGCTTTTGTAGCGCCCATACTTTATAGTGCCTTCCAGATCTCCTCCTTTGTGTAAGGCGCCTTGAAAAGTCGATTATTTTATTCAGTGATACATTGTTCAATGCCTGATAAGATATTTTCATAATCACCCCTTTCCTGTGCTTCGAATAAGTTTTAAAAGTATGATCTAGCAATTTTAGCCATTTCAAACGAATCCCCTGTTTCAACTCCATTAGTATTCTGCAACTTTCGTATGCTGTTTCTCTGACGTCTTTGTGACGCATGGTTATGAAAAAAGGTTATGTTTCTATCCCCATGTTTTAGCCAGTTTACCCTAGCTCTTTGCTCCCAATATCTATCATTTTTATCGATCTCAAAGTTCAATTGCAATTTTGTATCAATCAGCTCTTCCAAATTGATGTCGCTCCTTTTACTTCCATCAACCCGCTTAGCTTTGAATTCAAAAACTCTACTTTCTGTTTCCCAGTTAGGCTGATTCTTTTAGCCCATTTTCCCAAGCCTGTTTTGAGATCATCAAGCTTTTTTAGAAAATCACCTGATGTTGTTTCCCAAATGAGTTTAACTTCAACTTTGAAAGACTCTTCTAGAACCCACCATGCTTCAAATTTGAATGTTTTCCACCTCATTCGTTCTTCTTCATTGTTTGTTGAAATTAAAAGAGGATAATGATCAGAGATTGAATGCGTTATGTATTGAATAGTAGCTTTTGGAAACATAGATCTCCATTTTTCATTTCCCACACCTCTATCTAATCTTTCTTGGATATTTGTTTATGGTAAATTCCCCCTTTCCCAAGTGAACCAACTCCCAGAATAGCCCACACCCATCAATCGACATTCTTATAAGGCGTTTCTAAAGCTTCCATTCTTCTTTCCTCCCTAGGCAGCCCTCCTTCTTTTCAAAATCATACATTATTTCATTGAAGTTTCCACACACAAACCAAGGAAACTCCTCTCTACGACGCAAGCTCTTTAGTACACTCCATGTTTCATTCCTTTCATGCATATAAGGAGAACCGTAGAAACCTTTAAATCTCCACTGTTGCCCATTGGTGTAGTCGTCAATGAGGATATCAATATGCCTTTTTGAAAAGCTTTGAAGACTGACAGAGACATCACATTTCCATGCCAAACATAACCCTCCCCTTGAACCATCGGGATCCATTTCAATGCCATCAGTAAACCCACAACTCCTTCGTACCCATTCCATCCGTACTTTATTGATCTTTGTCTCCATAAAGAAGACTATTTGGGGAATATGTTACTTTAGTGTATACCGAAGCCTTTGAATAGTCCGAGGATTCTCCAATCCTCGGATATTCCAGTTTAAGATTTTCATTACTGTCGGTCGGCTTGCCATTTGGCAGTCGTCGATATTAAATGGTTATTTTCCTTTAATCATCTACTTTCTACTGCTTCGCTATCACTTCGTTGCCTTTTTTCCCTTCTTCCCCCATTAAAACCCTTTCTTCTGCAGCATAATCCATTACTGAGTGAGGCTCCTTTTGTGTTAAGAAAAGGCGATCACCTTCCAGATTAATCCCCAAGACTGGATCTATTAGAGCTCTAACTTCTGATTGAGTTCTCGCACCCCGAAGGTTTATTTTCTACATTGCGCTTAGTGGTGAACCTTGCACTTTTTTCCTCGTCTTCAACGTTAATAACCAGACACTTTTCATTGCTAAAGCTCCTTTTGATTGTGCCCTTAGAGTTAGATCACATCCCATAACTGCAACTTCCACCCCTAACTATATTTTTGCTTCACAGTATCAATCATAATGCCCCAAATGCCCACAGTAGAAGCAGAAAATAGTTAACCTTTCATATTTGAAGCTGATATATAAGCAATTGCTTGCAAAAGACACCTTTTTTTTTCCTTTTTAGTGGGTGACACACATCCAGTTAGGCTTTGATTCTCATAAAATTCCTCCAACCTTTCCCCAAATCTGTAGTATCATATTCTAAGAATTTGCCCAAAAAGCCCCAAATTGCCTTGCCAAATTTTCCAAAAAAGATCCCAATGGAAGATCATGAATTTGTACCCAAAAAGGTGTAAATACTAAAGGAACTCTCAAAGGATCCTCACCATGTTGAAGTTGGTGAAGGATCAGAAGATGATTATTAAAAGTCCATGGAGACCCTTTTACAACCCTTTCCAAATCCATAATATGAAAAAATTGAAACAAAAACTTTTTATCCCCTAGATCTCGGATCTGAACACCTCTGACTAGATGCCAAAGATTAGCTATGGTACCTTTCATTGCTAGAAAGTGAATGACACTTGCAGTTAAAAACATCCCACCAACTGTAGATTTTGCTCTTCCCTTATTTGACTCGACTCGATCTGTACTTGTATAATCGCTTCTTCTTCATCCAGTGTTAACTCAGCAAACTCCCTTTCCATGATTGCAGATCAAAACAAATGTGAACAAGATGAGTAGAGGAGACTAGTCAACCGCCACCGCCAAAGAGTTGTTTGAAAACAGACTAAACAAAAAACCTAATTAAGTGCCAGGAGGCAGACTTTTTTAGTTATATATGTTTTAAATAAAAGAATTTTACTAAAAAAATATTTGTATAAGATTTTGTAACATTTTAACTATTTTGTATTTTGTAGTTAGAAATTTTTATATTTGTAAGATTTTATAACAATTATTGTGTTTAATTTTATAAATTTAATATAATATAAAATTATTTAATATTTCAAACGATAAGAGTAGTGACTCAATTTTTTTAAATTACTTAAATAAATTTAGACTTCCTTAAAATGCTTTTCAACCAAAACCATAATTTTAAATAAAATAGTTTTTAAACAAAACGATATTGAAACTCAAATACAACCAAAATTTTTAATTTTAGTTTTTTTAAAAGGGTAAAGTACACTACATGTTATCTTAAAATAGCGTTATTCAAACTCACTCGATAATCAATTTAACAATAGAAGTTTTTTTTATCTAAGTTCTTTCGTCTGCTAAGGTTTCATAGCACGTCATTCTTTAGTTTCTTATTCGTTTTTCTTCTGATTTTCTTTTGATCGTTTTGTTTTCGAAGCCAAATTGATTAAGTAGTAGGTTTGTTCCAAATTCGGAAAGTGAATCTTTACAAAACTTCAAGCATAGATGCAGGCAAATATCGCTAATCTCAATCTAGATGATGAAGAGAAAGCACCGATTCCATGTGAAGGAAACTTGCATAAAGAAGACGAGGATTATCAAATTTTGTTTAGTAGGAAAAGCACTCACAAATAGTGTTATTCACTTCTCATCGCTTAAAAGAACATTAGCAGATCTGTGGCATCCGATGTGAGGTATAATAATATCTAACCTCAGGGATAAACGATACCTATTTCATATCTTTTATGAAGTAGATATAAAAAAGGCATTAGATGGTATGCCATGATCTTTCAACAAGCATCTGTTAGTATTCCATCAATTGATTAAAGAAGGTCCAAAGCAAATCCCCTTGAATCATACTTATTTTTGCATTCAGATTCATAATTTACCTTATGGAGCTATATCGGAGGGATTGGCAATAAAATTAGGGGACTTCATTGGATAGTTCATACAATATAATGTTGCATTAATTTCTAGAGGGGAACGAAGATATATGAGATTTCACGTAAAATTCGATGTAAGATTAGCACTAAAAAGGAAGAAAAAATTATAGTTAGGATAAGAAAAAAATGATATGCATACTTTCAATAAGAGAGGCTTTCATTATTTTGTTTTCTATGTGAAAAACTGGGGCATGTGGAAGGTTTTTGCCTAGTAAGAAAGACAATCGATACTTAAGAGGTTGAATTTGGATGGGATCTACCCTAAGAGCACCCACGAGTAATGAATTACTTGTCGAAAGTAAATGGCTAAGAGAAGAAAGGCCAGGTAGGTTCCAGAGAAGGAATAACTCTGTTAGCATGGAAATTGATAGATGGAAAAAATTAGGGTTAGATGAAGACATAACATCCCAAGAAAATCGGGTTATAAGACAAAGGGAAACCGTGCAAGAGATTACAACAATCAATATTTGTGAAGGAAAGAAATGTCAATGAACAAGACATAACAACTACAATAAAGGAGAGGATTCAAGAGCTCTGATTTAATCTATTAATGGATCAACGGCCTCTAGTATGATCGGGCGCAATAAAAATCTTGAGTTGGAACGTTCGTGATTGGGGCATCCACGAGCGATTAATAGCCTTCGAACAAGGTGAGGTATGTACAGACCCTCCAGAACAAAATTTGTGATAAAAGTTAGAGAAAGTTTGTGCAAGATGTGGATTTCAAAATGGAAGAGATGTTGGTGCGCAAGGAACCAAAGGAGGATTGTCTATTGGATGGAAAGGGGAGCAAGACGTGCAACTAAGAAGTTATTTAATCAATCATATCGACGTGATAGTTAAAAAGAAAGAGGGAATGCCATCATTAAGGCTCACATGGTTTTACGGTGCTCCAAAAGAGCAAACTAGAAGGGGAACTTGGAACCTCTAGAGGAGATTAGGGAATTATTAAGGTTTACCATTGATGGTCATTGCAGATTTCAACGAAATCATGTTCTCTTTTGAGAAGAGGGGTGGTAGATTAAGAGGTGATAGAAACATGGTTGGATTTTGTGCTACATTGGAAGAATGTGATCTTAATGATCTAGGTTTTTCTGAAAAATGGTACACTTTGGAAAGAGGCAAGTTACCAGAAAATAATGTACGCAAAAGAATCGATAAAGGTGCAGCAAATCAGGCATGGTGGGAATCTTTTCCAGGGTACTCTTTAAACACTTACTAAACACTTAACATACTCTATTTCTGATCATTACCCATTATTGGTTGATCTGGGGATTGAAGATAATAGGATTCACACGGAGTGGAGCTTTCAATTCAATGCAAATTGGATCTTAGAAGAAGAATGTGAAAAACGAATAAAATCCTTTCGGGAAGGGAATTGGATGATGTGCCTACAAAACTCCAAAAACTAGAAAAAAACACTAGATGTGGAGATGGGGAGACTCACGGCTAGTGAAAGAAAGGAAACCCACTTTTTGACAAAAGACTAGCTAAATTGAGTTCAATGGATTCGGATGATGAAACGCTTATAGAGTTGGAAGAAGTCAAATTGGCTTTAAACCTGGAAGCCGACAAATAAGAACTATTTTGGGAGCAACGAGCAAGAGCGAATTGGATCAAATTTGGATATAGAAATACATCTTTTTTCATAATTTAGCAAATCAGTGAAAAAAAGGAATAGGGTGAGAAAGCTAAGAGGACCAAATGGGGAATGGATTGTGACCGAGGAAGAGAAATTAAATATTGCAATGAATTACTTCAAAGAGCTTTTTAGGGCATCAAATACAAAGAATGGTGAGAGGATGCTATCAGGGATTACCAATTGTATTAACGAAAATATGAATAGGGAGTTAATAGAGGAATTTTGAATTGAAGAAATTACAACGGCAGTAAAGAATATGGCACCTTTGAAGGTTTTTGGAGTGGACGACTACCTCACTTTGCTTTACAAAAAGTACCAACATATTGTGGGGGAATAAATAATGAGTTTCTTCTTGGACATATTAAACAGAAGGAATGAGTTCAGTGATATCAATGGTACAAGTATTGTGCTTATTCGAAAATTCAATCAACCAAACAGTATGACACAATTCAGACCAATCAGCTTATGCAATGTGGTGTATAAAATTATTTCTAAAGTTGTGGTATCTAGATTTAGATCAGTATTAGACATTTGTATTGGCGAAGCACAATCAGTCTTTTTTTCTAGGGAGACAGATCATGGATAATACAATAATCTCTTATGAAATACTGCAAACTTTGAAACAAAAGAAATAAAGAATTAGGGAACAATTTGAACTAAAGTTGGACATGAGTAAAGCCTATGACAAGGTAGAATAGAGTTTTATTGAAAAGGTAATGAGAAAAATGGGCTTTTGCGAAGAGTGGTTGAACTTAGTAATGTATTGTGTACAAATAATGGAATACTTAATTTTATTTAATGGGATCTGAGGTGAAAATTTCAGGCCATCAAAAGGTTTAAGACAAAGGGATCCCCTTAAACCATATTTATTCTTATTTTTTTCAGAAGGATTCTATTCTTTGTTGAAACTAGCAAAAAATGAAGGATGTATCAAAGGAGTTCGACTAGGAAGAAGTGGTCTAGCCCTAATCCACTTATTTTTTGCAGACAATAGAATTTTATTCGGGAACGCTAACTTAGAGGGAGCAAATGCAATAAAATAAATAATTAATAAGTACAAAGGGTGTTAGGCCAACTTATCAATTTTGATAAATCTATCATTTATTTTAGTAACAATGTGCAGTACGAAGTCAAAGAACAAATTGAAGAATCCCTTGGAGTAAGAATTTTGCACAACCCAAAAAAAATCTCGGTCTTCCAACTATGATTGGCATATGAAAAAAGGAGGTATTTGCAAATTTTAAAGACAAATTTTCAAAGTGAATTAAAAACTTAAGTAATAGATATTTATCACTTGGGGGTAAAGAGGTTTTTATTAAGTCAATTTTGCAAGCAATTCCAGTTTACACGATACTGTACTTGTGAGCTTGAAAATATTATTAGTAAGTTTTGGTGGAGAAACTCCGAAATGAGGAAAGAGATACATTGGTGCAATTGGCAAAGTAGTGTGCAAACGAAAAGCAAAGGGAGGTCTAGTTTTTAGAGATTTGGCCAAGTTTAATATCGCGTTGCTTGCAAAACAAGGATAGAAATTAATAATGTGATCGAATTACTTTTTTGCTAGAGTAATGAAAGCTAAATACTACCCAAATAGTGAATTTTTAAAAACAAGTTTAGGTTCTGACCCATCTTACACATGGCGGAGCATATGGAGCGCAAGAAGACTCTTGGAGGAGGGTTTGGGTTGGAGGGTTGGTAATGGCAAATCCATCAATGTTTGGAATGAGGCGTGGATTCCAAGACTTGGGCCAGGAAGAATCACAGGTCAGACTATTGATGTAAACTATACAACAGTTGTTGATTTAATTAACAATGAACAGTCTACTTGGAAAATGGAGGTCCTTGGAAAATTTTTTAACGAAGACCAAGTACGTAAAATCATGACTATTCCAGTTGTTGGAATAGATATCAAGGATGCTAGAGTATGGAGAGGTGATAACACAGGTGTGTACTTAGCTAAAAATGGGTACAAATGGCTAAATAAAGAAGATACAGTGATATTGCAAAGGGATATAACCCCTCTCCCAATAGACCTACAAACTCTCTACATGTACAGCCCGTTTTTAGTCAAATCGAAATAGTAGTTTTGAGACCATAAATCTAAGGTTAAAATATTTATTTTATTATTATTTTAATTTCTACAGCATGATAATATGATTGTGTGAAAATTTCGTTAAGAAATTTTATCGTTTAGTTGGTCAATATGATAAAAAGGACTAAATCGCGTAAAGTGTAAAACTTGAATTCTAATAGCTAAAAGCATATAATAGCTATAGAACCTTAATGTGAAGGTCCTTATGTTCTAATTAGACCATTATAATGGTGGGTGGACAATTATGGGCTTATATTATGTGATATTTAATGTTTTAAACCAAGGTTAATATGGTAAATTATTAAATAACCTAACTAAAATAATGAAAACAAATGGTTGTCTTCCTAATTATCATCTTCCACCAAAAATCAACTAAACAAACACCATTTTTGAAGTTTAATTTTCGGCTAGGGTTCATCATTTCATGTAAGCTCGTTTTTAATCCATTTTTAATGATTTCTATGTTTTTGAGATCGTTGCATCTAGTACTAGCTAGCCTAGGGACTATTTTGCAAAAATGTTAAAGATTTTGAAAGTTTCCATTGATGAATATGTATGAGTTTTGAAATTTCTTGATAGATTATGAATGTTAATTGATAGATATACAAGTTTTGTTAAGTGATTTTTAGTGAAAATGCAAAATAGGGATTAAATTGAGAAATATGTAAAGTTAGTGGTTAAAATGTGAAATAAATAAAAATATGGGCTGCTAGGGACATTATAGTAATTCATCTAGCATGGTTATATTTGGAATTTCATTAATTTGTGATTTTATGAAATGAGGACTAAATAGTAAAAAATGTGAAAGTTTAGGGGTAAAAGTGTAAATATGCCTTAAATAGTGTTTTGGACTAAATTGAATGAATAGTTGATTAAATAATTTAATTTTGAATATATTTAGATCAAGAAAAGTGAAATACGGACTTGGATCGGGGAAAAGATAAAGTTATCGACTAATCGACTCGATTCACTGTTTTAACATCCGAGGTAAGTTTGTATGTATAATTTCATTTCAAATGTATTTTATATGCTTTGATATAGCATGAATTGTGATTATGTGATTACGGATGAGTTTAGAAATGATTCGGTGAAGATTCTATAGTTGGAAACCCGATTGAACCTTAAAAATAGTTTAGGATGCTAGTGACATGTCATTAGGTATATTTGAGTTGGCTTCGGGCCATGTTATTAGCACTTCGGGTGCGAGATATACCGATTTGGCTTCAGGCCATGCATATCGGCTGATTTGGCTTGACCATGATATTAGAATTTCGGATAAGTTACCTTGATTTGGCTTCGGGCCATGGTATAGGTACTTACTGTATGAGACCTTAAGTATTCGAATTCTATTCCGAATGGTTCAACAGGTAAAAGAAGGATGTGGTTGATTATGAGATTTGTACGAGAATGTACAGGTACGTACGGAAATGAATTGAGTATTAAAATTATGAAATTGATGAGTTCCTTGGTAAGTTATATGAATGATCATTTAATATCTTGAGATTTAATAGAATTTTTGCACATTATTTTCTATTATATGAATGATTTATGAATGATGGTAGTTGCTCATTGTTAACATATGAGCTTACTAAGCTATATAGCTTACTTTGTTGTTTTTCAATGTTTTATAGTGATTTCAAAGCTAGCTCGGATTCGAGGATCGTCGGAGACTTCACCACACTATCCACTGACTCTTTGGTACTTTTGAAACTATGTTTTGAGTATATGGCATGTATAGGTATTTTGGGTCATTTTAATTATGGATTGATAAAGATTTTGGTCATTTATAATGGCTTGTAAATGTATATGTTTTGGTTTGTAAATATAGCCATGAAATTTGGCTTAATTTGGTGGATTTGGTTATATGTTTATGTGTGTATATATGGTTGATATTGAGTTCTTGGATGGATATGTGAACGACCATATTATGAAGTTTGTGGAATTGGTACATTGCTTGTGAATTGGAACAAAATGAGGTATGTTAGGTAATGGTTTAACTAGTTGATTGGTATATGTATTTTTGTAGGTTTTAATTGAGTAAAACTTGAGATATAAGCATGTTAGTTATTAGTATTTGAAATGGTATGAAATTGTCTTGAATGTGGCTAGAATAGATATTCTATTGTGCTATGAATTGGAACCATTTGGGTTGCTTAGGTACATGAGATTGAGGGTGGCAAATTGGCTTGGTAAATAGCCTATTTTTGTCCACACGGGCATATGTTTCAGCCGTGTGTGACACACGATCATGATACACGGTCGTGTGTCCCCTGGTGTTGAAATTGAAATGAAGTCAGTATGCTCTACACAGTCTCACACTCGGGCGTGTGATTGTCCGTGTGGCACAAGTCAATATACCCTTAATTGGCACATAGTCTAGCACACGGGCGTGTGACTTGGCCGTGTTGCATAAGTCAGTATACCCTACAGGTTTGGCATGAACCTAGCACATGACTTGGCACACGGGTGTGTGTAACCATTTCGAAGAGCACACAGGCGTGTGGATGGCCGTGTGACCCAAGTCAATAACCTCACTTGTTTGGACACAGGCTGGGACAGAGCCATGTTCTCCCGTTTCGAATGTCCACATGGCCTATGACACGGGCGTGTCTGGTGGCCGTGTAAGACACACGGCCTAACCATACGGACCTGTCTGGTGGCCTTGTGAGAGACACGGCCTGACCACACGGGCGTGTGTCCCCTGTTTTGAAAAAATTTTCTAAGTGTGGAAAAGTTTCCCAATTTATCGTTTTAGTCCCGAACCCCTCTCAATGCATGTTTAAGGTCTCGTAGGCTCGTTTAAGGGACACTATGATTGATTATGATTGAATTGATAAATTGTATTTGAAATGTATGTTTAAAAGTGTAGTAAGTCCAGTAATGCTCCGTAACCCTATTTCGACGTTGAATATGGGTGAGGGGTGTTACACTACAATAGACTCTAGAACTTACAACTAGCAAGCAAGGTTAAAATTACATTTTGGAAAATAATAAATAATTACATACCTACATTCAATAATTTACAAGCAAGAAATGTGTCAATAATTAATATCCGCCCACTATATCGAATAATGGAGGAATCAATGGCTCATGTTTTCTGGGAATACACGATTTCAAAAGATATCCTGCAAGGGGTAGGGATTGATACTTCTCCTAGCTCCCAAGGACAAAAATAGAAAATTTGGTTAGCATAGATTTTTACCAACATGAATGAAGAACAAAGAAAATGCCTAGAAATATCCTTCTAGGCGATATGGCAGATAAGAAATAAGGTCCACCATCAAGGAGAAAAGTTGAACACATTCGGGGTAATAACATTTATTAAAGCATATTAGGCAAAAAACAATATCATTAATACAGAAACTTCAATAGCTACTAAACAAATCAACTGTATGTGGGTTCCACCGAGAGTAGATATGATAAAATGCAATTTTGATGCAGCATTTTGCAACAATAAATTCAAATCAGTGACGAGAATATTGTTCAAGGACTATGAAGGTCATATATTAGCTACATGTACTTACCATAACACTTTTATAGCAGATGTTACCACGGGGGAGGCGAAAGCATGTCTTCAAGCAGTTTCGGTAGCTAATGAGCTAGGTTTTCAAAATCTGATAGTGGAAGGAGATTCCTTGATAATAATAAAAAATTCTAGTCATTAGAAGAGGATAAATCGAGTATTGTGGTGATTATTCAAGAAATAAAAGAAAGATGCCAGAGATTCAAAAATGTTACATTCTCTTAAGTTGGACGAATGACAAACCAAGTGGCGTACGTGATGGCAGAGAAAGGGAAGAATTGGCCAGAAACAAGGGTATGGATTGAAGAGGCCCCTCAAAGGGCATAGTTAGCGGCTGAAAGGGACAAAAGTTCTTTAGCAGAGTTTGAAATGGGTCAGAAGAAATGAAAATGGAAGATTCTGACGGTTTCTTTTTTCTGCAAGAACTTCCATCGAGGACGCTAAAAGTACAAATCATTCCAATGTGGAACGATGGTGGTAGATGAAAGAGTGGATTGCCAGAGGAGAAGCTGGGTTTTTTTTCTAAAAATTAGGATGTAGTCACTTTTTAGGGTTCACTTCTTTTAGGTTGTTTCTTTGTTTCTTTTAGGACTGGCCGATCTAAGTCCCTTAAGAATTGAGTAGTGTACAACTTTTTCATTAATTAGGATTTGCTCCACCAATTGACGGATGTAAGAGAGTAGGACACGTGGTACCCATGCAAAGATTGTATTTAAGTTTCAATTTTAATGGCATCCATTTCTTATTTCTAAAAAAAAATAGTGCCATTCTTATTTTAGTTATCATATATTTTTTTGTCAATTTAGTCACTCTAATTAAGATAATTATTTGAATTGGTCACTACTATTAAAAATTCCATTAATCCACTAATAAGTTGTTGACGTGGCACATTAACCCATTAAATGATTGATACGTGACATTTTTTATTTTTGACTTAAGCTACGGATCTCTTTATAATTAGTCCAAAAAACACTTTTTTCTTGTTTACTTGCAACATGAAGATTTCAATGGTAGTATCATCAACATTTGAATCGTATTTAAGAAGAGAGAATCCAACGATGGCGACGATAAAAAATGACACCATCCTTCCTAATAAGCCCAACTACTTACATAACACCATTGGCCACCATGCCCATCCTTGTCGTGTATTTTTAAGATCTCTGCTCTATTCTTGAAGTAGTTTCTATTGGTATATCCTTATTTTCTCCGATCATTTTTGAAATATAGTTTGTTCAAGTCTAAAAAAGGAAAAGGGAAAAGAATAAGTTGTAGGTTGTTGGTTTTGTTTCTTCATGTGTACTTGTCATCATGGTTTTAGGAGTTAAACTTTTGAATCGAATGTTTGAAATTCTTTAAAATGTTCTTGAATTAATCCAATTTATTTTCATAGTCCATGACATTTTCATATAAGGTTAGGTCTAATGGTGGTTGGAGGGATTATATTAGCATATTTTATGACATGCTTCGAAGCATCTTGCAGTAAGGTTGTGAAGACCAGGACACAACGCAATCAAGGAGGGAATGTTTCTTATGTTGATAGAAGGCTTCAAAATTGTTCATGGTACTTACCACCACTAAAATTAAGGAACTGTTTTGGATACACCACTAAAAATTGAAGTAGTTGATAGCGGTAGAGTGGTCAATGGTGTTAAGCTGATAGGTGGGCTCATCAAAAGGGTGGGATCATGGTTATGGTTCGTCGTTGCTATAATTGGATTCCTTCTTCTTAAGTAGAATTCAAAAGTTGATAATGCTACCATTAGAATCTTCATGGTGCAAATAAACAAAAAAAAAAAAAGTGGTTTGGACTAGTTATAAAGAAGTCCCTAGCTTTAGTCAAAGTAATAAATGTCAAGTGTCAATCACTTAATAGCTAATGTGCCACGTTAACGATCCGTCAGTTGATTAACTTTTAATGACAGTGACTAATTTGAACAATTATCTTAACTAGAGTGACTAAATTAACAAAAAATTAGAGAAGCCAAAAATAAAAATGACACTATTTTAGAGTGACATACGATATAATTTACCCTTTTTAAAAATTGTTTTGGTTAAAATTATTTTCTTATCTTTATTAAAGAAGTCTAACATATCTTAGCCTTTACAACATTACATACATTTTATTTTTTCAAATTCTTTTTGATAACAATAATAAAATGACATTTATCCGAATCTAGTTGAAATTGGCTTAAATAATTCAATTTATTGTTAGAAAATAAACTCTTAAAATATTTTATTTTCATATTATTGGCTTAAATAATATTTTTATTAATAAAATTTAAATTTAATACTAAAAAACTTATTTTGACTTAAATCTCAAGTTCTATTTTTATTATGCATAAATCATATGTAATTTATCTCCGACTTTTTAGTTTAAATTTCACTATATGTATCTTCTAGATATATTTTAATTATTAGTCTAATTATACTCTAAAATAATTGATTTCAATTATAATTAAGGTAAATTATATATATAGTCACTCAACTATCAAAATTTTCATTTTAGACATCTAAAATAAAAAGTTTACAATTTAAGTAGTTCGGTCATTTTAGTCACTCCTTTAAAATAACAAATGGCTAAAAATTATATAATAACAATTTTATCCTCAACTTTTATATATTATATCAATTTAGTCATAATTTAAAAAATGGCCCTTAAAATTTATAAATTATCTCAATTTAATCCTAATTTTAAAAAAATTAAAATATATATAAACACGTAAATATTTTCAAAAAATATGATAATAAATTAAAAATAAATAATTTTAGAAATATAATAATAAATTTAAAATTTTATATTAATATTAATATTAATATTAAATAAAATAAAAATATCTCAAGTCTCGACCCTTTCATCCACCGTTAAACTAGATAGTAATTTTGAGATGGGAGGCATGAGTTGTGATGAAAACAGGGCTGAAAGAGACTTGGAAGAGGCTGACAATATAAAAGATGCAAATATTAGCCTGACACGAGGCGGCTTGCTTTTAAAAACTGTTCAGAAAAAGTGTTATTAAAAACAACTTTTGTGATTTAAGAATTAGAGGGTTTTGTATAATAATAATAAAAATAGAGGGTTTAATATTGTTTTTAAAAAAAGCCTCTACAATGAAAAATAAGTTAATTTAAATGTATTATTTTGAATACATTAACATAATTAATATAAAATTATTTATAAATTTTAATTGAAAACAAAGGTAACATTAATCTACCAAAAAGAAAATCAGCAGATAAGATAATAAAAAAGTAATTTTCATTTCACTTTCAGTTTTAATATTAAATTAGAAAAAGCTTTTAGGGGTTTTGAGCCAGGTGCACGTTTGCACCCTTTCAGTTGACACGTGCTTCATTACATAGGTTTTGCCGTCTTGGGGGTTACATGGCAGCTTCCTTGCCTGACAATAGGGTAAAGTCAGAAAAAATTTTAAGAGAATTTGAAGAAATTTTAATTTTTTTATAATTTATATTTTTATAATTTATAAAAGATTAAATTAAATTTTTATAATTTTAAGAAAAATTAAAATGTAATTTTATCTTTATTAATTTAAAATTTTTAAAAAATTATAAAAATCAAATAATAATTTTATATTTTAAGAAATTTGAAGCCATGCCAGCCTTTCTTAGATTCACCCATGCCTCACAAGTGATTTTATTCTATTTTATAAATGTAATTATTTCACATAGAGGAAAGAATTTTTTTAAAAAGGATTGATGTAATGATGAAAGAATTTAAGTATAAATTTGTTTAAATTTAAATTTAATTATTTTTATTTAAAATATAAATATCATAAAAATAAATATTAATAATCATTTAAGAGAAGAAAATGAAAACTTTATTCCAGGGAATCCCGCGGCGGAGCTTTTCACCGGCTTTGAGCTTGTATGGAAGGCTTTGAAAGTGGGGTTTTGTGCTGGGAAGCTTGGTGGCAGAAGAAAGGAATATTTATTGGAAAAGGAGGGCCTTTTTTTCTTTGGGGTGGGGGGAGGGGAGGGGATGAACAGTATAGGAACCTATAATGACGAGGATGATGATGAATACAAAAATACAGAGAGGTGATGTCTTTGAAGTGAAATCATTGTTGTGTTTTGTAAGATATTGATAATTTTGAAAGGCAACTTTGTTTAAGGGTTTTGTTTTGTCATGTGCTCAAAGTTACTACGGCTGAACTAAAAGAGGTGGATTGCATCGAAATTTCTTAATATATGTTTGTCGTTTAATTTCATAACCTTCCAAAAATTTTGACTGGATGTCAACAGTTTTAACGCAATACTAAAATGTCTAAGGGTAGATTTGGATGGACGGTGCGTTTACTTACGATTAATGTAAAAATAACGGTGACAGTGAAATTAGATACTGTAACTATACTGTAGCGTGAGATAAAAAGTAAACTAAACGCATCGCACCTCACTCAATTACCCATCCAAACCCACCCTAAATCCTATCAAAATTTCTATAGCAACATCATAATATTTCTAATGCCAGGGTTTTTTACCCAAAGAATAAAAAAATTAAAAATTCTAAATTAGTATACGAAATCAATTGTGTACCAAAATGGTATAAAAGGGTGGTGCCGTCTCAGCCACTGGTACCTTTGGTGCCACTTGTGGCACACCCTCAACCACCCAATTTCTATTTTTTTTTTAGCAGTTTTGTTGAGGGACCTATTATGCAATTTTTTCAGTTTTGAGAAAAGGAAGGAAAAAGGTACGGCCAACTTTAAATTTGAATAATTGCTTTCTAAGTCCTCCCTATTTATTATTTTCTTTTATTCCCCTTCAACTCACTATATTG
Source organism: Gossypium rotundifolium (assembly GCA_025506655.1). NCBI lineage: Eukaryota > Viridiplantae > Streptophyta > Magnoliopsida > Malvales > Malvaceae > Gossypium > Gossypium rotundifolium. Next base: position 166,091,960 of record CP106725.1, read on the forward strand.
TGTTTAAACAAGCCATTAATCTATTTTTGTAGTTAAATAAACCCTTTAATTATGATTTTTGCTCATAAAATTTAAAAACTTGTTGATTAAATTAAATATATAGTTTTTAGACATGATGATGGAAAGTAAAAAAATTTAAATAATTTAATATAATGATATATGACATATAAATTTTAAATATCTAAATTATTTGTAATATTTAATTTAAATATATAAATAGATATTATTAATAATATAATATCAATTACTCTAAGTAATATAATAATAACTATTAAATCTATGCATATATGAAATTTGAAGAGTCCAAAAATGTATATCATAATGTTTACAATTTCCAAACATATGCCCTAAGAGTGAAGTATTGTTAATTGTGTAAAGTAAAGTTAAAGTAAAGCTATTTTAACATTAAAGTAAAGCTATTTAAAAATATAAACTAATTCACATATTATGTTGATGTAAATTTAATGAGAATAATTTATTAAATAAAAATATATATTTAATTTAATCAACAAGTTTTTAAATTTTATGAGTAAAAACCATAAATAAAGGGCTTGTTTAACTAAAAAAATAAATTAATGGTTTGTTTAAACACAATATAGTGAGTTAAAGGAAATAAAAGAAAATAATAAATAGGGAAGGCTTAGAAGGCAATTATTCAAATTTAAAGTTGGGTGTGACAGCCGCATTTTTTCCTTCCTTTTCTCAAACATGAAAAAATTACATAATAGGTCCCTCAACAAAACTATTGAAAAAAAAAAACAAAATTTGGGTGGTTGAGGGTGTGCCAGAGGCGGCACCAAAGGTGCCAGTGGTTGAGGCGGCACCACCCTTTTGTACCATTTTGGTACATAATTGATTTCAGATATACAATTTGAAATTTTTTAATTTTTTTTTTTTGTATTCTTTGAGTAAAAAAACCCCTAATGAGATACTAATTAGAAATTTTGAAAATTTTATATCCATTACAAATTTTAATATTACATTACCAGTTTTGGCATTTATTTAAATATTTTAGTATACCTCAAGAAATTATGATATGTCACCTAATCGAATCCTTTTTAGACATAAAAATATTTAAAATATAAAATTATTAAAATTGTATAAATAAAATATACAAAACTATAGAAATTAAATTCAACAAAACTTCCTTCTTTATTTTTTTTCTTTTTTCTGAAATCCCAACTCTCTTCATCTTCTCTTCACTAGATTATTGCCACAACCAACTTTATCATCGCTGTCAAATTTGGGCGTCTTCTTTGATGAATAGCACCACTAAAAAACTCTTTGTATTCATTTTTTTTAGTTCCTCCAAGCTGAAAGTCGAGAAACCTCTAAGTTCTTACCACTGACACTGCCACTATCTGACAAGCTTCCTCATCACAATGGCCACTAAAATCTTCTTCCTCCCACTCCAACACAAAGTTTGGTAGAAATCATTTTCGAATGAAACCCTAAATTGTATAAAGCCAACATTTTGATAAAAAAAAGAGTAAAACCCAAAAAAATCGAGATCCTTTGGTCTCGAAATCACCTCTAAAAGAAAAAAAAATGATAGAACTTGAATGCACCAAAGATGAAAATTTGGTGGGAGGAGTCGAAAACTAAGCAGGCCAAACAATAAGGAATCGAACAATAAAGAGAGTAAGGAATTACTCAAAAAAAAATGTTCTAGCAATATGAGAGGGTCGAATAATAAATAACTCAAACATATATATTGTTGAAAAATATGAAATGATTGAGATGTACTTGAGGAAGTGCCCACTTCTGTAGCACTGCGATGGACTGACTTGTTAACATATTTAGATGATTGACAATTTATTGAACTGAATTTTTGGGTTGTATTGATATTGTGGATTGTATCTAGCCCATCAATAAAGATCATATCACTTGAGGAAACATTTTTGGAGACTCAGATCAGATCAAGTTTATCTAATCCCTTCGATTAAGAAAGTTGAAAATAGTTGGAACATTGAAGACTTAGTTGCCAATAGTTCTTGTTTATTATTATTCTATTTATTAAGCTAGTTTAGTTGTTGTTTAATAGGGATTGATATAAATCTTCATTATGCCAACAAGTCTCGAAAAACTCTATATAATTGAGAGACTTCTCTAGGTTTTTGTACTGATTATTGAGAGCATTATTTATGAGAGAACATTTGATTGTAAAAAAATTGTGTTGTGGTATTACAAGCTAAGTTTACAATGGCGAATTTAATGGTGAGAGCATCAGTCTTCTAGGATACAAAAGTGAGGAAATTATCATTAAGTGTGATAGATTAGGTTCACTTATTTTAAGGATTGAAGATAGTGGATATTTCTTACTAAGCTAGGCTCTGTTGACGTAGTGAAACAGAACTGCGTAAATAATCTTTGTGTTCCCTTTTTTTGTGCATTGTTTCGTAGTGCTTGAAGAAGTGTCAGCTTCCCCAGCCACTTCTTCTAACACTTAGCTTATTTGTTAGCAACTACCTTCAGGTTAACAATTGATATCAGAGCCTTCCACTTAACATAATTAGTGGAGATTCCTGATATTTCTAAATTCAAGCTATGAAAAGTTTATCTACTTCGCGTCCCATAATGTTGGAGACTGGTCATTATGCATTTTAGGATCTACTAATTTATTTCTTTTGCTTTTTTAGAAACTTTGAACCTTTATTGACTTTGCTAAACAATTGAGCTAATGAAACTCATTATAGAAGCTCATTATAGAAGCTTCTTTTATAAGCTAAAAAGAAGTTGAAAGGATGCCATATGTAGAAGTATTTCTTATCAAATTTGTCTAAGTTACGTTAGCTTGTTAGCTTATAAATTCTCAAGTGACTTGCTTCTTTATTTAGCGGATGTTATGTTTTAAGGCTTTAGCTTATTATATTTGTAACACCACTTGGCTGACTCGATCGTTGGGTTCAAACTACAAGATATTATATTCATTACTGGAGTAACTACCATTAAATACATAGTAAATAATCATTTACACATGCAATTAAATGTCAATCACATTCAAATCATGTTAAACAATCAATTTTGAGTCTTAAACGAGCTTACAAAAGTTCTTTTCTAAAAGAAACATTCACTTACGATTTCAAGCTAACTAATATAGACATTCTAACCATATTTCTAGTCAAATCATGCAATACACATAGATTATAATACCTTAATTCAATTACTACATCCACTTGATTTTAAACAAATCAAAACATACCAATTAGTTCAAACATTCAACTATCAACCTTCAACTGTAATACCCCAAACCCGGCTTAAAAGTTTAAGCCGAATCTAGACGAGTCACACCAACATTGTAAAAATGTACTTCTTTTCAAAGTTTTAACTTTGAAAACCAGAAATTCATTTTAGTTGATTTAGACGATTTTGTAGTTTCGTTTTAGACTTGGTAGGTACTGACAAGATTATAAAAAGAAAAATAAGACAAGTCCAAAACATATTACAAATCCAAAGGATTAAATTGTAGTTATCTCAGTGCAAAACAATCCGAGCTCCTGCATGCCGTCAATCCTAAATCAGATGCCTTGTTGATAGATAAAAGTAAGACAAAGGGTGAGTCACCAAGCACCGCGTATAACCAAACTCAAATAAAAATAAATAGAACGTGATATATAAATCATAGTAATCCAAGCATTTGATAACAGTTGTATACCAGTACAAAATAGATCTAAAGTATCACAAAGGTTCCAACAGAGGTAGTACATCAGAACAAGGCAAAACAGAACAGAATCTAATAGAGTAGAATAAAACAGGATGGAGCAGGCGAGCAATCTTGAATGAGCAGAACAAAACGGAGCAAAATGAAGCATGTATGTTTATGCAAATGCAGTATTTTCAACGGATCGGGATCGATTTCTTTTCCAAACTCAGAATTTCCAAACTCCATCTACACACCAATAAAGTCAATAGAGTTCTCCTCAATATCATCCATCTAAAACACACCAATAAAGTCACCCCAAGTTGCCCTAAAAATGTAACAATGACCCACCACCTTGAGTTACCCGATAACAATGGCTTATCAACACGAGTTTGGGTTTAACACGCCTTAAAAGAAAAAGTGTCTTTGACACACAATCGGGCTTGGAAAAGTGGCTGAAATTAAAGAGATAAAGCTATCAAATAAAGAAGAGTGGTGGCCAAGTGAGGGTTACGAGTAGTAGTTCAGCTATAAAAGGGGAAAATAGGGCTACTCATCAATTTGTTCTTCCTTCTCTTCTCTCTCAAAATTCCTAAGACATTCCCTCTCTCTTGAAATTTTCCTAGCCAATTCTCTCTTTCTCTGCTATTTTGTTAAAACCAAAACCCTAGTAAAGCAAGCCAATCTCTTCATCTTTCTTTTCTTCCTATTTCTCCTTACCAATCCATTCAAAAGCGAATCTTGGAAAGGCTTCAAGCATAAGTCTTGTCGATTTCTTCAAAGGTAAGAGCAAGTTTGGTTTCCATTCTTTTCTTTTAGATTAGCCGAGATAATCTAACCCCATACATATTTTGGTTGCCGAATATGGAAGGATCTTTCGGGATTATCGAGTAGTCAACTAAAAGGAGGAGTATTCGAGATTTCTAAGATTAAGGTAAGACATGTGAATATTCGCCAAAGGCCTTGATTTATGATTTGATGATTAAGATTAAGTCTAACGTAAGGTTTTAAGGATTTCGACATTCCTAGGGAAACAAGGAGCAGTTTGGATTTGTTGGTGATCCAACCGAACAAGGTAAGAATACTAATCCTACTAGGATTTGGAATTTTGGTAGAATGGCTTTTATTAAGGTAAAAAAGTGATTAATCAATTTTAGGAACTTGAGATCTAAGGCGATGGATCGGATCTCGGATCTCAAGGAATCATTAAGCGAATCGGTGTGTACCCACACTATTTCATAATACGTTTATGGTCGTGTTAAATAATATATGTGATATTAAGAATATAAAGTGGCTAAGGTACCATGATATGGTACTAAGTACTCAGTCGTTTCCTACTTCTACTAGGAATATGAAAAATGTTATTAGTAACATGAGAATATGATAAGAATGTGAACTTGGGCATGTAATTGCATAATATGTTAGGGGCATATGGGTTTGTTTGAAAAGGGAAGTGAAAAGTGGTGACCTAAGACCACGATGTCTGAAAGTGGTGACCTAAGACCACGATGTCCCGAACATGGTGACCTAAGACCACGAATGCGGTGACCTAAGACCGCAATTTGGAGTATAGCGAAAGGAGGGTCGACTTAGTAGTCCCACTGTAGGATGGCGTGTGCAGGGGGTGTAGCGGATGGACAATTAGGATTGGGTTTGGGAATGCATCATAACTTGTATTTTATGTTTTGAATGTGTAACTATTGTATGCACGATTCTATTATGATTTAGTGTCATGTACACATTGAGTCTGTTGACTCACCCGTTGTGGGACCATGTTTGGTGATGAAACGGTGATGGACCGGGGCGACGGTATTTGTGGTGGCCATGCTCAACATGAAGTTTATATTTTATGGACTCTTGAATTTATTTTAGCACTTTGAAATATTTTGGAAACTATTTGATGTAATAAGGCCATAAGGCCATGATGAACGATTTTTTTTATTTCTACTTGTTGTTTTATTGTGTTACAAATTTTGATTAGGTTAAAGACTAAGTATTTTATTTTAAAATATACTCGATATGTTTATTACTTAAAATTAAAAAAGGGTTTTCTAATATAAAAATCCAGTTTGTTTTCAACACAAGCCCAACCCAAACAATAATTTTTTTTTAAATCACACAAGTTTTCTTTAAGTAATAAAAGAATTTGAAAACCAGGTTTACTTGAGGAACATACCAACTGGTCAAAGCTCGTGGGCGGGTTTGGGGTGTTTCAATTGGTATCGAGCCGATTTCAAACCCTCGGACTTGGGTATAAGGCCCAAAACGTTTTGAATCGAGCCCAAATAAGTTTCATGAAATTATTTTATGAAATAGACAAAGTTATTCGGCATGGCACCTAAGTCTCAAACCATGATCCACCGGTAAGTACCCCTATCCTTTGTGTGATTTATATTGTGATTTTAGAAGGGTAGAAATGGAATGGAGCGTAGACTAGCATGATAAGTACTTGAACCCTAGGACTAGTTTACCCCGATATTTACATAAGACTTAAATGCCTAATAAACAAACACTGTAATTAAGTCGCGAGATAGGGTGTGGCAACCATTGTGCATGTCTAGGATTGGTATTCGGTGGGAGCTTGGTATTTAAGCGATCCAGCGTGACTCACCTCCTCTCCACTGAATCCTACAGTGCGTAGCTTCGGTTCACCCAACCAAGAGGACTTATTCATGAGCTAAACCCTAACTAAAACCCGAAAGGAACGGAACTAGCAGTATTTTCATAAAAACCCTAGTTTTAAAACTCTTAAAATTTCTTTTTAATTTGTGAGAACTATTGTTTTACAACATTTTTCCAAAAAATTTCCGATTTGTAGAATTACTAAAATACCCCTAGTGGTAAAGTTACAAAAATGCCCTTGGTTTATAAAATGTTCAACTACCCAACAGTTTTTCCAAAATTTCCTTATTTTGTAAAAGTGTTTAAAAACCCTAATTTGCAAACTATCAAAAATACCTTGGTTTTGGAAATTTTCAAAATTTCCCCTAACTTACAAAATTACCAAAATGACCCTGATTTCCAAAATTTTCGCAACACCACTGTTTTGGAAAGTACAATTCTCAAAAAGAACCCTCAAAGTTTTACAACTTTTAAAATATCCCTGATTTAGTAGATTCTACAAATTTACCTGGTTTATTACTAAAATACCCGAGTTTCACAATTCTTGAAATACCCGGATTCAAAAATTTTCACAATACCCGAGAATTTAAAAATTCCAAAATACTTTTGACAAAATCACCAAGGAACTTTTCTTTTGAAAATTACAAAAATACCACATGGGACAAATTACGAAAATACCCTCAGGTAGTGGAAAAACAACAACAATGAAAACTACAACGTTTCTCCAATGAGCGGAAGTTCATAATTGTTTGATGGATGAATGTGTGAATGAAAAGATCTGTGTATGTATGAATCTGAAAGAACCACTTCTAAAACTCATTCATAAAACTTCTTGCGGTAATAAGTGAAACAAAGACTAATTCATAAAACTTTTTAATCGGATCGCGACGATCGAAATGAGCTCTAGAGAACATGGCCGTCGTGGATGCGGTAGAGGAAGAATGACTAGGTCAGAACCCGTTAGATCGGGTCAAGGATCCGAGAATGGGGTACCACCGCCACTACCACCACTTTTGGTGTTGAAAGCAAAGATCGACGGGGATGATCTTTGTATCGCAGCGATCTTTGCGAGTTCTTGAGATGGTGGTGGAGCAGGATGGAAATAGGAGAGCTAGGAAGTCCGTACCCGAGCGACTCAGAGCTAATAAATTGAGGTGTTTCGAGGCGTATCGTGTGGCACCCAGTCTGCATGAATATTGGTTGAAAGCAACCGGCGAATTATGGATGAGCTTGATCGACCGTGAGGAGAAAGTGAAAGGAATGGTGGCGCTGCTTCGTGACGAGGCATATCAATGGTGGCTAACAGTTCGGGATAGTGCCACGGCGAAGGATCTTACTTGGGAGTACGTTAAGGCGTGCACGGAAGAAGAATATCGGTACTCATTATATTGATGTGCAGAGGAAGGCATTTTTGGGGCTGGTTCAAGAGAACAAGTCCGTAGCGAAATACGAGGCTGAATTTTTAAGGTTAAGCCGATATGCTCGAGGGGTAGTTGCTACGGAGCATGAGCGATGTGTCCGGTTCGAGGACGGATTAAGGGACGACCTGAGGTTATTGATAGCTCCTCATCGTGAAGCGGGAGTTATTGTGTTAGTCGAAAAGGCTAAGGTAGTGAAGGAATTAAGGATTCGCAAAGCGAACAACGATCGGAATAGGCCGAAAGAGGTTTTGGATCGTCTGGATCATCCGGGAATAAGAGGCCTAGAGTTGATGGGCCACGAGGTCGATGAAGTTGGTTCGAAGGCGGTATCAACCTTGTGATATGTGGAAAGAAGCACTTGGAGAGTCTTGGAGGAAGACAGGAGGATGTTTTAGGTGTGGGTCCAAGGATCATGTGATCAAGCAGTAAGACAAAGGGTGAGTCACCAAGCACCGCGTATAACCAAACTCAAATAAAAATAAATAGAACGTGATATATAAATCATAGTAATCCAAGCATTTGATAACAGTTGTATACCAGTACAAAATAGATCTAAAGTATCACAAAGGTTCCAACAGAGGTAGTACATCAGAACAAGGCAAAACAGAACAGAATCGAATAGAGTAGAATAAAACAGGATGGAACAGAGCGGAGCAATACTGAACAGAACAGAACAAAACGGAGCAAAACGAAGCATGTATGTTTATGCAAATGCAGTATTTTTCAACAGATCAGGATGCAGATTTCTCAGAAACAGTTTTTCCAAACTCTGCTACACACCAGAATAGAGTTCTCCCTCAATATCATCCATCTAAAACACACCAATAAAGTCACCCCAAGTTGCCCAGCAACAATGACCCACCACCTTGAGTTACCCGATAACAATGGCTTATCAACACAGCCTGGGCACACGCCTATGTCTTTACCCGTGTGTCTCACATAGCTTGGGCACACACCTATGTCCCTGGCCGTGTGGTTCTAAAGTGTAAACAGTGAGTTACACAGCCTGGACACACGCCCATGTCTTTGCTCGTGTGGCACACATAGCTTGAGCACACGCCTATGTCCCTGTTCATGTGGTTTTAAAGTGTAAATAGTGAGTTACACGGCCTGGACACATGCCCATGTCTTTGCCCATGTGGCTTACACAATCTGGGCACACACCCATGTCCTTGCTCGTGTGGTTCACACAACCTGGGCACACGCCCGTGTCCCTGGTTATGTAGTTCTAAAACGTCCTGACACATGTCAATGTCCTTACCCGTGTGGCTCACACGACCTGGGAACAGGCCCATGTCTTTACCTGTGTGGCTAACACGACCTGGGTGCACGCTCATGTCCCTGGCTGCGTGGCATCGACAGTCCCATTTTTCGACGATTAAAAACACAGAAAAAGAGGGGTTTCGGCACCCACTTAATACAGAATCGATGCAGGAGCAACAAGGATGAATTCCCATCCCTAAACTACAAGCAATTGTTTAACAAACAATTAACTCACAATCAAATCGCTAAAAACTAATATTCTAAAATCGAAGTTACGTCAAAGAACTTTCGACATAGAACTTAAATCAAACTTACCATGAAACACCCCAAACCCGGCCCACGAGCCTGAACCGAATCTGGTATGTTCCTCAAGAAACCGGTTTCAAAATTCTTTTGTTACTTAGAGAAAACTTGTGTGATTTTGAAAAAAATTGGTTTGGGTTGGGCTTGTCTTTGAAAACCAATTTATCTAACATTAAAATCCATTTATTTAAAGTGACAAAACATTTAGGTTTTATTTTAAAATGTATTTGCTTGATCTTTACTTAATAAAAATTGTAAACATAATAATTAAAAGTAAAAGAAATAAAGAAATCCAACTTGGGCCTTATGGCCTTATTACATCAAGTAAAACCCAATAATAAAATTAAATGTACTAAAAAGAAATAAAGTCCAAAATAAATAAAATCTTCAAATTGATGCATAGCCACCTCAAGGTCTACCGTCCCTGGCCCGTCAATCACTTTCATCACCGAAAATAGTTCCCTAACAGGGTGAGTCAACAGACTCAATGTGCACACAAGATTAACATTCAACAAATCAGCATACATGTTCATATCAAATTCATATTCATATAAAGATAAATGATGATGCAACCCAACCCAAGCCTAAAGATCCATCCGCTACACACCACCCGTACCTACTACCAAATACACCGTGGGACTACTAAGTCAACCCTCCATCCGCTACACACCATCGAAGGCGATGATGTAGTCGACGTGTCATCGCCCATATATCGTTGTGTCATTAGACACTATAGTCAAATTATACGTTGTGTCATTAGACACTATATTCAAATATTGTAACCGGTTACCAAAATTTCGCGAATGTGACCGTAGTTAACATATTTCGTTGGTGAGACCAAGTCAACACCTTCACAGTGAGACCAAGTCAACACCTACTCTTCCCCTTTCACAAATATCCCATATGCCCCAAATATTTATACATATCTTATTTCTCATTCATATTACATATTCAAAATATATATATATATCATATTCAGTAATCCTATCTAAGTAGGAAACGTGCACTGGTACTTTTTACCACATTTGTAGTACTTAGCCACATTCACATTCTTATACATATTCATATATTAAAATAATAGCCATATGAAATATCAAGGTTAGTAAGGGTACACACGATTGGCTTAATAGATTCCTTAAAATCCAGAAGAACGATCTACCGATCTAGATCTTTATCTCCTATATTCGCCAATTATTAAAACATATTAACAAACCTATTTGGCTTAAAACCAAATCCTAGTAGGATTTGTATTATTTACCTTGTTGCCGAATTGGATGATTGTAAATCGAATCCCAAAATTGCTAGTATCCTTTTCCTTGAAATCGGCTAACACTAATTCATGTAACCATGTGAGTTTTCGCTTTTGAAATAATGAAAATAATTCCAAATACCAAAATTAAGCCTTTGCGAATATCACTTACCATACAAATTCCAAATCAAGAGGATTCCTTGCCCTATATGTCCTGTCGAAATCTTCATGTTAGATCTAATCTAACATATACATCATAACCTTTAATCAAATAAATTTATCTTACCTTAGATCATTGATCCTTGTATTAGACAGTTGAAGAAACCCTTTTGATGTTGTAGTTGATTGCTCCTTTACTTAGAATCAACAAAGATTCGGCTTTGACAGTAGAAACAGAGAAGAAAATAGAAGAAGAAAAGATGGATTTTTCTTAAAGAAAAATTCGGCAGAGAGGGGGAGAGAGCTAGGAAAATTCGGCAGAGAGGAAGAGGGAGCAAAAGTGAATGAGTAGCCCTCCTGCCCTCCTTTTATAGCCAAAGTTATTAGCCTAGGAGTCCCTTACTTGTCCACCACTCCTCTTTTTGATAATATTATCTCTTTTATTTAAAAGATAAAATCCATCCATTATCTCCTTAATTATCTCCTTAGAAAATAATCCTTTATTTATCTCTTATTATTCACATATTTATGTGAATAAAACTCCTTTATTTATCTCTTATTATTCACATATTTATGTGAATAAAACTCCTTTATTTATCTCTTATTATTCACATATTTATGTGAATAAAACTCTTTATTTATCTCTTATTATTCACATATTTATGTGAATAAAACTCCTTTATTTATCTCTTATTATTCACATATTTATGTGAATAAAACTCCTTTATTTCTTTATTATTCACATATTTATGTGAATAAAACTCCTTTATTTATCTCTTATTATTCATATATTTATGCAAATAAAACTCTTCCTTTTCTAGAAACCCATGCCGTCCACCTACCTTACGGAAGCAAAAGTTAAACTTATTTACTTGCTTCCCAAGTGACTCGAACCAGCCCAACAGTTCTTGCTCATGGCGCCATTTCCATAGGCCCTAAGTGATACCTTCGACCACTTTTCCAAGCGGGATTGTATGTCAAACTTCTCCAACTTTTTCTTTTAAGGCCCTTTAGCCCTTATTTCCTATTTTGAACTTTAAAATTTGACATTTCGGCATCATTTCTAAGTTTCCTAAAATTTTCGATTGGCTCAGAACTTGCCATTTTCTTACATATCCAAGTTTCCTAAAATGTTCAAGTTTCCATTTTGGATCATTTCAAAAATGTTCGTGTTTCCAAAATGTCTAAGTTTCCAAAGTGTTCATTTCCATTTCCATTTCCATTTTCATTTCTATCTTCATTTTCATTTCCATTTTCCTTTCCATTTTCATGCATTTCTAGATTTTCAAAAGTATCAAAAATTTATTCATAGTACTTGAAACTTGTCATTTCATACAATTAAACTGGAAATGCATAGGCCCTATTCAGGATGTTACATACCAGCCATCGAATTGAACTAAAAGGAGAAGCCATATCCCATACAGAATTAGCATAATGTAACATAGCAAAAAGAAATGAACTTGAAACGGTGAAATCGAAACAGTAAAGTAAGAAGCCAAAAGTAACGTTAAAAAATAATAATAAAAAATAAGGACCATGAACAATAATGGAAGTTTTTGTTTAGGGAAATTTTTATTACAATAAACTACCCCACAAGGCAATTCAGCAAAAACATCTCCATAGCTTTTACTAAGACTTGAACACAGGACCAAAAGGTAAGTTGAGGCCTTACCACTGAATCAACAGGCTCATTCTTGATATCAATTGCACACAATTAACTTATAAACCACACATTCCAAGGTAAGGGTTTAAGCAAAATAACAAAATTTCCAAAAACATAATTCAAACCTAGAACCTCACACACATAACTAGAACACTTAACCACTGAACCAAGTCGATTTACTTGATAAAAATTTCCAAAGTCTAAACTCAAATCTAGGGATGACCTCTTTTGGTTTCAAAACGCGATTTCTTCTAGGCCGGTTTTGGGATTTTACATCAACAATACCATATCATATTGAAACATGCCATTCTATTTCAATTACATACAAATTTAGGGATAGTGTGAGCTTCAAGACGATTTAGCTTGACAAGTTTTACAAGGTAACGATCTACAAGGAAAAGGGAAAACAAACAGAGTAACCATATAGGATGCTTAGTAAGTTCAAAGGCATTATACAAAAGCTTACCTTAGTTTTCAATTAAGCACAATAAGCTACTAGCTTGACATAGATTGTCTAAATATGGCAAATCACCACAACAACAACAATGTGAGCTTTAACATATAATCAAACCATATAGCATCTTAATCACTTATCATACCAATTCATGTCATTATGTACAACAATATTTCAATCTCATCCAATCAAGGGATAACGTAATCACATATGTGTTCATGACATTACCTACACCTCGGCAGTCATAACTTATGGCATTCCACCCTTAACAAAGTTTCCTGATCCCGTTCCCTCAACCTCCTAACCAACCCCTACGACCACCTTATCTACATTACCTACAACATTCTCGCCCTCTCGAAACTACGTTGATTCACATATTCTTCAAATGAGCTCTACATTCTCAATGAGTAAGACGACCACCATATGAAACTTATCCTCAACTTTACCTAAACCGATTTGGTTCCATGCTCCCTTTCTCTCTTCAGTTCTTCCATGCTTGGCTTCTAATCAAGCTTGCTTGGGAATATCCAAGAAGGTTTAGATTAATTTTATCGTTTTCTTAATTTTGTTCGTTAGAAAATAAAAGAAAATGAAATGAATAATCTACATGATTCTGTAAAAATTTGCAAAAAAAAAAAAATCATTTTGAATATAAAGAGTTCAATTAATGGTTAGATTTGGTTAAGGATATGATTTTTATATTGATTAGTCAATTAATGGTTAGATTTGGTTAAGGATATGATTTTTTATATTGATTAGTTATATCCAATTTTAGTTTGAAAATTAGGTTATATTCAAATCGAGATTTGATTAAGAATGATTGGTATTAGGTTATGAGTGAAATTCAATTAGGAATCATGTGAAAGAAGCAAGAACTTGATTTATTTGGTGGAAAATATTATGTTTCTACAGTGAAGAATATGAGAAGAGAAAAATAAAGGGGAAGAAGAAAAGGAAAATAAAGAAACAAAAGAAAAAAAATTAAATTATTCAAAAAAAAGCATAGGGACTAGTTTTAACAAATAGAAAACATTGAGAAAACTGCATTAAAAGAAATGGAAAGGGAGGAAACCGAGGGAGAAGCAGAAGAAAATGAAAAAAAAGGAAAAAAAGGAATGTTAAAAGAAAACAACTAAATTGCTCAAAACAAAAAAAAAAAATATAGGGACCAATTGTATAATTTAACCTAAAATTTTCGTTTGAAATGATGATTTAACGTGTCATATCAGCTTACCATTATACCGTTAAGAACAATTAACGGCTCAATGACTAAAACGTAACATTTCAAATATAAGCGACTAAAATGTAACCTGAGACAAACAAAAGTGACTATTTTAATAATTTACTCTAATTATAATTATTATATTTATTTTAAAGGTTTATTTTTTAGCATATTAATTATCATTATGATTATGATTTATAAATTATAATTGGTGATGTAATCACATTTCCATGAATTATTATAATTATGATTTATAAATTTATTTCAATATCATATATTTACTTATTAATATATAGGGTAAATTACATAGATAATCACTCAACTATAAAAATTTTCATTTTAAGCATCCAAAATAAAAAGTTTACAATTTAAGTACCAACATTACATAGTTTGGTCATTTTAGTCACTCCCATTAAAATCACAAACAGCAAGCTGACATGGCAGTTAAAAATTGATATGATAATAAATTTAGCTCTCAAGTTTTACATATTATATCGATTTAGTCATAATTTTAAAAAATCAACCTTTAAATCTTAAAATATTTTCAATTTAGTCTTAATTCTAAAGAATTCTAAAAAATATATAAAAATACATAAATATTTTTAAAATAATAATAATAAATTTAAAAAATATATAAAAACAAAAAAAGTATTCCCCTCCCTCAACCCCACCTTGCTGCAAAAGTCTTTTTGCAGAACCACCCTAAAAAATAATTATAATATGGAACACCTTTTTTTTTCTGGCCAGTTAAAATATTTCTATTTCCCGACAGAAGATAAAAGGAGAGCATAAAAGAAAACATCGAACATCAAAAGCAAAACCAGCACAACTCAACCAATATGAAGTATGAATTCTGATGTTAAATTGTATATTTTTTATTTCAAGGGCCTAAAATAAAATTTTTGATAGTTGAGTGACTTATATATGCAATTTGTCCTAATATATAAATTGTAATAAGCTTGTTAAAAAATAATAATTTAGTAAAATATGTTTATAGATAATCTTATATTTCACCAACTATTAAACCTATAATCAAAAATAATTTAACATTACTTGAAAGTAACACATAAAATAGTATTTTTAAACTCAAACAAAACAAATCCTGTGGGTTTAATAAATTAAACTAAGAACTAAAAGCTCCGTTTCAAGCCTTGAAAGAATATGGTTATAGTTAAAGCGTCCATTGAGTGTATGAACATGAAAACACAATGTCGGCAGGTAAGGTCGGGGAAGTTGAGAGGCAATGGTATGGAACCACCATGTTTCAGACCCCTTGTCTCTCATTTTATTGCCCAAGGCCAAAGCCTTTGTTTCTTGGAAATGGGCATAGGAGCCACTGAACAAATAATAAATATGCACTTTTGACGTGGAGTGTGTTACGGTGGGAGTAGACTCGCAGGAGTCAATTCGATTTATTCTATGATAAAACGGTTTGACTGTTGTTACCAACACATGCTTTAATAATAACAGTAATAATTGTAAAATTTAGGTCCAATTCATTTACCTTTTTTGTAGCATATAATTACCTCCTAACCTTATCTGCGTATGGAATTTCTCATATTTCTTCAAACTTGACTCCTTTAAAATTAAGTCTATAGTGTTATACTCGGACTTTTATGAAAATGATTTTTTTTATGGTATAAATCAATTGAGTCTTAACTCGACAAATGCTCATGTAAGAGAACGTGAGCTCGAATGCGTTAAAACCTATTTTTTTCTTATTTATAAATAATTTTAGAAATTATATAAAATAACAGATATTATCAAAATCTATAATAATATTATTAAAAAAAACAAACAGTGAAATTATTATTGATCTGGCATTAGTTGTAGGGTCGGTTTATTTATTTATATTAGTCAATTATCAATTATTGAATTTTATAACCGAATTGATCATCTAATTTGTCACACTAATTTTGACTTATTTTGACTCTTAGTGGTAATTTCTTAAAAAAAATAAATTTGACCTCTTATTCACTCACACTTTGGTGGCACGCCCACTATGTGGTGAAAAAAATTTATGTATCAATTTTATTAGGCATAATAATTTGTTTGGCGTTCTAATTTTATAAAAAAAATTATTTTAGTCATCCATTTAATTTTTATCTATTTTAGTCATTAAATTTGTATTTTTTATCAAATGACCCTAAAATAGATGAAAAAGTTAATGTTTGTTAACTTTAGTGATGTGGTATACACGTGAATGATACGTCAAGATTTAATTAATTTTTAAAAAATTTATAATTTTTTATAATTTTATACCTTTTTAATAATGTTGATGACTTTTAATGTTTAAAGATGATTTTATTTTTTAAAATTTTAAATTTTTATAAATTGATTAAATGTTGACGTGTCATCCATGTAGCAATCCACATGTCTGCCACATCAACAAATTAGTTAAAAAAAAATTTCTTTTCCATCTATTTTGGGGTGATTTGGAAAAAAAAAACACAAATTTAAAGGTGAAAAATTAAATGGAGCATTAAAATGATTTTTTTTTTTGGTAAAGTTGGAGGGTTACCTAAGTCATTATGTCATTTTATTAAAAAAATTGATATAAAAACTAAATATAACTTTAGTTGAAATGATAAAATTAATATAGTAATCGAGTCCAAATTCCATGAATGTATTAATATGTATTTTATTAATATGTATGTATTTTCTCAAAATAATATTTGTTACTCTATAAAATGATTGAGTTTTTGGTAATTTTACAACCTGAATTAAGACCCAATTAATAGGTGATACAATCTTAATCAAACACATTATAATACTGCTAGATTTTGTCATACCCACGATGCGAGTAAAAAAATATTTTATGTTAGAAATATTTGTTTAATTTCTTCAATAATGAAAGTAGGTTGGAGTGGAAATGAAATTATATTTTAATATTATTGAACACATGTTTTATCCTATAATTTATAATTGTTTTATTTAAAATATATAAAAATAAAAGTTTGGTAGATTAATACTTATCAACAAGTAGAAGAACATGCTTTAGATTCAAGTTGATTTGACGATCAATATAGAAGATCGAAAAAAAAAGTTGTTTGAGTTTCGATTTCTAGATTTGTGGCGTACAAAGTTATTTCATGAAAAAAAAAAGAAGACGACTGAATTAAAAAAGAGAAAGGGAAAAAGAGCTTTCAATTGGTGTATGTAGTGCGAATAGGAAAGCCATATAACATCCGTTTTAACAACCCAATAACTTAAATGAAAACTTTTGAATAGTTTAATGACCAAATTGTAACTGACTAAAACGATTACCCTTTAAATTAAGTACGTAGGTCAACAAAATAATTAGCATCTCCACTCACGATACAATTACATGCTATTAGATTATGAAATACTTACCATTTAGGTAAAAAAATTATATAATAAATTTATAAAATTAAAAATAAAATCAAAGTTTAGTTGAAATTATAAAATATTGAAAATTATTATATTTTAAGTTTAAATTCCGCATTTTTAGATTTTATATAAAAATATATAAAGATAAAGATATTCTCTAAACAATATTTATTGATTTATGAAATTAATTTTTTTTTTGTAATTTCACAACTTAGACAAATTCTTAAATAATAAGTAATATAGATATAACTAGTTTCTTAACTCGTGCGATGCTTGATTTAGATTTGCAAATATCAAACAATTAATTGGACTAAACTCACGCATGACAGTCGCACATGATAAGTCTTTGAAATCTATACAAATAATTGCAAATGGTGGGTCTCGAACTTAGGTACTCAATACTTGGGACCTCTGCCTTTGACAATTGAGCCTAGGTCTTATTGGTTAAAATATAATATATTTATTTCTTAAATTTTGTTACAACATTTGTAACATTTCAAAAAAAAAAGTAAAAACAAAATAATATAAATATTTAATTTTTAGAATATTATAGTTTATATTATGATCAATATAAATTAAGAATAAAAATAATATTTAAAATAAATTTAAATTAATTACTATTTTACGTAATGTATTCAAATTCGATGATGATGATATATTATTTAAAAAGGTAAAGAGAAAACAAGAGTTGATTATTTTGAAACGATTAATATTTTAGCAATCCAACTGCTAAATTTATTGATATAATGGTTGTCGTAACCATTTTTTTTGAAAACAAAACGGGATTCGACTTTGGTTTTGAAAATAGGAATAAAACGGGAGTCGCCACCGACCTTTAGTTGGTGTGATCGGATCACCTTTATTTTAATAAAACATTTTGTTTTACTAAAACAGTGTTTTTGGTTTGCGAAGTTTTGAAAATTGGGTTCGGGAGTCGGTTACGCACGAGGAAGGGTTAGCACCCTCGATACGCCCAAAATTGGTACCAAAATGATTAATTAGTGTCTTAATGTCGGAAGTTTGAAAGGGGTTTAAAATACGGGTCTTTTAAAAGGTATTAAGATTTTTGAGATATCTTTGTTCAGAGAGGGTACGAACATCACATCCAGCACGTTAGGACATGATATTCTAAACCTTCGTAATCAGAACTATCTCATGATTTTACGAAGTTTACCAAAAGGATGTTTACTTATTTAGTCAAACGAAAAATCGTAACCCAGCACGTTAGGGCACTACTCCCCGAGCTCCTAAATACAAAACATTGCCTTTATTTCAAAACCTTTAAGTGGAATATAGTAATTTTACAAAACGCATCGTATAGTATTGAATTTAAGAAAAGGCTTGAGTCAAAATTTGAGATTTCTTTGTCCCGAAAAGATATAAACATCACATCCAGCACGTTAGGACACGATGTTCTAATCTCTCGTGATCAAAGTCATCTCGTGATTCGCAGAACTTCGTAAAAAGGATGTTACGTTATTTAGTCAAACAAAAATCGCAACCCAGCACGTTAGGGCACTATTTCCCGAGTTTCTAAATACCAAAACATTGCCTTATTTTGAAATCTTTTAGACGAAATATGATGATTTTACGAATGATGTTTTGTTCAATAATATAATACAAAACGAAGATAACAAATGTGGATGTAAATGTGGTAAATAAAGAAATACAAATAATAATGTCAATAGTAATAATAATAATAATATGATAACGACAAAGTAGTAATGGAAATAAATAAAAATAAAATAAATAGCGAATAAATAAGACAAGAAATGATAATAACAAAGTAATAATGATGGTATTTGAAATGAAAATGAAATAATGATGATAATATGTAAAATGATTATTGCAATTAATACATGAAATAATATATATAAAATAAAAATATATACATATCAAAAAATAAAATAATATAATGATAGCAACAATATGGACAAAGTAATAGTAAAATAGATAGCCATGATAATGAAAATAACAAATGATAATAAATAAAACAATCATCTCAATCATAATAATAGTAAATAAATAAAATAATAACACATGCAATTGTTATAATAAATAATAGTAATATAAACAAATAATAGTGAAAATAAAACCCAAATAACAAATAATAATATGTTATAGTAAATAATAGTAATAGAATCAAATAATAGTGAAAATATAAACAAAATAATAATAATAATAATAATAATAATAATAATAATAATAATAATAATAATAAAAGTAAAATGTATTAATAAAATTAAATAATAATATGTTAATAATATAATAGTAATAACAATAGCAATAATAAAAATAAAAATAATAATGATGATAATGATATGGTAACGAAACAATAATAGAAATAATAATAATAATATAATGATACAAATACTAAATAATAATAATAATAGTAATAATTATAGTAGTGATAAAATGAAATAATAGTAAAAGGTAAATAAATACGTATTAATAGAAATAAAATGATACTAGAAGTGAAATAAAATAATAATAGTAAGGAAATGACCAAAAATGAATAAAACGGAATACTTGGGGTAAATTTGAAATAAAATGAAGAGGGAAGGACTAAATCGCATGCAAAAACAACCAAGAGGGACTAAAATGGTCAATATCCCCTAGATTCCCACAAGATATCCAGCTAGCGCTTTAGGGACCAAATCAAAAACAAAATAAAATCTGAGGGCCAAATTTAAAAGAATTAAAAAGTCAAAAATCAGGGCCTAATCAAACGGAGCAGCGAAAGAGAGGGACCATTCGCGCAAATATCCCTTTTTAGGGATATGCGCAACATCACCGGCACCAAACGGCACCGTTTTGTCTGATATAAAACCCTCTTTATTTTTTTCAAAAATCAGATTTCAGAACCCTAAGGTTCTCTCAAAACGCAGCAGCCAACATTTTTTCTCTCCTCTCTTCCTCCTTTTTAGCCCGACGATTGGGTTTCTCCGACCAACCTCCGCGCCACCTTCGTAATCGGTGGCCAACGGCGCGCGAAGAGGGGGTTTTACCCCCGTCTGAACTCTTGAACCACTGGGGGCACCAAGGCCGAAGGCTCTCGACCCCCCTTTTCCGAGTCTAACCCCGACGACGGAAGGAAAGCGCTTCGACACTGGGACCGTGGGGGCTCCAGTGAGTTTTCTTTTCTTTGTTTTTTTTTTGTTATTCTTTGTAAAAAAAGTCTTAAAATAATGAAATCAAAACTAAAAATTGAAAGCAGTAGTGAATAGTAATAAGGAAAAGAAATAAGATCAACCTTAAATGTTTTATTTTTGCTTTTGATTTTTGATGGATCTTTTTTTCAAAATCGCAAGATTGAAGAACCCCTTTTGTACAGTCGACTTTCCGATGGGTTCAAATCCCTTTTTTGCTCTCCTTTTTCTGTTCTCTCTCTCTTTTTTTTTCGAACCCCCTCCCCTCTCCTCCTGAAATGTTACAATATATGAGTATTTCTACTACTTTTTTTGCTTGCGTGTTGTGTTGCTTCTGTCTTGTTTTGCAGGGCATGGGCGGTGGTGGTGCGTGGCCGACCTGTCGGCTGGCAAGTGGTATAGAGCAGTGGGTGCGGAGGGTAGGTTCAAGCAGAGGCAAAATAGGGGCTAGGGTTTTCTATTTTTGGCTGAGGGTATGGGTCGGTTTTGGGCCATTTGGGCCTTTTTTATTTTGTTTTGGGTTTGGGTTGTAAAAATGGGTAGGTTTTAGTTTGTAAAATGGGCCCGGGCAATTTGGGCTTCGTACAGTTGCCCCTCTTTGCTCATTGTCGAGTAACGAGAATAGAGCAAAGATTTAAAGAAGCCCAATGTTGCTCGGTCTTGCCGAGTAGCTTCGTTCTAGTCCATCGCATCTTGTTGCTTTGATCCACTCCACTGCTATTGTGGCTTCAATTTGCTCTTGCTGCGACTTCAATGGGATGTGACTTGTTTTATTTTGGATTGCTCCGCTGCACCTCCAGAAAGATGAGGTCTTTGGCCTTCAGCCTATTCCACCGCTAGTTAAGGCAATAGGACTAAAGCTTAATCATGCTCCCTACTGGTTAGGGACAGGAATTACAATTTTTGACCTATTCCATTGCTGGTCAGGGACATAGGACAGTGGCCTAAATCATGTTCCCTACTGGTGAGGGAGCCAAGATTTGCCTTCAATCTTGCCCCACTATTGGTTAGGGACGAGATCTACAATTTTTGACCTATTCCACTGCTGGTCGGTGGCAATAGGACGGTGGCCTAAATCATGTTCCCTACTGATCAGGGAGCCAAGATTCGCCTTCGATCTTGTCCCACTACTGGTTAGGGCGACAAGATCTATAATTTTGACCTATTCCACTGCTAGTCAGTGGCAATAGATTCGTGGCTTAAATCGTGTTCCCTCGGTTGGGAGCCAAGATTTGCCTTCGATCTTGCCCCACCACCGGTCGGGGTGACACGATCTATAATTTTGACCTATTCCACTCATCGGTCGGTGGCAATAGGATGGTGGCTTAAATCGTGTTCCCTCTCGGTTGTGGAGTCAAGATTCGCCGATCTTGCCCCACCGCTGGTTAGGCGGCAAGATCTACAATTTTGGCCTATTCCACCGCTGGTCGGCAATAGGACAATCTTCAACCTATTCCACCACTGGTTGATGGCAATAGGACAATCTTCAACCTATTTCACCACTGGTTGATGGCAATAGGACAATCTTCAACCTATTCCACCACTGGTCGATGGCAATAGGACAATCTTCAACCTATTCCACTACTGGTTGATGGCAATAGGACAATCTTCAACCTATTCCACCGCTGGTCGATGGCAATAGGACAATCTTCAGCCTATTCCACCGCTGGTCGATGGTAATAGGACAATCTTCAACCTATTCCACCACTGGTTGATGGCAATAGGACAATCTTCAACCTATTCTACCATTGGTTGATGGCAATAGGGTAATCTTCAGCTTATTCCACTGCTGGTCAGTGGCAATAAGACAATCTTCCACCTATTCCACTGCTGGTCAGTGGCAATAAGATGATGGCTTCACCAGTGTTGCTACACCGTCCTCTGGGGACATATCCTGTAGACTTGATTTTTTTTATGCCAAATGATGCGGATGCTATGGTCGGAATGACTCAAATGCTCCTAACTACGTGTGATATGGATGACATTTACATGAATGTAGAATGTCATGAAATCGAATGCTCCTAACTAAATGATATTATGAAGGACATTTGCATGAATGCGGGATGTCATGATAATGATTCTTTGTTAAAAATGTATAAGGATCACGATGAGATGATTGCACGCTCCTAAT
The DNA here is from genome assembly GCA_025506655.1 of Gossypium rotundifolium. Taxonomy (NCBI): domain Eukaryota; kingdom Viridiplantae; phylum Streptophyta; class Magnoliopsida; order Malvales; family Malvaceae; genus Gossypium; species Gossypium rotundifolium. Next base: position 166,114,587 of record CP106725.1, read on the forward strand.
GATGATGAAATGACCCCTTTTTATGCTTAGGGTTGTCATCGCCGTCGCTCACCGTAGTCGTACAACCCTGATATCTCGCTATTGCAGGTACCTTTGCCAGAAACTCAAAGAAACAAACATATTTTGCTCAAACAATTTGCCCCAATGTGACTTCAAGGTGCACTCCACGGCACATACAGGACTTTAAGGCCTATACTATTTTCAGATCAACCCATTGTGTCTTAAAGGTATAGAAATTGTATCATCTTCAATCCATCATACTACGACTCAGGGGTGTAGAATCTATGTCATCTTCAGTCAATCCCACTACGACTCAGGGGTGTAGAATTTGTTGATTTGGTGTGTTGCACCTTTCCATTCCTGCCGATCGTGACCAGGTGTGCACACACGATAGTTGCATGGATACAAAATCTTTCTTAGTGCGGATGATCGCCCTCTTTTTTAATCAAGATGATACTATTTATGTAATACCTCGTTATTTGTTCAATCACCGTTTTTGGTCCGAAGAGATAGCCTCAGTTCAGAACTTTCCTCCACCATTATTCCTGTCCCCTAAACTCGAGGAGTTTTAAACAATGGTCCTGTTTCAGGTTCCAATACTACTTAGAAGTTTCCTAGAGTAATATGTGAAACTCTTTTTGTAAAAGTGTCGTTAGTCCATTAATCGTTATTTCAATGCAAAATGTCTGAAAGAGATCATAACTATGGACAAGAACGAAGTTAGTTAAGAGCATAGCTCGAAACCAATGGGTTAAGCAAAAGTAGCGAGTGCAATCAGGAAAGAAATTTATTGGCAATGTATCTTGCAAGGTAAAAATAGAAATTAGGTGCCCCAGATATCGCAGCCTGAGCTTTCTGTTCAAACTTCTTGAGGACCATTTTAGGCTCAATATGTGTTTAGGAGATCCGAGTACTTTGTAGATGCTCCAAGACACAACATACTTCTTCATTGTTAACCCCAGCGTGGTAAGAATACCGTACGCCTTACTTTCGATCAAAATTTAAGCTGATCTTCTCGGGTTTTCAACTTAAATCCCCTTTGATCCCAAGACGCCCTTTGCGGGTTTTCGCCTCGGCCTTTCTTTTCCTTTTTTCTTTTCATGTTTTTTCATTTTTGTTTTTTTTCACCATTTTTTTTTTGCAAAACTCTTTTTTTTTGCTTTACTCTTTTTTTTTTTGAATTTGAACTCACCGGATTGGACTGGTCCCTGCCATCCATCCATGTTTCCCCAGAACAAGCCTTCTTTGCCTCATAAGGCATTTACTTTTCTTTTTGGAGTCCTCTTGAATACGCAGAACCCTTCTTAATGCCAGGTCTTTCTCCTGAAATTCTTTCGAGCGAACATTTTTGTCATAAGCCCATATCATACATTTTTGGTACATTTGACTATGAGTACTTTCAATCAAGCTTACAACATAAACCTATGGGAAAGATGCCCCGGTGAAAGTCCTAGCCAACTTTTAAAACCTAGAAGGTAAATGGTAACTTCTCTATGCCAACCTTTACAAGTCTCAGTCATTTTTCAAAAATTTTGAATGGTTTTGGCTATCTTGTTTGATCGATGTGGTGTCGACCTTTGGACAGACTATAAATTCGATGCAACACGCTTTCTTTCGCATTTTTTATCGCCATTCTCTCTTTATTCTTCTTCTTCTTCTTTTCTTTTTTTTTTTTTTTTTTTGTTTGGTTTTTTGTTTGGTTTTTTTTGAATTTTTTGAATTTGAATTTGAAGTTGAAGTCGACGATCACGACTTTGTAATTTTGACATGTGAAGTGACCTTTACCCTCTTGTAAGGTAACCAAAGGCTATGAATATGAATCAATGTCGGCTCAAAGCTCTTGAGGAGATCGGTTTGATAGCGTCCATGCCTCACATATAGGAATCTGCTTCAAAGGGCCTCAATGTGTCTAATCGTGATCATGCGATAATGCCTTGCCTTATTCTTATACCGAGCTAAGCTTCCATCTTTATCTCCTCGATGGCTTGTAGTGTCGGTGACATTTCATGAGGTAGGATCTGCATTTTAACAAGTTAAGAAGTAAGTTGCAATCTCGTCATCTTCTAAGTCCTTAGATCCCTCTAGGCACATATCTCACTAGAAAGGAGTCCGTAATGTTGTCGCTCACGTCATTGATATCTGGGACCCATCACCGGTATGAAAGCAATTTTCAGAGAATGAATGAATGAAGAATAAAAGAATATTCAATAGAACATGTAGCATGGAAAATAAAAATATTGGTTCAAAAGATGCATTTTATTGAAGTAGTAATTCAGAACACGAGCCTATTTCACAAAAGAGATCTTATTGCTTCTAGGCTTAAAGCAACAAGTATACTTCGTACATTACTCTAGGTAAGCTTCTAAATACTATAGGAGTTACTTCCACAGTCTCATTGCTTAAAATGCTCCCAGGTTCATGCTTCTACTTTTGGTGTGTTGCCTATCTCCACAACACCCATTTTGACGAATCTTTCCACCAACTTCTTGAAAGCTGTGCAATTTTCTATCGAATGTCCTGTAACCCTCGCATGATACTCACACTGGACATTTAGGTTATACCATGCTGGGTATGGAGGTTGCAGTGGTTTTGAGTAATGAGGAGACACTACATGCGCATCAAATAAATTTTGATAGAGCTCCTTGTATGTCATTGGGATGGGCGTGAACTGGAGCCTTCCGGTGTTAGGCTTTGAATTAAAATCCTGCCTAGTGGGCTCTTGATGGCTGGTAGTCACCACCCTTAGCTGGCTTACTGTAATCGGCTTCAAATGCCCCTTTTCATACCTACTCGTACTACCTGCTTCATTTTCCTTCTTCTTCGGGGCCTTCAAAGTCCGCTCTCTCCTTCCCTTTGTCTCTGCTCAATAATTGGTTTGGCACGATCATCCTCGTGGTTGAAAATGAGCCCATCGGGAAGTTCAACAAGGTCAAGTATTAGTCGACATTGGGGTTCAATAATGGCATGTATCTTATGCATCGCTGCGTCTAGTTGAGTCGAAATATTTATCGGGGAGTAAATGATTTCTTCATCATCATCCACACCGTTGACCATTGAACCACCCTTTTTTTCAAGTCCTCTAGTTAGTATCTTGGTTAACTGGCCTATCATATTCATTTGATCTTGCATATCTTGTTGAATTTGGATCAATTGCTCTTGCATCTGTATTTGCCTTTGCTCTATCCTTGCCAAACTTTGTTCCATGTTTTCCAGGTTAACTGAAACATTTTGCCTAATTAGGGTCCTTTTGTAAAAGTCTAATGCAAATGAATGCAATGTAATGCGAATGCAATGTAGTGCGAATGCATGAATGCAAAGAGGCATCGATTCTGATCCACTTCATTTTAGAAAACTTTATTAGAAAACAAATTCTTTTACATAAAATGGACTACTGTATGCTTTCGTCCTAAGTCCTAAAAGTTTTGATTTCTCAAGCAATAGAGCTAGCTCTTGATTGTGATCAGACTGTAGCCCATATTTTATGCTTAATATATCCACCTGTAATGCCAAAGTCTGTAGATGATCAGCTACCTGTTGTATCTGAACCACATCCCCCTCATAAGGTAATCTTGACTTTTTAACTTGATGATCATAAGAATGATGAAGTTCTTCTCTCAACACTCCTCTCTTGTTTCAAGAAGCTCGATCCATGATTCACAATTGTGTAATGTTAGATTTAACTGCACTTCATTTCCTCAATCTTATTCAGACTTAACTTCGACTCGATTTCAGAGTTGCAGCTTTGAAGGTAGTGAGGAGACTATCCCAGCTTAGCATCATTTTTTTCAGTATTGATCATTTATTCTAGCTAGCCTCGTACTCCAAGGGATTCTTCCGCTTTCATGGCTCAGAAAGATTAGAGTTTTTCTAGACCAAGAAGGAATCATGAGCTCGGACATTGATTGTATCCGTTCAATAGCTTTTCCAATTCCAACCACTGGTAAAAGTCATCTATTCTAGTTCGTCTCTTTGAATCTATCTAACCGGGTCAATACAAATTCTTTTCATTTCTTCACACAAACCCAATCCCTTACAATGTTGTTTGGATCACAACGATGAGCCAAGAAGTTCACAACAACCTAACTTTCCATCCTACATGGTTTCACTAAATTCCACGCCCATTCTTCGAAAAGAAATTTCCATCATTGCCCCCTAGTACTGACAGAATACGATCTTCAACTTGGGTGAAATTATTGCTGATAGAAACACCACAAGAACGCAGCATCGGCTTGGTACTATGGTTGCTCCCCTGTGAAGCATTGGATAAGGCTTTCATTTTTCCTAATACTTTAACCAAAGAAACTCCCTAGTTAGCACTTTGTCAATTGCAAATACATCCAGGAATGGAGCTCCAAAAGAATGTATGTAGGTTGTTTCGGCTCTCCGACATTGAAGCATGGCAAGTCTTGCAGAGAAGCGTGACTGTATGTTGTGATGGTCGACAAAATGATTATAGACAGTAATCTCTAGATTCTCAGTTTCACCATTAACTTATTTCACACTTTTCCCCTTCAATAAAAACGACGGATCTTTGCACAACTACTCGTTCAATCCAGTGATCTTGTACTCGTGATTGGATGGGCTAACTTTTGTCCTCAAGTTCTTAAAGCTTTGCTTAGCCATGGTTCAGTCCAGGATCCATGGCATTCTGATTTGGCAAAGAATCCACAACCGGGCTAGGACGAATATCAATATTCAGGGAAAGACCTCTTTGAGTGGCCATGAAATTTGAATGGAAGCCCCTATTGCCAATGGCACCTCTTCCAATGTCTGTGAAGCTGTTCTGATTATCTTGAAAGATAGGCAAACCAGTAGGCATCCCTGTTTCGCAGTATATTATCTTAAAATGACATCTATCACCCTCAATGCTTCTTGAGAGTTTTCAGATTTCCTGTTCGCGCCGTTTGAGTCATCAGGTCTTGCACTATCGTTGTTTCTGTTAGATGTAACATCCTCAAATACAATTGTAAACTTATGCTTGTTATTTGGAAGAGCATCAACAGTAAATAAATTTTTCTCCCCGTCGTAAGCAAAGTCCTTTTCAGCCAATTCATTGTCATAGGTCTCTTGCCTTCTGCCAATCACTTTCCTTCCAACACCCTTGTCGTCTACAGGGTTGCCATCTTCACATGAAAGAGAAACACTGTAATGGTAGAAGTGTCTATCCGTACCCTACCTGCTTACTTTGAAGTGATTGGTGAGTATAATTACTCTCTACCATGCATTGCAATGAAATGTCATACAATCTTTTTCACATCCGATTTAGTTTTGATCGAAACCACATTAGGAAGCGTAGTTGGCTGAGATTTTAGCACTGCCCCATTTGCTCAAATGGATCCATACCCTTCTAACTGCCTAGGTACGGACGACTGCATTGTCTTCTACTTTATCAAGGAACCCGTTCTCCATAACCAGCTTTCTGACTTAGAAACCGACCATGAATCGATACCTCTAAAGAAATGAGATGATATGCACGAAAATAAAGTACAACGAGTTAGTATCACAAAGTATAAGGCCAGTGAAAATGAACAAACACCTACCTGGGTGACCACTAAGGTTTGACGTTGTTCTACTTAAAGTGGGCTCCTAGGGTTCACTATATGCAGTTCAGTTCTAAAGAGGAGTACCTGAACCAGCAGATTCCTCAATCCTCACCCATTATAGGCTCATATGGATCGAGTTCAGTTCAGGGGAATACATTTCCCTATGGCTACACGAAGATGAAAATCTCACGAAGACATAGGTAGGATGTATCCCGAAAGCGATCCACTATCCTACACGGAGGTGAAAACCTCACGAAGGAGTAGTTTTTCACTTTCACTTAAAGGTGTGACCACAACGGTCATGCAATGCAATGCCGAAATTGAAACAACATACAATAAAAGATCGTGATTTTTAAAATAATCTTTCAAACTTCTGACAAAAGATAAAAAATAATCAATTTATGGCTTGACTCTCTTTAAGGTTACTCCCCAGTGGAGTCGCCAAGCTGTCGTAACCATTTTTTTTGAAAACAAAACGGGATTCGACTTTGGTTTTGAAAATAGGAATAAAACGGGAGTCGCCACCGACCTTTAGTTGGTGTGATCGGATCACCTTTATTTTAATAAAACATTTTGATTTACTAAAACAGTGTTTTTGGTCTCGAAGTTTTGAAAATTGGGTTCGGAGTTCATTACATACGAGGAAGGGTTAGCACCCTCGATACGCCCAAAATTGGTACCAAAATGATTAATTAGTGTCTTAATGTCGAAAGTTTGAAAGGGGTTTAAAATACGGGTCTTTTAAAAGGTATTAAGATTTTTGAGATATCTTTGTTCAGAGAAGGTACGAACATCACATCCAGCACGTTAGGACATGATATTCTAAACCTTCGTAGTCAGAACTATCTCATGATTTTACGAAGTTTACCAAAAGGATGTTTAGTTATTTAGTCAAACGGAAAATCGTAACCCAGCACGTTAGGGCACTACTCCCCGAGCTCCTAAATACAAAACATTGCCTTTATTTCAAAACCTTTAAGTGGAATATAGTAATTTTACAAAACGCATCGTATAGGATTAAATTTAAGAAAAGGCTTGAGTCAAAATTTGAGATTTCTTTGTCCCGAAAAGATATAAACATCACATCCAGCACGTTAGGACACGATATTCTAATCTCTCGTGATCAAAGTCATCTCGTGATTCGCAGAACTTCGTAAAAAGGATGTTACGTTATTTAGTCAAACGAAAAATCGCAACCCAACACGTTAGGGCACTATTTCCCGAGTTTCTAAATACCAAAACATTGCCTTATTTTGAAATCTTTTAGACGAAATATGATGATTTTATGAATGATGTTTTGTTCAATAATATAATACAAAACGAAGATAACAAATGTGGATGTAAATGTGGTAAATAAAGAAATACAAATAATAATGTCAATAGTAATAATAATAATAATATGATAACGACAAAGTAGTAATGGAAATAAATAAAAATAAAATAAATAGCGAATAAATAAGACAAGAAATGATAATAACAAAGTAATAATGATGGTATTTGAAATGAAAATGAAATAATGATGATAATATGTAAAATGATTATTGCAATTAATACATGAAATAATATATATAAAATAAAAATATATACATATCAAAAAATAAAATAATATAATGATAGCAACAATATGGACAAAGTAATAGTAAAATAGATAGCCATGATAATGAAAATAACAAATGATAATAAATAAAACAATCATCTCAATCATAATAATAGTAAATAAATAAAATAATAACACATGCAATTGTTATAATAAATAATAGTAATATAAACAAATAATAGTGAAAATAAAACCCAAATAACAAATAATAATATGTTATAGTAAATAATAGTAATAGAATCAAATAATAGTGAAAATATAAACAAAATAATAATAATAATAATAATAATAATAAAAGTAAAAATGTGTTAATAAAATTAAATAATAATATGTTAATAATATAATAGTAATAACAATAGCAATAATAAAATAAAAATAATAATGATGATAATGATATGGTAACTAAACAATAATAGAAATAATAATAATAATATAATGATACAAATACTAAATAATAATAATTATAGTAATAATTATAGTAGTGATAAAATGAAATAATAGTAAAAGGTAAATAAATACGTATTAATAGAAATAAAATGATACTAGAAGTGAAATAAAATAATAATAGTAAGGAAATGACCAAAATGAATAAAACGGAATACTTGGGGTAAATTTGAAATAAAATGAAGAGGGAAGGACTAAATCGCATGCAAAAACAACCAAGAGGGACTAAAATGGTCAATATCCCCTAGATTCCCCACGCGCATATCCAGTTGGCAGCTTTAGGGACCAAATCAAAAACAAAATAAAATCTAAGGGCCAAATTTAAAAGAATTAAAAAGTCAAAAATCAGGGCCTAATCAAACGGAGCAGCGAAAGAGAGGGACCATTCGCGCAAATATCCCTTTTTAGGGATATGCGCAACATCACCGGCACCAAACGGCACCGTTTTGTCTGATATAAAACCCTCTTTATTTTTTTCAAAAATCAGATTTCAGAACCCTAAGGTTCTCTCAAAACGCAGCAGCCAACATTTTTTCTCTCCTCTCTTCCTCCTTTTTAGCCCGACGATTGGGTTTCTCCGACCAACCTCCGCGCCACCTTCGTAATCGGTGGCCAACGGCGCGCGAAGAGGGGGTTTTACCCCCGTCTGAACTCTTGAACCACTGGGGGCACCAAGGCCGAAGGCTCTCGACCCCCCTTTTTCGAAGTCTAACCCGACGACGGAAGGAAAGCGCTTACACCGGGACCGTGGGGCTCGGTGAGTTTTCTTTTCTTTGTTTTTTTTGTTATTCTTTGTAAAAAAAAGTCTTAAAATAATGAAATCAAAACTAAAAATTGAAAGCAGTAGTGAATAGTAATAAGGAAAAGAAATAAGATCAACCTTAAATGTTTTATTTTTGCTTTTGATTTTGATGGATCTTTTTTTCAAAATCGCAAGATTGAAGAACCCCTTTTGTACAGTCGACTTTCCGATGGGTTCAAATCCCTTTTTTGCTCTCCTTTTTCTGTTCTCTCTCTCTTTTTTTTTCGAACCCCCCTCCCCTCTCCTCCTGAAATGTTACAATATATGAATATTTCTACTGCTTTTTTGCTTATGTTGTGTTGCTTCTGCCTTGTTTTGCAGGCATGGGCGGGCGGTGGAGCAGTGGCCAACCACATCGATGCGGCGGCAGTATAGAGCAGTGGGTGCCGAGGGTAGGTTCAGCGCAGAGGCAAAAGGGGGGGCTAGGGTTTTCTGTTTTTGGCTGAGGGTTTGGGTTGGTTTTGGGCTATTTGGGCCTTTTTTATTTTGTTTTGGGTTTGGGTTGTAAAAATGGGTAGGTTTTAGTTTGTAAAATGGGCCCGGGCAATTTGGGCTTCATACAATGGTACTTGTCATGCATGTAAGTTTTCGAACCGGTCCGGTATCTCTATTATATCAATCTAAAATATTGTATATATTAATATTTATTGAATGGTTAAAATTTTTTTACATAGAACAAATAGTTAAAATTTTAAAATTATATCAAATTTGACACATATAATCTATATCAAGGAATAAGATACATAACAATCGAGTCTTACAGATATAAATGGATCCTCCAATTTAAAAATATTATATAAAAAGCGTAATATTAATTTTAAATTAGTAAATTTTAATAGCAAAATTTTTAAATGAGTAATACCAAATACTAATGTTGTTTCAACATTGTTTCTCATTTTATATCATTGCGCTTATGTGTTTTGATAATAAATGCAAATATGTTTTTGTGATTATTTATTATTTAATATTTGTTTCTTTGAAGTTGAGTTTAGAATAATTGAAATAATATTAAATTCTTACAAGGAGATTAATTTTCAAAATAAATAAATTATATATTAATTAAACCAACATTGAGGAATGAAGCCTTGAATAATATTAAATTAAAAATATTAATAAAACAAATGAGTTGGCAGATCCAGTTTGAACTTTGGAGCCTACCAGATGTACCCACCAGCAATGGGCTTTTGGCACACATAGAAAGCCCAAAAAGGAAACAATACAAATTATGCACCAACCGGGAATCAAACCCGGGTCTGTACCGTGGCAAGGTACTATTCTAACACTAGACCACTAGTGCTGCCTGTATGGTTTTCTAGATGTTTATGTTCTTGCTGGAATCGGCGGGGAACTTCCACGGCTTCGGAGCCAATGAGTTCGAATGACCTCCTCTCACGGTTAAAAAGCGGTTAACCCTCTTGAAAAATCCATATCGTCCATCCAAAAACGTGTCTCAACTACACCAACTCCCTGTTTTCTATCGAAAACCAACCCTACTAAATTTGTTCTAGAAATGCTAACCAAGTGACGACTGGGGCCATGGGTCATGAAAGAGGTTGACCCCATCCCCTTCACTATGTATGGCCAATGAACTCCTCGCTTAGTCCGTTCTTTTCCCTCTTTGGCTCGGGTCGATAGTAGCCGTGGTAGTAATGTCTCGAGCCTTGCCATCACCCGAGGAGCCGATCCGGAAAGTCATAAAGGGACGTTAAACGTAATTCTAGAAGAGCGTTACCACAACAAAAAAAAAAATTCGAGTCTTGGCAGTTCAAGTGAAAGTTTATTAGACTAGTCCCACTAAGATGGCGGGGAAACCTACTTCCATTGGGGACAGGTGCACGAACGACAACTCCAAACGTCACACATCCGCCGCCTACTTACCGTTTAGGTGGCACCAGCGAGATCCAGCTAAGGAAAAATAGTTTCGCGGCTGCTCCACTCCGCCGCGGTCTCATGAACTTCGTTGCCTTCCCGCGCGCAAGCAAGCGCGAGAGAAGCAAGCAAAGTATAAGCTTTGCCAGAAGCAAGACGAGGAAGCGAAGCTTAGCGAGCTTTATAAGGCCGACCACTACATAAGCCGCTGGCGGAAAAAGCTCTTGAGAGCTTCCTCATTTCTATTTCGACATGCATATTCTGTATTTTATTCTACTAACATTCTGCTGCATTCGAACCAAACGCCAAAACCCATCCTCTAGGACAAGGTTTGGGGCCAGAATTTGTAACATGGAAAGTAAGAACGAAGTAAATATATAATCATGAACCCAAAGCTAACCTGCCCTATATCTGCTAACAAAATCATATGTTGTAATTTCAATGTTGAATCATTGCAAGCTTTGTACAACTTTGTTGAGATTGTGAAGCAACTTTTATCTATATATATGTTGTTTCCCTTCCTAAATTATGCACAGCTTCCCATAATATCAATGGAAAAGAACACATTCACTAATCACAAACGCGATGCAAGTATGCAAAGCAATGTTATCGAAATCGAAATGATCACCAACGCTTAAAGATGTTATCGCCTGTCTAGGATGACATCCGAGTTGCTGATGGACATGGAAGAAGACATGTTCCTCTTAATTTCATTGAATGTAGGATGTTCCCTACCACTGAACCTCCCCCACATTGTTGTTGTACTTCTCAATCTGTGTAGTGGATTTAATTCCATGCCTTCTCCTTCGGATTCAGCAGCACCCTCATGTCTTACCTCTAACAGCTTCATTACTTGCCTCATCGTTGGCCTAACATGAGCTTCTGGATGAGCACACAACAATCCTAGTTGCATTAGCCTCTCTACTTCCTCATTGCTCTGACCACCCTTTCCTTTTAGCCTATCATCTAGAGCTGAAACTAGTTCTTATCTCTCCATTAACCTCCATGTCCAATCAATTAAACTCGCTTCCCTTCTTCAATTGGCCTCCGTCCACATACTATCTCCAACACCAACACTCCAAAACAGAACACATCTGTTTAAGTGGAAGCACGTCCAGTTTTAATCAATTCCGGTGTCATGTATCCTACGGTTCCAACCACTCAAGTAGTGCTAGCCAGTTCACTGTGATGATGCGTACGTGCTAATCCGAAATCACTTAACCTGGCATTCATATACTTGTCGAGTAAGGCATTGCTTGCTTTAATGTCCCTATGCAAGACCTTAGCTTCCCAACCCTCATGCAAATACCAGATTGCAGAAGCTACATCTTTCAAGACTTTAACCCTCTCATCCCAACTCAACATTGAGTCCTCATGACAGTCGAAAATTCTCTTATCGACGCTCCCATTCTCCATGTAATTGTAGACCAAAATCAAGCTCCCTTTATCGTTCCTAGACCAACCTCTCAGTCCCACCAAATTTCTATGCTTCAATCTCCCTAGACTTGAAACCTCAGCCAAAAACTCTCTAATCCCATGCTCACTTTCATGAGAAATTTTCTTCACTGCAACTTCTTGTCCTTCTTTCAATACCCCTTTATAGACATTCCCATTACCTCCAGAACCAATCACATTTTCATCTGAAAATGCCTTTGTTGCTGCATAGATCTCTTGATACCCAATCCTGTGAGACCAATACTCCAATTCCCAATTTTCAATATCATCTTTCTTACCATTTCTTTTCCTTCTAAATCTAACCAAAAGAAAGTACATTGCAATGCAAAAGCTAACAAGCAAGACAGCCCCAATGGTAACTCCAACTATGAACCCTATTGATTCAAACACAGAATCCTTTGGTGGCACAAATGAAGGCAAATTAGTAGTGACCAAAGCATTACCGATTGAGGGATTCGAATTACTAAAGCTCCAAGCCAGACTCCTATGACTCTCAACCAACTGGCCTGTTGCTCCAGCAAATCCTACATGCATTTCATCAAGAAAAACAGTAGAAAGGTTCACAAACACACTTATCAAAGGCCTTGTAGGCCTTTTATCCCCCACTTTCGCCATAGTAACATTTAAAATAGAATCTTCATAATCAACCCAGACTTGATAATTAACACCATTATTAAGCTTCAATCCCTTCAACTTATCACCTTCCCTCCCTCCCCAAAACCCTGTAGGACTTGAAGCAACAGATTTCAAGGAGTTCACATCAACACCCACATGATTATCATTGATATCATCAAATTCTTGGTTTGCAAACACATCAAACTCGACACCAAAGATACTGCTATTGGGATTACCATTGTTGGAAAAGTTGAAAAGACCCAGATTCTGAGACGAACTGGAACCAGCTATACCAGCAGGAGGCAAGAAGGCAAAAGCAAATCCATGACCTGGGAGAAAACCCTTGAGAGGGGCAATGGAGAAAACGAAAGAAGTATAGAAAGGAAGTAACTTCGATGAATTTGATGATGACTTCACTGGGATCTTCGAAGGGTACAAAGCACGACCAATAGAGAAAGTCCCGTTTGTGATGGAGAGGATGGAAGAATCAATAGTAGCATCACCAAAAGTCAAGAGATTGGTGGAGTTGAAGTTGATATTGTAAACGAATTCAACAGATGAAACCCAAGGGAAGAACAAAAGGAAGGTTATTGCAGTTGAAAACAACAAGGGAGACATGAGAAATATATTTCAAAAGATCCAAGAAAATAAGATAAAGCTGTAGTTTTTTTTTTTTTTTTTTGACATTAATAAAGCTGTAGTTTTGCATGTAAAAAGTGGAGTGCTTTTTAGGATTTTAGCTTACATTTGAAGGAAGGCAACTGTGTTGGACGCGTAAAAAGAACAACATACAAACACAAGTGTTCAAAATCTATCACATAAATAATTGTTGAATAATAATAGGTAGTTTAACTAATATTCGCCAAGGAAGCGGTGGGAAGGTAAGAAATACAGTACAATAAATAATGGTGGAGAGGAGAATGGGATGGTAATGAGCCGACAAGATAAGGGTTGAGCTGGATCAAATTGATTAAAAAAAAAAAAAATTAGCTTTACTCAAATCCATCTAAGTGCGCCACTCGATTGGTGGCCTGGACAAATACAGGCTTTGTTGAACAAGGTAAAACAACGTAGGCTCTCAACTTTGAACTCTCTCTTTCTATCTTCTTTGTAGTATGAAACTATGAATGCTTCTAATTTCATATCATAGATTCCAAGAATTACTCTTTAGCTTTTTCATATTTTACTTAAAACTTTGGCACCCCAATTTATTTGCAAATTTTAACCTTTAACCAAAGTTATACATTTTCATTCAATTTGATTTCATAAAAATTCTTAATTAACTAATAATCTTAACCATTTTTTTCCCATCAATCAATTTCAATTGGCTTAAGGGTTACAATTTTTTTAAAAAAACCAATTAAATTCTTACCTTTTTACTCAATTGAGTATTTGCATTTTAAAATATATCAAAAAGGTCCTCAAATTTTTTTCAAAAAATTTAATTAAGTCCCTTCTTTTTTTTGTGCTCAATTGGGTACTTGAATTGTTAATATTCATCAAAAAAGTCCTTTGACCGTTAAAGTTAATTATCCTTAATTTTTTTTCAGTTAAAGCCACCTCGTGTCACAATTACAGCATGACACATGGCAAAAAATTAAAAAATAAAAATAAAAAAGTTATTAAACTTTAATAAAAAATATAAAAATTAAAATTGTAAAAAAATATAAAATTTTATAAAATCATATAAAAATTATAAAATACATCAAAAGACTCATTTAACCATTAACTTTAACAATTAACGTTAAAGTTAATAAACCCTAATTTTTTGATTAAAGTATCATTACATGTTGCAACACAAAGATAACATGTGGCGAAATGATAAAAATAAAATCAATAAAATTATAAAAAATTATAAAATACTTCTTTTATATGATAATTTTATAATTTTCTTATGATTTTATAAATTTTATAATTTTTTCTTTTTATATTTTTATTAAAATTTAATAATTTTATAATTTTTACCCATATTAGGCTGTGACTTTAACTGAAAAAATTTAAATGCGTTAACTTTAACGGTCTAATAGTCTTTTGATGCATTTTAACAATTTAAATACCCAATGAAAAGAAAAGCTGACTTAATTAATTTTTTTGAAAAAATTTGAGAAACATTTTATAAGTTTAAAAGGATTTTTACGTCCTAATCTAAAACCATTTCAATTTTAAAGCTTGCATTTAACTTACATTCTAATCTTATATTACCTGTATTTTACGAGAGAATTTGCAAATTTGGTCCATATTAAATCATTGATTTGAAGTTAAATGCAAGTAGCAAAATGAATGAAAAAAATTACAAATGCCCAATTGATATTTTATATACATAAACATTTTAAATCATAAGAATGTCACATGTTTTTTTTTTTCAATTAGTTTGTTCTTTAATTTTATTTTTTAAAAAATATACCCTAAGAAGCAGATCCCATGGAAAAACTAAACTCGCTTAACAGTGGGTCAAACAAATCTTTTTTATTTTTTTTAATCCACGTCCAAATCATTTATGAAGAAATAAGACAATGGCAAGAAACAGTTTCAAAATTGTAATCCTTCTAATTGATTCATTTATTGATGTATGAAAAAAACCAAGTAGTAATCACCTACAAAGCCAGAGAATTGTATCCTATAAAAGCCATATTTATAGCTTTACCAAATCAAAGAAGATAAATGAGTGCTTTTGCTCAAATACCCTATATAACTGATAACATCTATTTTTTCTTGTTCACTATACATGGTAAATCCTGTAAACTAATTATCTCTTGGTATTTAGATTACCTGATTTTCCCAGCTTTACCACAAAGATCGAAAAACCATATAATGATGTCTATTCAGCTCCGTGAGCATTAACAAACAATGAATTTTCTGTCACTTGCTTTGCTTGAGCTTGTAGTTTCCCAGCTTTTGTCTTGTCAAGTCTTGCTCTTCGAGCAAATTCTTGGATCTTACGGTCATGCTCTTTAAGCAACTGATCAACATTTTCGGATGGAGCAAGTAATGGACCCGAGACATAAATCTTGTTTCCCCTCGGACCACGACCATGCTGGAGAATAATAGCATTGATAAGAATATGCAGGTTTCAGAATAGATGATGTTGCATGCAAGGCATGAATTGCCTTAATGCAGTTTAAAAGAAAGAAAAATGTCAAGAAACTCACTATTGGTTCCTTAATGCAGGCTCTTCCACCTGCTGTCTGTGGGGATTCTGTGGTTTTTGGCATATGGTGTCTGACATCACGTTTTCCTGCAGACTCTAATTCGTGAAATGATCTTCGAGACCTGCCTGCTTGGTTCACTGGTTCTGAAGTCAAAGGTCCAGATCTGTGATCTTCAGGAGCCAAAGTCCTAGTTGCTACTAAACCAGATAACTTGGATAAGTTAGCTCTGGATGAGATCCTAGTAAGATCATCAGGTTCCTTCCCGGACTTCCCTAATGCAGCACCATAAACCAATGGACCTGAATGTGAAACTTTCTTCCTATTGTACTCCAAGAAATCTCTACCATTTTCTTTTGCAGTAGGTGTTTGTTTAGGGGGATTAATTAATAAACCAGAAAATCCATCTGCGTTACGAGAGTTCAACATCTGACTCCTGCTCTTCAAATTAGGATGAGGTTGTCTTCTCTGTAATTAGAGGGCGGAAATTGAATACAGTTAGCAATAGAGAAGCAAGAGGTGAAGGCAATTAGTGAACAAAATAAAAAAGATTGCTAATCTATAGTGCTACGACATAAAGTAGCACAATTTGAAGACCAAGAAACATGTTAGTGAATATATCGAGTCAATAAATGTATGTTAAAAGAACTGCAATTGCTATTACCTGCGATGATGCGGTCTGTTCAGCATTAGAAATTGGTTCCTTCGGCCCCATCCTTTCCATGTCAACCCTTGAACCCCTGCTCCCAACTGCTCTTTGCCTAAGGGAACAAAAGGAGAGGTTAATCTTATGAAGACAACTTTTTAAACTTAAGAAAATTAAAATTGTCCAAGGAAAAAAAGAAGAAGACATTTAAATAGGAAATAAGATTCTCATTGGCCTAGGTGACACCCAAAACAAAATATACACCATGTTTGAAGACTCAATTTTTAACATATACCTTCTAGCTTCTTCGTCCCGCAATTTAGCATCAATCTCCTTACTAGGAGGATATTTGGGTAAACTTGAAGGATCACATGCAAAAGGTTGTGTTGTAAAGAACTGAACAGAAAGGCAGAGAATACATATTAGTGAACTGATAACAGCTAATAAGATCACACATTCCAGGAGAACTATTTAGAAAGAGGTTAATGAAATGATCCTGAATTGATTCCAAATATTATGTCAAGGAAAACAAACAAAAAAGAAGCGAAAAAAGCACACAACATTCCTTCTTAATACAATATTCATTGGTAATGATTGACATATTGTGCATACCTCACTCTTCAGAGAAAAAGCTGCAGTTCTTCGATGAACAGGATCGATTGAAAGCAAGGTATCCATGAGACTTACAGCAGGAGAAGGCAAGTCTTTAAATGTTTCAGTAACACATCGTCTATATGGATGAAGAGGCTTGAACACTGTTGAATGAGGTAACTTTGCTCTTCTCCAGTATTCCTCGGATGGTGAGCCACATAGCTTAAAAATCTTATGTAGTTGCTCAACCTACAAAATAAAAAAGATTAAAAAAGGCCTACCACTAGAATGATTACTTTTAGAACATTAACAAATATGAATTTATACAAATGTGTAAA
The DNA here is from genome assembly GCA_025506655.1 of Gossypium rotundifolium. NCBI lineage: Eukaryota > Viridiplantae > Streptophyta > Magnoliopsida > Malvales > Malvaceae > Gossypium > Gossypium rotundifolium. Next base: position 166,131,633 of record CP106725.1, read on the forward strand.
TCAGCACATGTATAGGAGATAATTTCACCAGGAAACGAAAACATGTCTCATTCCAAAAATTAGAAAACAAAAATGATGCATCAAAATAATAATCATTACATTAGTAGCAATTATCAAAATCAGCTCACTAAATTAGGCGCTTGAACCCAGTACCTCTGTTTTTCCGGGCAAAATAGGTTTGCCAGAATATAATTCTCCGAGTATGCAACCAGCACTCCATAAATCTATTGCAACCCCATAATGAGAAGCTCCTAACAAAAGTTCTGGTGGTCGATACCAGAGAGTCACCACACGACTGGTCATTGGAACACTATCGTGAGGATCAAAATGGCATGCTAAACCGAAATCTGCAATCTTTAAGATTCCATTACTGTCAATGAGAAGATTTGAACCCTTTATGTCACGATGAAGGACACCATGGCTGTGACAATGATCAAGTCCACTTAGAAGTTGATGCATATAGCACTTAATCTGACCAAAAATGAAAAAAGAAATTATGAACAAAATGCCCAAGAAGAGACATCATTATAAATTGCAGAATAAAGGTGTCTAGGTGACTGTGGCACCATGTTGCATCTTGATACTGCTCCATTAAGAGACACTATTGAACAGCAGCCTGAAATAACTAATAAAACCATTTTAAGATTACCTGAGGCTCGGAAAACTTGATTCCAGGAAGAGATGCAAGTCCCACAAGATCATGTTCCATATATTCGAAAACAAGGTATAAGCTGCATGACGTATGGGATGTAATCAAGCCTTCCAATTTTATAACATTTGGATGATTGAGTCTTCGTAAGAGATTAATCTCCCTTGCCATAAACTTCACACTCTCAGGGTCATGATTATCAAACCGCACTTTTTTCAAAGCCACGAGTTTATTATGAACGACATCACGTGCCTTGTATACACTACTATAAGTTCCTTGGCCAATCTGCAAGAATGAACTACTATCATACAAAAAAACCAAATGAAGGAAAATGAGAATGTCAACATGGGAAATGGAATTCATATAATAAGATGAGTTTCTCTGACAAACTAAATCACTATGGACCCTCCTACATAATACAATATCTTCAAAGACATGTCTTTATAAAAAGGGCCAACTAACAGACTAGATCTTCTTCATTGTTCACCAAAAAGCAAAAGGGCCTTTGCTTGTTGGAACTAATTACTCAGGTCAAATTGAATATTCAACTAGGCAAGCTAATGAGAAAATGTAAAGCATCATCAGCCAGTTGTTCATTAGACATGATGAGCATGGATCAAGATTCAAAAAAAAAAAAAGAGTAAAAAGAGGATCAAAACCTACTTTATCCAACTTTTCGAAGGTGTTGGCCCGTCGGGGTATCCATCCCTTGAGAGCATCACTAGCCACAGCAACAAGCCAAGAAGGCCACCCTGCTGCAACCTGTTCACCTTTTATACTATTCAACACCCTTCCTGAACCAGGACGAAGATGATGATGACCAACAGTAATTGTATTTGCAACCTCACAGTTCTCCTCCACCTTATTAATTGTCTCAATCACCTCAAACTTATCAAGAATCCTCTCCTTCTCAGCTCGATCATTATAACAATAACGATTGGAACCACTGGTTTTTTTATCAATCAACAACACTTTCACATCACCACCATCGTATTTATCCTTTGATCCAACACTATCCTCTCTTCTTGACGAATCGGCTCGTGGAACAAGCTTATCCAACGACCCTTTTCGCCTCAGCTTCTCTTTGTGATTCTCACGACTATCTTCGACAGCCGCAGACTTGGAACTCATACAACCCATGTTTCTATATGTACAGAAATTACAATCGCCTAAACAACAAATAACCTACTTTAACAATAAAATTTGCTAACTCTAAGAGAAATCCAATCCATCAAATACACCCAAATTTGAAGAATTTTGGACTGCAAGACCGACACCAATCAAAAAGCTTTTATCTTTCAATCCTTTTTGAACAATTCAAAGTCACCCACCAAGACCCAATTTTTTCCAAAGCAGAGTATCCCACAAGTAAACGTCAATATCGGGGCATCAGAAAACAGAGAAAGAAACAATGAAAAAGAAAACCAGAAGAAATTCAAAGCAACTGACAATCTGGGAAACAAATGAAATAGAGAAACTTTAACTAATCGCGAAGGAAACTATTGCTGGTCTTGGATTTATTTTTTATTTTTTGGAATAAACGCGTAGGCACAAACGTGTTAAGAAAGTAGATTTTGGATTCAACAAAGGAAAAACAAATAATAGGAAAGGAGGGTTTTTTTTTTTTTTTTTCTTTTGGGTGGGCTGAAGTGGAGGGGTGTTTGAATGAATGTTGCATTGTTGCATTTAACGCGTTAAGATTTGACAACTATACTGTGTATGTCTGTTTTTTTTTTTCTTATTTAATAATAACAATAATGTATTAGGGCAGGCCTAGGCCTACCACTAATTTATTCACACTCGAAACCATTTTTTGACCTTGTGAAATATCCCAACATCCGTGATTCTCTTTATATTTCTCTTTATTTCGGCCTTTGGGTAGTTCCCATTTTCCTTTTATTTTAACTCTTAACTCTTGTTTGTAAACGATTAGAATATCTATTATATGTAACCCTTCGGTTAAGAGGTCTCATAGAAATAATTACGTTAATCAAATTCTTTCGAAAAAAATCTTATTTGATATTCTATAAACATAAAGTTCATATCACCTCATTACGCTTAAATATTTAACACATTAATCATCATTAAGTTATAATAAAACTCAATTAACTCAAAATTATTTAGACAATAAATGACAAGACTTCAATCACGTCCATACACCTTAACTCAGCTACTACTTCTACTTACCATCTAGACGCATTGGGACACCCATACCCATGTTAAACCCATAAGCTATACAACCCTCCTCCATTGCTCAACTAAACGTCAAAACATCACTTATTTACCAAAACTGTACTAAACCCCTCTAAGTCTCTCCACTCCACTCCTATCTCACCTAAACCCCTCTAAATGGCTCTTCACACCACCTTGTGTAGGGAAGGCAACAGGTCGAGATTAGGTGAATTTTTGCCTGCATCAATTTCGATCTAAAGGTTGATGAATCTGCCTGATTCTTAAAAAAATATTTTACCCCAAACATAACCTAAAAATTAATAGAAGATTCACTCGACTCGACTCGACTCGACTTGAATTTAATTTAATTATTTTATTTTTTTATTTTAAAGTAAATAAGATTAATTTTTTAAAGGGTAAATTATACCAATAGTCACTCAACTTTGGGGTAACTGACAAAATAATCACCTAGGTTTTATTTCAGTCACTCAACTTTCAAAAAGTTACAAAACAGTCCTTTTTGCAGTTTTCCGTCACAAACGTCACGACAAAGTGACATGGCAGGTGACGGCATGGGTAAATTACACCAACAGTCACCCAACTTTGGGGTAACTGACAAAATAGTCACATAGGTTTCATTTCAGTCACTCAACTTTCAAAAAGTTACAAAACAGTCACTAATTAACAGTTACCGTTAGGGTGTTAACAGAATTGCTAACGTGGCAAGTTAACGTTGGTGAAGCAGCTCTTCCTCCTCCTCCTCCTTCTTCTTCTTCTTCTTCTTCTTCTTCTTCTTCTTCTTCTTCTTCACCTTTATTTTGGCTAAGGATTCAGAGGGGAAACCAGCACTTTCAGTCGAAGAAATCAAAGCCCAATGCACTGTCAGATGATCTCTAAACACAAATAAATAATTTTCTGCCATGTTTTTTAAACTGGGTTCTCTTACTTTTAACATTTTGTAATGTTTTTGTTTGTTTATACATGCAGGAGATGATATTCGCAACACTGGATAATCCATCGAATGCAGCGGAATGGATAATGGCAGAGATGATAAACCAACCTAAAACCTCCAGAAAGCAACGGAGGAAATAGAAAGAGTTGTTGGAAACCAGAGGTGGGTTCAAGAGTATGATATTCCAAGACTCAACTACGTAAAATCTTGTGCAAAGGAAGCATTTCGGATTCACCCCATTTCACCCTTCAACTTGCCACATGTCTCAAATGCCGATGCCATCGTTGCTGGCTACTTCGTCCCCAAAGGCAGCCATGTTTTGCTTAGTTGGCTAGGCCTAGGACGGAACCCCAAGGTTTGGGATGAGCCATTGGGGTTCAAACCTGAGCGACATTTGAAGGATGGGTGCATTGAAGAAGTTGATCTGACAGAGAGAGAACTGAGGTTCATATCGTTTAGTATAGGGAGACGTGGGTGCATGGGGGTGGCTCTTGGAAGTGCAATGACAATGATGGTGTTGGCAAGGCTGATTCAATGATTTTCATGAAGGGTGCCATCAAATGAGGATAACATCGATCTCTCGAAGAAAAAGATCTTTTCAGAAACCTTTGCATACAATGGCTAAACCTTTTCATGACAGAAGAAGAAGAAGAAGAAGAAGAAGAAGAAGAAGAAGAAGAAGAAGAAGAAGAAGAAGAAAGGAGAAGAAGGAGGAGAAAAGAAGAAGAGAAGAAGGAGGAGGAGGAGGAGGAGGAGTCTTCACCAACGTGGCAAGTTAACTTGCCACATCACCGTTAACTTGCCACATCACCGGTTAACTTACCACGTCGACAATTCATTAACACCTTAACAGAATCGCTAATTAGTGACTGCTTTCGTAACTTTTCGAAAGTTGGGTGACTGAAATGAAACCTAGGTGACTGTTTTGTCAGTTACCCTAAAGATGGGTGACTAAATGAAACCCGATCACCCATCAACTTTGCCAATGTGGAAAGTTAACTTGCCACATCAGCTGGTTAACTTGCCACGCCAACAACCCGTTAACCCCCTAACGGTTACCGTTAATCAGTGACCGTTTTGTAACTTTTTCATAACGTTGGTGCCTGTTTTGTAACTTTTTGAAAGTTGAGTGACTGAAATGAAACCTAGATGACTGTTTTGCCAATTGCCCCAAAGTTAAGTGATTGTTGGTGAAATTTACCCTTTTTTAAATTTAGACTTTAGACTTAAAACTTAATGTATATTTTTATTTATATATTTATTTATTGAAAGCAAAAACTTAATATATGTTTATTTTAAGACATATTTATAAATATCCCAAGACAAGATAGAGTGGATTTAACTCAAACTTGATCTAATTTTTTTTTTTCTAATTTCACCTGACCTAACCCACCCTAAATCTAATTTTTCAAAAAAAAATATTCTGTCCCTAACAAATTAGGTTGGGTCGAAACCCGTCGAATTCGAATTTTTTTGTCACCTTTACTTTTGTATACCACCCACAACTATTAACACCAAATCATGTATCAACGTTATTTTATATTAATAGATTGTATGAATAAAGAAAATGTTAAAATGTTAGTATAATTTTAAATATATATTAAAAGTAAACGACACAATAACTTATTTGACTCTCTAACTTTACAAAAAAAATCATTTTAGCCTTTTATTTAATTTTTTTGGTCTTTTTTAGCCCTTCAACTTGTGATTTTTGTTAAATCACCCCAAAATGAATTGAAAAATTAATGTTTTCTAATTTTGTTGACGTTGCATATATGTGGATTGCAACGTAAATGACACGTCAGTATTTAATTAATTTATTAGAATTTAAAAATTCAAAAAATTTATAAAATTATTTTTACAAAATAAAAATCACTAAATATATAATATTTTTAATTTTAAAATTTAATTAAATACCGACGTGTCATCTACGTGAAATCCACATATATGCCACGTTAACAAACATTAATTTTTCCATTCAATTTGAGGTGATTTAATAAAAAATAAAATTAAAAAATTAAATAGAAAGTTAAAATGATTTATTTATTATTTTTAATTAAAAATTTGATAAATTATCATAATATTGTTTATAGAAAATAAGAAATCAAATTAATCCATTTTGAGTTTCAAAGTCAAGATGTGTGAGTCATAGTCCTATGTGTTGGTTCATTTTGATGACCCATTAAAAGAGGACTAAAATCTGAAAGATATTAGTAAACAGATAAGCTGAAAGAATGAATCTTGTTTTAATCAAATTTCACTCTCTGGATTAGTTGGTATACATTGACTATCACTTATATGCCCATTTCATGGATTTCTATTCTTTGCCTGGAAATTCATGAAATAAATTACTTTATTATAAAATTATGAAAGAAAAAACAACTGCTATTTCCAATCTGCCATACATCACGATACTCATAATTGATGAATTGTGCTTCTTCCATGGTCCAACCAATGTGCGGTGGCGCGATTCCACTAGTCCACATCTTTATACTAAAGTTGTTGGGGCCAAATGTAGGCAAATAGGTGGTCAAGTTCCAAAAACTCAATTTATTCAAATTTAAATTTTATAGAAAAAAATTATCTAAAATAATTTAAATTTTAAAACTCAAATCTGCTCTCTAACTTAATTTTCTTTTAAAAAAATAATCAAATATTAATTTTATCCAAAAATTCATTTAATTTTGTACATGTAAAACATTGTCTATTGAGTGGAATGGTAACAACTTTGCCTCTTAGCCTAGCTTGACGTCCAATTTAGTCCTGCTCATCAAATATCAAAGGGATTTAAAATAATTTAAATAGTGCAAAATTTAAAAAAGTTTCAAAATAAAAAATAAAAATAAATCTTCCCACAGTTTTGGATAGTATTAAAAGAGTAAGTGATTCAGCTTTAAAAAGTTCGTTGTCAATATCTATCCTCTTAAGAAACCTACCAAATACAAAAAATTAATTTCCGAACTCGCTCCAATTAAACTTCAAAATGCACCAAACCTAAGGGGAATGCAAAGGTATTGATTGATTTTGTGATGCTGTGAAGAAAATGTTTTATTAAATTAAGAATAAAGACAAGCTTTCGCTACATTATTGGTCAGTCTACCTAAGTAGATGCGAGACTTAAGTGCTAAGCCAATTTAATTAAATAGGTTGCATTTATTTTTTTAAAAAGTTAATGTTTTAAAAGATCCTTGAACTTTTTAAAAAAAAAACAATCAAGTCTTTGTTATTTTTTTATCCAATTGAACTTTTGAACTAACAAAACTGATTAAATATCATTTGACTAACGTTGACCGTTACAATTCTGACCATGTTAGCGATAGTTGTTGACTTGATTATTATCAAGTCAACAAAAAATAAAAAAATTAATTTTTTAAAAAATTAAAAGGAATATTTAATTTTTTTTACTGGAATGACATTCATTTGAAAACTTAATTTCTTTTAAAATTTATAAAATATTAAATAATTTAAAAATATTAAATAAAGTTCTAAAATTTAAAAATTAATAAAAACCATTTAAAAGTTAAATCTAGAATGAATCAAGACATATGATTGTTCATATTAAATGTAAATCTAGACAACCATATGCCCAGATTCTTTGAATATGAATTTTATAAATTATATAAAGTTTAAAAATTATTGAAAATTAATTTTCTTTAAAAATTGATATGTGTATTAATGTGTTAATTTTATTGGCACATTTTAGGATGTATAAAAATAAAAATATTTTATAAAATAAATAAATAAAATAATTTTAATATTATTAATCAAATGTGTACTTTTTAAATAGATGAATATATCAAATTATTTAAATAATTTATACACCTTTTAGACTACACATGTAATAAAATAATTGATGCACTTTTTCATTGGATATATTCATACATTTAAAAAAAAATTTACACATACGATTAATAAAATTAAAATGATTTATATTTATTTATTGGGTTATAGTGTAAATTTGCCACTATCCTATAAATGGATATTGAAATTTGTCACATTTTATTTTGATTGATGTTAGCCATTATATTTTAATAATATGAAAAATTTACTACTTAACTTTTATGTGATTGATATTAGCCACTAAACTTTAAAATTTAATTAATTTTTGCCACCAACTTTATTTTTTAAATTAAATTTACCATTAGATATTCATTTTAATGATTTTAAAATTCATGGAAAAATATTATTTCAAATATTTTTATTTTAACAGTGAACACTAACTTACTTTACAAAATTATTAAAATTTATATATTAACTCCAAATTTTATTTAATGGAAGGAGGACTTGAAAATTTTTAAAATATATAAAAAAGAATACTTTTTTATAACTAATAGTTTTATTGATATTTAATATTATATAAATTAGTTAATTATTTTAATTATTTAAATAAAATTAATTTAAATGAAAATTGAATAAAAAATTAAACTTTAGTTTCAAATTTCATTAAATAAAAGTTTAGTAGCAAAACTCAATATAGAGTTGAATTTGGATGGTAAATTTATCAGGACAATGGAGAGTTTCAAAAAGCTAAAACAGAAATTTTCAAATTTTATCTAAAGATTAGTTGGAAATTTGTATATTAATCCTTATTTATTTTATAAAATATTTTTTATTTTTATACATCCTAAAAAATACAAATAGAGATAAAACATTGATACACATATCAATTTTTTAAATGAAATTAATTTTTATGTTTTTAAATTTTATATAATTTAGAAAAAATCTTGAATAAATATGGACATATGGTTGTCTAGATTCATATTGAACCATATGTTTTAATTCATTCTGGATTTAACTTTTTTATTAATTTTAATATTTTATAAATTTTAATAATATTTTATAAATTTATAGAAATTTTAAAAATAATAATTTTTGAAAGAAATTAAACTTTGTGTCTAGGTTCATTTTAGTAAAAAAATAAATATTCCTTCTAATTTTTTTTTTTGACGTGGTAACTAATGTCAGCAACTATTGTTAATATGAAGTGCCACATTAGTGCTATTAACAGCCACGTCAGCTGTGTAATGACCAACGTTGGTCAAAAGGCCTATTTGGCCAATTTTGTTAGTTCAGGGCTCAATTGGCTACAAAAAAATCATAGGGACTTAATTGATTTTTTCAAAAAGTTTGAAGGCTTTTTAAACTGTTAAGTTTTAAAAAAATTAAATAATAATTAATTAGCTATAGGTGACGTCAAGAGTCGAAATTATTTTGCAATCAAAATTGAGGGAAATAATGGTTGGTTTATAACTTCCAACTGTAAAAGAAAGGAAAAGATCTGAACTGCAATATTCATCAATTTCAGCTTCTTGAATTAAATGTATAATTTATTTATGAGTTAATAATGTTATTGAAAAATGTTAGCTAATATATCTTCATAACCCCATCCATGTGCAAATAAAAGAGGGTAGCTAAATCTACTTCTTAATTCTCTTGTCTAATCTTAAAGAGATGGATGCATGCACCCATTGAAGTATATGAAAAATTTGTGCAAAATCTAACCACTTTTAGAAATATAAAATTAAAAATATATACATTATGTGTAATGTATATGTAGTATTGTTACACCCCAAAATTCGGGTTAGAAGAATCAGGTTTGTGAAACTGAGAGTTGTCACACCCCGATTTATAAGGTTATCATTGTGTGTTTGTTAAGTAAGAAAGTTATTGGCCTAGTGGTTAAGAGGTAGTGTAAGTACCATTGAATACCATTACTCCTACTCTTAACATATTTAGAGGATTAATAAAAAATTAACATTAATATGAAAATGAGCATATGTATGAATGTAAGGAAATTTCCATGGATTAAGATGTAGAAATAATGAATTAGTGAGATAAATATGAAAATGATGAATAAATATGAGATTTATTGTGAAATAAATACAAGTAAACTCTATGGTTAAAAGTTATTGAAATAAGTCATTGGCAAGTTGAGGTAGAAATGATTGATTATGAAATGCCTTATTAACTAATAATGTATTATGTATGTGTTGGTTGCCATAGAAGTTATTAATAAGAATGATCTTGGTGTAAGTGAAGAGTCATGAAATGGGATATTTATGTGTAAATATGTCATCGTGGCAAATTTGGGGGATTATTCGTTAAATTTTTAACCTTACAAGTTGAAGATAGAAACGACAAATTATTGAATTTGTCTCAATATGAATATTAAATAATATTTTGAATTCTATGAATATTTAAACTCTAAAATTCTAATATGGCTCTGTTTGAATAATAAAAGTGTGACTAGCCTCGGTTAAATAAGTTATTTATAATGCACCCTAATAAACTTAGTGAAATAGTTAGGATATAATTGACATGCCAATAAGGATTACGTGTGGTTTGGGTTTTAGAGGGATGTGATTCGATGCTTTAGGGATTACGTGTGCTCTTTGGTGTTTTGGATGGTTTCCGTGCATCTAAGTCATTTTATGTGAGTTTACTAAGGGTGAAATGAATTAAAATATTAACAATGAGACTTGACTATAAGTATTAACTGTTATATATAAACTAAAATGGAATGTGCTAAGAACTATAAGTTAAATAAGTTGATGAAAAATTGAGTAAATGAGTAAACTAATAAAGAATATGTAAGTTGAGCCCCTTCCTTCCATTTTATTATTTTTGACAACTAGGGAGAAGTCACACCCCAAAATAAATATATACAGTTAAGAAATAAGATTAAACAAGAAATAGGCTTTAGGCCTAATAGTTAATAGTTAGCTTCCCTCCCTTGTGATCCCAAGTTCAAACCTCTTAGTCCTCTTTTATTTTGGGAATTCAGCAAGTCTCCCAAAAAGAAAGCAATAAGTACAGTTAAGTGTCTAAATTAGGCAAGAAATGAGCTATAAGCTCAATGGTTGACCCAAGTTTGAGCCCCTTCCTTCCTTTTTTATTTTGTAAATTCATCAAATATGCCCCATAACATATGTATATGATTAAGCGTAAAAAATAAATAAGGAATGAGCAATAGGCTCAATAGTTAAAATGTTAGTTCTCCTTGAAGCCAAGGTTTAAGTCGCCTCCTTCCCCCCCTTCATTTTAAATTCAGGTTTAGCAAAAACTTGGGAAAATTGCATGTAACGTCCTTAGAGTTTACAAACCCTATGAATTTACCCAATTCTTTCCTAATTAGAATTCATATATTGACCTTCCTCAAAATTCTAATAGAATTAGAATTCCACCATCTTTTTCTCTTCTTTTTCTAATTAGATTTTCATATTGCCCCTTTTCAAATCCCAATAGAATTTGCTCCCCATCTTTCGATCCATTCTCTTTTTATTTTCTTTCCATTTTCTTTACATCATATTTTCATCCTATTTGTGATAATTACTTTTCTTTCCCGAATTAAAACATCCTCCATTCGATTGTTTTTTCCATCGAGTTTTTAATTGTTGCCAATAGCATCTCTTTTCTTACTAAGAATCAAACCTGATATAGGTAAATCGGATTAAAATCGATCATGAGGAACATCAATCGAACCCTTAGTTAAAGGTGTGTGTTCTATCCCAGGTGAATCAGTGGTGATCGTGTGTAGGAATAAGGCCACACCCACACGACCATGTGCCATGTAAACCCTAGCCTAGTTCGTGAACCACACAACTGTGTCCCTCCTGTAGGTTAATTTTTGCATTTTCCACACGGCCACAGTCTATTACACGGCCATGTAACCCTTCCACATGGCCTATAACTTCTCACACGGCCTAGCCACATGGTCGTGTGACCCCTGATTTACAGTTTTGCTCAAAATTTTATGAATTGTTCAATTTAGTCCCTATATAATCCCCAAACTATCTATATTGAGATTTTATTCACTCGATTCAGTCCCTGATATTATGCACATGCTAGAATCTATGAGTTGATGGTTGAATTGCTACTATATAATAATGATATGTGAATGTTACATGCCTACTGTCACTGTCTTTCTGATGAACTGTTACTATTATTCTTACCACCGTATTGATGATTGCATGCCTATTGTTACTGTTGAACTGAATACATGTTAAGCATGTCTACTATTACTATTGAACTAGATACATGTTAAGCATGTCTATTGTTATTGTTGAATCGAATACATGTTAAGCATATTTATTGTTTCTGTACTATACTATTACTTGCGTGTCATACTGCATAGCATGGGGTGGGATGATTGAAAGGAGGAAGTACTGGCAGTTTAATAATCTGCAACACTGGTGGTTCATCCACAAATTACTGGTAGCTTTTATTTGCAAACATGTTGTGCATTCACAACCTACTGGCAGCTTGTCTACAAATACTAATGGTTCATCCACAAATTGGAGTGTTTTGATTGGAAGAGTTCTGGGAACTCTTACTATGGAGTGTAGCGGCGGGGTAGGATCTTTCATGTTAAACTAAAATTGCATTGCATTGACACTCATAAGTATGCTCGAATGAACTGTCAAATTCTGTTATACTATATGATTGTTATTGTACTAAAAACGATTATCATGTATGCTTGGTTTATTGTTCTGCACTAGTTTACTTGTGCTCGGATTCACACTGAGCTTCTTAAGCTCATTCTCCTTTAATTTCCATCTTTACAGATAACCACCAGGTTAGGACACAAACGCGGCATCCGAAGGATCTCATCTCCGAATCGTTTTTTTCACTATATAAATAAAAGTATTTTAGATTCATTATTTATTCAAAAAGTATATTTTTTTTTTTGAACTATGGCATGAGACTTAAGTTTGAGGTTTATATTGCATGCATGACATTTAATTTGAATATAAGATATTGAAATATAAATATTAATTAATTATGCATGAGATTTTATTTGAATATAGGATATTAAAATATGGGTATTAATTAATTATGCATGAAAATTTGGTCTTTATTAAAATATGAATAGATATCACTTTTTGCTAATAGATTATAGATAAATTCGATTAATAAGTAAATGAAAAAATTTAACTAAGTTTTCAAAAGTGGTTACCGTTACAAGGAAGATGTTAAACTTAATTGGTTTTGTTAAACTCATGAGTTTTTTTGAAAATAGGCTAAGTGTTCTTTTAAGATAAACTCCGATAGCTTATCGGGTCATTTCTGTGACCAATTTAATCTTCCAAATTTGGATCTAATGTCTAGGTCGGGTTGGAGACGTTGCAAGTAGAATGTATGTTGTTGGTAGGATTTGTGATGGATTTGGTGAAATTTGGTAGAATAATAAAAGATTTTTATAGAATTTGAGCTTTAGTTCAACTTTGTTAATTGGGTGTAGGTAATGGCCAAAGTTTAATCTTTCAAAATTTTATAAAATTACATATTTGTGTAATGATAAAATTGTAATTTAATTTTTAAAATTTATAATCCATCTCCGATTTTCTAAAATAATTTTCCGACTTCACCTTGTTTATTGAACGCTCAAAATTTAATTATATAGATATTATAGCTCTTTGTAAATGAATTTTCTTTTTACATTTTATAAGCTAAGGTATAAGAGAACGTGTATCTATGTTAGATAACTTCAATTAAATCAAAATACATAGACAAATCCAAATATGTTAGTACTTGAATCTAGAATTTCATGTAAAATATTGAAAATTCCATATAATAAAAATCAAAACTTAACATTCCATAAAAAATAATAATAATATATTTTTCTCAAATATACCAAATTATTCGACGTAGAATCGGAGTAAAATATTTTTCTCTCTTAATCTTTTCTTTTTGTTACTCAAATCTTTAAGGATGGATGTTAGAAATTTTGTATTAATTTTATGTATGTAAAATTTTATATATAATCAACTTTTAACTTGATACATCTAGTAAAATAAATAATTCAGTTACCTTAAATTGGACTAGTTAATTTTAAATTTAATTAGATCCATAGAATGGGTTAAAATCTTACATGTAAAGCTTCTGCTAAAGAAAGATTTCATCCACAAGTATTATTGTTTTTTTTTTTTTTGTTATATTATTAAAATGCTACCATCAATATATTGTTAGTTTTACCAATTGTATCCTCAGTTGCAACTCACTTTACAACTAGACACAGGGTTACTTATCTATTTTGTTGACATGTTTTGATTTAACTATCGTAACTAGTTTTATGCATATTTTTAAGGATATTAAGCAACAATTTTTGAGATTATGATTGATGAAGAGATTTAGGGTGAGCAAAACTCGATTCGACTCGAAAAATCGAAAAAATTTGAATTTTGAGTTAAACGAATCAATTATTCGAGTTAATCGAGTTATTCGAGTCAACTCAATTTTTTTCAATTTGAGTTCGAATCGAGTTGAGTTTTCGAATTCGAATAACTCGAATAAATCGAATAATTCAAATATTAAAATAAAATATTTTATATTTTACCCCAAACTCCCAAATCTTTTACTTTTCCTCAAAATTTTTACTCCTTCCCACTTTTCCCCAAAACTTTTATTCTCCTCCCATCCCAACCCTCCAATCTACCCAAAATCCATTTCCCACCAAAATTTTACTCTCCCATTTACTTTTCTCAAAATTTTACTCCAAAAACCCTCAAAACTTTTTATTTTCCCCCAAATTTTACTTCCTCCCACTTTTCCCTAAAACTTTTACTCCTTCCATCCCACTCCCCATCTACCCCAAACCCATCCCCCATTTTTTTTATATTTTCCTTCCAAAATTTTACTCCCTATTTACTTTCCCTCAAACTTTTATTCCCCAAAACTTTTATTTTCCCCTAAATTTTACTTCTCACCTTTTACCCTCAAATTAAAATCAAAATTATCCAAAAAATCACTAAACATAAATAGCAATAATTTTATTTATATCTACTATTTATATTATTAAATTAAATTTCACATTTTATATTATTTATATTATTGAATTGTTTAGTCATATTGAATATTTATATTAAAATTAAATTATTAATTATGCCATAAAATATTCGTATTAAAATTTTATATTGGTATCAATTTCATATTTTATCTTTAAAATAACTTTTATTAAAAATCACATTTTACATTTAATATATATTTTAATTCCAAAATATATAGTGACAAGAATCGAAGATAATTGAAATAACTAAGCAAGCAAAGAAGCTAACTCGTATATAAAAGATTAATAAATAAATTATGAGGTGATGAAAGTTAATAAAAATTTGATTAAGGTGTACAAATTTTATTACGATGGGTGATAGTGGTTACAAGGACCCAAAATTATTTTTAAAATTTAACTCGAACAAATATATTCGATTCGATTGATTCAATTCCATCTCACTCGACTCGATTCAAAAAATTTCAAATCAAATTAGGATGATAAAATATGATTCGTCAACTCGATTAACTCGAAATTTTTCATTCGATTCGATTCGATTTGATCGAACGCTTACCCCTAAAGAGATTGCATTATACAATTCTATTAAAAGAGTCCTTGTAGAACCCCGAATTGTGATCTTGTAACACCTTAAAATATTTATTTATTTTTTTTGTATAATTTTAATATAATTGTGTATCTGCTTCAATGGTTAAGTGTTTTGGGTGTGTGTGTGTGACGTCCTAAGTTTAAGTTTTAGTTTTAGCAAATTTTGCTTCTTCTTGGAATTAAGTCTTATCCTGGATCAGCGGGCTTATATTAAATTGTTTGTAATTCCATATTAAAATGAGTCTATTAGTTTGAGTGGTAAGGGTGTTGGAGTATTGGAGGTCTTATGTTTGAATCCTTGTGCAAGCATGAGAGATTATTTTTGCTCTGTTATCGGTGAGAGTTTACGTTGAACCGAAATTCTGTGTTGGTTGAGATGTAGTGGGAGGGATTTGGGGATAATAGATTTTATATTTATTTTTATTTTCAAATTCCCAAAAAATTCTGCCAGCTTTTGATGTTTTTTCCCCCTTTGCCGTTTTCTCTGTTTCCTTCCCAAACGAAATATTTTCTTTTTCTTTCTTTTTCTTTTTCTATACTTGTTTGACAAATCGTGCTTCCTTGTCGCGAATATTTGACTCGTTGCGTTATTCGTTTGGTAAGTGGTAGTGTGTTTTGCCGAGGAAGGAGTCTCTGTTTAATCTATTTGGTTTCGTTGAATTCCGATTGATGTTGTACTTGTGTTTGACAGCAGCAAGTCAGGAGAATAGGGGCTTCTCTCGTTCAGAGTTGTAGTCGAATCGTCAGGGTATTAGAGTAAGTGTTGGATTTTGGTATTAGGTTTATAGTTATGATAACACTTTAGAACGACATGTTTTTATGTGCTAATTGTATATTAATTTCGAATGTGACTCTACTAATTTGGGCTATTTATGGACTTTTATCTCATAGGGACTAAATTGGAGACCAATGCAAAATTGAGGGCCAAAATCGTGAAATTAAAGATAAAATGGACCAATGTGCAACAAAGGAAAAGATGGTGCCAAAAGTGCGGTCATGGAGAGCGAGGGATGAAATGCAAAAGAAGAGACTTTGCTTTATCAAATTCTAGTTTAAATTATATTAGGATAATTAATATTAGGATAATTATCTAGGATTATTTAATTTCTTTATTTATCTTTATTTATCTTTAATTAAATTGTAATTATCTTTGGGAGTTTGAGTAGAGTTAGACTATCTACCTTAAGCACTATAAATAGGGATGGAGTAACTCATTTGGGTGTGCATCTTTTACATACACTCCTCCCCATAATTCTTTTGTGCTTCATTTATTTTTCTTTCAATAAAATTCCCTTTTCCATATTTTTATATTTTCCACCACAATTATGAGCCACTAAATTCCATCTAGCCAAGGTTGCCAAATTCCCCAGAAAAAGGTTCTTGAGGCTTAGAACCCGTACTCAACTTTCTCACCCAAGTATTCATCGTTTCTCCGCATTACGGGGATGACGCTTCCGTCCAGGTCCCTTTAAAAGTAACCCTTTCAACGTATGCAAAGGCGGCCGCTTTGTGTGTTTTGGGACGATTGCACCGTCGGTTCGTGAGCTTACTGCGTCAGAGGTTAGCGAGCCCAAGAGACAAAATGGCGTGGGATTCGCCATTGAGAAACGTTGATCTAGCGTAAATAACTCCACAAAAGCAATCGCAAGCTAGAGTCAGGCTCCCTAAATCCGTAAGTTTAAATTCTTGGAGTTGGTGGTCGTAGGCGTCCTCTTCCACTATAACTGGCTTACTTGGGCAGAGAAGGGTCATCCAAAAGCCGAAGACGGAGCCAAGGAGGAACGAGACAACCGGAGGCTGGAATATCTCCACATAAGAAACTTTTCTCTAAACCCTTTCTTTTTATTTTCCTCGTTTAATTCTCGTAATTTTAATTGTCTTAAATTACATTTTATTATTATTTTCCGGATCGAAAATTATTAATTCTATTTTTTATTTATTTTTCAGAGGCATAAGTTTTCTTGGGCGATTCGCCGGGATCTCAAAAACGAGCATTTGTATAATCCGATCCTAGTGGATTCGACCCTACTTTCCCTTTCTTGTTATTTTCATTATTTTGCGAGAGTAGGATATATTTTGGTGCATTCAATGACGATCAAATTTTGGCGCCGTTCTTGGGATCGATAACGATACTAATCTGTTTTTTCTTTTCTATGACCAGATCTGCTCTGCATTCTTGCGTTTGATTCGGAGATCGAAAAGATGCGAAAGCTAATCGAAAAGAAACTAAGTTGAAAAAAAGCGGTCGGTGGTGGTAGTAACTAAGTAATCCACCACCAAAATTAGGACCGACGACGAAGCGAAATCTAGGTTAACGAAAACCCTACTCAAACGCTTGAAAGTAAAGCAGAAGAAGTCGATCCATTTGAAGAAGTGTTCAACGCTAGGGTTGACGAAAACCCTAATTTGGTACAAGAACCAATGGCTCAAACGATTCGGCAACTAGCCGAAGCTCCGACAGAACAACCACCACTGTGCATTGCATATCCTACCATGGATACCGATTTTGAGTTAAAATCAGGGTTGATTCAGTTGCTGCCAACATTCCGAGGGTTACAGAATGAAAACCCCCATAAACACTTAAAGGAGTTTCATATGGTTTGTCTGAGTATGAAACCTCAAGGCGTAACTGAGGATCAGATTAAATTGCGCGCTTTTCCTTTTTCCCTAGCAGATTCAGCTAGGGAATGGTTATTTTATTTACCTCCTGGATCTATAACTACTTGGGCTGATCTATCTCGTTTGTTTCTCAACAGGTTTTTTCCAGCATCTAGAGCAGCTGAGCTAAGAAGGGAGATCGTAGGGATTAGGCAGAAAGAGGCAGAGACTCTATATGATTATTGGGAGCGGTTCAAGAAGTTGTGTGCAAGCTGCCCACAACACGGTATAACAGAGCAATCTCTTCTCCAAGACTTGTATGAAGGGTTGAAACCGATGGAGATGAATATGGTAGACGCGCTAGTGGAGGCGTTGGTTAACATGACCCCCAACAAGCAAGGGACTTGATTTCCACAATGGTGCAAATTCTCGGCGATTCAGAGCCAATCTGAACCTCCCGAAGGGTTCACCACTAAGTAATTCTTCCATAGAAGATAGACTTGATAAACTTACTAATATGATGAACACTCTTCTTGCGGAAAAAACAAAAATAGCTCGGTTATGTAGAATATGTCTTTTTGAGCACACAAGCGATGCATGTCCCGTTTGTATGATGACTCTATGGCTCACTTAGGTGCGATGGGAAATTTTCTGCCCACCACAGGAGGCGATCGACTCTTACTCTAATACCTACAACCCGGGATGGAGGATCACCCTAACTTAAGTTATGGGGCCAACCCACAATATAACCAACCTTACGAACCGAAGTTCCACAAAGACCACAAGATTCGTGTAATTCTCTAGAAACTTTGGTCAATAAATTAGCGACTAATATGCTTGATTTTCAACAGAAAACCGAGGCATCTATAAGAGAATTGACCATATCGGTTGAGAAATTGAACTCTCAAGGAAACGCCTTCACAAAGTAACCAAACCCAAGGCAAAACGCAAAATGCAAAGATTGCGAAGTGGAAAGGTCTCGGAATCGATTCACGTAAATCATGCCCAAGAAATCACCGGAAAAACCCAAAAAGACGAACAGTCCGAACGAAACCCCATTGCCCATAATTCAACCTCCATTTGCGAACGATTCCACCAAAGGTCGAAAAGGTAAGCGGGACAAGGAAATCCTCGAAACATTTAGGAGCGTCGAAATCAACATTCCACCGTTGGATGCCATCAAGCAAATACCAGTACGCTTAAATTTCTTAAAGAGCTTTGCACCAACAAGCGAAAGTTAACGGTAATGAAAGGGTGAATGTTGGTGAAAATGTGTCTGCAGTGTTACAACAAAAATGCTTAGCAAAATGTAAGGATAGGGCATGTTTGCAATACCATGCAAAATAGGTCATTTGGGAATTAAAAGGCTATGTATGATCTAGGAGCCTCATAAATGTAATGCCCTATTCTATTTATGAATCACTTAATGCGGTTTTTTGACAAAAATAGGTGTTAGCATTCAATTGGCGATGTGTCCGTTGTGCATCCCAAGGAGTCCTCGAGGGCGTGTTGG
Organism: Gossypium rotundifolium; assembly: GCA_025506655.1. Lineage (NCBI taxonomy): Eukaryota > Viridiplantae > Streptophyta > Magnoliopsida > Malvales > Malvaceae > Gossypium > Gossypium rotundifolium. Next base: position 166,150,888 of record CP106725.1, read on the forward strand.
TAAAAGTTAACGAACTTATTTTTCCTGCAGATTTCTATGTGATAAAATGGAGGAGGACGGTTCGGGATCTTGAGATCTCTTGTTGGGGCGACCATTCCTTAGTACACTAGTACTAAAATTGGCGTTCGAGTGGAACTCTCACGATGGAGTTTGATGGGGAGATCGTGAAATTTAACGTCTACGATGCCATTAGCCACCCGGTGAAATTTTGAGCGTGAATTGCGTTGATATAATTGACTCATTAGTGGAAGAAAATTTTGAATCCATTTATGATTTTAAATTTGACTTTGATAAATTTGAATCCGTTAATGAGTTGTTATCCCGGTACTAAGCTTTTACCTTACATTTGTGCAGGAGCGGATCCAAAATTAAAACCACCACTCGAGCATCTCAAATTCACATTTTGGAGGATGATGAGACCATTGCCGACTTAAAAGGATTGACCCTTGGAGAAAAATATGAAACCAATGAAAAAGGCGCAAGGACAATTAAACCCAAATATGGTGGATGTGATAAAAAGCGAGAAATTCCAAGCTCACACGATTAAAAGATTTATTTTGAGCCACCGTAGAACCATTTAAGTCGTCGAGCTAATGACGTTAAACAAGCGCTTGTTGGGAGGCAACCCAATCTTTATTTTTCTTTTATTATTTATTTTATTTTATTATTTATTTTTATTTATTTTTTTTCTTTTCTTTTTAATTTCTTTTATTTAAATATCAATAAATTTCTCTTCTTTGCTTAGCTAAAATGGAGCGCGTTGAGGTTCGACTCGACACTTTTGGCCAGCAACTCACTGAACTCATTGCTATCCTCCGCATTCGACGGAGCTACGGGGAGTTTTTCTAAACTTTTCTTCTTATTTATTTGTTTTGCGTCCACATTGAGGACAATGTGCTTTAAGTAGGGGATTAGGTACTCTTCAGACATTCTTGTCATATTCTGTTGAGATTTGTGTTTGTTGCTTGAGGCTCTTTTAGGTTGTCCATATTTTTCTTTTTAGAACATTCATCAGCTAATCATGCCCAAGAATTTGCCCACGACTTGCCACCGTTTGACCCAAGTGCATGATTCTTGGCCACCGAGTTAATTCGATTCATCTGCTTGATTTTATCTCCATTGTTTTATTCTTATTAGGCTAAAAATAATTATGATTAATAAGTTAATTATATCTTGCTTTTCAGTAAAATTGATCAAGTTTAATATCAAGTGGACACATAATATATTTGCATGCCTAAGTTATGTTCATGACTATTAGGTGGTTACTAAAACTTATTTTTGACACTTGATTATTTCTCTTAGGTCCTCTTGAAGTTTATATTTTTGCGAAAATTGTGATTAATAAATATTTCCAAGGTTATGAGTACGACTTAGAACGTGGTAGTGATCGAAAACCGGGTAGGGTGCTTGGGTTGTCATTCTACTTGGCGTCAAAAGGTTGTGTGACATAATAGGTAAAACTCCGCTAGCCAAGGTTATGAGTATGGCTCAGAACGTGGCTGATTGAGTAACCGGGGTAGGGTGCTTGGGTTGTCATTCTACTTCGCATCAAAAGGTTGTGTGACGTGACGAGTAAAACTCCGCTAACCGGAAATAAATAATTTTAAGAGTATGTTGAAATTTGAGTAACCGGGTGGGGTGCTTGGGTTGTCATCTCTCTTGCGTAAAAGGTTCGATATATTCAAGTAAATAAAAAAAAAAAAAAAAAAAAAAAAAAAAAAAGAAGAAAATAGTACTAATAAAATTACGGTTGGGGACTAAGGGAGGAAATAAATAGAGTGTCTTGGTAGGTTTGGTAATTTACCTAAATAGCATGAAATAATTCAAGACGATTTTAATTTTTGTGTATGTTAATTAGAAAACTTTTCTATTTTACTTAAAGCAAGCTTAGAAGTTCTCTTATTTTTCATATGCATTTTTGACTAATCTTTATAAAACTTTGGAGTAGAATTTCTTTCAGGATCTAATTTTCACAGTGGATAGGAACCATACTTGAGGGCAAGCATGGGCTAAGTAGGGGGATTTGATAACACTTTAGAACGACATGTTTTTATGTGCTAATTGTATATTAATTTCGAATGTGACTCTACTAATTTGGGCTATTTATGGACTTTTATCTCATAGGGACTAAATTGGAGACCAATGCAAAATTGAGGGCCAAAATCGTGAAATTAAAGATAAAAATGGACCAATGTGCAACAAAGGAAAAAGATGGTGCCAAAAGTGCAGTCATGGAGAGCAGAGGGACTGAAATGCAAAAAGAAGAGACTTTGCTTTATCAAATTCTATTTTAAATTATATTAGGATAATTAATATTAGGATAATTATCTAGGATTATTTAATTTCTTTATTTATCTTTATTTATCTTTAATTAAATTGTAATTATCTTTGGGAGTTTGAGTAGAGTTAGACTATCTACCTTAAGCACTATAAATAGGGGATGGAGTAACTCATTTGGGTGTGCATCTTTTTACACACACTCCTCCCCATAATTCTTTTGTGCTTCATTTATTTTCTTTCAATAAAAATTCCCTTTTCCATATTTTTATATTTTCCACCACAAATATGAGCCACTAAATTCCATCTAGCCGAAGGTTGCCAAATTCCCCAGAAAAAGGTTCTTGAGGCTTAGAACCCGTACTCAACTTTCTCACCCAAGTATTCATCGTTTCTCCGCATTACGGGGCTGACGCTTCCGTCCAGTCCAGGTCCCTTTAAAAGTAACCCTTTCAACGTATGCAAAGGCGGCCGCTTTGTGTGTTTTGGGACGATTGCAATCGGTTCGTGAGCTTCTCGCGTCGAGGTTAGCGAGCCCAAGAGACAAAATGGCATGGGATTCGCCATTGAGAAACGTTGATCTAGCGTAAATAACTCCACAAAAGCAATCGCAAGCTAAGTCGGGCTCCTAAATCCGTAAGTTTAAATTCTTGGAGTTGGTGGTCGTGGCGTCCTCTTCCACTATAACGGCTTACTTGGGCAGAAGGGTCATCCAAAAGCCAAGACGAGCCAAGGAGGAACGAGACAACCGGAGGTGGAATATCTCCACATAAGAAACTTTTCTCTAAACCCTTTCTTTTTATTTTCCTCGTTTTAATTCTCGTAATTTTAATTCGTCTTAAATTCTATTTTTATTATTATTTTTCGGATCGAAAATTATTAATTCTATTTTTTATTTATTTTCAGAACATAAGTTTTCTTGGGCACGATTCTTGCCGGATCTCAAAAAGCAGCATTTGTATAATCCGATCCGATGGATTCGACCTACTTTCCCTTCTTTATTATTTTCATTATTTTGCAGGGAGTAGGATATATTTTGGTGCATTCAACGACGCATCAAGTTACGAGTTACTTATGAATTAAGTCTGACTCTAAGCATTGGTTTGTCAATTTTTATGTTTCTGGAGGCTCATCGAAACGATATTAGGTGTGTACCCGAAACGCATAAATCGAGGTTTTAGCAAAAGCCGAAAATGACTACTGTCGACGCCACACGGGCGTATAGTTACCTGTGTTGTAGGCCGTGTGTGACGACACGACCGTGTGGTTGACGAAGACATGGCTGTGCGCAAGACACGACCGTGTGATGGCCAGAGTGTGGCCGTGTGGGCCACACGGGCTAAATCAGACTGGGCGTGTTGTAATGACCCAAAATTCACGGGCATCGAAAAAAGGCAGTATCGGGCCTCCGTCTTAGTAAACCAAGTTCGTAAATAATTATTAGGAGTAATTAGGAGTCTAGTAGTGTGCTTGATTAGGCTTTAATTAGGTGAATTTAGCTTAATTGAGAGAAATTAGGAAAAAGGACTAAAGTGAATAAAGGGTAAAAGTTAAATTGTAGATTAAAAGAAAATAAAAGGACCATAATGGAAAATAGGCCATTTAGCATATTGGGGCGGCAAACATTAAAACAAAAATCTAAGATTTTTGTTAAGTTATAAATTATAAATATATTATTTTAGTTATAAATTATATTAAATTAATTTAAAATAATTATATTATAAGATTTTTATATGATAAATGAGTTATGATTTTGACAAATGGATGGTGATAAAATAATACATGTGTAATTAAAATATGTATACAATTGTAGTTTATAGATTTAATTTGCTTATTAATTAAGCATAAGATATTTATTATTTATTATTATTAAATTAAAATATATTTAATAATTAAATAATTAGTGTAAGGTTTTGGTTGATAATAAATTATGATTTTGCCAAGTGTATGGTAAAGATAAAATACAAGTGTATTAATTTAAGTATGTACATTTGTAATATTTTTATTTAATTAGTAAATAGATATTTATAATTATTAAATTAAATTAATAAAATATTTATGAGATAAATAATTATATTATGAGATTTTTTTGATAAATAAATCATATGGTGACAATCGTAGGGTGATGATATTGTACAAATGTACAAAGAAGTATGTATACAAATGTATTATTTATAATTGGTATTAGATAGATTTTATTAATTAAATAATTATATCATAAGATTTAATTGTGATAAACAAATTAATTAAAGACAAGTTTAAAATATATAGTTGTCTAATTGTAAAATAAGTATTTGTTATTGAATAGATTTTTATTATAATAATAATTATTATTACTATTTAATATATATATATATATATATATATATATAAGATAAAAAGTAAAAAGAAACAAAGAAAAGAAAGAAAAGGGGAACTAGGAATTGAAGCTTATAGTTTAATTGGTAAGTTAAATTAAGTTCTTTTCTTTTAATTTTGATGTTTTAAAAGCTTTAGAACAAGGTTTTATTGAAATTAAGTTGATATTTTGAGAGTTCATAGGTTTTCAAGTATAGTTTATGTTGAACAAAAGTTGAAGTAGGGATTTAATTGAATGAATTTAAAGTTAGAATTAATAAAGGGATTAAATTGTAAAAGAAGCCATAAATTTTGTGTTGTAGGGACTAAATTGTAAGAATTTCGAAATTAGGTATTTATGATGAAATTTTGATAGATATGTATAAGTTTGGTTGAAATTTGGATAGAAATAAAGTATGAATTGAGTTAGAAAAGTAGATAAATCTAGTTAAGACCAAATTGGAATTAAAGTATAAATTGGATAGAAATTCAATTAATTATTATAAATTAGTGCTGTAATTAATAGTTTAATTATTATTATTTTCGTAGCTAACAAAGAACCGAGGCATCGGCATCGAAAGGAAAAGAAAAAGTTATCGAGGAGTAATCATGAATCCGGTGTGCAATACTATAATTTAATTTATTTAGTTTTTTAATGATAAATTTAAATTATGAGAATGATAAATAAATAATGAGGTAAGTGACTATATTGAATGAACTTGGGAAAAATAGAATTTCTTGATGAATATGTGTTAGTATTGAATTATAAATTGAATTACATGTGATTGATATGAAAAGTATATTGAATTAAATTGTGAAATTGAATTGGAAGTGATTTCAATTGTGAATTTGAGATTGGGATTGAATTGATAATATGTATGAATTTTGGATGATTTGTGATCAATTGGAAGAGAAAGAGAAATTGATATTTGAACCAATACCTTATTAACTAGTTTGGCTGAGTCGGATATAGTTGGCATGCCATAAGATTGGAAGAGTTCAGGGATACTTCGACCTCGAGTCGATGAGACACTGGGTGTCACTATATTTCTTCGGATAGTTTCGATGAGGTATTGGGTACCAACTTTCTTCGGCTCTGCCGATGAGACACTAGGTGTCACTATATTGCTTCGAACTATCCGATGAGGCACTAGGTGCCAATCTGGTGTGTTTGGTTGGATCCGCGTATCCGCCAAAGTTCGAGTCTGTTAATAGGGGTAAAAAAAATGAAAAGCTAAATTAAATAAAATGAATCGATTGAGCCATTGAAGAAATGTGAAAAAGGAATGTGTATTGAATTTGTGAATTGAAATTGGAAATGAGAATGAAAAAACATGAACCAAAGGTTCATGAAATGTTAGTTGGCTCAATATGAAATTATATGATTTCAATTGATGGAAAGTTTAAATTAAGTAACGAATGTTAAAGAAATGATGTAATGGCCTACATTTAAGGTTATCGGAACAATAGTTTCGTAACCATAAATCCGATTTAAAGAGAAATTTATTTTAATATTTTTGCATGCATATTTATATGATAGGAAAATCGTATTAAAATATTGATAGAAAAATTTTACCGATCTAGTGGTTAGTTAGAAAAATGAATTATTGAAGGATTGGGTAAAAACAAGGTATCGAGACCTTGATCTCATAAAATTGAGTGGGAAATATTTTTGTAAATATTTATAAAATGCTAGTAATGTATTATTAAAATTTCTTTAGAAAATTTTAACGTTTGAGTAGGTAAGTAAATGAAAAGGACTAAATTGTAACAAATGTAAAATTATGGGAAATGATTAAATAGTTTAAATGATAAAGGAAAGAGGGCTTAAAAGGAAAATAGACCCAAGGTCTATTTGGGCTGGACAACAAGGGCATGAAATCAGCAAGAAAATAAGGAGAATTAAGGGTAAAATTGGAATATTGTAAAATTTACTTAATAAAGCTAGGACTAAAGTGGAATTATCTAGATATCTCTTCATTTTCTTCATTCTCATCAGCTAAAAACGCCATAGGAGGGTTTTCTAAGCTGGTATTTCATAATTTTGCACCAAGTAAGTTAATCCTTGCCTATTTCTTGTAATTTTGTGTTTTTGTGACTTTTACAACTAGGTCCTACTATTAAATTCATTAGTTTTAGATTTTATGAATGAAGTTGTAAGTTTCTATGAATATGTGCTGTAAGTTTATGATGAGATAGCATGAAATTGAAGCTTTGATTTGTTTATGAGATGATTTTATTAGGTAATTCCAATAGAAATTGATTTTAGGATCTAAATAGTGAAAATGTTTGGAATTAAAGTCTATTACTGAAATTCTGATTTTCAAAGGTTATAAAGTAGTTTAAAGTGATAGAATAAAGTTTTAATTGAGAGAAATCAATTCAATTGAGAAGTTAATTGAGCAGGGATGAAATTATCATTTATTGAAAGCTTAGGGGAAAAATGGTAATAAACAGTTTGCACTAAAACAGTTTTAGACAGCAGCAGTAGACTAACTTTGAAAAATCACCATAAATTGTATAAATCGAATTAGAAGATGAAAAAATTATGAAATTAAAGCTTATTAAGTCTAGTTTCTCATAGAAGAAACAGTGTAAGAAATAGATATGTAAATCATGAGATATAATGAATTTTGTGATACAAGGTCAGAATGAATTAGGGTTCCCCTTCTTTGATTTTAGAAAATCATAAAAAATTAGAGAAAAATAATTAGGGGCTTAAATTTATATTTTCACAATTCTGAATAAGTCTATTTTCAGTAGAGATAAACGGGAACATCATCCGAATACTGTATGAAGAGATAATTAATTTTTAGTGAAGAAGAGTCAGAACTGTCAAACAGCAGAACAGGGGAGAATTTTAAAGAATAAACTGTACTTATTGGCTAAACCAAAAATTTTGGAAATTTTATGATACGAAGACATGTGAGTCTAGTTTCAGAGAAAATTAACGGTTCTTCATTTAGAGTTCTGTAGCTTGAGAAATAAATAATTTAGTGACTATGACTCAAGTAGACAGCTTTGAATAAACTAAAAATAATAATAGAATTATAGAAAATGCTACATGTGAACATGAAATGTATTGAATTGATAATTGAATTTATTTATTTAGATCCGGAAAACTCAAATACGAAGCTAGATTGAGGAAAGGAAAAACTCCCGGATTAGTAGATTTTGTATACGAACTAGTATCGAGGTAAGTTCATATAACTTGAATTATCTTCTTAAATGCTTGAAATGTATGTTATTGATGTGAATATAATTTGAATGTTCATTGTATAAAGATTGATGAAACATTGATATATTTGATAAAAAGAAAGAAATCCCAGTTGAATGAAAGGAAAATTCGATGGATCTCTGAAAAGGAATTGACGGTAAAAGGATCTAGCCGGACGGGTGATCCTATCTGATATAGCCCTCCAAGAATATGTGGAAAATGGATTTATCCCGGACGGGTAATCCGAATTAGGGTCTGAATTTAGCCTAGACTGGTAATTCAGATCCAAACTCATTAGAGTAATTGTCATTGCAGGGGATTTAGCCTGGACTGGTAATCCCAACAATACTCTATGAGTTTACATTACAGGGATTTAGCCTGGACTGGTAATCCCGCTGTAAAGATGAGGTTCGCGGGGGTGTGCTCTCTGAAATGAAAATGTGCACACATGAACATGAATTGACGGACCTGGATTGTACACTAAAAGTGTACTTCTGAAAATCTATCGAAATTCCGAGTAATTCAAAGAGATAAATATGGAAATATAACAAAGAAACGAAAATCATGGTATTGATGAGCTCATCAATCATGGTATATATTATTGGTATATGGAAATTATTAGATTAACTTGAATGTTGAGTTTGTGTATGTTAGGGCAATAGTGCATTGAATGGATATATGAATGTTTATTGCATTGCATTGAAAATATTAGGTAAGTATAATTCTTGTTACATGAGCTTACTAAGCACAAAGTGCTTACCCTGTTTCCTTTTTCCCTGTTTTGTAGTGTTAGGAGCTCGGAGGTCGGATTCGGTAGGAGACACATCACACTATCAACCCCAAGATTTTGGTATATAAAGAAACTTTATTTTGGAAATCAATGGCATGTATAAGCTAATAAAGTAGATGTTAATGTGAAATGAATGTAAGGTCAGCCATTGGTATGGCTAACAAATTTTAGTTTTAGTATGTAATGAGGTTATCTTATAAATATATATGGATTTATTTTGAAAATATATTGAATTAGATTGGTTGATGTGAATTGGTCTCGGTTAAAAAAAAATTTTGCAGGGAAGGCTAGATAATTATAAAGGGGTTATATTGAGTAAAAAAAAATCGTAAACTCCTGTAATGCCTCGTACCCTATTCCGACAATGAATACGGGTAGGGGGTGTTACATTTATTGGTATTAGAGCTACGGTTTAGTCGGTTCTAGGACCGACATAGCAAATACGGATTAGCTATACATGCCATTTAAATTATTATTGATAGTGTGATATCTCTTGACCATTTAAATTGAGTTTTTCTTATAATAATGTCATCCGACCGAGCTCAATCCGAAGAAGCTGGGAGTCATGCTCGCTTCAAAGACACAAGAGAAGAAACTAGCGATAGAAGGCCCGATGAGAGGGTCAAGGGAGGAGGCAAAATAGCCTTCTTTCAAATGATGAATGAATGGTTTACTCAGTACATAAGAACTAACCCTATAGTGCAGCAAACTCAAACTCCCCCTCTTATTCCTCCACCGGTTCCCGAGATTCCACAGGGTACAGGTATTGAATCTGTCAGAAAAGGAAAAGCTCCGGTTGATAAAATTTGAAAATATGAGGCCGAAGAATTTCAAGCAGCAGTTGATGATGATCCCGAACAGGCTGAATTTTGGTTAGAAATACTACTCGGGTTTTGGAGGATTTATCCTATACACCAGAAGAATGTCTGAAATGTGCTGTCTCATTGCTAAAAGACACAGCTTATCATTGGTGGAATACTAATGCTTCAATTGTCCCGAGAGAAGAAATTACATGGGAATTCTTCCAGACCGAGTTCAAAAAGAAATGTATCAGTCAGAGATTTCTTGATCAAAAAAGAAAAGAATTTCTTGAGCTGAAACAGGGCAATAGATTGATATCTGAGTATGAAAGAGAATTTGTCCGATTGATTAAATATGTTCGAGAATAGGTACAATCAGAAGCTGAAATGTGTAAACGATTCGAAGAAGGGTTAAATCTGATCAAACAAAGGGATTATTTGATTGATTTCAGTTATTACTACTCAGAGGTATGTCAAAAAGGGGTATGATGCTTTTCTTACTTATGTATTGGATACCAATGTATCTGAGTCGAAGATTCAGGCAGTGCCAGTGGTATGTGAATTTTCTGATGTGTTTGCAGAAGAGTCACCAGGGTTGCCACCAGAAAGAGAAGTGGAATTCTCTATAGATTTGATTCCGAGAACTACTCCGATTTCCATAACTCCGGACCGGATGGCTCCTACAAAATTAAAAGAATTAAAGACACAGTTGCAAGAACTTGTTGACAGGGGTTTTGTCCGACCGAGTCATTTACCTTGGGGTGCTCCAATTCTATTTATGAAAAGAAAGATGGGTATTTGAGATTGTGTATTGACTATCGGTAGCTCAATAAGGTAACTATAAAGAATAAGTACCCGTTACCCCGGATTGATGATTTATTTGATCATCTCAAAGGTGCCACAGTATTCTCGAAGATTGATCTCCGATCAGGTTATTACCAGCTACGGGTAAAGGAGTCAGATGTGCCAAAGACAGCTTTCAGAACCAGGTAGGGCATTATGAGTTTCTGGTTATGCCGTTTGGGCTAACTAATGCACCTGCAGTATTTATGGATCTGATGAATCGGATATTCAGACCGTACTTAGATAGGTTTATGGTAGTTTTCATTGATGATATTTTAGTCTATTCTCATATGAAAATGAGCATGCAAAACATTTGAGAATAGTGTTACAAATTTTGCGAGAGAAGCAGTTATATGATAAATTCAGTAAATGTGAATTTTGGCTTCGAGAAGTGGGTTTTCTAGGACATATTGTATCTGCCGAAGGCATCAGGGTAGATCCAAGTAAAATCTCAGCTATTGTCAATTGGATTCCACCGAAGAATGTATCTGAAGTTAGAAGTTTCTTGGGTTTAGCTGGTTATTATCAAAGATTTGTACAGGGATTCTCTATGATAGCTTCTCCGATTACTTGATTATTGCATAAAGATGTAAAGTTCAAGTGGACTGATGAATGTCAACAGAGTTTCAACCGATTGAAAGATCTACTAACGAAAACACCAGTATTAGTGCAGCTTGAACTGGGTAAGGAATTTGTTATTTACAGTGATGCCTCATTAAATGGTTTAGGTTGTGTCTTGATGCAAGAAGGTAAAGTAATAGCCTATGCTTCAAGACAACTTAAACCACATGAAAGAAATTACCCGGTACATGATCTTGAATTAGCCGCTATTGTATTTGCATTGAAGATATGGTGGCATTACTTGTACGGTGAGAAATGTCATATTTATACTAATCATAAAAGCTTGAAATATTTGATGACACAGAAAGATTTGAATTTGAGACAGTGCAGGTGGCTTGAACTGATAAAGGATTATGATTTGATTATTGATTACCATCCGGGTAAGGCTAATGTTGTAGCTGATGCTTTGAGTCAAAAATCTTTGTTTGCTTTACGAGCTATAAATACCCGGTTGTCACTAACTAATGATGGTCCAATTATAGCTGAATTGAGAGCTAAACTGACATTTTTACAAACAAATATGTGAAGATTAGAAGAATTATGAGAAGTTACAGTTAAACGAGCACAATGTGAGTCGTGTCTTGATTCGAATTTCATGTTGGGATTGATGGTTGTATGTTATTCAGAGGTAGGGTATGTGTACCCAAGAATTCAGAGCTCATACAAAAGATTCTACACGAAGCTCACAGCGGTACTATATCTGTACATTCGGGAAGTAATAAAATGTATAATGATTTGAAGAAGATGTACTGATGGCCAGGTATGAAACGTGATATTTCTGAGTTTGTATCAAGATGTTTGATATGTCAACAGGTTAAAGCTGAACATCAGGTACCTTCAGGGTTACTTCAGCCAATTACTATACCGAAATGAAAATGGGAAAGAATCACTATGGATTTTGTTTCGGGATTACCGTTGTCTCTAAGGACAAAGGATGCTATTTGGGTGATTGTTGACCGATTGACAAAGTCAGCGCACTTTATTCAGGTACATGTGGATTATTATTTAGATAAATTGGCTGAACTGTACATATCTGAGATTGATGGAGTGTCTGTCTCCATTATATCGGATAGAGATCCCCGATTTACATCTCGTTTCTGGGATAAATTGCACGAAGCTTTGGGTACTCAGTTGTATTTCAGTACTGCATTTCATCATCAGACAGATAGCCAATCTGAGCGTGTAATTCAAGTATTGGAAGATATGCTCCGATGCTGTATATTAGAGTTTGAAGGTAATTGGGAGAAATATTTACCTTTGATTGAATTTTCTTACAATAACAGTTATCAGTCCAGTATTAAAATGGCTCCGTATGAAGCTTTGTATGGTAGAAAATGTAGAACACCATTATATTGGATGAGCTTAGTGAAAAGAAGATACTGGGGTTGATTTAATCCGGAAATGAAGAAAAGTAAAGGTTATTCGGGATAGTTTAAAAGCGACTTCGATCGCCAAAAATCATATGCCGATCTTAAACGAAAAGAGATTGAATTTCAGGTCGATGACAAGGTATTTCTGAAAGTGTCTCCTTGGAAGAAAGTTCTCCGATTCGGTCGAAAGGGTAAATTAAGTCCAAGATTTATCGGGCCATATGAAATTATAGAAAGAATTGGACCGGTCGCTTATCGATTGGCATTACCACCGGAACTTGATAGAATTCATAAGGTTTTTCATGTGTCTATGCTACGACGATATCGATCAGATCCTTCACATGTTATTTCTCCGATGTAAGTGGAGATTCATAGGATATGACTTACGGTGAAGAACCGATCAAGATATTGGCACGGAAACAAAGGAGCTTAGAAATAAAAAAAATAAATTTGGTGAAAGTATTGTGGCAAAAGCACGGGATTGAGGAAACGACATGGGAACCGGAGGAGACAATAAGGAAACAATACCCAAACCTCTTTACTGGTAAGATTTTCGAGGACCAAAATCCTTAAAGGGGAGAGAGTTGTAATGGCCTAAATTCAAGGTTATCGGAATAATGGTTTCGTAACCATAAATCCGATTTAAAAAGAAATTTATTTTAATATTTTTGCATGCATATTTATATGATAGGAAAATCGTATTAAAATATTGATAGAAAAATTTTACCGATCTAGTGGTTAGTTAGAAAAATGAATTATTGAAGGATTGGGTAAAAACAAGGTATCGAGACCTTGATCTCATAAAATTGAGTGGGAAATATTTTTATAAATATTTATAAAATGCTAGTAATGTAGTATTAAAATTTCGTTATAAAATTTTAACGTTTGGGTAGGTAAGTAAATGAAAAGGACTAAATTGTAACAAATGCAAAATTATGGGAAATGATTAAATAGTTTAAATGATAAAGGAAAGAGGGCTTAAAAGGAAAATAGACCCAAGGTCTATTTGGGCTAGACAGCAAGGGCATGAAATCAGCAAGAAAATAAGGAGAATTAAGGGCAAAATTGGAATATTGCAAAATTTACTTAATAAAGCTAGGACTAAAGTGGAATTATCTAGATATGTCTTCATTTTCTTCATTCTCATCAGCTAAAAACGCCATAGGAGGGTTTTCTAAGCTGGTATTTCATAATTTTGCACCAAGTAAGTTAATCCTTGCCTATTTCTTGTAATTTTGTGTTTTGTGACTTTTACAACTAGGTCCTATTATTAAATTCATTAGTTTTAGATTTTATGAATGAAGTTGTAAGTTTCTATGAATATGTGCTGTAAATTTATGATGAGATAGCATGAAATTGAAGCTTTGATTTGTTTATGAGATGATTTTATTAGGTAATTCCAATAGAAATTGATTTTAGGATCTAAATAGTGAAAATGTTTGGAATTAAAGTCTATTACTGAAATTTTGATTTTCAAAGGTTATAAAGTAGTTTAAAGTGATATAATAAAGTTTTAATTGAGAGAAATCAATTCAATTGAGAAGTTAATTGAGCAGGGATGAAATTATCATTTATTGAAAGCTTAGGGGAAAAATGGTAATAAATAGTTTGCACTAAAACAGTTTTAGACAGCAGCAGTAGACTAACTTTGAAAAGTCACCATAAATTGTAGAAATCGAATTAGAAGATGAAAAAAACATGAAATTAAAGCTTATTAAGTCTAGTTTCTCATAGAAGAAACGGTGTAAGAAATAGATATGTAAATCATGAGATATAATGAATTTTGTGATACAATGTCAGAATGAATTAGGGTTCCCCTGCTTTGACTTTAGAAAATCATAAAAAATTGGAGAAAAATAATTAGGGGCTTAAATTTATATTTTCACAATTCTGAATGAGTCTATTTTCAGTAGAGATAAACGGAAACATCATCCGAATACTGTATGAAGAGATAATTAATTTTTAGTGAAGAAGAGTCAGAACTGTCAAACAGCAGAACAGGGGTGACTTTAAAGAATAAACTGTACTTATTGGCTAAACCAAAAATTTTGGAAATTTTATGATACGAAGACATGTGAGTCTAGTTTCAGAAAAAATTAACGGTTCTTCATTTAGAGTTCTGTAGCTTGAGAAATAAATAATTTAGTGACTATGACTCAAGTAGACAGCTTTGAATAAACTAAAAATAATAATAGAATTATAGAAAATGCTACATGTGAACATGAAATGTATTGAATTGATGATTGAATTTATTTATTTAGATCCGGAAAACTCAAATACGAAGCTAGATCGAGGAAAGGAAAAAGTCCCGGATTAGTAGATTTTGTATACGAACTAGTATCGAGGTAAGTTCATGTAACTTGAATTATCTTCTTAAATGCTTGAAATGTATGTTATTGATGTGAATATAATTTGAATGTTCATTGTATGAAGATTGATGAAACATTGATATATTTGATAAAAAGAAAGAAATCCCGGTTGAATGAAAGGAAAATTCGATGGATCTCTGAAAAGGAATTGATGGTAAAAAGGATCTAGCCCGGACGGGTGATCCTATCCTGATATAGCCCTCCCGAAGAATATGTGGAAAATGGATTTAGCCCGGACGGGTAATCCGAATTAGGGTCTGAATTTAGCCTGGACTGGTAATTCAGATCCAAACTCATTAGAGTAATTGTCGTTGCAGGGGATTTAGCCTGGACTGGTAATCCCGACAATACTCTATGAGTTTACATTCTGAGGATTTAGCTCGACCGTAATCCATTGTAAAGATGAAGTTCGCGGGAGTGTGCTCTCTGAAATGAAAATGTGCGCACATGAACATGAATTGACGGACCTGGATTGTACACTAAAAGTGTACTTCTTAAAATCCATCGAAATTTCGAGTAATTCAACGGGATAAATATGGAAATATGACAAAGAAACGAAAATCATGGTATTGATGAGCTCATCAATCATGGTATATATTATTGGTATATGGAAATTATTGGATTAACTTGAATGTTGAGTTTGTGTATATTAGGGCAATAGTGCATTGAATGGATATATGAATGTTTATTGCATTGTATTGAGAATATTAGGTAAGTATAATTCTTGTTACATGAGCTTACTAAGCACAAAGTGCTTACTCTGTTTCCTTTTTCCCTATTTTGGAGTGTTAGGAGCTCGGAGGTCGGATTCGGTAGGAGACACATCACACTATCAACCCCAAGATTTTGGTATATAAAGAAACTTTATTTTGGAAGTCAATGGCATGTATAAGCTAATAAAGTAGATGTTAATATGAAATGAATGTAAGGTCTGTCATTGGTATGGCTAACAAATTTTAGTTTTAGTATGTAATGAGGTTATCTTATAAATATATATGGATTTATTTTGAAAATATGTTGAATTAGACTGGTTGATGTGAATTGGTCTCGGTTAAAAAAAAAATTTGAGGAAGACTAGATAATTATAAAGGGTTATATTGAGTAAAAAAATCGTAAACTCCTATAATGCCTCGTACCTATTCCACAACGAATACGGGTAGGGGTGTTACATTTTAAGCGCGATGGTTTTCCTAAGCTTCCGCTAAATTGAAACGCCTTAAGGCAAGTCAACTAATTAAATATATGTTTGAAAATAAATGAAAGCAATTAAATATTTATAAGCTTAAGGTTTTATCGAGTTAGCTCCATTTTCGAAACCCTTTCCATGTGCCATCGCTAGATTCGGCTATAACGTATAGGTCGGGTTTGGGGTGTTACAGATCTATTAGTCTATTGTTCACCTTCCTCAGTAATAACAAATAACTTGTGATCAAATCATTATTGTAACCCCCCGGGCAATCAAAAAAGTTAAACTAAAGACAACCTCTTAATGTAGATTCAGCTATAACGTCTAGGCCAAATTTAGGGTGTTATATTTAGTGGTATCAGAGCCAGGTTACAAAATTCGGCTGTGAATTTAGGGTTCTAAAATCGTATTTTCTAAAAGTATTTGGTTTTAAAATTATTTGAGTAAATTAAGCAAGTATGTGGTTCAACGAGTCTCCGGCGTCGATCTTGTAAGTATTTTTATATTTAGTTAAACTATTCTAAAACACTGTAGATAGTACTTATTGAGACTGTACTAAGATAGTTGGAAAATTGAAACCTCTGAAAACAGCTCTAAAACTTCTGATAATTATGCAAAAAATATCTATTAATAAATATTGAACTGATGTATAAAACTCTTCATGTAGATAAACTAGAATTAGGCAATGAGTGCACGAGGTATCCGTGGACGTGGTACTCGAGGTCGAGGTAGAGGCCATAGGTGGCTCAAGCTGAGTTCTCATCTTTGGAAGCATGTCGAATCTAGATACGAGTGAGACACCTGTGTCACCTGCTACTGAGACTGGGTCTCAGAGTCGTTCGATTGGGGACGATGCACTGCCCCAAGTCATGCTGAGGATATTAGAGAGGGTCGATGGGCCCAATTCTGTATCTGGGGGCCGAGGGTCGGTAACTGAGTGACTTCGGTCTAATGGAGCTGAGTTATTTAGGGATGTCACAGGAGTCGCCTCTAATGTGGCTGAGTTTTGATTGGTGGCCATCGAGAAAATTATGGATGATCTGGACTGTACCCCCGAGCAGAAATTGAAGGGTGTAGTCTCATTGCTTCGTGATGAGGCTTACTAGTAATGGTTGACAGTTAAGGAGAGCACTTAGCCTGATCGACAAACTGAGACTTTTTTAAGACTACTTTTCAAAACAAGTATGTGGGAGTGAGCTATGTGGATGCTCACAGGCGTGAGTTGCTGAATTTCACGCAAGGTGATCTATCTATTGCCAAATGAGGCCGAATTTTTGAGGTTGAGCCGCTACGCTCAAGGCATGGTGGCGTCTGAGTATGAGAGATGTGTTAGGTTTAAGGACGGCCTAAGGGATAATCTGAGGATCCTGATAGCTTCGCAGAGGGAGCGTGAGTTTGTGATTCTAATAGAGAAGGAAAAGATTGCTGAGGATGTTAAGTGTATGGAGCGCTAGAATAGAGACGTGAGAGAGGTAAAAACAAGAAGGATTCAGAGCCCTCGAGTTCTGTGTAGAGGCCTATGAAAAAGGCTAGATCTGATAGGCCAGTTAGAGTGGGGGCCCCTGTTGCTGCTATTGGGATACTGCCTTGTGGAGATTGTGGTAAGCGCCATCCGAGTGAGTGCTGGAGGAGAATTGTGGCCTGTTTGAGATGTGGGTCATTAGAGCACCGCATTCGGGAGTGTCCACTGACGGTTGATCAGGTGCAAGCTCTGACATCAAGTCCCGCGCAACCACAAAGAGTAGTCCAGCAGCTACCTAGGGGCCATGGTCAAGCTAGGGGTGGTAATGGTATGGAGCGAGGGCAGAGAGCACCGGGCAGAGGTGCTGGTCAGATAGAGGTGAGGCAGCCTATTTTAGTGTATGCTGTACGTCGTCGAGAGGATAGGGATGCTCCTGACGTCATCACCGGTACGTTCTTTATATTTGATATACCTTACTTGGCTTTGATAGACATAGGGTCTACTCATTCATACATAACTAATACTGCATCTAAGACTTTGGGGATTTCTGTAGAGAGCACTATTAGTGAGGTGACTGTACTGAGTCCACTAGGGCAGTCTGTTCGGGTTAGTAAACTTTATAGGGATGTTCCCTTAGTGGTGCAAGGGACTATTTTTCTGGCAAACCTAATAGAGCTTCTATTTGGGGAGTTCGACCTAATTCTGGGTATGGATTGGTTGGTGGAGCACCGAGTCAATTTGGACTGCGCATCTAAAAAGGTCACTCTGAGGACCAAGAATGATGTAGAGGTGGTTATGATTGGTGAGCGTCGAGATTATCTGTCCAATGTGATCTCTATGCTAATAGTTGAGAAACTGGTCCGAAAAAGGTGTAAGGCGTATTTGGCCTACGTAAGTGGGAACTCTTCCATTGGGGATATCAGGATAGTAAAAGATTTTTTAGACGTCTTTCCTGAGAAGTTACCTAGATTACCTTCTAATCGGGAAGTGGAGTTTGGGATTGAGCTTCTTCCTGGTATAACTCCGGTGTCCATCGCTCCGTATCGTATAGCACCGAAAGAGCTTAGAGAGCTTAAGGCTCAACTACAAGAGTTGTTGGACCGTGGTTTCATTCGTCCTAGTGTGTCTCTGTGGGGAGCACCAGTTCTATTTGTTAAGAAGAAAGATGAGACCATGAGGATGTGCATTGATTACCGGCAGTTGAATAAGTTAACCGTGAAGAACAAGTATCCGCTTCTGAGGATTGACGACTTGTTTGATTAGTTTAGAGGGGCTTTTGTGTTTTCAAAGATCGATCTGCGTTCTAGGTATCATCAGTTGAGGTTTAAGGAGGCTGATGTACATAAGACTACATTTATGACTCGTTATGGGTATTACGAGTTCTTAGTTATGCCTTTTGGGTTGACGAATACAATGGCCGCATTCATAGATTTGATGAATCGAGTGTTTTAGCCCTATCTAGATCAGTTCATCATGGTATTCATTGACGACATTCTGGTTTATTCTAATACTAAGGATGAGCATGATGAGCACCTTAGAGTAGTGCTTCAGATTCTGCGTGAGAAACAGCGTTACACTAAACTAAGCAAGTATGATTTTTGGTTGCGTGAAGTGACTTTTCTAGGGTACGTGGTTTCTGCTGAGGGGATTCATGTTGATCCTCGAAAGATTGAGGCTGTGTTGGATTAGAAACAGCTTAAGAACGTATCTGAGATCCATAGCTTTCTGGGTTTGGTAGGATATTATCGTCAGTTTGTCGAGGGGTTCTCTTTTATTGCAGCTCATCTTACTAATCTTCTGCATAATGGTGTCCCTTTTGTCTGGACTAATGCACAACAAGAGAGCTTTGAGAAGCTCAAGTCTGTTCTGACTCAGGCTCCTGTTCTGATACAACCTGAGTCTGAAAAAAAGTTTATGGTGTACAGTGATGCTTCACACGTTGGTTTGGGTTGCGTTCTTATGCAGGATGGCAAACTTATGGCTTATGCATCCCGCCAACTTAAGATACGCGAGAGAACTATTCGACGCATGATCTCGAGTTGGCTGCAGTGGTTTATGCGTTGAAAATCTGGAGATATTATCTGTATAGTAAGAGGTCTATCATCTACACCGATCACAAGAGTATCAAGTACCTCCTTACTCAGAAGGAGTTAAACCTTAGACAGCGTCAATGAATTGAGCTGCTCAAGGATTACGACTGCATGATAGAGTATCATCTTGATAAGGCCAATGTGGTGGCTGATGCTCTAAGTCGAAGAGCGATGTCAGATTTGAGGCAATGCTTGCCTTAGTCTGTTTGATGATGGGAGTCTGTTAGCCGAGTTGCAAGTTCAGCCAACTTGGATTGAGCAGATTCGAGATAAACAGTTAGTGGATGAGACTCTAGGTGTGCGGTTCCGTCAGGTTGAGAGTGGTACTATTGCTGAATTTGGGTTAAACAGTGGAGGTGTGTTATATTTTCGGGGGCAAATTTGTGTGTTAAATGATTCTGATTTGAGGCAGTCTATTCTGAAGGAGGCGCATAGTAGCCCTTATGCTATGCATCCCGACGGTAATAAGATGTATCGCGATATTCGTGAGTTGTACTGGTGGCCGGGTTTGAAATAAGAGGTTACAGATTTTGTGGCTCTATGTCTGACGTGTCAGCAGGTTAAGGCTGAGCATCAGTTGCCTTCGGGTTTATTGCAGCCAGTTAAGATTCCTATGTGGAAATGAGAGCAAGTGACGATGGCTTCCGTTAGTGGGTTGCCTTTAACACCCACTGAGAAGGATTCTGTTTGGGTCATCGTGGATCGATTGACCAAGTCTGCCCACTTCATTCTTGTTCGAAGACTACTCTCTACAAAAGTTAATGAAGCTCTACATATCTGAAATTGTAAGACTGTATGGGGTTCCAGTGTTGATTATCTCTGATAGGGATTCTCGTTTACATCTCGGTTCTGAAAGAAGTTACATAAAGCTCTGGGGTTGAGATTGGACTTCAGTACTGCGTTCTATCCTCAGACCAATGGTCAATCTGAGAGGGTGATTCAGATATTGAAGGATATGCTTAGGAGCTATGTGGTCGATTTCTGCGGTAGTTGGAAGGATTATCTACCGCTAGCTGAGTTCGCCTACAATAACAGTTTCCAGGCTAGCATTTAGATGGCACCTTACGAGGCTTTGTATGGTCGTAAGTGTCGCACTCCACTGTGTTAGACTGAGTTGGGTGAACGTCGAGTTCTGGGTCCTGAGTTGGTTTCTGAGACTGAGGATAAGGTTAGACTGATTCGGGATCGTTTGAAAGCGACTTCTGATAGACATAAATCTTATACGGATCTGAAGAGACGTGATATTGAGTATTTCGTGAAGGACTCTGTATTTCTCAATGTTTTTTCATGGAAGAAGGTTCTGAGGTTCGGTCGAAAGGGCAAGCTGAGCCCTAAGTTTATTGGACCGTATCGGATTCTAAAGCGTGTAAGACCTGTTGCTTATCAGCTGGAGCTATCTCTAGAGTTAGACCGGATCCACAATGTGTTTCACGTCTCGATGCTGAGGCGATATCGGTCTGATCCGTCTCATGTTGTATTTGTTGAGGAGATCGAAATTAGGCTGAATTTGACCTTTGAGGAGGAGCCGGTTCAGATTCTGGATCGTGACATCAAGATTCTGAAAAGGAAGACATTTCTTTGGTGAAGGTTCTGTAGCGGAATCATGGCTCTGAGGAGGCCATGTGGGAACCTGAGGACTCGAAGCGTCAGCATTATCCTCATCTGTTCTGATCAAGTAAATTTTGAGGTCGGAATTTTTTTTAGAGGGGTAGAGTTGTAACGCCCCAAAATATTTATTTCTTTTTTGAATAATTTTAACACAATTGTGTATCTAGCTTCAGTGGTTAAGTGTTCTGGGTGTGTGTGTGAGGCCCTAAGTTCAAGCCTTAGCTTTAGCAAATTTTACTTCTATTTGGAATTAAGCCTTATCCTGGATCAGCAGGCTTATATTAAATTGTCTGTAATTCCATATCAGAATGAGCTGTAGGTTCGAGTGGTAAGGGTGTTGGAGTGTTGGAGGTCCTGTGTTCGAATCCCTGCGCTAGCGTGGGAGATTATTTTTGCTCTGTTATCGTGAGAGTTCCGGTTGAACTGAAATTCTGTGTTGGTTGATATGTAGTGGGTTTAGTGGGAGAGATTTGAGGGATTTAGGGGTAATAGATTTTATTTTTATTTTTATTTTCAAATTCGCCAGAAATTCTGCCAACTTTTGATGTTTTTTCCCCTCTCCTTCCCCTTCTGTCGTTTTCTCTGTTTCCTTCCCAAACAAAATATTTTCTTTTTCTTTTCCTATACTTGTTTGACAAATCGTGCTTCCTTTTAATGATTTTTGACTCATTGCGTTATTCGTTTGGTAAGTGGTAGTGTGTTTTGCCGAGGAGGAAGTCTTTGTTTAATCCGTTTGGTTTTGTTTAATTTCGGTTGATGTTGTACTTGTGTTTGATAACAGCAAATCGGAGAATAGGGGCTTCTCTCGTTTATAGTCGTAGTCAAATCGTCGGGTATTAGAGTAAGTGTTGGATTTTGGTATTGTGTTCGTAGTTACGAGTTACTCATTAATTAAGTCTGACTTTAAGCGTTGGTTTGTTAATTTTTAGGTTTCTGGAGGCTCGGGAGTGGTTTTGCATCGAAACGATATTAGGTGTGTACCCAAACGCAGAAATCGAGGTTTCAACAAAAGTAAAAATGGCCACTATTGACACCACACTGGTGTGTGGTTGCCTATGTGGTAGGCCGTGTATGAAGACACGACCGTGTGGTTGTGAAAACATGGTCGTGCTCAAGACACGGCCATGTGATGGCCGGAGTGTGGCCGTGTGGGCCCCACGGGTGTGTCACACAGGCTTGTGAATATTGGGCCAGTCCGTGTGATCCACACCGGCAAGGACAATTTGGGCATGTGGGCCACACGGGTATGCCATATGGGCATGTGGGCCCATTATACTGAGATTTTTCGTAGGGTCGCATGGGTTGTCCTAATTGACAGTGGACCTATCGTAGGGTTGGTAAAGGCTTACTAAACCCTATAACTATGTGATTTGTTAGACTGTAGTACTGCTTTGAGCATGTCCATGCCATGTATATCTGCTATTTGTTTATTTAAGCATGTTAAGCATGTTCTATCTGTTAACTATGTATGTATACACTGTTACTGTTATTGGGGTGGGATTATGTATATTGGAAGAAGTGTTCTGAATGGCAGTTTTACTTATTATCTGGCAGTGTGACTGCGTTATATCTGTTATGTGCCGCACCGGTACAATATGGTGTGTAGGGCTGGGTGGGTGTTTTAAACCCCACATGGTGTGTAGGGATGGTCAAAGATAGTGTGTAGAGTTTGGGGGTAGGATATCTGATTTCTGATTCTGAATTGTATATCTGCATCTAGATCTGAGATGGGCTTAGGCCCGAATATGCATATGTGACTGTAATGGGCTTAGGCCCAAATCTGTATCTGATTGATTCTGATTTTTTGGTTGTCTGCATGCTTAATTCTGTGGGGTTACACACTGATTTTACGTAAACTCACCATTTTCTGTTTTTACTGTACAGGTAATCCACGGAGTTAGGCGGATCGGTGCAGCGGAGGACTCGACGATGACCACTCGCTATCACTGTTTATTTTGTTTTATGGTAATTAAGTTTTGGCATTGAAATTTGAAAGGTTGTATTTTCTGGGACTCTCTGGACTTTTTAAAACTGTTTGGTCTTGGTTTTGGGGTTTTGGATTTAACTTATTTATTCGATGATGGTTTTACCTAAAACATATTTTTTTCTAAAAATGCGAACTGTTTTTCTTAGGCACGACGGTTTTCCTAAGCTTCCGCTAAATTGATACGCTTTAAGGCAAGTCAACTAATTAAATATATGTTTGAAAATAAATGAAAGCAATTAAAGATTTATAAACTTAAGGTTTTTATCGAGTTAGCTCTATTTTCGAAACCCTTTCCATGCGCCATCGCCAGATTCAACCATAACATATAGGCCGGGTTTAGAGTGTTACAGATCTATTAATCTATTGTTCACCTTCCTCGACAATAACAAATAACCTGTGATCAAATCATTATTGTAACCCCCGGGCAATCAAAGAAGTTTAAGTGAAGACAATCTCTTTTATCTAATGCCCTATTAAGAAGTCTAGTTGGGGCATAACTCTATTATTTCCACGACAATCATACTAGTTCAATTATACAAGTCAAATAATACATTTATATTAGAGACTTGCTTATTGTTTTATATACGAGTGAAAAAGAATACTAATTTGTTTATTAAAGAAACTTGTTTTGAATACATATTGTTTTATAAATAAATTGTTTTGACCATTTTATGATTAAGCTTTCAAGAAGATAGACTTAATAGAAAACCAGGAGCAAGTCAAGCTTAAACTCTATACGACCAGATGAATAACCTATAGAAGGCAGTGTAAACTCTAAGTACAAATAAACCAACAGCACATACACATTCATAGCCTTTAACCTTATAGTTTGGCCGGTCATATATGCCAATGAGAATATGTTAAAAGAATGGGCCCTTCTGAGAAAGTCTTTATAGGCAGCATTAGTACAACAAATTACGTTTTTCTAGTCTTAAGATTTAGGGTTAAAAAGGAAAATGGGTCAACTATTTGGATTAAAATATTTTGGGAATTTGAATATTTAATGTAAATTAATATGTGAAAAAGGTTGATTTTTTTATTTCCATCTAGAAATTATCCACAAAGTGGATCATATTTCATTCCAACATTGACTGGACCCTTTCAATTTCATTTTGTTGAAATAAATTTGATAGTTTTTGGATCGTCTTGAATATATAAAAGGTTGATTTTTGTTTTTGATCTAGAAAGCATCGGCAAAATGGATCATACTTCATTCCAATGTTTATATTTACTCATATGAGGCAAATTACACAAAACACCCTATTTTCATTTTATTTATTTTCTCTACATCTAGAAAGTTTCTTCCTAAACTTCGCTCCATCTTCCTCAAAGTTATTAAAGTCTTTTCTTATTTTTTATTTTAGGGTTAAATAATTATTATATATATATATATATCTCATTTTAAGTTCAATTTTATCATGGGATCATACTATTTTTTATCTCTGAATTTAACAATTAGGTTCATTTTGATACTTATACTTTTTTTATCCATTCTAGCACTTAAACTTGACAACTAACTTCATTTTGATCCCTAAACTTGCAAAATATTATTTCAAGCGACGACATGGTACAATATTAAAGTCACATACAGTGTTCTAATAACAGGACCAGTGGTTGTTCCGGTCAAATTATTGGTTCCCGATTCAATCAGTTTGATTGGTTCAACTTCTAGACTAACAATAATTAAAAATTTATTTTTTAAAAAAATTATTAAATTGGTTCAACCTGTTCAACTATTGATTTTTTGTTCGAGTTTTCTATTTTTATCGATTTTTGAGCAATTTCTGATTCAACCATTCAATACTTTTGTTGGACTAGTAAATTAGTCAATTCTCGATCCTGACCAATCTAGCTATGTTTCAAAAACATTGGTCACATCATCAAATCTTGATTGAATCCAAGTTTAGAGATCAAAATGAATCTAGTTGCCAAGTTCAAGTCCTAAAGTGAACCAAAAATAATACATATACCAAAATGAACCTAATTGTCAAATAGGGCCAAATATTATATTAATCCTTTTATTTTTTAAATAAAATATAAGAACTTGTATTATATTATTAACCTTATATTTGAAAATAAAAATTTCCACTAAAGCTTAAATATGTTGAAGACAAGTATGTGATTTACATTAAAAATTTTCTCATTCATAAATGTTACTTGAGAGATTAATTTGATTATTCTATAATGAAATCTTAAAGTTTCTTATATTATTTCAAAAGAAAATCCCTATAGTTAGTGATGTAGAACAAGAACTAGATATAGAAATGAGAATTATTATACTATATTTTTGTTATATGTAACCAGTTATTTATATATATATATATATATAGTAGAATTGATTTAAAGCTCTCTAAAATTAATAATATATTCGATGTAATTAATTTTAGGGTTTGATTAAGTCTTAATTGATTTGCATCAATATTATTATTAATGTAGGAGGACGTGAATTTAAATTTATTTTAATTTATTTTAATTATTTAAAAAAAGTAGGTTTCCCTTTCACCAATCGTTCATTGAATTTTTTCTGTTGAATTTTTCAATTTAGTCAATAAATCACTCATCCAGATAATCCCTAACAATTTATATATATATATATATATATATATATTCCTTGTTGTTTTGATTCGACCTTTTTATTTCTTCTCGAAAAAAATATTGTTTTGAAATTAAATATTTTATTTCTAAATATTTGTACAAAGGGATTAAGATTTTTGTATTATATATAATAATCATAAATAGAAAAGTACTAGACATTAATATTACAATTCTGTGAGCTATTTGCTCAAACTCAAAAGTTAGCTTAAAATCTGAAAAAGTTGATGTCGAAATTATTTTTATATTTTGAAAAAAATAGGGATCGACTTTGAAAATGAAAATGGAGTCGCCATCAATCTTTTTTCGAGGTGTGATCGGGTCTCCTTGAAATTGATCATTTTAATAAAAAATATTTTGATTTATTAAAACAATAATTTTGGTCTACGAAATTCGAGAAAATGGGTTCGGGAGTTGGGTACGCACGAGAAGGATTAGCACCCTCGTAACACCCAAAATTGGTACCTAATTGATTAATTAATGTCTTAATCTCGAAAATTTGAGAAGATTTTAAAATATGACCCTTTTGATTTTTCAAAACTTATAACCTTTACAAAGACATTCAATTATTTGGATAAAAAAAAAGTCGAATCTCAGTAAGTTAGAGCACGACCTTTCGAATTTCCCAAACACCAAATATCCTTTGTTTTGTTTTTTTTTTTTGAAATCCATATCTCAAAATATCAAAATGTCACATCCAATAAGTTTGGACGCAACATCTTAAATTCACAAAGATAGGTTTGTCCAGAAAGTTAAGGCACGATTTCCTCAAAACTCCAAATGTCAAATATTGCCTTATTTTAAGAAATAAAGCTTTGGATAAAAAGTGACAATTAAATGAGATATATTTTAAAACAATGATTTGAGTAAAATGTATTATTAATACATTACAAAACACAAATACCGAAGCAATATACTACAATTACATGATATAATAATATTTAATACTAATGTAGACAATTAAGGGAAAGAATAACATAAAATAGCAAATGATACAATTAATAAAATGACTATGCTAAAGCAAACATAATTGTAGAAGGCCCAAATTGCTTGCCCAAGTCAAGATCAACCCAACCCAGACCAAACAAAACAAAACCCAAAAAATAAAATAAACCCAAAATAAATTAAATTCTAGCCCAATTTACAAGTGGCCCAGAAGGCCCAAAAAATTAAAAAAATTTTCAGAATGCTAGGGTTTCTGAAAACCCTAGCGCCGCAGCCACCTAACCCTAGCCACCTACTCTACCCAGCACCGCAACCCCACCCTTCCTGCGACCACGATCCAGTCCCCGACACTGCTCCACCGCCTCCGCGCCTCGCCCATACCCTGCAAGAACAAGAGAACACGCAACAAATGGCAGAAGAAGCAAAAATGACAGCAAACAAATTGTAAAAGGCTATAAAAGCCGATTCAAACATTGTAAAAGGGCCCTTTTTTTCAAAAAATAAAAATTCAGAGATTCAAAAGCAAAAAAGTAGATCACACAATATCGAAATGCAGAGCAGAAAAGGTGATTCGTCCTTTTTTTTTTTTTTTAAATTCTTATCTTTTTCATTGCTAAAAACACTTCATTCACAAGCAAACATACCAAAATACATATATAAACATAATATTTCTCTAAACAAAAAAGATTTTACCTTTAAATACCACCGTAGACGACAACGGTGAGCAGTGACCCACTCACGGAGGCTTCCCCCTTGCGAGAGAAAAAAAAGAGAGAAAGGAATTTTTTTTTACTCTCAGCTCAAAAATGATTTTTTTTCTGACTTTAGGGCCTTAAATAGCCCCTCAAAATGACGTCGTTTTGGGGCTGGCCTTTAATGCCCAAAACGACGTCGTTTTGCCCCTCAGGATCCGATCCGACCTGACCCGCCTCAGGATTCGCGTGTTTTTGTAGAAGGGTCTATTTGCGCTTTGACCCTTCCGCATTTTCTTACCTTTCCAATCCAGTTTTTGTTATTTTCACATTTGACCCTATGATTTATTCCGGTTCTAAATTTGGACCACAGTCTTCTTGCATTTTGGCCAAAGGGTTTATTACCTTTTTAGTCCCTCCAGTCTTTTCGCGCGTGTAAATAAGCCTTTTTTCTTTTGTTTTATTTGAATTGACCCCAAACTTTCATTTTAAATGCAATTTAATCCTATTTTAGTTATTTTGCAATCTTTTAGTTTTTTTGTTATTATATTATTGTTATTATCATTATTATATTTTTATGTACTGTTTTATTATTATTGTGTTTCACTAACTTTATTATTATTATTATTATTATTATTATTATTATTATTTGTTATTTTGATTATATTTTTACTATTATTCGTTTGCTATTACTATTATTTATTATTATGATCGTATGTGTTATTATTTTATTTTTTTTACCATTATTATGATTGAGATTGTTATTTTATTTATTATTATTATTTTTGTCTTCATCATTATTATTATCTATTTTTATCATTATTTTATCATTATTATTATTACTATTATGTTATTTTTTATATGTATATATTTTATTTGCTTATTTTATATATATTATTTCATGTATTATTTGCCATCATTTTTGTATTATAATTTTTCATTTTATTTTCATTTCAAGTATCATCATTATTATTTTGTCATTATTATTTCTTATTGTATTTTTATTTATTTTTTCTCCATCACTACTTTGTTATTATCATATTATTATTATTATTACTATTATTATTATTTTTTTTATTTACTACATTCACATCCATATTTGTTTTCTACTAAATTATTAAAAAAACCATTTGTAAAATCATCTAAAGATTTTAAAATAAGGCAATGTTTTGTATTTAGAAATTAGGAAATAGTGCCCTAACGTCTTTGGGTTACAATTTTCCGTTTAGCTAAATAACTTAACATCCCTTTTACGAAGTTTTGCGAATCACGAGACGACTTTGATTACGAGAGATTAAAATATACGTGTCCTAACGTCTTGGTGTGATGTTTATATCTTCTGGGACAAAGAAATCTCAAGTTTTGACTCGAGCCTTTTCTTTAAATTAATACGATCGATGCATTTTGTAAAATTGCTACACTCCATTTAAAGGCTTTAAAATAAATGCAATGTTTTGTATTTAGGAATTTGGGAATAGTGCCCTAACGTCTTTGGGTTGCGATTTTCCGTTTGACTAAATAACTAAACATCCTTTTGATAAACGTCGTAAAATCATGAGATAGCTTTGATTATGAAGGTTTAGAATATCATGTCCTAACGTGCTGGATGTGATGTTTGTACCCTATCGGAACAAAGAAATCTCAAATTTCCCAATACCTTTTAAAGAATCCATATTTTAAAACGTTTTCAAACTTCCGACACTAAGACACTAATTAATCATTTTGGTACCAATTTTGGGTGTATCGAGGGTGCTAGCCCTTCCTCGTATGTAAACCGACTTAGAACCCGATTTTCAAAATTTCGCAGACCATCAACATTGTTTTAGTAAACCCAAATGTTTTATTAAAACAAAGGTGATCCGATCACACCAAATAAAGATCGGTGGCGACTCCCTGTCTTTTTTTTTCGTTTTTAAAAAACCAAAGTCGAACCCCTTTTTGTTTTCTTCCAAAAGAACGGTTACGACAGCTTGGCGACTCCACTGGGGACTGATTTAGAAAGTCAAGCCATAAATTGATTATTTTCTGTCTTTTGTCGAAAGTTTGAAAGTTCGATTTGAAAATTACGATCTTTTTATTGCATGTTATTTTAATTTCGGCATTGCATTGCATGACCGTTGTGGTCATACCTTTAAGTGGGAGTGAGAAGCTACTCCTTCGTGAGGTTTTCACCTCCGTGCAGGATAGTGGATCACTTTCGGGATACATCCGTACCTATGTCTTCGTGAGATTTTCATCTCCGTGCAGCCATAGGGAAATGTATTCCCCTAAACAGAACTCGGTCCATATGAGCTTATAATGGGTGAGGATCGAGGAATCTGCTGGTTCAGGTACCCCTCTTTAGAACCGAACCTCATATAGTAAGCCTTAAGAACCCACCCTAGGTAGAGCCATGCCAAACCCTAGTGGTTAACAGATTAGGTATTTTTATTCTTTGCTTACTGTGTATGGAATACTGATTTGCTTTATTTTTATTTTTGCATGGCATATTCATCAAAAAGGTGTTGATTCACGTTCAATTGCCAAATAGATAGTTTGTCATGGAAAAGGGGTTTCTTGATAAAGTGGAAGATAATGCGGCCGTCCGAATATGGGCTAGAGAGACGGTCAAAGAAGAAAAAGGTGATAGTCTTACAGAAAGGCACATGTCAGAATTATGGGACTTTACACGTATCAATGTCACCCAAAATAATCTTCAAGAGATGAAAGAGATATGGAGTCAATGGGATGACGAGATCAAGCAACTATTCTACTGTCATTACGGTGATCTGCCTTATCTGCTCGACATCAAGGTAGACCAGCACTTATTCCGAGCTATAGCCCAATTTTGGAATCCTGCTTATAGTTGTTTTACTTTCGGGAAAGTGGACTTGGTACCTACTATAGAAGAATACACAGCTTTACTCCGTTGCCCAAAAATTCAAACTGACAAAGTTTATGCAAGACCTGTTAATGTCCCCACATTCTTAAAAAAGCTAATGAATATTACGGGGATGAGCGAGCAGTGGGTTACAGCTCGGATAAAACAAAAGGGAGATTGTAAGTGCATTCCTTGGAGAAATTTAAGGGATTTGATCATAGCACATCCTGACGTAAAGAAGAGGGTTGACATTTTTGCCTTGAGCATTTATGGACTGATTATTTTCCCTAAAGCTCTAGGGCATATGGACGAGGCGGTCTCAGACTTATTCGACAGATTGGATAGAAGAGTCACACCCGTTCCTGCAATTCTGGCCGAAACTTTCAGGTCCCTAAGCGCGTGCCGAAGAGCGGGCGAAGGAAGATTCACCGGTTGTACACAGCTCTTACTAGCATAGTTCAACAGTCACTTTTGGA
Organism: Gossypium rotundifolium; assembly: GCA_025506655.1. NCBI lineage: Eukaryota > Viridiplantae > Streptophyta > Magnoliopsida > Malvales > Malvaceae > Gossypium > Gossypium rotundifolium. The sequence continues at coordinate 166,181,410 of CP106725.1, forward strand.
ATGCAGAAAAGGCATCGTGTCAAATCTTCTCCGAGGATTATTCCCCGCTAAAAGAATTAGCAGCCACGCCAAGGCAAGACGATCTTACAGAAGAAAAATGGATGACGATTCTGCAGAACCTGCAAGAAGAAGACATAGAATGGAAAGCTCCTTTAATGATTCCTGATGAGATCTTATATCGGTGTGAAGACTTTGACTGGGTTCCTCTACTGGGAATATGGGGAGCTGTCGGATATGCTCCTCTTCTCATGTTGAGACAATACAGATCGAGACAGTTTATACCTGTAACACAAGGTCTAATTCAGTGCGAGTTTGAATATAAAGGAGATAATTGTAAAAAGAGAGTTCGTGAAATATCGAGTGCTTGAAACCGGACTCACAGAATGAAAAGGTTTACCACTAACCCGATGACAACCCCCGAATATGACCGATGGTGGAGTCAGAGAATCAATGACAATATTCCTACATTAGGCCAAGAAAATGCCCGATCAGTGGAAGAGCACCTACAGGTAATCCCATCAGAGCTCAAAATCATCAAACAGGATTTTGAAAAAAAGAATGCAGAATTAGGGAAAAGGATAGAACAATTAGAAGAAGAAAATACACTAGGATTGGATGTTGACATTCGAAGTTTGGAAGCTCAAAAGTCGAGAAAAGGGAAAAATAAAATTTGAGGAAGATTTGGACAGGTTTGAAAATGACTATAAGAAGTCTGCGAAGGTCAATGAAAATTACTGGATTAGGAAAAATGTCAGAGCAATGGTGTCAAGAGCTTAGAGAGGAAAAAATAGAGCTAGTCAATGGGAAATAGAACTTCGAGATACTCAAGTTTGAGAAGCTACTCTGAAAAGAAGTTTGGTAAAAACTCAGAACGAGAAAGAGGAATTAAAGGCTCGGGTGGCAGAATTGGAAAGATCCTTGTATCAGTATCATAGCCGCAACTCTGCAGTCGAATTAAAGGCTAGTCTGAGTAAAATCGAAGAAATGGAAGCAAGAATCAAAGAGTTGGAATCTGCTTTACATGGTTGCGAGCTACGGGTGGAGCTTCTTAAAGTCAATGAGGAGCGTTGGAAGCAACAACTTCATCACGCTCAAAACCAAGTCAGAGACCGGGATTACATTATGGGGAAAGCTGTGGCTCAAGTGCGAGAGGTCGCGGATCACTTGTAAACCTTAGCAGTCCGAGCTGATGTACTAAGTTTATTTTATGAATCGAAGTCAGAGCAAGGACAAGAGTTAGCTAGGCTTCTTGAGGAAGTCAAGGCCTTGAGTATTAGAGCGAGGCCTTATATGTAATCCGTTTTATGTAAAGAAACTTGTTTTCTAGAAAAGTTATTCTAATGGAAATTGAATCAGAATTAATGCCTTTTTTGCATACATTTCATGCATTAGCATTACATTGCATCATGTGCATTAAATCTCACAAAGGAGCCTTAAATTATGACAGTTACCCTGGAACATCGCTACAATACACGAGGCAAAACAAAACTCATGGATTAAAGGATAGAAAGACTACAGCAAATGCAAAAGGAAATACAGGAACAGATGCAAGAACGATTGATCAAGATGCAACAGGACATGATGGAATGAATGCAAGAATCTCAGAATAGCATGATGAATCAGTTGGCGCAGTTGTTGGCCAATGAACGTGAGAAGGGAAAGGGTGTTGTTACTAGTTTAGGAAACGATAATGACGACCCTGTTTACCCACTGAGTTTTACCCTACCTAATACCCAAATGCCATGGGAGGTGTATCCCCAAAGGACGCCTGTTACTATTAGACTACAATATTAGGTTGGCACCACGATACGGGCCCACCTCCCGACTGGTTCGGGTACTAATCCAGGGGAAAGTCCGGCTAACCCTGTGGTCCCTGATTTCGATGAACTGGCAGACATAGACAAGGCAAAAATAGATTTGTCAAAGCAACTTGAGAATCGTTATAAGTGGCTAGAAGAAAAGTTTAAAGAAATAGAAACGGCTGACCATCGTTACGGGATAGACGCTAAAGACTTAAGTCTGGTCCCGGACTTAGTCTTTCCACCAAAGTTCAAAACACCAGAGTTCGAGAAATATAACGGGACTAGCTGTCCTGAGGCACACATCACAATGTTCTACCGGCGAATGGCGGGGCACCTTAATAATGACCGATTCTTGATTCATTGTTTTCAAGACAGTTTGGCCGGGTCTGCCGCCAAATGGTATAACCAGCTTAGTCGTGCCCAAATCAAAATATGGAAAGACACATACGAGCCTTCATGAAACATTATGGTCATGTGGTGATATTGCTCTGATAGAATCACGCCCAAAATATGGAGAAAAAGCCAATAAAGTTTTAGATAGTATGCCCAATGATGGAGAGAGGTAGTAATACAAGTTCAATACCGCTTTTGGAAAAGGAGACAACCATGCTCTTTACAAATACGTTGAAAGCTCCTTTCATCAATCATATCTTGGGAAAGTGCCACTAAAAGCTTTTCGGACATCGTGATGTTGGGGAGATGATAGAAAATGCAATCAGATGTGGCAAGATAGAAGTGGGAGAAAGTACCAGAAAGACAATCCCAAAGAAAAGAGAGAACGATGTAAATAACCTAAGTAAAGGTTATCCGAAGCCTATTACTGTAAATCAGCCCAAGGCCGTAATCACTGATCATCAGGGCTCCTCTAGGCAGGAATCCAGTACAAAGTAGAACACGAGAAAATCCAATTCACGCCAATCCCAGTCACGTACAAGGAAATGTACCAGAACTTATTCGATGCACATATTGTTTCCCCACATTACCTAAAACCCCTGCAACCCCCATACCCTAAGTGGTATGACGCGAACGCATAGTGCGAGTACTATGCAGGGATTGTGGGGCATTCAATAGAGCACTTTCTTACTTTCAAAAAACTGGTAGAAAGACTCATCCAGATGGGTATTATAAAAGTAGACGATACCCCCAGCACAGGGCACCCGCTGCCTAATCATGAGGTCAATATGATAGGTGAGAACATGGGAAGGAAAGTTAAAAGGGATGTTGACGAGGTAAAGACTCTGATGAAACGAGTTTGGAAAGAAATAATGAAGAGGGGATTAGTTGTATCAGATCCGGTAGGAAAGCATGAAAGAACAAGAAGAGGTTGTGAGTTTCATAACATGGAGGGGCACGAAATACAGGACTGTATTGAGTTCAGGATTCTGGTACAAAGGCTGATGGACAATAAAGAGTTGGAGTTTTTTAAAATTAATGAAGGCCGAAAAGAAAGAAGCATTTGCGTGTTGAAAGATGAATCAGCAATAAAAGCCTCAAAAACTAGCTATCCTTTGGTCATCATCTCGCGGCCAAAGAACAATGGAATCGGGATAAAGACAACTCCAAAGATCGTGATTCGTAAATCGACGGTCCTTTCGTATGAAAAAAATAAAGAGGTTCCCCAGAACTCTAATTGCAACCTGACGATTCCCAAAATAGAGGACTCATCTCGCACTACGAAAGGAAACCAGAGCCTCAAGATTGTGATCCAAGACTGTGGCCTTTTCATATGAAGATAACAAAAGGTTCCTGGAACTACAAGCGTAATGTGACGATTCACGGGAAAGGAGACTTGTCCAAAGACCGCAAAGGAAACCAGAAGTAGGCTCCTATACGCGTGGCGGAAGCGTTACGACACGGCAAACCCATGGATCGAGCTTGCAAAAGAAAAAACCTTAGTGGGCGAACAAAAGAGAGAAATTGCGACCAAACAAGGAGCTCCCATAAATGAGCCAGTGAAAGAAGACGAGGCTAGGGAATTCTTGAAGTTTTTAAAACATAGTGAATACAAGATTGTAGAGCAATGCATAAACAAATATATATCTGTTGACTTGCTATTAAGCTCGAGCGCGCCGCAACGCATTGATGAAGGTATTAAATGAAACTTATGTTGCTAATGATATCACCGTTAACAAGTTGGATCGTCTAATTAGCAATATAAGTCTTGATAACTTCATTTTCTTTAATGATGATGAGATTCACGGAGGTATGGGTTCCATCAAGGCCTCCACATTACTACGGTGCAAAGGATACACACTAAGTGGGTACTAGTTGATAACGGATCGGCGCTCAATGTCCTGCCATTATCGACGTTAAATTGGTTACCCATTGACAGCTCTCACATGAAGGCCTGCTACAATGTAGTAAGGGCATTCGATGGAACTGAAAGGAAAGTCATGGGGAGGATCGAATTACCTCTTTTAATCGGCTCAAGTACATATGAAGTGGATTTCATAGTAATGGATATCAGGCCATCGTATAACTGTTTGTTGGGGAGACCTTGGATACACTCAATGAGCGATCCCTCATCCTTGCACCAAAAATTGAAATTAGTCACAGAAGGCCGTTGGTAACAATAAATGCTGAAGAAGACATCATCGCAACCGTAACCAGTGGTGCACCATATTTAGAAGCAAATGAAGAAGTGACTAAATGTTCCTTTTGCTCTTTGGAATTCGTCAACGCAACGTTCGCCATCGAGGGAAACAAGATCCCAGTGCCTCAATTATCCAAAACCACAAAAATGAGTTTGTAATTAATGGTCGAAAATGGGGTCGTACCCGGAAAGGGACTGGGAAGGTATCTCCAAGGAGGAATCGAAGTCCCAAGATTGAAAGAAAAAAGAGACCTCTTTGGCTTAGGATTCAAGCCAAACGCAGAGCAAAGGAAGAAAGAGTCAGAAAAGAAACAAGAAAGGAGGAAAGCGCGTTTGGGTGGAGATGAGATTAAATAGGAACCGATGATAATTCCTCATATTCGTGAGACCTTTATATCAGGAGGGGTTATCCATCCGGGACGAGGAACGCAAAATGAAGAAATCGTGCATGTCAACGCTATATCTGAGGGGAAAATTGAGGAAGAAAATCGAATGGCATCCGCCTTATGAGCGGTGGCGTTCTAAACAACTAGATCAAGGAGGAGATTCTGTAGCTTTTAGAACTCATTCAGAGTAATACTCAGAACACACTTGTTGCTTTAAGTCTAGAAGCAATAAGAGTCCCTTTTGTGAAGCATGATTTTGTATAAGGCATCGTTATTTTCAATAGAATACATCTCCGCCATCTTTTGAGCAAATTTTCTTTTATGTTCATTTCATTCATTATCATTATTCTTTCTTTAGATCTTCTTTTAAACATTTTTATTCTTCATTTATGATACCAATAAGCATGCCTAGATTCTATGATTCTATGAGCCTTTATTCATCTCCATAACAGTCCCCAAATATCAATGATTTGAGTAACGCTCACCGATGACTCGAGAATATCCTTTTGAGCAAGATATGGGTGTGAAAGATTTTCAGATTTTGGAGATGACCAAGGGCGTGACTTAGCCCTGAACTGTAAGGATGGTAGAACAAGAGGAGAAACAAATCATACCTCACAAAGAATCGGTGGAAATAGTGAACCTAGGAGATGGACAAGAAAAGAAAGAAGTGAAGATTGAAGCCGGTATCACCGAGAGACAAAGCAAGACCTCATTGAGTTACTCCAAGAATTCAAGGATGTCTTCGTATGGTCATATCAAGACATGCCCGGGTTAAGCACTGATATCGTGGTAGACCGTTTGCCATAAAAGAAGAATACAAGCCAGTCCAATAGAAACTTCAGAGGATGAGGCCAGATGTTTTACTGAAAATAAAAGAAGAGGTCAAGAAGCAATTTGATGCAGGTTTCTTGCAAGTGGTTAAGTACTCGGAATGGGTAGCCAATATCATCCCCGTCCCTAAGAAAGATGGAAAAGTACGAATGTGTGTAGACTACAAGGATCTAAATAAGGCTAGCCCGAAGGACAACTTTCCATTACCTCATATCGACACCTTAGTGGATAATACGGCGGGATATTCATTGTTCTCATTCATGGATGGCTTCTCAGGATACAACCAGATAAAGATGCTCCCTGAAGACATGAATAAAACCATGTTCATAACCATGTGGGGAACCTTTTGCTATAAGGTAATTCCATTTGGGCTGAAGAATGCGAGAGCAACATATCAGAGAGCCATGGTAACCCTATTCCATGACATGATGCACAAAGAAATTGAGGTTTACATTGACGATATGATCGCCAAGTCTTGAACTGAAAAGGAGCATGTCCAAGTCTTAAGGAAATTATTTTTGAGGTTGAGGAAATTCCAGCTAAAGCTTAACCCAGCAAACTGTACCTTTGGAGCCAGGTCAGGGAAACTGCTAGGATTTATAGTCAGCGAAAAGGGGATTGAGGTTGACCCAGACAAAGTCAAGGCTATACAAGAATTGCCTCCACCTCACACGCAAAAAGAAGTTCGAGGTTTCTTAGGAAGATTAAATTACATTGCTCGGTTCATTTCACAACTAACTGAGAAATGTGACCCCATACTTCGTCTTCTTAAAAAACACAATCCAGGTGTGTGGGACGAGGAATGTCAGAAGACCTTCGACAAAATAAAGCAATACCTGTCCAATCCTCCGGTATTGACACCGCTAATCCAGAGAAGCCTTTAATCCTCTATTTGATGGTACTTGATAATTCAATGGGATGTGTGCTCGGCCAGCACGATGAGTCAGGAAAGAAAGAAAAGGCAATATACTACCTTAGTAAAAAGTTCACTGAGTGTGAAACAAGGTACTCACCAATTGAGAAATTATGTTGTGCCTTGGTCTGGACAACTCGGAGACTGAGGCAGTACATGTTGTATCATACGACCTGGCTCATCTCGAAGCTAGACCCACTGAAATACCTAATGGAGTCAACTACTTTGAATGGACGGATGGCCCGATGGCAAATTTTACTTTCTGAGTTTGACATAGTTTATGTAAACCAAAAGGCGATAAAAGGAAGTGCAATAGCGGATTTTCTGGCCAGTAGAGCTCTGGCAGATTACGAGCCTTTGGACTTCGATTTCCCTAATGAAGACCTAATGTACGTAGCAACCACTGAAGAAGGTACCCCAAAAAGTCGTCCTTGGAAGCTAAACTTTGACGGGGCATCGAATGCTATGGGCAATAGAATTGGAGCGATTACTGTGTCCCCAAATGGAGATCATTACCCATTCACTTGTAAATTGGATTTTGATTATACAAACAATATGGCGAGTATGAAGCTTGCATCATAGGTATCCGTGCGCTATAGAATGCAAAATTAAAGTATTTGGAAGTATCTGAGAGACTCTGCATTGGTGATTTATCAACTTAAGGAGAATGGGAGACGAGAGATCCCAAATTGGTCGAATATAAAAGATTGGTCCAAGAACTGATCAAAGAGTTCGATGACATCACTTTCGATTATCTACCAAGGGATAAAATCGATGGTCGATGCTCAGTAGCCACATTGGCTTCTATGGTTCGAGCAAACAACAAGGAGGATATGAGGCCTATACAAATGAGCATTTATGAGACCCCACCCATTACTACAGATGGAAAAAGAGGAGCAAAATGATCACCCGTGGTATCATGATATACTACAATCGTGAAAGATCATAAATACCCGATCAAGCAGCAAAAAATGACAAAAGGGCGTTGAGAAGACTAGCTTGTGACTATGTCTAAGACGAAGAGATCCTATACAAAAGAAGAAAGGATCAAGTGCTATTGAGATGTGTGGATGGCGCCGAGGCTAAGCAGATCCTAGAAAAAGTCCATGAGGGTGTATGTGGAACACATGCCAATGGGTTCATAATGGCGGACAAATCATGAGATTCGGGTATTATTGGTCTACCATGGAAAGAGATTGCATTGATTATGCTAAGAAATGTCATAAGTGCCAAATTTATGGGGACAAGATTCATGTACCACCTCACCTCTACATGTTATGACCTCCCCATGGCCTTTTTCTATGTGGGGCATGGGCGTTATTGACCAATCTCTCCAAAAGCTTCCAATGGACATCGGTTCATCTTCGTAGTAATTGATTACTTCACTAAATGGGTGGAGGCCACTTCATATGCTAATGTGACAAAATTAGCGATCAAGAAGTTCTTAAAAAAGAAATCATATGTCGATATGGAATGCACGAGAGGATCATATCGATAATCGTTAAACTTGAACAACAAAGATGATCGCAGAAGTGCAGAGGCAATTCAAGATCGGACATCACAATTAAATCACCATACCGCCCAAAGATGAACAGCGCGAGAAGCGATAATAAGAACATCAAGAGGATAGTAAGGAAGATGGTGAGACTTACAAAGATTGGCACGAAGTTACCATTTGCCCTTTTCGCCTATCGAACATCGGTTAGAACCTCCACCGGGCAACTCCTTTCTCATTGGTTTACGGAATGGGCGATTTTACCCATCGGTTGAAATTCAGTCCTTTCGAGTATTGTCCGAACCGAAATTGGATGAAGCAGAATGGATCCAAGCTCGATATGATCAGTTGAATCTGATCAAAGAAAACAGACTGAAAGCTATCCGTCATGGTTAGATGTACCAAAAGCAAATGATGCGAGCATACAACAAAAAAGTGCGTCCAAGGGAATTCCATGAGGGAGACTTAGTTTTGAAAAAGATCCTCCCCATAGAAAAGGATTTCAGAGGGAAATGAATGCCAAATTAGGAAGGACCTTATGTGGTGAAAAAGGCTTTCTCTGGAGGGGCACTAATTTTGGCCAAAATGGATGAGAAAAATCTATCCAATCCCATAAATTCAGATTCTTAAGAAGTATTATGCTTGAAGAAGGGAAAGGCTAAAGTGAAAACCCTCAAAGGGCACTTTAAGACAAAAAAAAAATCGGAGAGGCCGAAGCGAAAACCCGTAAAAGGCGCTTTGAGACCAAAGGCGCTTTAAGTCGAAAACCTGATAAGGGCGGCTCAAATTTTCATGAAAGAGGAGGTATGTGACGATTTTTGTTCCCCCAGAATTAGCAAAAGGAGGAATGTTACACCTCGGAACATCTACAAAGCACTGCAGATCTCCCAACGTCTATTCAGCTCAAAATGATCTTCGGAAGGATTCGGTGGTGAAGCTCAGGCTGTAATATCTGGGGCACCTACTTTTTCTTTTTACTCATTTTTTGTACTCTAATAATGTTTACTTTTGTTGATTTAATCCAATTCCATTCTTCATAAATTCTATTGTTATTTTAAATCTTTAAGTTGTTTGCGATTGAAATAACGACCCATGGACCCATAATGCTTCCATAAAAGAAGTCCGTCGATTACTCGGAAGCCTCTAAAAGCGTGGAACCTAAAACAAGGCATTGTTTAGGAACCACCACACTTAGGGGTTGGAAATGTTAGAGAAGAGGAGTCCAAAATTATGACTATTTCTTGATTCGCCAGTCATAGATATCGAGACAAGATGTTGCATCATCTTGCGTGACCTTGACGACGAAGCGAGCAATTACGACCCTAAGCTTGTAAAAGATATCATTCCCATGACATGCCACATTCATGCAAATATCCTTCATAATATCATTGCATCTTAATTATTATGAAAAATCATCATTCTCATGACATTTCGCATTCATGTAAGTGTCATCCATATCACACGTAGTTAGGAGCATTTGAGTCATCCCGACCATAGCATCCGCATCACGTGGCATAAACACAAGCATATAAAATCAAGTCTATAGGATATGTCCCGAGAGGACGGTGTAGCAACACTGGTGAAGCCATTACCCTATTGCCATCGACCAATGTGGAATAGGTTGAAGATTGTCCATTGCCACCGACGGTGGAATAGGTTGAAGATTATCCTATTGTCTTGACCGCCGGTGGAATAGGTTGAAGACCGTCCTATTGCCACTGACCAGCAGTGGAATAGGTCAAAAATTGTAGATCTTGTCACCCTGACTAGTAGTGGGGCAAGATCGAAGGCAAATAATGGCTCCCTAACCATGGGAACACGATTTAAGCCACCGTCCTATTGCCACGACCGGCGGTGGAATAGGTCAAAATTGTAGATCTTATCGCCGACCAAGTAGTGGGGCAAGATCGAAGGCAAATCATGGCTCCCTAACCGGTAGGGGACACGATTTAAGCCACCGTCCTATTGCCACGACCAAGGTGGAATAGGTCAAAAATTATAGATCATGTCGCCCCAACCAGTGGTGGGGCAAGATCGAAGGCAAATCATGGCTCCCAACTAGTAGGGGACACGATTTAAGCCACGATCCTATTGCCACCGACCAGCGATGGAATAGGTCAAAATTGTAGATCTTGTCACCGACCAAGAGTGGGGCAAGATCGAAGGCAAATCATGGCTCCCAACCAGAGGGGAACACGATTTAAGCCACGTCCTATTGCCACCGACCAGCGAGTGGAATAGGTCAAAATTGTAGATCTTGTCATACGACCGGTGAGTGGGGCAAGATCGAAGGCAAATCTTGGCTCCCTAACCAAGAGGGAACATGATTTAGGCCACGAATCCTAGGTCCCGACCAGTGATGGAATAGGTCAAAATTGTAATTCCTACCGACCAAGAGTGGGGCAAGATCAAAGGCAAATCCTGTTGCCCTAAACAGTGGTGGACGTGATTGTCCTATCTTCCTGACCAGCAATGGAATAGGCTGAAGATCACAAATCTATCTCCCTGAAGTTGTAGTGGAGCCATTTAAAATAAACAAATCTCATTCCCTCAAAGTTGCAGCAGAAGCAAATTGAAGCTACAGGTCCTATCTCTGTGAAGTAGCGGTGGAGTGGATCGAAGTGACAAGATGCGGTGGACTGGAATGAGGCTACATGAAGAAGAGAAGCACCAAAGAAGTCAGGACTCAGCAAGACCGGGCAAATTTGGTCCCTCTTTATGTCTTTGCTCTATTCCCGTTACACGACAATGAGCAAAGAGGGGCAGCTGTAGAAGGCCCAAATTGCCCGGGCCCACGTCAGCATCAACCCAACCCAGACCAAACAAAACAAAACCCAAAAAATAAAATAAACCCAAAATAAATTAAATTCTAGCCCAATTTACAAGTGGCCCAGAAGGCCCAAAAAATTAAAAAAATTTTCAGAATGCTAGGTTTCGAAAACCCTAACACATGACCATCTAATCCTAGCCACCGCTTCTACCCAACACCCAACCCCACCCTGCTTGACCAGCAATCCCATCCCACCACCCCCATTGCCACGTGCCTCCCCATACCTGCAAGAACAAGAGAACACACAACAAATGGCGGAAGAAGCAAAAATGACAAAAACAAATTGTAAAAGGCTATAAAAGCCGATTCAAACATTGTAAAAGGGCCTTTTTTTCAAAAAATAAAAATTTACTGAGATTCAAAAGCAAAAAGTAGACACAAATATCGAAGCAGAGGCCTAGGAAAAGGTGATTCGTCCTTTTTTTCTTTTAAATTCTTATCTTTTTTTTGCTAAAAACACTTCATTCAAGCAAACATACCAAAATACATATATAAACATAATATTTCTCTAAAAAAAAAAAGATTTTACCTTTTCACGATGGCCGGCCACGGCCGAATCTGTGAGCAGCTACCACTCACGGATGCTTCCCCACTGCGAGAAAAAAAGGAGAAAGGAACTTTTTTTTTTTACTCTCAGCTCAAAAATGATTTTTTTCTGACTTTAGGACCTTAAATAGCCCCTCAAAACGACGTCGTTTTGGGGCTGGCCTTAATGCCCAAAACGACGTCGTTTTGCCCTCTGCAAACCGATCCGACCCGACCCGTCTCAGGATCCGCGTGTTTTTGTAGAAGGGTCTATTTGCGTATTTGACCCTTCCGCATTTTCTTACCTTTCCAATCCAGTTTTTGTTATTTTCACATTTGACCCTATGATTTATTTCGGTTCTCAATTTGGTCCTCTCTGTTCTTGCTTGCTTTTGGCCAAAGGGTTTATTACCTCTTTGGTCCCTCCAATCTTTTCGCGTGTAAATAAGCCCTTTTCTTTTGTTTTATTTCAATTGACCCCAAACTTTCATTTTAAATGCAATTTAATCCTATTTTAGTTATTTTGCAATCTTTTAGTTTTTTTGTTATTATATTATTGTTATTATCATTATTATATTTTTATGTACATGTTTTATTATTATTGTGTTTCACTAACTTTATTATTATTATTATTATTATTATTATTATTATTTGTTATTTTGATTATATTTTTACTATTATTCGTTTGCTATTACTATTATTTATTATTATGATCGTATGTGTTATTATTTTATTTTTTTACCATTATTATGATTGAGATTGTTATTTTATTTATTATTATTATTTTTGTCTTCATCATTATTATTATTATATATTTTATCATTATTTTATCATTATTATTATTACTATTATGTTATTTTTATATGTATATATTTTTATTTACTTATTTTATATATATTATTTCATGTATTATTTGCCATCATTTTTTGTATTATCATTTTATTTTATTTTCATTTCAAGTATCATCATTATTATTTTGTCATTATTATTTCTTATTGTATTTTTATTTATTTTTTCTCCATCACTACTTTGTTATTATCATATTATTATTATTATTATTATTATTATTATTATTTGTTTTTTATTTATTTACTACATTCACATCCATATTTGTTTTCTTCGTTTTGTACTAAATTATTAAACAAAACACCATTTGTAAAATCATCATATTTCACATGAAAGATTTTAAAATAAGGCAATGTTTTGTATTTAGAAATTCGGGAAATAGTGCCCTAACGTGCTGGGTTACAATTTTTCGTTTAGCTAAGTAACTTAACATCCCTTTTACGAAGTTTTGCGAATCACGAGACGACTTTGATTACGAGAGATTAAAATATCGTGTCCTAACGGGCTGGGTGTGATGTTTATATCTTCTCGAGACAAAGAAATCTCAAGTTTTGACTCGAGTCTTTTCTTTAAATTAATACGATACGGTGCATTTTGTAAAATTGCTACACTCCATTTAAAGGCTTTAAAATAAAGGCAATGTTTTGTATTTAGGAATTCGGGGAATAGTGCCCTAACGTGTTAGGTTGCGATTTTCCGTTTGACTAAATAACTAAACATCCTTTTGATAAACGTCATAAAATCATGAGATAGCTTTGATTATGAAGGTTTAGAATATCATGTCCTAACGTGCTGGATGTGATGTTTGTACCCTATCGGAACAAAGAAATCTCAAATTTCCCAATACCTTTTAAAGGATCCGTATTTTAAAACCTTTTCAAACTTCCGACACTAAGACACTAATTAATCATTTTGGTACCAATTTAGCGCGTATCGAGGGTGCTAGCCCTTCCTCGTGCGTAACCGACTTCCGAACCCGATTTTCGAAATTTCGCAGACCATCAACATTGTTTTAGTAAACCCAAATGTTTTATTAAAACAAAGGTGATCTGATCACACCAAATAAAGATCGGTGGCGACTCCTTGTCTTTTTTTTTTCGTTTTTAAAAACCAAAGTCGAACCCCTTTTTGTTTTCTTCCAAAAGAACGGTTACGACAATAATAATAATAAACAGATAACAGAATGTGAATAACAAATAAAAGATATAAAGTAAACAATAATAATTCAAAATATCTATGCGAAAGATAAAAAAACTAAGAAATGAATACGAAACTTTACATATGAGATCAAATATAAAAGTAAAACAACAATATAAGATAAATGATATATGCAAAACAATAAAGGGATATTATAACAATTTTTAAAAAAATAGAATAATAAAAAAAACGATATGGCAAAATCAAAATAGTTAATATATACATAATAAAATATATATATTTTAAATAAATAATATAAAACTTTGAATAAAAATGTATAAGGATAACTTATAATAAGTATATAATATACCATTTAAAAATAGATAATATACATATTTTAAATAAACAATATATGGAAAATTTTACCTTAATAATAAAACAATTTAGATGATGTACAACATACAAATTTTCAAATAATACATAATATGATTAAGGTTAAATAATATATAATATATATATAATATTTAACAAATAAAAATATATATGATAAACAATTTAACGTAAATAGGAAAAAGCAAAAAGAAAAATAAGTTTAAAATAATTAAAATGAATGAATGAATAATTATTAAGCAATTAAATGGATAAATAAAAAAGTTAAAAAACGCATAAGTCAACTCGACTCCATAATATGAGGATTCAACGAAATTCTTTTACCAAAATCTAACTCGAACGGAAGCAACTCAAAAAGAAACGAAGATGAGCGAAGAACAAAATAAGAACAAGCCACAGAAAATAAGAACGCAAAAGAGAGAGAAATTTGAGTGAATGTTCTCAAGAATTTTTATTACTCCAAACTCAAGTCCTCTTACAATGAAGGGAGAGGCCTCTATTTATAGTTGAGCCTCCCAAAATCCAACGGTATAGATCAATTATATCAACGGCTAAGATTAAAAGGTATCTACAAATTAAATCTCTAATATTACAAAATCATATCTTCTAAGATTGCATATCATATCTTCTAGGATTGCATATCATATCTAAGTTTTGCATATTATATCTAAGATTTGCATATCATTGAAGATTATATTTCCATATACGTCAAGCTTGTAGATGAACCTTCAATCTTTTTAAGTAATGAGCCATTCCAATCGGGCCAAATGATATATTTTGGACTGGACTTGGACTTTGTTTTATTATTTTGGGTTTATTATTTTTTGTATGGGCCCGGCTAAATTGGCCTATTACAATTGAAAAAACATATAAGAACTAAATTTAGCCGACAAAAAAAAAAAAAAAAAGGTGCGTTGAAAATATGAATCGAGCTTGAATTTCAATATCAAAGTTTGAGTCTAGTTCAGACTGACTTGTTTTTAAAATTTAGCCATTAATTTTATATATTATATAATATATATCATAAGAAAAATTCAATGTAAAAATTAAAAATCATATTAAGTTTAAAATCTTAATAAAAAATATAGTGTTAGTAAAGGATATATAATTAGCAAATATTAAATAAAAATAATTATGTTTTAAAAATATAAAATAATATGAGCGGACCTAAGCGAACTTGATTAGCTATTTATAAATATGGACGAATTTGGGCAATATCTGAAACCCATATTTCAAATTAGGCCGGACTTGAGAAACTATGTATGATATTGATACCACGCATAAGCCTAACTCGAATCCACCCATAAACACCCCTGTTTAGCACCCTCCATTTCATTCTCTCCAGCTACTTTCTGTTGTGCTTAAAATTCAGATTATGTTTCATATCCGAATATCCATCATGCAACATGATGAACCAATGTTAATGAAGTAACAAAAGAGCATCTACTTTGAAATCAAATTCATGCACGCATTTAAATAGAATAACCTCATCGTTAGCGAATAATTCTACTTAATTCTAGTAATTTAAAAAACTATAGTATTTAGTTAAAGTTTGTTAGTTAAGATATATATTGTTAGCTGATAAATCCATATGTGAATTTTAAACTATTGTTAGCCGGTTATCTTTTCTTTTTTCTTTTTTTAAGTTGGTTTGTTCAATAAAAAGAATTTGTTTCTCTACATTCAATTTCTTTATGTGGTATCAGATTTCTTTTTTTAAGGGTGGGGTAGTTTAATATTCAGGTTTATCCGAATTCGAAAACTTAACTTGATTCAAACTTGAAATTAAAAAAAAAAATTCGAGTTGACTCGATTAATTTAATTAACTCGATTTGAATAATTCGAAATTCAAATTTTTTTTATTTTTTTGAGTCAAATCGAATTTTGCTCACCCCTACACGTCGGGGTTAATCACTGACTTCGTCTCCTTCCTTTGTGGTTGATTGCGATAGTGTCCTAATCGCTCATTGTGGATCCCCTTAGGTTGAGTCGAGGGTTGCAAGGATGACCCATATTGATAGAACAATAATGTTGGAGGTGCTTGTGACACTATCGACAGGCCACTATAGAAGGTGGGAATTGAAGGAGATATTGGATGTGTTGGTGTTGTTGGTAAGATCGACATTTAATATGGCACGGTGGGTGGCAATCATGCATAATATATCCCTGGAAAAGGTGTTGATGAATGGAATGATGGGGCGTGCTGTCGTACTTGTGTAAAATAAACTAGTGTTGAATTTGTTGATGCAGAGAATGATTGTGTGTGCTATGGTGGTTGTGTAAAATAAATTGGAACTGAAGGTGATGATGTGGGGAATAAGTGTGTGTGTGTGTGTGTTGTAATGTTTGTGACAAAAAAATGGGTTAGAAGGAAAAATAAATAAACCACACTGACCGGGAGGTTGCACGGCAATCAGGTCCTCCGATGCAAATGGGGCAGATGTCGATCCCGCTTCATCTCCATCTCTAGACCTAGAATTGATAGGCCCTCATTTTGGCCTTCTACGTCAACGTTGCCTACTCTTTGAAGCTAGCAATATATACGACTTGCCGTTATGTCTGAAGCAATCCATGTAATCCAAAGATGCCGTTAACTTCAATGTAAGAAATGATTCACGCATTGGAAAGAAATCGTACCTACGCTCCCACATCTCAATATACTTTTTGTGGAATGTTGGCCAATCTTCCTCGAGTCTCTTCCACAAGTTGATCTTGTGTAGGTCATTGAGCTCTTGGGGTGGCGACAAAATACGTTGCATACACTTGAACTATCACATGACTCGATCGGATTTGAGCATCTCGACCGTTGCAAAAACAACCAATGACACTTTGACATGTTAGATGTTGCGATTGGCCAAAATTCGATCGAGACGCATTCTTGAATCTTCAGATCCGCATATGGCATCCATGCAAAATGCATTACGAATTTATAATTTTTAAAACGTGCGTAATATTTAATTTCAAGTGCTAGAATACATATCATATAAATTTGAAATTCATAAACTAACCTCCTTTCCGGTTTCTTAATCTAGTACTAGTCGGATATCCTCGAGCTCGGCCAGTATACGGTTGTGTCTCGCGATATTGTTCCACCTGTTCAAATAATATATTATTTCAAAATTACAACAATAAAAAATAAAAACAATAATGATATTGTGGAATGAATTTTACCATATGACGAGTGAGAATTTGTAAGAGAATTCCACTCGGGAATGTAAAAAATGGTAGTCGATACTATGCCCACAATTGAAGAAGCATGTAATTGTCGATTTTAGTTTTATCAGGTATCGTCACTCGATACATTTCTTAGTACGAAGTCGCCAGCACCATTGATCCTCAATTAAGTCGTCTCGATTCTTTCAAGTCAACTAATAATTGTAGCCACCTTAAATGTACCAAATTGCAAAATTTATTTAGCATTAACAAACCCCAATCAACCTTAAGTTGAATGCGCGCACTAATTAGTTTTTTACAACGTTGAAGCCTCCATAGTTTAAAAGTTGTTTTCAAACTATCTCATCTTGATCCAACTACTCCTAAATTTGTTTGACACATTTTTTAGTAGTTGCTCGCAGATTGTAGATTTTTCTCAATTATTTAATTATTTTCACTTGGCAAATAAAAATTGAGGTAGAAATTTTTATTAAAATGTGAATGAAAGTATTATAACATTATTAGATTGTCACTTTATTGGGAATGTAAATTAGTCACTAACATGAAACATCCAAATTCCAAATTTACTATTCTGTCAAGTAGATATGCAGAACCCCAAACCAATGGAGTGTCACCTTGGATATTAAAAACCAAATTTAGTTTGTATTTACGATTAACAATGCTTCTAAATGACAGCAACACCAAATAAAAACAAACATACATTAATCTTAATAGCGGCCACGCCTTGCCAATCTTGGTGAAGTCCTACTACTCCCACTCTGCGCCTCTGTTCTCTCCTTATCTCCTTCACTTTCCCGTTCATCGTTAACCTCCACCATTTTCTTCACATCGCTACCTATCCCATCGCTAAAGTTCCTCTCCCTTTTGCTCACCAAGCCGCTGTTCTTCGCCACTCGCTCAAAATCATCGCCCAGTTTCCGCACCGCACCGTTCCTCAATACCCTCTTCTTTTTTCTCTTCGCCACCGTTACTTCATCATCATCGCCTTTGTTTTCACTCTCGGTGTCGTCGTCATCGTTAAGATCCAAGAACCTCCTCCTTTTAACCGCCACAGGAGCAGGAGGGGGAGATACGTCTTCGTCATCTTCATCGTCCCTTAAGCTTTTCTTAAGGTTAAGACCCCTGTCGGGGGTGTCCTTGAGGAGCTTCTTGCGCTGAGCTTTAAGCCTTTTGACGCTGCCTTCTATGCGACCTTGGAGACGGAGGCGCTTGAAACTGAGACCACCCATGGACCAATGGGCTTCATCGGCCCATGAGAGCAGCGGATCAAGGACTGGAACAGGAGGATCCACGCGTTCGGGGTTGAACTTGGTGTCGGTGTAGATGCGAGGCCGTGGAAGACTGCTTCCGTAGAACTTGCCAGGACCGAGAGAAACCACCATTGTTTGACGCTTAGTAGTAGTCTGAGACCCTTTCGGGAATTTCGACAAACAGTTTAGTGAGATCGAAGAAAGGGGGGTTTGAATGGGTGTGTGTGAGAGAGGTGTGGTGGGCTTTTGTATTTGAAGATTTAGAGGGGAGTTTAAGGTAAGCGTGGCGGGTGAATTTAGCGGGAAAGCTATGGTTTGGAGATTGGCGCCCAAATTTAGCGCCATCCTTGGTTGGCAATCAAGGTGTTTGGGGCTTTTGGCGGGGAATGATCTACAATGCTAAAATGGAAATAAATATTTCACATCTCAATTAATTGTAGAGATAAGTAAAATACAACATCCAGAAACCATCAGTGAAATCTATACTATCCTCTGTGATTTATCTAATCAAACATTTGCTCCTGGAGAAGAGCACTCCAGCTCTAAAAGCTAATTAGAAAAGTCAACGGAGCAAAATTAAAGGTAAAATGAGTATTACATTACAAGTAACACATGAAGTGACTGTTGGAAAGAAAATATAGACTTTATATTTATAATAAGAATAATTACGTGCTATTATTTACTATCACAAAATATTAGTTTAAATTAAAAGTGATTTAATTTAGTTAAAGTTTATTGGGCTTCTGATAGTCACTAAACTAACTAAAATTACGACAAAGGCAAGTGCACCTATCGAATAATAGTATAGCTATGGTGAGTCGAGAATATCGTATCCACGAGAACTAAAAGTACTAGTACTTACTATTTTTCTATTATCTAGCCGATAAATTGAGGGAATTGTTTTTAATCTAAAATTAACTAAACTAATTACTAAGAACGCAACAAAGAGTGGATTAGGAAAATAATCGAATAAAACCAATGAGATAGACAATACCCAAGAAAGACTCTACCTAGAATTCACTTATTATTCTGAATCTGAATTAAATGATTTATTCACTTGCGTCTTGATCCGTAGAAATCTCTAAATTATGTTAATATCTCTTTCTAGAGTAAAAACAATTGACTCTAGGTTGATTAATTGAAATCTCTTTCTAATTAAAACACCTATTGTCGCATTAACTCGATCTATGGATTCCCCTAATCCGTAGATTTATGTCGTCCTATTTCTAGAATTGTATGCAACTCCACTCAATTATGCTAGATCTAGGCTGTGTTCTCCATTGCTTTTGAGATGAACTTTTCAACAAAAAAGTGCTTTTATCTGAAAAGCAATGAAGAACATATATCAGTGGAGCAAATTTAAGCACTTTTTTGAAGTTCTTTTTTACATATGGAGAAGCAGAATTTTTTAGCTTTTCTCAAGCCAAAAGCACTTTTGGCTGGTATTTTACCTTTTTAACCTTATACTTTTTCTCCTTCACAATCTCATCTTAAAATATTAAAATATTAAAATATTATATATTAAAATATTAACAATAAGTTATAATAAATTATTTTTTTATATTTTTGTTAAAATATCATAATATTAATTAATTTGAACATTATTTAAATACATATTTGTTACTTTATAATATCATGTCTAAAATGGAAATTTTATTTCTTAAAAGTACTTTTTGACAGCAATATTAAACACTCAAAATTTCAAAAGCACTTCTCAAAAGCACTTTTTCACAATACTTTTCAAAAGTACTTTTCAAAAGTATTGCCAAACTAGCCCCTACTCTTAAATAGGTACTTTTGCTCCACTGAAACAAACACATTAAGCATGAATTAATATCCTGAAAATATTAAAACACGAAATAAGCATACATAATTGAGAATAAGAATCAAATACTTATCATGTAATTCAAAAATCAAATAATAAGATTCATATAGGTTTCATCTTCCCTAGGCATCTAGGGAATTTAGTTCATAATCTGGAATAACATCATTTCAAAGTTAGGAAAACAACAAGGCATAAAGAAACCCAATAAAACTTCTAGAGAAATTGAATGGAGATCTTCAATATTGAAGGAGATCTGCTTCTGAAATGAATCCAATGGTGTTTGTCGAGACTTTTCTATGTTCTTCTCTCGTTCTCCCTTAGGTCCTCTTCTAATATGTATTTATAAACTTTCGAATGCTCAGAAAGCCTAAAAATTAGATTTTTCCGCGTGTTTGGGAAACAGGGAGCGATATCGATATGGGCTGGCACATGGGTGTGTGGCTAGCCCGTGTGGTTCACACGCCACACGGGTGTGTGCCCAGCCCGTGTGGAAATGCCCAGCCCGTGTGGTTCCTAAAAACAGCTCTTTTTGTCCGATTTTGGCCTGTATTTTGCTCCTTTCACTTCCTTATGCTCACCTAAGTATAGAAACATAAATTTAAAGGATTAGGAGCATCAAATTCACTAATCTACATAATAAATCATCCAAAAACGTGTTAAGAATAAGATTAAAAATATGTTACTTTTATGATTTATCAGCTTCAATTATTAAATAAAGTAATACATGTAGATAATTTAGTAACTAGTTTCCAATTGATGGTGGGCAGATTAGAAATTAAGATTAATGTAGAAAAGTTACAAACTACAGATATGATCCCAAATTGCATATAGTAACTTTTCTTCTTCTTCTTCTTCAAAAAAAAAAACTTTAAATAAGGATTCACCAAAATTTGGTGGTATACCGAAGAAGTCTCACTAACTCTTTGATTACGGACAGGAAAAGAGGAGAATTCAATTTATATAGAATAAATTTAAAATCAATCTACCCACAAGGATTAATTAAGAAAATAGAGTTTAGAGAGAGTCACCTTCTCTAAAATACTAGTGTGTTAATTTGGAAAATTAAAACCACAAGAATTCCAAATTTCATGATATCAATGGATTCATGTATTCTTTTACATCTAATTTTGTGTTTTATTATTAATAATTTGACATGACAGATCATAATTTATGATTTTAAGTTTTATATCAAAATTTTACGACTCTTACAGTGGCCACTTCGATCTTCATTTCAATTGAAGAGCTTCAAGAACAACTTGTTTTACTTACCTAGACCTTTAATAAAACCTTTAAGAAGCAATCCTAGAGGTTTAAGAAGTCGAAGGCACCAAAAACATTCTCAAAATTAAATACAAAAGAGTGATAGTCAAAGATGAAAATGAAGGAAAGAGAAATGAATCTAGTGCCATGAGTATCATGAATTTGGATACACATTCAGGTTGAATATACTAATACTCTAAAAAAAGAAGAAATTAATAACTATTCGTTTCACCGATATGTATTGATATATACCAATTTGGCATCCACCATCACACTTCAACTCTCAAAAGGTTATAATCCTTTTATATGTTCATTATTTTAGATTACATTTCTTGGTAACACTCCATGAGTATTCCTATTATACATAAAACATAATGAATCAAAGTATTTGGTCTATTGATTAAGAGTGTTTATTATAATTTTAAGATTTTCAAATTAATTTATAAATTATATTTTAGTAATTTAAAAGTTACATACACGTATGAGTTTAAGATTCTATTATATCTAAATATTTTGTGCTGGATGCCTTCTACGGACTTATTTTTTTAATTTTTGCCTTTTAACATTTTCTATTACATAATGATTTACATCGAATTGTCTAATTTTTGCTTATTAATCCATCATGCCAGAATTACCCTTTTTTTCTTTTTGTTCTTTCGCGTACTCATGGGCCCTTTGATTTAATGATGGGCTAAATTTGGTATTTAAAAAGCCATCAAATACTTAAATTTAACTGAATAAAATACAGGTTTAATTAGAGATGGTAGTGACGAATGATGCCAAATTCACCTCTACAGTCTCTTTGTTACACCACTTTATTCCAATTTTTATGTACATCTCGTTCCGCTCAATTTGATGTTTTACTTCCTTTTTTAAATAAACATAATTATCTAAAAAATATTTTTAATATTTTCAATCTCAACTTTAGTTTTACAAAATACAAGTAAGGGATAATAGGTAAAACTAAGTTTTTCTTATAACAAAATACAAGTAAGGGATAATAGGTAAAACTAAGTTTTTCTTATAACAAATTTAACTCTATTTTTCGTCTCCTAGGGTTTTATCTTTAGCATGCTTTAGGTTTTCTTTTCGTCTGCTAAAGGCACGACTTTCTTTCTTGATTTTCGAATTGTATTTTTGGAGTGGATCTAGCTGAATTTTTGGGCAATGGAGGTAGAACTTGCGAATTTAAACATTGATGATGAAGAAGAGGATCCAATAATGTGTGAAAAATATCAATTTGGAACAGAGGATAATTATTAGTTCTGCTTGGTAGGAAGAGCGCTGACGGATTGTGTGGTTCACTTTCCCTCTCTTAAAGAACTTTGGTAGATTTATAGCATCCATTGAGAGGAGTTATTATTTCGGATTTAGGGGAAGAAAAGGTATTTATTTCGATTTCTCTATTAAGTAGATATAAAAAGGGTGTTAGATGGCATACCTTGGTATTTTAATAGACATATTCTTGTTTGTCATCGCTTAATGAGAGGAGAAGACCCACTGAGAGTCCCATTAGTTTTTACTAATTTCTGGGTCCAAGTTCAAAATCTTCCTTATGGGTGTATATCAGAGATTTTGGCAAGACAACTAGGTGATTTTATTGGACAATTTTTACAATATGATGTTGCATTGATTACAAGGGGGAACAAATATTTATGAGATTTAGAGTCAAAGTTGATGTCAAACTTTCATTGAAACGCAAGAAAAAAATTGATTTTGGGGCAGGGGCGAAAAGGATATGCCTTCTTTCAATATGAATGTCTAACGTTATTATGCTATTTATGTGGAAAATTGGGACATGGGGAAGGGTTTTGACCAATACGAATGATAATTGGGGTACAATAAGTTAAATTTGGATGGGATTTATCATTAAAGGTGCTGTCAAGTAATGAACGTTTTACTGGAAGTAAATGGTTGAGAGAGGATGTGATGAGTGATTTTCAAAGAGCCACTAGGTCTTCAACCATGGATGTGGAAGAACGAAACAATGAATGTACAAGAAGAGTTGAAGCTGATGTAAAAGCACGTACAAGTGACCAAAATGAGGAAATAATGGAGAATAAGGCAATCACGATTTGTGAGGGAAAGAAAAGACAGAGAACAAGGGGAAGAAATTACAATGAGGAATGTACCTAGTTACACAATGATTGAATCTATTGTGAGATTGGTGGTCGTTGGTAAGCGTGTCGATCGAGAGCGATAAAAATATTAAGTTAGAATGTTCGTGATTTGGGGCAACCGTGAGCGGCAAATTGCCTTAAAAATAAGGTGAGACATGTTCAGCCCCAGATTTGTTCTTAATTGAAACAAATTTAAGTGAAAAAAGAATGGAAAAGGTTAGAACAAAATGCGGATTTAGCAATCGAATTGACGTAGGGGCAAGGGGTTCTAAAGGGGGATTATCGATTTGGTGGAAGGAAGATTATGTGGTACAATTGAAAAGTTAATCGGCTAACCATATTGATGTGAAAGTTATGGAAAGAGAGGGTATGCCACATTGGAGATTTACAGGGTTTTATGGAGCTCTAGAAAAGAATAAAAGAAATGAGTCATGGGAATTACTAAAGAGGTTAGGTTGCTATCAAGATCTACCTTGGCTGGTTGTTGGAGATTATAATGAAATTATGTACTCGTTTGAAAAAAAAAAAGAGGGAGGTTGAGAAACGAAACAAATATGAATCAATTTAGAGAAGCATTGGAGGAGTGTGATCTTCACAACTTGGGTTTTTTTGGGAGATGGTTCACTTAGGAAAGTAGGAGATTACCAGAAAATAATATCCGAGAGAGAATAGATAGAGGGGTGGCAAATTTGGCTTGGTGGAGGACTTTTCTAGGATATCATTTAAGACATTTATCGCATGCTTTTTCTAATCATTGTCCTATCTTGGTGGATTTGGGATTAAAGAGTATTGAAATGTCGAATCGGGGAAAGAACTTCAAATTTAATATGAATTGGGTTATGGAGGACGACTGTGAACAAATAGTTAAAGAGTTTTGGGATAAAAATATGGATGAAATGCCTATAAAGTTGAGCAAATTAAGGGACATCCTTAAAAAATAGATTGGATAAATAACGACCAATAAAAGGAAAGCGTCAACTTTATTGAATACAAGATTAGAGGATTTGTGCTCAATGGATCCAAACAATGAGACATTGGCAGAAATGGAAGAAGTTAAGTTAGCTTCAAACTTGGAAGCAGATAAAGATGAGCTTTTTTGGGAACAACGTGCAAGGGTTAACTGGCTCCGATTTGGCGATAGAAATACATATTTTTTTTCCATAGCTTTGCAAATCAACGCAAAAGAAAGAACATTGTAAAAAAACTGAAAGGGCCAAACGGAGAATGGATTGTGGGAGAAGAGGAGAAGGCAAGGGCGGCAATGACATATTTTAAGGAGTTATTCACAGCATCAAATACAAGGAACACTGATGGAGTATTGTCAAGAATTTCAACATGCATTCAAGAAAACATGAATGCTGAGCTTATCGATGAGTTAAAGGTATTGCACCACTGAAAGCTTCAAGTACGGATGGTTTTCCAGCATTCTTTTTTCACAAGTATTGGCATATTGTGGGGGAGGAGGTAACAAAGTTCTGTCTAGAAATTCTCAATAGGAAAAAGGAGTTCAACGTTATTAACTATAGTAGTATAGTACTTATTCCAAAAGTTGATTCCCTAAACTGCATGATGTAATTCAGGGCAATAATCTTATGTAATGTGATATATAAAATCATATAAAAAATGATTGTAAATAAATTTAGAACTGTATTGGACAAATGCATTGATGAGGCGCAAGCATCTTTTGTTCCTGGACGAAAAATCACAAATAATATGATCATTGCCTATGAGGTTTTACAAACATTAAAACAAAAAAGAAAAGGAAAACAAGGCTATTTTGCTTTAAAATTAGATATGAGCAAGGCATATGATAGGGTTGAATGGAATTTCATTAAACAAGTTATGAAACGAATGAGCTTTTGTGAGGAATGGATGAATCTTGTAATGGGGTGCATCCAATAGGTGGAATATTTGGTTTTATTTATGTAACATCCTGAAAATGGGCCTATGCATTTCTTTTGATTATATGAAATGGCATGTCTTATGTGTTATGAATGTATTATGAACATTTTGGAAACTTGGAAATATAAGAAATGATTTAGAAATGTTAAGTTTCAAAAGAGGAAAGTGAACATTTTGGAAACTTGGAAATGTTAAGTTAAAAGAGGAAAGTGAACATTTTGGAAACTTAAGTTAAAAGAGGAAAGTGAACATTTTGGAAACCTGGAAATGTATAGAAATGTTAAGTTTAAAAAGAGGAAACTAAGGCAAGGTGGCCTTAAGAAAATTAATAGAAAAAAATTTGACACAAGAACGGGCTTGGAGAAGTAACAAGGAGGCACCACTTAAAGCCCAGTAAATGACGCCACCAGCATGTGTGCAAGCATTTCTGAGAGTGTTTTTGCGTCTGAATTGGGCTTGCGGCCCAATTCGTTATTAAAGCTAAACTAATCATAGGGAGGCCCCACTTAGGTGGATAATTTGGGCCTCGTATGGCCACAAGGAGTCCAATAGAATAAGTTTAAATTCGGCTCATCAAGGGAAGGGGGTGGACGGCATCTAGCTAAGACTTTAAGTAATTTTATTTAATTACTTAAAGATGAAGCAATGGACGACAATAAGGACTCTTAAAGGAAGAGTTTAATTCTCCTTAAAACTCATTAAATAGGTGGATAAATGATGACTTATTTTAGATTATTTTCAAAGAGATAATTGAAGGATTATTCTTTAATTTTTAATTAAAGAGATAAAGTTATCACATAAGGAAGAGTGGTGGCCAAGCAAAGGATTCTTGGCCTAGTAATTTCGGCTATAAAAGGAAGAGAATAGGGCTATTCTTCATTCACTCTTCCTTTGCTGAATTTCTTAAGCAGATTCTCCTCTCTCTGCCGAATTTCCTCTGCTTTTATTCTTCTTTTGTTAGCCAAAGTGAAATACCTTGAGTTCTAGCCGAATCCTCCATCTTTATTCTTCCTTCTCTTTCCTTCTAATCCTCCAAAAGCCTAAGTAAGCCTTTTAAGGCCATAGCGAATATATCAAGTGGCTTCAAGCTTAGGTGTTGTCAATTCAATATTAAGGGTAAGAATTTTATGGCCATTAATTTATTCTCTTCTTTAAGCCGCAACATAGGAACTAATATCATTGATATCTTGTTTGTCAAATTTGGAAAGATCATTCGAGATTTGCTAGTGTTGACTACAAGGAAGGTGAAATTCGTTTCGAAGGTGCACCATAAGCCGCATGTTCCCTAGTTATTCAGTGAGTTTCGGGATTTAAGATCCGCAAGGTAAGCACTATAGCATTCGGCTAAAGCCTTATTTTAGTACATAGATCTATTTCCTTATTATCTTAAAAGCCGAAAACTAACCTATGTAGAGATCTAGTGTTTGGCCGAATACAAGGAGAAGAAAAGTAAAGTTTTCGGGATTTGAGTGATAAGCAAATCGGCATTAAGGTAAGTCTTAGTGTACAAATCCTACTAGGATTTGGTTTTGTGGCGAATGAGTTTTCATTAAACCTTTAATATGGGCGAATGTAGGGAGTTAAAGATCTAAGGCGATAGATCAATTTTGGGATTTCAAGTGAAATCGTTAAGCGAATCAGTGTGTACCCACACTAAATCTCAATAGATTTATGGTTTTAATTCATTATATGTGTTAATATGAAAGTGTAAGAATATGGCTAAGGTAATTGTGTACCCACACTAATCTTAATAGATTTATGGCTTAAATTTGATATATATGTTAATATGAAAGTGTAAGGATGTGGCTAAAGTACCATGTTATGGTACAAAGTACTCAGTACGTTTTCCTACTCCTATTAGGATTACTGAAATATGTTATACTTAACATGTGAAAAGTGACATGAATGTGAAATTAAGTATGATATGCATGATATGAATAATATGGGGCATTTGGGTTATTTGAGAAGGGAAGTGAATGTGATGACTTGGTCTCACTAAGTGAATGTGATGACTTGGTCTCACTAAGTGAACGTGATGACTTGGTCTCACTAAGTGAATGTGATGACTTCGGTCTCACTAAGTGAATGTGGTGACTTGGTCACATTATCTCGAATGTGGTGTCTCATGACACAATTATCAGTGGCTATGCCACAAATTTTATATAGGCGATGAGCACGTCATTGCAATGACGCCTTCGATGGTGTGTAGCGGATAGAGGGTTGACTTAGTAGTCCCCACGGTATGCGTGATGGTGCGGGTGGAGTGTAGCGGATGGCATATAGGTTTGGGTTCGGATTGCATCATTATCTTGAATCATTGAATGTGAAATTATGATACGTATGAATATGATTAGTTATGCTGAATTTGTTAAGACTTAGTGTTTGTGTACACATTCATTGCTTGACTCACCCGTTGTGGGAACATGTTTCAGTGTGATCGGTGATGGACTGTGTTCTGCAGAAGCTTAGGGATGGCCATGCACAGAAGAAATTCTGACTTGGACTTTTATTTTATTTTAAGTATTTTGAATTTAAATTTTAGAAATTATTTGATGTAATAAGGCCGTAGTAGCATTTCATTACTTTACTTTTATTTATTGAGCCTACAAACTTTATATTTATTAAAAGATTAAGTAAATTTATTTTCATACAAAGCCCAAACGTTTTGTCACCTAAATCAAAAGAATCATACTAATGGAATACACTTGTTTTCAACTCAAGCCCAACCCAAAACAAACTTTCCTTTAAAGACACACAAGTTTTTCCTAAGTAACAAAAGAATTTGAAGCAGTTTACAAGTGGAACATACCAGATCCGTCAAGGCTCGTGGGTCGAGTTTGGGGTGTTTCAGGTTTGGTATCGAGCCCGCTTTTAAACTCTCACCTTGGGTTTAAGGCCCAAAACGTTTTCAAGGTAAGCCCAAAAAGAATTTTTCAAAAAATTTTTAGGTTTTTCGGCATGGCCCACTAAGTCTCAAACCCATGATCCACCGGTAAGTACTTTTGACTTCAAGTGATTTGAATATGTGAAATGTATGGGATTTTATGGCAACGTAGATTAGTCGATAAGTATTAGAACCCAGGACTAGTGTACCCCAACAAATACATAAGACTTAAATATCTAATTAAACAAACACGTGGTCGAGTCGCCAAATTAGGGTGTGGCAACCATGATACGCATGTCAGGATTGGTTTGGTGGGAGCTTGGTATTTAAGCATCCGCGTGACTCACCTCCTCTCCACTCGAATCTTACCTGGTGCGTGGCTACGATTCACCCTAACCAAGAGGACTTAGCTACGGGCTAAACCCCTAACTAAAACCCGGAAGGGACTAGCCGTATTTTTATGGAAACCCTAGTTTTAAAATTTCTAAATTACCCACTTGATTTGAAAAAGATTATTTTTATAAATTTTCCGAAATATTTTGATTTACAAATTTTCTAAAATACCTCTAGTGGTAAAATTACAAAATGCCCTTGGTTTATGAAATTTCCAAATACCCACAGTTCTTATCAAAATTTCACTACTTTGCTTAAAGGAACCCTAAATTTACAAAATATCAACATACCTTGATTATGGAAAGAAATTTACGAAAATATATCTGATTTGCAAAATGACCAAAATACCCTCAGAAGGGAAAATCAACGAAGTACCCTCAAATTAGAAATCTTCAAAAATGCCCTTGGTTTTAAATTTACCTTGTTACCCTTTTAGGAGTAGCAAAAGATTTTTGCGAAAATGCTTTCAAAATATTTCCTACCCTGCAAAATTATCGAAATACCCCCGAGTTACAAAATTACCAGAATGACCCCGATCCTCAAAAATTTCTGCAACAACACTGATTTGGAAAACAAATTCTCAGAAACAACCATCAAGTTTTGTAAATTCCAAAATATACTTGATTTATTAAGATTTATAAATTTACCCTGGTTTATTACTGAAATACCCCTATAATTTCAAAATTTCTAAAATACCCCCGGGATTTCAAAAATTACCAAAATACCCTTATTGACAAAATCACCAAGGAACCTTATTTTGACAAATTACAAAAATACCTCTGTAGGGCAAATTACAAAAATACCCCTGGGTAGTGGAAAAACAACAACAATGAAAACTACAACATTTCTCTGAATGAACGAGAGTTCATAATTGATTGATGGATGTATGAATGTAAAGACTGTGTGCATGTATGAATACGAAAGAACCACTCCTAAAATTCTTTTCATAAAAGCTGCTCATGGTTAAGCAAAGGAACAAAATACTAATGCATAAAACTCTTTAATCGATTAAATCATGACGTTAGAAATAAGTTCTCGAACGTGAACTTAAAAAAATTGTGCCTAGGAAGTATGATGGCTCTATTAAGATCGAATTGCAGCGATGGAAGCCTTGATGAGTTAAGATGTTCGATTATTCGATAGTAAGTAATTTCGAGGAAGAAATTATTTTAAGGGGGTAGAACTGTAACATCTTGAAAATGGGCCTATGCCTTTCTTTTGATTATACGAAATGGCATGTCTTATGTGTTATGAATGTATTATGAACATTTTTGGAAACTTGGAAATGTAAGAAATGATTTAGAAATGTTAAGTTTCAAAAAGAGGAAAGTGAACATTTTAGAAACTTGGAAATGTTAAGTTAAACGAGGAAAGTGAACATTTTGGAAACTTAAGTTAAAAGAGGAAAGTGAACATTTTGGAAACCTGGAAATGTATGGAAATGTTAAGTTTAAAAAGAGGAAACTAAGGCAAGGTGGCCTTAAGAAAATTAATAGAAAAATAATTGACACAAGAACGGGCTTAGAGAAGTGACAAGGAGGCACCACTTAAAGCCCAGTAAATGACGCCACCAGCATGTGTTCAAGCTTAGGTTCGAGCAACAAGGAGAGCATTTTTGAGAGTGTTTTTGCGTCTGAATTGGGCTTATGCCCAATTCATTATTAAAGCTAAACTAATCATAGGGAGGCGCCACTTAGGTGGATAATTTGGGCCTCGTGTGGCCACAAGGAGTCCAATAGAATAAGTTTAAATTCGGCTCATCAAGGGAAGGGGGTGGACGGCTATAAAAGGAAGAGAATAGGGCTATTCTTCATTCACTCTTCCTTTACCGAATTTCTTAAGCGATTCTCCTCTCTCTGCCGAATTTCCTACGCTTTTATTCTTCTTTTTGTTAGCCAAAGCCTAAATACCTTGAGTTCTAGCGAATCCTCCATCTTTATTCTTCCTTCTCTTTCCTTCTAATCCCTCCAAAAGCGAAAGTAAGCCTTTTAAGGCCATAGCCGAATATATCAAGTGGCTTCAAGCTTAGGTCTTGTCAATTCAATATTAAGGGTAAGAATTTTATGGCCATTAATTTATTCTCTTCTTTAAGCAAACATAGGAACTAATATCATTAATATCTTATTTGCGAAATTTGGAAAGATCATTCGGGATTTGCTAGTGTTGACTACAAGGAAGGTGAAATTCATTTCCCGAAGGTGCACCATAAACGCATGTTCCCTAGTTATTCAGTGAGTTTCGGGATTTAAGATCCGCAAGGTAAGCACTATAGCATTCGACTAAAGCCTTATTTTAGTACATAGATCTATTTCCTTATTATCTTAAAAGCCAAAAACTAACCTATGTAGAGATCTAGTGTTTGGTCGAATACAAGGAGAAGAAAAGCAAAGATTTCGGATTTGAGTGATAAGCAAATCGGCATTAAGGTAAGTCTTAGTGTACAAATCCTACTAGGATTTGGTTTTGTGGCTGAATGAGTTTTTCATTAAACCTTTAATATGGGCCGAATGTAGGGAGTTAAAGATCTAAGGCAGTAGATCGAATTTTGGGATTTCAAGTGAAATCGTTAAGCGAATCAGGTGTGTACCCCACACTAAATCTCAATAGATTTATGGTTTTATTTTATTATATGTGTTAATATGAAAGTGTAAGAATATGGCTAAGGTCTTGTGTGTACCCACACTAATCTTAATAGATTTATGGCTTAAATTTGATATATATGTTAATATGAAAGTGTAAGGATGTGGCTAAAGTACCATGTTATGGTACAAAGTACTCAGTGCGTTTTCCTACTCCTACTAGGATTACGAAATATGTTATACTTAACATGTGAAAAGTGACATGAATGTGAAATTAAGTATGATATGCATGATATGAATAATATGGGGCATTCGGGTTATTTGAGAAAGGGAAGTGAATGTGATGACTTGGTCTCACTAAGTGAATGTGATGACTTGGTCTCACTAAGTGAATGTGATGACTTGGTCTCACTAAGTGAACGTGATGACTTGGTCTCACTAAGTGAATGTGATGACTTGGTCTCACTAAGTGAATGTGGTGACTTGGTCACATTATCCGAATGTGGTGTCTCATGACACAATCATCCGTGGCTATGCCACGAATTTTATGTATGGCGATGAGCACGTCGATTGCAATGACGCCTTCGATGGTGTGTAGCGGATGGAGGGTTGACTTAGTAGTCCCCACGGTGTGCAAGGATGGTACGGGTGAAGTGTAGCGGATGGCATATAGGTTTGGGTTCGGGATTGCATCATTATCTTGAATCATTGAATGTGAAATTATGATACGTATGAATATGATTAGTTATGCCTAAATTTGTTAAGACTTAGTGTTTGTGTACACATTGAGTCTGTTTGACTCACCCCATTGTGGGAACATGTTTCAGGTGACGATCAGTGATGGACCGGGTTCGGCAGAAGCTTAGGGATGGCCATGCAAAGAAATTTACGACTTGGACATTTATTTTATTTTAAGTATTTTGAATTTAAATTTTGGAAATTATTTGATGTAATAAGGCCGTAGTAGCATTTCATTACTTTACTTTTATTTATTGAGCCTACAAACTTTATATTTATTAAAAGATTAAGTAAATTTATTTTCATACAAAGCCCAAACGTTTTGTCACCTAAATCAAAAGAACTGTTACTAATGGAATACACTTGTTTTCAACTCAAGCCCAACCCAAAACAAACTTTCCTTTAAAAACACACAAGTTTTTCCTAAGTAACACAAGAATTTGAAACGGTTTACATCGGGGAACATACCAGATCCGGTCAATGCTCATGGGCCGAGTTTGGGGTGTTTCAGTTTGGTATTAGAGCCCAGTTTTAAACTCTCGGCCTTGGGTTTAAGGCCCAAAACATTTTCCAAGGCAAGCCCAAAAGGAATTTTCCGAAAAAAATTTTCAGGTTTTTCTGGCATGGCCCACTAAGTCTCAAACCATGATCCACCGGTAAGTACTTGACTTCAAGTGATTTGAATATGTGAAATGTATGGGCTTTTATGGCAACGAAGATTAGTCTAATAAGTATTTGAACCCTAGGACTAGTGTACCCCAACAAATACATAAGACTTAAATATCTAATTAAACAAACCTGTGGTTGAGTTGCCAAATTAGGGTGTGGCAACCATGGTACGCATGTCTAGGATTGGTTTCGGTGGGAGCTTGGTATTTAAGCGATCTGCGTGACTCACCTCCTCTCCACTGAATCTTACAGTGCGTGGCTACAGTTCACCCTAACCAAGAGGACTTAGCTACTGCTAAACCCCAACTAAAACCCTAAGGACTAGCCAGTATTTTTATGGGCACCCTAGTTTTAAAATTTCTAAATTACCCTCTTGATTTGAAAAATATTATTTTATAAATTTTCTTGAAATATTTTTGATTTACAAATTTACTAAAATACCCCTAGTGGTAAAATTACAAAATGTTCCTTGGTTTATGAAATTTCCAAATACCCACAGTTCTTATCAAAATTTCACTACTTTGCTTAAAGGAACCCTAAATTTACAAAATATCAACATACCTTGATTATGGAAAGAAATTTACGAAAATATATCTGATTTGCAAAATGACCAAAATACCCTCAGAAGGGAAAATCAACGAAGTACCCTCAAATTAGAAATCTTCAAAAATGCCCTTGGTTTTAAATTTACCTTATTACCCTTTTAGGAGTAGCAAAAGATTTTTGCGAAAATGCTTTCAAAATATTTCCTACCCTGCAAAATTACCGAAATACCCTCGAGTTACAAAATTACCAGAATGACCCCGATCCTCAAAAATTTCTGCAACAACACTAATTTGGAAAACAAATTCTTAGAAACAACCTTCAAGTTTTGTAAATTCCAAAATATCCTTGATTTATTAAGATTTATAAATTTACCACGTTCATTCTTGAAATACCCTGTAATTTCAAAATTTCTGAAATACCTCCCGGGATTTTAAAAATTACAAAAATACCCTTATTGACAAAATCACCAAGGAACCTTATTTTTACAAATTACGAAAATACCCCTGTAGGGCAAATTACAAAAATACCCCTGGGTAGTGGAAAAACAACAACAATGAAAACTACAACATTTCTCTGAATGAACGAGAGTTCATAATTGATTGATGGATGTATGAATGTAAAGACTGTGTGCATGTATGAATACGAAAGAACCACTCCTAAAATTCTTTTCATAAAACTGTTCGCGGTTAAATAGTGGAACAAAATACTAATGCATAAAACTCTTTAATCAGATTAAATCGCGACGTTAGAAATAAGTTCTCGGGAACGTGAACTTAAAAAAAAATTGTGCCTAGGAAGTATGATGGCTCTATTAAGATCAGAATTGCGCAGCGGAAGCGCAGTGAGTTAAGATGTTCGATTATTCGATAGTAAGTAATTTCGAGGACGAAATTATTTTAAGGGGGTATAACTGTAACATCTTGAAAATGGGCCTATGCATTTCTTTTGATTATACGAAATGGCATGTCTTATGTGTTATGAATGTATTATTAACATTTTTGGAAACTTGGAAATGTAAGAAATGATTTAGAAATGTTAAGTTTCAAAAAGAGGAAAGTGAACATTTTAGAAACTTGGAAATGTTAAGTTAAAAGAGGAAAGTGAACATTTTGGAAACTTAAGTTAAAAGAGGAAAGTGAACATTTTGGAAACTTTAGTTAAAAGGGGAAAGTGAACATTTTGGAAACCTGGAAATGTATGGAAATGTTAAGTTTAAAAAGAGGAAATTAAGGCAAGGTGGCCTTAAGAAAATTAATAGAAAAAAAATTGACACAAGAACGGGCTTGGAGAAGTGACAAGGAGGCACCACTTAAAGCCCAAGAATGACGCCACCAAAGATGTGTGCAAGCTTAGGTTCGAGCAAAGAAGGAGAGCATTTTTGAGAGTGTTTTTGCGTCTGAATTGGGCTTCATGCCCAATTCGTTATTAAAGCTAAACTAATCATAGGAAGGCGCCACTTAGGTGGATAATTTGGGCCTCGTGTGGCCACAAGGAGTCCAATAGAATAAGTTTAAATTCGGCTCATCAAGGGAAGGGGTGGATGGCATCTAGCTAAGACTTTAAGTAATTTTATTTAATTACTTAAAGATGAAGCAATGGACGGCAATAGGGACTCTTAAAGGAAGAGTTTAATTCTCCTTAAAACTCAGCTAAATAGGTGGATAAATGATGACTTATTTTAGATTATTTTCAAAGAGATAGTTGAAGGATTATTCTTTAATTTTTAATTAAAGAGATAAAGTTATCACATAAGGAAGAGTGGTGGCCAAGCAAAGGATTCTTGGCCTAGTAATTTCGGCTATAAAAGGAAGAGAATAGGGCTATTCTTCATTCACTCTTCCTTTATCGAATTTCTTAAGCAGTTTCTCCTCTCTCTGCCGAATTTCCTACAGTTTTATTCTTCTTTTTGTTAGCCAAAGCTGAAATACCTTGAGTTCTAGCCGAATCCTCCATCTTTATTCTTCCTTCTCTTTTCCTTCTAATCCCTCCAAAATCTGGAAGTAAGCCTTTTAAGGCCATAACCGAATATATCAAGTGGCTTCAAGCTTAGGTGTTGTCGAATTCAATATTAAGGGTAAGAATTTTATAGCCATTAATTTATTCTCTTCTTTAAGCCACAACATAGGAACTAATATCATTAATATCTTGTTTGCCAAAATTTGGAAAGATCATTCGGGATTTGCTAGTGTTGACTACAAGGAAGGTGAAATTCGTTTCCCAAAGGTGCACCATAAGCCGCATGTTCCCTAGTTATTCAGTGAGTTTCGGGATTTAAGATCCACAAGGTAAGCACTATAGCATTCGACTGAAGCCTTATTTTAGTACATAGATCTATTTCCTTATTATCTTAAAAGCCGAAAACTAACCTATGTAGAGATCTAGTGTTTGGTCGAATACAAGGAGAAGAAAAGCAAAGTTTTCAAGATTTGAGTGATAAGCAAATCGGCATTAAGGTAAGTCTTAGTGTACAAATCCTACTAGGATTTGATTTTGTGGCCGAATGAGTTTTTCATTAAACCTTTAATATGGGCCGGATGTAGGGAGTTAAAGATCTAAGGCAGTAGATCGAATTTCGGGATTTCAAGTGAAATCATTAAGCGAATCAGGTGTGTACCCCACACTAAATCTCAATAGATTTATGGTTTTAATTCATTATATGTGTTAATATGAAAGTGTAAGAATATGGCTAAGGTACTGTGTGTACCCCACACTAATCTTAATAGATTTATGGCTTAAATTTGATATATATGTTAATATGAAAGTGTAAGGATGTGGCTAAAGTACCATGTTATGGTACAAAGTACTCAGGTACGTTTTCCTACTCCTACTAGGATTACGAAATATGTTATACTTAACATGTGAAAAGTGACATGAATGTGAAATTAAGTATGATATGCATGATATGAATAATATGGGGCATTGGGTTATTTGAGAAAGGGAAGTGAATGTGATGACTTGGTCTCACTAAGTGAATGTGATGACTTGGTCTCACTAAGTGAATGTGATGACTTGGTCTCACTAAGTGAACGTGATGACTTGGTCTCACTAAGTGAATGTGATGACTTGGTCTCACTAAGTGAATGTGGTGACTTCGGTCACATTATCTGAATGTGGTGTCTCATGACACAATTATCGGTGGCTATGCCACGAATTTTATATGGGCGATGAGCACGTCATTGCAATGACGCCTTCGATGGTGTGTAGCGGATGGAGGTTGACTTAGTAGTCCCCACGGTGTACAGGATGGTACGGGTGGAGTGTAGCAGATGGAATATAGGTTTGGGTTTGGGATTGCATTATTATCTTGAATCATTGAATGTGAAATTATGATACGTATGAATATGATTAGTTATGCCTAAATTTGTTAAGGCTTAGTGTTTGTGTACACATTGAGTCTGTTTGACTCACCCCGTTGTGGGAACATGTTTCAGGTGACGATCAGTGTTGGACCGGGTTCGGTAGAAGCTTAGGGATGGCCATGCACAGCAAGAAATTCTGACTTGGACTTTTATTTTATTTTAAATATTTTGAATTTAAATTTTGGAAATTATGTGATGTAATAAGGCCGTAGTAGCATTTCATTACTTTACTTTTATTTATTGAGCCTACAAACTTTATATTTATTAAAAGATTAAGTAAATTTATTTTCATACAAAGCCCAAACGTTTTGTCACCTAAATCAAAAGAAGCATACTAATGGAATACACTTGTTTTCAACTCAAGCCCAACCCAAAACAAACTTTCCTTTAATAACACACAAGTTTTTCCTAAGTAACAAAAGAATTTGAAACGGTTTACACCGGGGAACATACCAGATCCGGTCAAGGCTCGTGGGCCGGGTTTAGGGTGTTTCAATTTATTAGGATTCGAGGAGAGAAATTTAATCCATCAAGGGACTTGAGACAATGGGACCCTTTGAGCCCATACTTATTTATTATTTGTGCAGAGGATTTTTCTTCACTCATTCAACTGAGAAAAAGAGAGGGAACTATTAAAGGCATGAGAATAGGGAGAAGAGGACTTACTTTAACTCATATTTTCTTCACTGATGACAGTATATTATTTGGGGAAGCAAGTTTAGAGGGCTCAAGTGCTATTAAATCAATTGTGAACGAATATGAAAGAGTTTCGGGGCAGGTGATTAATTTTTGAGAAATCACTAATTTTTTTAAATAGCAATATTCAACTCGAGAGGCAAGAAGAAATCAGAGCAATACTTGAGGTAAGGGTTCGAGTAATCCAGAGAGATATTGAGATTGCCGACTATGATTGGAAGGCAAAAAAAGGAGGCATTTGCAAGTTTCAGAGATAGATTCATTAAACGTATTGAAAGTTGGAGTGTTCGTCAAATTATCTATCAGAGGAAAAGAAGTCTTTATTAAAGCCATATTACAAGCCATTCCAGTTTATGCTATGCAATGTTTTTTATTTTCTGTTACACTATGTCGTTAGCTTGAAAATATTATTAGTAAATTTTAGTGGAGAAATTCAAAAACAAGGAAGGGAATTCATTGGTATGAATGGAAAAAATTGTGTAAACCAAAAGATCAAGGAGGGTTTAGTTTTAGGGATCTAACGAAGTTTAATATAACTTTACTGCCAAAACAAGGTTGGAGATTAATTACGAAACTAGATTGTTTATTTGCACGTGTTATGAAAGCAAAATATTTTCCACATAATGATTTTATGAATGCGAGGTTAGGATCTCACCCTTTGTTTACCTGGAGAAGTATATGGAATGCGAGGAAACTGCTGAATGAAGGAATGGGATGGAGATTGGGAAATGGAAAGTCGACCAACATCTGGAATGAAGCTTGAATCCCGGGATCTGGGAATGGTAAAGTAAGAGTTCAACATATTAATATTAACTTTACATCAATAGCAGACCTCATTAATCCTAATCATATTACCTAGAGAATCGATATGTTACGACGACTCTTTAAGGAGGAGCAAATTTTCAGAAGTCTATCATACCACTCACTGCAGTGGACATTCATGATGAAAGGGTGTGGAGGGGTGACAAAATAGGGGTATATTCCACAAAAAGTAGATACAAATAACTGTGACAAGCGGATATAATATCAGGGCAAGGGAAGGGGATACATGAAGCTACGCTACTACAAAAATTTTACAACAAACTATGGCGATTACATGTTGCAAGCAAAATCAAAATTACATTTTGGAGAATCACCAATAACTTCCTTCCTACTTTCAACAATTTAAAAAATAGAAATCTACAGGTAGTGAATCTTTATCCTCTATGCCACTCAATAGAGGAATCAGTGAATCACGTCTTCTAGGAATGTACGTTCATCAAATGTGTTCTACAAGGCGTGGGGATTGATGGCTCATTTAGTAACATGGAACAAAATTGGGATAAATGGTTAGCAAATTTGTTTTTGAGTATGCAAGAAGAGTAGTGTAAATGGTTAGTCATCATATTCTGGGCAATATGGCATCACAGAAACAAAGTTTATCATCAAGGAGAAAAACAATGCACAACAATATTGATATCTTTTATTAAAGCATTTTACACAGAGAACAATCAACTGAAAGTAGTGTCAGAAACATGTGTTCGACAAAATGAATGTGCATGGACTCCACCGAGAATAAATGTGGTAAAATGTAATTTTGATGCAACATATAACAGTCATATGATGAGCTCAGTAACAGGAATAATTTTATAGATTTTAAAGGACATATATTGGCAGCATGCACTTACCCAAACACATTTGTGACCGATGCAACAACGGCAGAGGCGAGAGCTTGTTTACAAACGGTGGTAGTTGTTGAATAATTGGGGTTTAGAAATTTGGTGGTCGAAGGGGACTCCCTAACAGTCATAAAGAAAATCCAAAACTTGAAGAGGATAAATCAAATATTGCTGTGATTATAAAAGAAATAAGGGAACGAGCTCAAAGATTTGACAGCTTTACCTGTCAATTTACGGGAAGATTAGTGAACTACGTGACGCATACAATGGTGAGGAAGGGAAATGATGGGATTCACCGAGGTTCTGGATTGAAGAGGCACCTTCAAGAACGGAATCGACGGTTGAGAAAGATAGAAGGTCACTGTTAGAAAGATGAAATGAGTTAAAGAAATAAGAAACGAAAGATCTCCAACGATTTCAGCCTATACACACAAGCCATCAGAAACGAAGGAGTTAGATATTTCAAATGGTTTTGACGATGACTGTAGAGAAAATTGATGAAGGATGCCAAAGATTTGAATAGTTTTTTTTTTCATTTTAGGGTCTGTTTGTTTGCCAATAAAATGTTTTCCGTAAAATGATTTCTGGAAAATGATTTACTTTTCTGGAAAATGATTTATTGAAAATATTTTCTAGTGTTTGGATGAATCTGTATAAAATATTTTCTGTTGTTTGGCAAATTTCCTGAAAATGTTTTTCGGAAAAGTTGTTATTACATATATTAATAAATTTATATACATATTAATAAATTTTATATTTTAAATTATTTTACATATATTGCAATGATTTATTTATAAATAAATAAATCAAATTAAATATATAATAATACTCAATTATTAAGCTATATTATTAATCGTCATAAATTGAAAACAACCAAAGTCAAATAAATTATTTGTAATTGTGTTAAAAATAAAAAAGATTGAATAATTATAAATTAGCTTCCAAACCACAATTAATACTAGAAATTAAATAATATTATCCAAATACATAATTAGTAGTACACCATATAATAACAACATTATCCAAGTGCATAACTAAATATTACACCACATAAAAGTATCAATATCTTCAACCTTGAGAAAATTTTTGAAGCCAAATTTTTTTATGCTTCTTACTTTTAACTAAAAAAGCTTTGGCCTCGGATTCATGACTCACTAAATAATCAAACACAGAACAAAAGAAGTCATCATCAAATCCATCTTCCTCTATCGACATCACTTGTTCGTAAAGCTGTGGTGTCTTATCCGCAGTAAATTGTTCCAAAGCATTAGCAATTTTGCCAAGTTGTTCACCCACAAATTTAATTTGTTCATCAACGACACTTTCTTGAACATTTTTTCTTTTACGTTTGGATGTGCAAAATGAAGATACATTTGTTCTTACCTCTTCAACCTCTTCATTTTCTCAGTCTACAGGCAATTGAATCTTGATTACCATCATCCAAATCTATGTCAGCAAATGTTCTGGCAAAACTCCCTGTTGCCATATCTTTGCCAACAACCAAAGTCATTTCATCATAATGATCAATGCTTTTATTCAAAAATGGTTCATACTTCTTGTGTGCCTGTTGGATATTATACACAATTAGAATAACAAGTAAAAAACAATTGAAATATACTTAACATATATATACATATATTACCATCACTGCTTCATCATATGTCGCTCTATCACATGTGATCATTTTTATGTTATCATCCCATCCAAAACCACTTTCACCATAAATTTTGCATATAATCTGCCATTGGTTTTTTACAGTCCTCAAATGATTTTCCACATGCTTCACATCGCATTGGACTTGGAATCTTTCAGAAATAGCTTCGACAACTCGATTAATAGAAAATGCTTTGAAAGTATTAGAAGGCTTATTTCCTTTCTGGGCCTCCTCTGCTAGAATTTCAAGAAAAACATGTTCCATAGGTTTTGTCCACCTGAATTGCTTGGAGGTCCCTTCTTTGTTGCCCTTGCCCATTCTACATTAATAATTGTCATTGTCAATCATTTCAATATCCAACAAGCTTAAAACATAATAAATTCAATATCTAACAAGCTTAAAACATAATCAATATCTAACAAATTCAAGACATAATAATTTCAAAATCCAACAAACTAAAATTTCAATATCATTATACAACCAGCATTAACAAAAAAATAATAATTTTAATACTAAAATATACATAACATAGAAACAATAACCTTAAGCCCTAAACCTACCTAATATTTCTAGCCATATAATCAGTCCACATAGTTTGTGCAATTTCGTCTCTCTTAGCAGACCATTCTCTTGCTTCTTCTCTTTCTTCTCGCTCCGTAAGAGTTGGTATTATCAAATCAGACTCAGACTCTACGCATAATCCTTGATTAAGTAAATCACTAGGATCAACTCCCATTATATGATTATAAATGATACAACAAGCTAAAACTATATCTACTTGAGTTTGAAAATTCCAAAATGGTTCAGCATCTAATACACGAAACTGTTTCTTCAAAATCCCAAAAACACGTTCAACAGTGATTCGTAATGATGAATGACGAAGATTAAAAAGTTCCATTGCATTCTCAGGCCCTTGAGCACTAAACTCCTTTAAATGATATCAGACACCACGATATAGGGTAATATATCCATTTCAGATGCCACATCCAGCATCAGCAATATAATATTTACTTACAATTTTACAAAACATAATTAATAATAATAAATTACGAGCTTACTAGAACTATTTGGTATTTAATGATAATTATTACCTTTCGTAATTCTTAATCCTTTTAGGCGTGAAAGTGCATCACTTAAAATACGAGAATCATGTGCACTACCTTCCCAACCAGCTAGAACATAGGAAAATTTCAAATCAAATGTAATGGCAACCAATGCATTTTGTGTCGTCCCCCCTTTACGGCTACGAAATCTTCCTTGAATGCTAAGTGGAACGGATGCACGAATATGAGTTCCATCTAATGCTCCAAGATAATATTTAAAAAAGGATAAAACCTTGGATTGTTTCTGATTTCACTAGGAGTTGACTCATCAGGTAATCTAATAACTAGTTTATACAATTTCAAAATAGCTCTCAATACAACCTTAAAGTAACGGTGAACTGTCTCAGTTGATCTATAATATCTAGATCCAATCACTAGAAACCTTACATTATGACTAGTTATACGTAAAAATATAACTACTTGCTCCCTAATATTGACAGATTTAGATGATTGTAACAAATTATTCCTACTAAGAATATCACACAAATTAAAAAAGGCGATCGATCTCATCCTTATCACATCAATACAATGTTGGTCACCACTATATAAAATACTATTAATATAATTTTCTCTTTCATAATCTCAATTCAC
The DNA here is from genome assembly GCA_025506655.1 of Gossypium rotundifolium. Taxonomy (NCBI): domain Eukaryota; kingdom Viridiplantae; phylum Streptophyta; class Magnoliopsida; order Malvales; family Malvaceae; genus Gossypium; species Gossypium rotundifolium. Next base: position 166,223,562 of record CP106725.1, read on the forward strand.
ACGAGGGTGAGAAGCATTTTTCTTCCTAGTTTTTAATTTTTTAATCCAAAGAGTCCCAAAAGCTAAAATTGAAGCCACAACTCTGGCAATTGCATTTTGATCTTGATTACGATCCATCTACACAAAATAATGCCACAAAAATATTTGATCACCACAAAAAAAGATGCAAGATTTTCATAAGATCACATATATGAAAAGTTACCATGACTAAAGTTCATACATACATATCAAGCTAATTATAATTGCATTAATAATTTTTTTAAGCACACATATATGCATAAGATAATATATATTTTTTGTCGATATGGTAAAATGGTCCATCCTCATGCAGATATAACATTAAAACTATATTATATAATATATTAAATGCAACTAAATTCTGCTTTTTATAATTAAGTGGAGTAAGCGGGTTTACGAACCAATATCATATAAACTATTTATTAATTATGGGTTTTGGTAATAAATGTAATTAATCACTTCTATTTTGTCTAGGTTAGGACATAGAGATTTGGTTTAATATATATAAGCATTATATATTATGATATATGTGGAAGGATCTATGCTTATGTAGGTAACTTAAGAAGAAGAATATTAGAAAAGTAGAAACCGAAATATTACGAGCGATTATACATATAATATTATTATGTTCCTTTACAAATAAACAATTAGAGAATATTGTTTGTAGCATAATATAGCAGATCGATGGCGATGAAAAATTGAGTAAAGCAAAGAAGATGTTGGCTGAGATGGTTCAAGTCAGTATGGAACAGAGCTTGAGACATTTACAGCAATGAGCTCTACTTTGTACCCCAACTGATTTATGATTTTGCTTTTTGTCCTCTTTTTCTTTTCTTTTTTTTTTTTTTAATGTTCTTGGTGGTGTTTGATAGTTAAAGAAACTGTGAAAATGCCGGTCCAAGCCGTTTATGGTGGTTTCGGGTGACTAATAAATGAAAAAATTGCACTACACCAAAATAGACTTTTAGCGGCGTTTTTAGTGGCATTTTAAATAAAAACGCCGCAAATATTACACAATAGTGGCGTTTGAACGAAAACGCCGAAAAAAAATGAGAAATAGCGGTGTTTATTACCAAAACACCACTAAAAATGATAAATAGAGGCGTTTTTTCCTCAAACGCCGCTATAAATTAGAGCATTAGCGACGCTTTTGAAAAAACGCCGCTAAAGGTCTGAGCATTAGTGACGCTTTTGGAAAAACGCCGCTAAATGTCTGAGCATTAGCGGCGCTTATAAAAAAACGCCGCTAAAGGTATTAGCATTAATGGCGCTTTTGAAAAAACGCCGCTAAAGGTATTAGCATTAGCGGCGCTTTTTAAAAAACGCCGCTAAAGGTATTAACATTAGCACTTTTGAAAAAATGCCGCTAAAGGTATTAGCATCAGCGGCGCTTTTAAAAAAACGCCGCTAAAGGTCTGAGCATTAGCGGCGCATTTTATAAAACGCCGTTAAAGAACTGAGCTTTAGCGGCGTTTTTTCACAAGCGCCGCTAAAAGTTTTTCATATTTTTCCCTTATTCGTGCTTTAAATTATATTTTATTTTGATAAATTCACTTATAAGCAATGAGAAAGTTTCATTTTAGTTACTTAATTATGAAAAGTTACAAATTGTTAACTAAACAATTTAGAAGTTTTCATTTAAGTTACAAATTAAGCTATTAAAATTGATTTAGTTAGGGTTTAATGTTTAGTATGTTAATTTCATGGTTTAGGGTTTGTTATTTTGGTGTATGTGTTTAGTGTTTTAAAGTTTGTTGTTTGGGTTTATTGTATATTGTTTAATATCTTAGTGTTTACCTGATAAGGTTTAAGTATTAGTGGTCAGGGGTTAAGGTTTAGGGTTATTGGTTGAATTAAGGGGAAATGGTTAATGGGTTAGGGTTTTGAGTTTAGGGTTTATGGTTTATAAGTGTATCATGAGTTTAAGTTTAGGGGTTTGGGGGGGAAATGAATAATGTGTTAGGTTTTTGAGTTTAGGGTTTATGGTTTAAGTTTATGATTTTAGGGTTTAGGGTATAAGGTGTTAGCTATATGACCCAAAATTCCTGAAATTGAAATCCCTCAAATTAGTTTTCCCTAATTCAAATCCCCAAAATCCCTAATTAAATCCCATAACCTCGAAGCTATCAGATCCGACCATCGTTCACCGATCCTTCATTCTATTATGAAACTATCTTCCCATAACCACGAATGGTATATGTATCCATTACCCCAATGATTATTTCTTTAAAATAGGTTCAAATTTTAATCCTTAATTGATATATTAAATAATTTATTATATATAATTGAAAAATAGATAATATGAATTTTAATATTAAGATTATCACTATATAGTTTGGGGTTTAGAAGTATGTGTGTTTTAGTTTAGGGTTTTGAGTTTGAATTTGGGGTTATGTAATGGGATTTGGAGTTAAGTATTTTAAGTTATATATTAAATATTAATTTATTATATAATCGTAAAAGAGATATTATGAAATTTTTATATAAAATTGTCATTAAAGTTTTTAAACTTTTTTACTTCATATTTTGAAATTTTTAGTTTTTGTTGCACTCTTTCATCCTCTGCTTATTATTTAACTAGATTAATTAAAGTTAATGTTTGTAGATTCTATCAATTTAATCGTAATTTTAAAAAAATCAACAAAATTAACCCCTTAACTTTACACATTACATTAATTTGATCTTTATTCTTAAAAGCGTAAAAATAAAAACCTAAAAACTTAGAAAAAATATATCTATATATATTTGAATGTTTAATTTTATAAAATATATACAAAACTATAAAATATTTATAAATAAATCAAAAAAAAATAAGTTAGGAATAGTGGCGTTTTATTAAAATGCCAAGATATATATGGGAAACTTGGAATGACGCTGTTTGAAGCTTATGTTCAATGGCGTTACATCCAAAACAATGTAAAATGATGCGTTTTATTTGTTTATAATGGCATTTTTTAAAAAATGCCGCAAAAGATTGTGTTTTACTGGCGTTTCATGTTAAAACGCCGTAATATATTAACTGTTTACAAAACGGTGCCGTTATTCTGCTTAGTTTTTTGAGGCGTTTACATAAATGACTTCGTTTTACTATTTGATTTTAGTGGCGTTTTAAAGTAAAACGCCGCAAAATCTTGTGTTTTACTGGCGTTTTAAGTAAAAACACCGCAAATATATTAATTGTTTACAAAACGGCGTCGTTATTCTGCTTAGATTTTAGAGGCGTTTACCAAAACGACTTCATTTTGTTATTTGATTTTAGTGGCGTTTTATACTAAAATGCCGTAGAGGCTTCTGTTTTACTGGCGTTTTATTTTAAAATGCCATGAATATATTAACTGTTTACAAAATAGCGTCGTTATTATGTGTAACATCCTAAAAATCTGAGTATCGATATGTTGCATGTTTTTGGTGTTTAGCTTGTGAATGATTAAATTTTGTGTGTTTAATATAGCCTTGAGAAGGCATGGAATTATTCGGAAGTAGAATAATTTTTAGTAATGAGATTTTTATTGAAGTGGAATAAGTGATCCTGATGCTTAAGGTAATTTAAGTGTAAAAAGCTAGCATAAGATGAACTAGTAGCAAGGTGGTGTTGGCGCATGAGTGATTGCTTGAGGGGAGAGGTTCGAATCCCATGGATAGCATTTTGGTGACTTTTATTTTTGCACCTATATGGCATGTGTCGGTCAAGCCTTACTTATGGTAAGGTTGGACTAATTCTTTTATGGAAAGTAGACTAAGGGAAAAGGCAAGTGTTAACTTAAGGTAAGGAATCAAAAGGTTTTGGTATGTAAGGGGGACATAAGGCTTGAAATAAGGGAAGGTGTTTTGGAAACTTTTGAATGGCCTTTTTGACCATGAATGTGGATGGCATAGGGGGCTAGGGGGGATGGCCGATTTTTGGTGTTAGTTTGGTAGGATTAGGTGCTTGATGAGCACATTTTCCATTTGGTCATTTGGTGCTTTTATCAAATTTTTTCTCTCTAATTTTCCCTCTCCCTAGTCGAATGTGCCATAAACTTTGAGTAAGCAATTGTTTCTTTTTGCCATTTCTTTTGACCATTTCGGTCTTAGGTTGTTCATTCTCTCCAAACCTTTTTTCTTCTTTTTGTGACCGAAACCACATAGCCATCAAGGACCATTTCTTTTCTTCTCTTTTTTCTCTTCATTGCCGAATGCATTTTGGTCTCAAAGTTTCTTTTTGATTCATCTTCCATCCTTGAGAACCGAAATACAAACCTCTCATCTCCATTTTCTTTTCTCTTCTCTCTATTCTCTTTTCCTCTCCATTTTATTTACCATTCAAACACATCCTTCCTTCATTTTCCTTCCATGGCCGAATGCTTGTAACCATCCCCATAGCCTAAATTTATTTTCCTATCTATTATATCATAGCCGAATCTCTTATTCTTCTTTGACCTTGTTCTCAATCATTTCTTTCATTAAGCTTTGGATAATCGTAAGATAGTGGAGGGCCGAACCACCATCTTGTCAAGTCATCTTGAAAGTTATTCAAGTTCGGATCATATTTAGCAAGGTAAGAAGGAACTTTTCAAGGATTTTTGATCACTCTCGTTTTTATCAATGACTATCATTGGGATTTGTTATAACCAAAAGTTTTCACGTATAGGAATCCTTTGAAAATCACTCGAGATTTTAAGGTAAGCCGAGTTTGCCCTTTTAAGCCATTAGTATTAAAATTTTCGATATATTGTAGGACTAATAATCCTTTGTCAATGGAGGCAAGCAAGATAGGGACGAAAAGAGTTGTTAATAGCGTTTGGAAGAGGGGTGGTTCCACTATTCCCCCTAAATTCAAGTGAAGGGATATTTCGGGAATCTGAGACTTTCCACCGGGTTGTGGACCCTCATTCGAGGAGAATCGATTATTCAAAGTTGTTCGTAGTTCAGAGCCATTAGCGGTTCGGGATTTCCCATTGGGTTGTGAACCATCAACCGGGGAGAACCGACAAATAATTGTCATTCGAGATTTCGAGGGTAAAGATCTAGATCGTTTATCAATAGTATAGCTTTTATTAAATATTAGTGTTCTAATCAAGCGTGATAAATATTTAGGTATCGACGAGCGGGAAGGTATAGTTCTCACCGTAATCAGGTGTGTAACTTCACACTTATCTCATGGGTTATATTATACAGTAAGCATAGAATAAAAATCGTAAAATCAATAAAATTAGAAAATACGAAATATTAACACTTTTTGTGTGAATGCATGAAAACGGTATTAAAGTTGTGGAAAAATTACAGATTTGCCCTTAATGGGCTATATTGTAAAAAAATGACATTTTGGGCCTTATGGATTATTTTTGATAAGTTGTCCAAGTGAGAAAATTTCGAAAAGGGCCTCATATGTTTAATGGGCCAAATTTGCTAGATCGTTAAATGGGCCAAAATTTGCTAGATCGTTAAATGGGCCAAAATTTGCTAGATCGTTAAATGGGCCAAAGTTTGCTAGATCGTTAAATGGGCCAAAATTTCTATTTTGACTAATGGGCCAAATTGATAACTTGTAATATGGGCTTTTTGTTGAAATTTACCTTATGAATATATTGTTATGCATTATCTATATATACATGACTGCATGGGTTGGGGTAATTGACGAAGAGAAGAAAGGCCTATTGCCAAAATCTAGTTCGGTGGCTCTACCACAAATATTTTAAATGGCTTAATGCCTCTAGTTCGATGACTCTGTCACAATCTAGTTCGGTGGCTCTGCCACAAATATTATAATTGGCTTAATGCCTACTATTGGTGTGTTGGCGGGGTGGGTTGACTTGATCCCCACAGGTGTGTTGGTTGGTACGGGTGGTGTGTAGCGGATGGAAATTAGGCTTGGTTGGGAATTGCATATCACATGCATTATTTTTATATTGTACATTTGTAAATGGGCTCAAGCCCAACTAATTGCTTAAATGGTTTTGGCCCAGTGAACACGGTAAGTGGGTTACACATTGAGTTCTAAGTAACTCACCCCATTTTTCTTACCCTTCTCAGGTAATAATAATTGATGGAGGCTTGGGTGGGGATGACTTCGTGTGGAGGCCATACTACGAATGATGAGTTATAAAAACTTTGAACTTCTTTTAAGTATTTTTATTTAAGTACTATTTCAATTGCAATGTAATAAGGCCTCTGGTATTATTTTTATGGATTTTTATGCGTGGATGGATTTTAATATGTTTTAGTTACTTAAATGGGGTTGTTTAATTTTTTTATAAATGTTTTCTTAAACTTGCGTATAAAAGGGGTTTTTCTTAAATATCACTCACTCGTAAAATTTTGTGAAAACTCTTTTATAAATTTATTTCAACCAATTATTTAAGTTTTTAACCAATTATTTCTCTGAAAATCAAATTGTAAACTCTTATGTTTTAAAATCATGGTTTTCAAATAAATCTCGATTTTTGATAAACTCCATCTTCAAAATCATTTTGAAGAATTGTTTTCATTAAAAGCATTGATGACTGGACGTAAGTTCGAATTGTGTGGCATGCCAAGTCTGGTCTTAAACGCATAGGCCGAGTTTGGGGTGTTACATTTTATGGTATCAGAGCCCAGTTTCAAAACTCGGCTGTGGTTTGGGTTCAACAATAATTTTTGTTTAAAAACTGCTTAAACTTCTAGATTTTATGTTTTAAAGGTAGTATGGCACCACGAGCATCCGACACCAAGTCAAGTAAGTATTTGTATATTAAATATTTATTATTGTGACATGATCATAGGAACACTCTAGAACTTCTAGTTTTAGGTGTTGAAAATGGTAGAGATTGAGACTATAGGATGTGATTGCGAAAATAACTTTATCTCTTATATCTCATAAAATATCGTTAATAAACACTGAAATAGTATTCTGATTCATAAAACTTGTAATCAGATAATACCAAATTAGTCATTATGAGTATTAGAGGACGTAGTCATGGACGCGATAGACATGGCCGTGGTAGAGGACGAGGTGTTATGTCTGAAGCGCCGAGTTATATGTCGGGAATGGATGCATCTGCGTCACCCGAGAGTGAGACTGGATCACATGACCATTCGAGAGAGGACAATGCTTTGACTCAAGCAATGTTGCGAGTCCTAGAGAGGGTTGCTGGGACTAGAACTGGGCCAGTAGCTCGTGGATCAATATCGAAATGACTCAAGTCAAGTGGTGCCGAGGTTTTTAGAGGTGTCTCCAGTGTAGCTCTGAATGTTGCAAAATAATGGCTCGAGGCTGTAGAACGAATTATGGATGATCCGGAGTGCACCATCGAGCAGAAACTAAGAGGAGCCGTGTCCTTGCTAAGGGACGAGGCATATCAATGGTGGCTTACTGTTCGAGAAGGCACCGAGGCTGCATTGGTTACTTGGGATTTCTTTAAAGCTGCTTTTCAAGGGAAGTACGTCGGGACAAGTTATGTAGATGCCCGGAGGAAGGAATTCCTGAATCTGGTTCAATGAAGTAAGACGGTGGCAGCTTACGAGGCAAAATTTCTTCGCTTGAGTTGTTATGCTCGCACAATAGTGCCGACTGATCATGAGCGTTATGTACACTTTGAAGATGGGCTGAATGATGAGTTGCGGGTAATGATAGCCCCACAACAAGTACGGACTTTTACCTCGCTTGTAGAGAAAGCCAAGATAGCTGAAGAGGCTAAGAATTCAGAATGCCAGAACCGGAAAGAGTCAGAGGCAAGAGGGATTTTAAGTACACAAGTTCTGCTAAAAGGTTCCAGAAGAGGCCTCGAAATGATGAGCCAGCTCAAGCTAGAGCACCTGTGACTACCAATCAGAGTCGAGACTGCGCCGACTGTGGGAAGCGACACCCCGGGGAATGTTGGAGAAAAACTGGTGCCTGCTATAAATGTGGTTCCAAGGATCATCGAGATAAAATTGCCCTCGACGATGATCACGATTCAGGAAGCTCGTAACCCTGATGCTCAGCCAGCTAGAGGCACTCAGCAGCCACCGAGAGGCCGTGGGCCAGGTCGTGGTGGTAATGGTGTTGGTCGTGGTCAAGGTGCACCGGGTCGAGGTAATGGCTTAAGAGGTAACGTGGAGGCAAGACAGTCGGGATTGGTCTATGACATCCGGCATCGTGAAGATGGCGATGCACCTGATGTGATAAGCTGATGCGTTTTCATCTTTGATGTACATTATTACTTTGATAGATATTGGGTCTACTCACTCGTATGTTGCTAGTGCCATATCTGGAAACCTGAATATTAGATCTGAGATTACCGATAGAGAGATGACGGTAATTAGTCCTTTAGGACAGTCGGTAATAGTGAATAAACTGTTTAGAGATGTGCCCTTGGAAATTCAAAGAGAGATATTTCTAGCGGACCTGATGGAATTGCCTTTCGGTGAATTTGATCTTATTTTGGGCATGGATTGGTTGGTGAAGCACCGGGCGCAATTGGATTGTGCCAAAAGTGGATGTCAATAAAAACTTTGGATGATGAGGAGGTAATTATGATTGGTGAGCGAAGAAACTTTTTGGCAAATGTGGTATCTACTCAAGGCGTAAAAAGTTGGTGCGAAAAGGGTATGGAGCATTCCTAACCTTCGTTAGTGCTTTGGATGCCAAGGAATTATTGGTGGAAGGTGTGAGAACGGTGAAAGAATTTCCAGATGTCTTTCCCGAAGAACTTCCTGGTCTACCTCCAGATCAGAAAGTAGAATTTGGCATTGAGCTTTTGCCCGGAATGGCTCCGGTGTCCATTGCTCCTTATAGAATGGCACCGAAGGAGTTAGCGAGCTTAAAGCTCAAATTCAAGAACTGCTAGATCGGGGATTTATTCGACCAAGTGTGTCTCCGTGGGGAGCACCGGTTTTGTTCGTCAAGAAGAAGGATGGGTCGATGCGTATGTGCATTGATTATAGGCAGTTGAATAAATTGACGATCAAGAATAGGTATCCATTGTCGAGAATCGATGACCTGTTTGATCAATTGAGAGGAGCTTCAGTTTTCTCCAAGATTGATTTGAGGTCGGGTTATCATCAACTCAAGGTGAAAGAGGTTGACATTCATAAGATGGCATTTCGAACCCGTTATGGACATTATGAGTTTTTGGTTATGCCGTTTGGTTTGACCAATGCACCAGTTACATTTATGGACATGATGAACTGAGTCTTTCAACCCTATCTAGACCGGTTCGTGGTGGTGTTCATAGACGATATCTTGGTATATTCAAGGAATGAGGAAGAGCATGATTCACATTTGCGCATCGTGTTGCAAATTTTGCGAGATAAGCAACTTTATGCCAAATTCAGTAAGTGTGAATTTTGGTTGAAGGAAGTGATTTTCTTGGGTCATGTGGTGTCAGCCAAAGGAATAAGAGTTGATCCTCGGAAGGTAGAGGCTGTGTTGGATTGGAAACCATCGAAGTCAGTGGCTGAAATTTAGAGTTTCTTGGGTTTGGCTGGTTACTATAGATGCTTTGTTGAGGGGTTTTCGTTGATTGCTACACCCCTAACTAAGCTGTTGCGTAAAGGAGTACCGTATGTGTGGACTGTTAAACAACAAGAAAGTTTCGAGAAACTGAAGAAGATTTTGACGGAAGCGCCAGTTTTGATTCAACCTGAGACTGGAAAAGAATTTATCGTTTACTGTGATGCGTCACACACGGGTTTAGGATGTGTATTGATGCAAAGTGGAAAAGTGGTGGCTTATGCTTCTCGTCAGCTGAGGCCGCACGAGGTCAACTATCCTACTCATGACTTGGAGTTGGCTGCGGTGGTGTTTGCTTTAAAGATTTGGAGGCACTATCTCTACGGTGAGAAGTCAATCATTTATACGGACCATAAGAGTCTTAAGTACCTCCTTACTCAAAAGGAGTTGAACTTGAGACAACGAAGATGGGTGGAGTTGTTAAAAGATTATGACTTCTCAATCGAGTACCATCTTGGAAAGACTAACGTTGTGGCAGACGCGTTGAGTCGTAAGGTTGTATCAGAGTTGAGAGCAATGTTTGCTCATCTCAGTTTGTATGAGGATGGCAGTCTGCTAGCGAAACTTCAGGTGAAGCCATTGTGGTTAGAACAGATCAAGGAAAAGTAGTTATCAGATGAGAAGTTGGGTTCTTTAGTGCAACAAGTTGAAAGTGGTATAATAGGGGACTTTGGATTGAACAAGGATGGCGTGCTGTGTTTTCGTGGAAGAGTTTGTATGCCCACAGATTCGGATTTGAGACAAATGATTCTTCGAGAGGATCATAGTAGCCCTTATGCTATGCACCTCGGAGGAAATAAGATGTATCGGGATCTTCGTGAGCAGTATTGGTGGCCAGGGTTGAAGCGGAAGGTTACTGATTTTGTGGGAAAATGCTTGACTTGTCAACAAGTGAAGGCGGAACATCAATTACCATCGGGTTTATTGCAACTAGTAAAGATTCCTCTATGGAAATGGGAGCGGATAACGATGGATTTTGTTAGTGGGTTACCCTTAACACCTACTAAGAAAGATTCTATTTGGGTGGTAGTAGATCGATTAACGAAGACTTGCTCATTTTCTACCAGTTCGTACGGATTACTCGTTGCAAAAGTTGGCTAAGCTATATGTATCTGAGATTGTGAGGTTGCATGGGGTACCAGTGTCTATTATATCGGACAGGGATCCCAAGTTTACATCACGATTTTGGAAAGCTTTACATGAGGTGTTGGGAACAAAGTTAAACTTGATCGGCTTTTCATCCTCGGTCGGATGGTCGATCGAAAAAGAGTAATTCAGATTTTGGAAGACATGTTACGAGGTTGTGTGATCGACTTCAGAGGTAGTTGGGAGGATTTTCTACCATTGGCAGAGTTCGCGTATAATAACAGTATCCAGTCTCCAAATGGCGCCCTATGAAGCATTATACGATCGTAAGTGTTGTACTCCTACTTGTTGGACCGAATTGGGAGAACGACGGTTGATGGGTCTGGTGATTTACGAGACGGAAGAAAAGGTAAAGGTGATTGAGCGCGTTAAAGGAAGCTTCGGATAGACAAAAGTCGTATCGGATCTGAAGTGTAAAGATATTGAGTTTGCGGTGGGAGATCAGGTCTTTCTAAAAGTCTCACCTTGGAAGAAGATTTTCAGATTTGGAAGGAAGGGCAAGTTGAGCCCTAGGTTCATTGGACCGTCTGTGTCTTTGAAGCGTGTAGGACCGATGGCCTATCGACTTGAATTACCTCTGAGTTGAGTCGATTCATAGTGTTTTCCATGTTTCTATCTTTGAGGCATTATAGATCGGATCCGTCTCACATAGTACCAGTAGAAGAGGTGGAATTAAGGCCAGACTTGTCTTTCGAGGAAGAACCAGTGAAAATCTTAGACCGCGATGTTAAGGTGCTAAGAAAGAAGACTATGCCATTAGTTAAGGTTCTTTGGCGTAATCATGGAGCGGAGGAAGCTACGTGGGAGCATGAGGACACAATTAGGCAACAATATCCTCACCTCTTTTAACCAGGTAAATTTCGAGGACGAAATTTTCTTTAAGGAGGGTAGAGTTGTAACATCCTAAAAATCTGAGTATCGATATGTTGCATGTTTTGGTGTTTAGGTTGTGAATGATTAAATTTTGTGTGTTTAATATATCCTTGAGAAGGCACGTAATTATTTGGAAGTAGAATAATTTTTAGTAATGAGAATTTTATTGAAGTGGAATAAGTGATCCTGATGCTTAAGGTAATTTAAGTGTAAAAAGCTAGCATAAGATGAACTAGTAGCAAGGTGGTGTTGGTGCATGAGTGATTGCTTGAGGGGAGAGGTTCGAATCCCATGGATAGCATTTTGGTGACTTTTATTTTTGCACCTATATGGCATGTGTCGGTCAAGCCTTACTTATGGTAAGGTTGGACTAATTCTTTTATGGAAAGTAGACTAAGGGAAAAAGGCAAGTGTTAACTTAAGGTAAGGAATCAAAAGGTTTTGGTATGTAAGGGGGACATAAGGCTTGAAATAAGGGAAGGTGTTTTGGAAACTTTTGAATGGCCTTTTTGACCATGAATGTGGATGGCATAGGGGCTAGGGGATGGCGGTTTTGGTGTTAGTTTGGTAGGATTAGGTGCTTGATGAGCACATTTTCCATTTGGTCATTTGGTGCTTTTATCAAATTTTTTCTCTCTAATTTTCCCTCTCCCTAGCCAAATGTGCCATAAACTTTGAGTAAGCAATTGTTTCTTTTTGCCATTTCTTTTGACCATTTCGGTCTTAGGTTGTTCATTCTCTCCAAACTTTTTTCTTCTCTTTGTGACCGAAACCACATAGCCATCAAGGACCATTTCTTTTCTTCTCTTTTTCCTCTTCATTGCCGAATGCATTTTGGTCTCAAAGTTTCTTTTTGATTCATCTTCCATCCTTGAGAACCAAAATACAAACCTCTCATCTCCATTTTCTTTTCTCTTCTCTCTATTCTCTTTTCCTCTCCATTTTATTTACCATTCAAACACATCCTTCCTTCATTTTCCTTCCATGGCCGAATGCTTGTAACCATCCCCATAGCCAAAATTTATTTTCCTATCTATTATATCATAGCCGAATCTCTTATTCTTCTTTGACCTTGTTCTCAATCATTTCTTTCATTAAGCTTTGGATAATCGTAAGATAGTGGAGGGCCGAACCACCATCTTGTCAAGTCATCTTGAAAGTTATTCAAGTTCGGATCATATTTAGCAAGGTAAGAAGGAACTCTTCAAGGATTTTTGATCACTCTCATTTTTATCAATGACTATCATTGGGATTTGTTATAACCGAAAGTTTTCACGTATAGGAATCCTTTGGAAATCACTCGGGATTTTAAGGTAAGTCGAGTTCGCCCTTTTAAGCCATTAGTATTAAAATTTTTGATATATTGTAGGACTAATAATCCTTTGTCAATGGAGGCAAGCAAGATAGGGACGAAAAGAGTTGTTAATAGCGTTTGGAAGAGGGGTGGTTCCGCTATTCCCCCTAAATTCAAGCGAAGGGCTATTTCGAGAATCTGAGACTTTCCATCGAGTTGTGGACCCTCATTCGAGGAGAATCGATTATTCAAAGTTGTTCGTAGTTCGAGCCATTAGCGGTTCGGGATTTCCCATTGGGTTGTGAACCGTCAACCGGGGAGAACCGATAAATAATTGTCATTCGAGATTTCGAGGGTAAAGATCTAGATCGTTTATCAATAGTATAGTTTTTATTAAATATTAGTGTTCTAATCAAGCGTGATAAATATTTAGGTATCGACGAGCGGGAAGGTATAGTTCTCACCGTAATCAGGTGTGTAACTTCACACTTATCTCATGGGTTATATTATACCGTAAGCATAGAATAAAAATCGTAAAATCAGTAAAATTGGAAAATACGAAATATTAGCACTTTTTGTGTGAATGCATGAAAACGGTATTAAAGTTGTGGAAAAATTACGGATTTGCCCTTAATGGGCTATATTGTAAAAAAATGACATTTTGGGCCTTATGGATTATTTTTGATAAGTTGGCCAAGTGAGAAAATTTCGAAAAGGGCCTCATATGTTTAATGGGCCAAATTTGCTAGATCGTTAAATGGGCCAAAATTTGCTAGATCGTTAAATGGGCCAAAATTTGCTAGATCGTTAAATGGGCCAAAGTTTGCTAGATCGTTAAATGGGCCAAAATTTCTATTTTGACTAATGGGCCAAATTGATAACTTGTAATATGGGCTTTTTGTTGAAATTTACCTTATGAATATATTGTTATGCATTATCTATATATACATGACTGCATGGGTTGGGGTAATTGACGAAGAGAAGAAAGGCCTGTTGCCAAAATCTAGTTCGGTGGCTCTGCCACAAATATTTTAAATGGCTTAATGCCTCTAGTTCGGTGACTCTATCACAATCTAGTTCGGTGGCTCTGCCACAAATATTATAATTGGCTTAATGCCTGCTATTGGTGTGTTGGCGGGGTGGGTTGACTTGATCCCCACAAGTGTGTTGGTTGGTACGAGTGGTGTGTAGCGGATGGAAATTAGGCTTGGTTGGGAATTGCATATCACATGCATTATTTTTATATTGTACATTTGTAAATGGGCTCAAGCCCAACTAATTGCTTAAATGGTTTTGTCCCAGTGAACACGGTAAGTGGGTTACACATTGAGTTCTAAGTAACTCACCCCATTTTTCTTACCCTTCTCAGGTAATAATAATTGATGGAGGCTTGGGCCGGGGATGACTTCGTGTGGAGGCCATACTACAAATGATGAGTTATAAAAACTTTGAACTTCTTTTAAGTATTTTTATTTAAGTACTATTTCAATTGCAATGTAATAAGGCCTCTGGTATTATTTTTATGAATTTTTATGCGTGGATGGATTTTAATATGTTTTAGTTACTTAAATGGGGTTGTTTAATTTTTTTCTTAAACTTGCGTATAAAAAGGGGATTTTTCTTAAATATCACTCACTCGTAAAATTTTGTGAAAACTCTTTTAGAAATTTATTTCAACCAATTATTTAAGTTTTTAACCAATTATTTCTCTGAAAATCAAATTGTAAACTCTTATGTTTTAAAATCATGGTTTTCAAATAAATCTCGATTTTTGATAAACTCCATCTTCAAAATCGTTTTGAAGAATTGTTTTCATTAAAAGCATTGAAGACTGGACGTAAGTTCGAATTGTGTGGCATGCCAAGTCTGGTCTTAAGCGCATAGGTAGGGTTTGGGGTGTTACATTCTGCTTAGTTTTTAGAGGTGTTAACAAAAATGACTTCGTTTTGTTATTTGAATTTAGTGACTTTTTATACAAAAATGCAGCAAAGGCTTGTGTTTTACTGGCGTTTAAATTTTAAACGCCGCGAATATATTAACTGTTTACAAAATGACGTCGTTATTCTGCTTAGTTTTTAGAGGCATTTACAAAATGAATTCGTTTTGTCATTTGATTTTAGTGGCGTTTTATATAAAAACACCGCAATGGGATTCAGTTTTGTTTCAAAACGTTGCATCTACTATACCCCTAAACTTAAACGCGAAAGAACATAAATTTACCCCCATCAAAATCTCTCCCCAAATCCCTTTCCTCTAATCCCTAAAAAATTTCCCCAAATTAGAAACTCTAATCGAATCTGACCATCTCCTGCTTCCCCCTCGATTATCCATTCTGCCATCGCATTTTCCTCGATCTGCCTCGTTGCGAGTCTCCGTGTCCATCGACTGATGGGTAAGTCCTTTATACTGTTTGTTTGTGTTTGGTTTTAGTCAGTTTTTATTCACGAAATGCCTAAGTCTTCACCTATTTTTCCAATCCCTAGTTCCCCAAAAAATCAGAATCTCTAATCGAATCTGACCATCTCCTGCTTTGCCCTCGATTGTCTATTCTGCCATCACGTTCGCCTCCATCTGCCTCGTCGTAAGTCTCTGTCTCCATCGACCGACGGGTAAGTCTTTTTACTTCTTTGATTTATGAATTTTTTTGAAATTTAGGTGCCTATTTTGTTTCCTAGTTTTATTAAATTTCTATGTATTCTACAGATTTGTGAATCGAACCTGAGGCCACTGTATTTGGTTGCCCTTCTACAAGAATTAGGAGATGAGAAGTGTATTGTTTTCAACAAAACAATTCTGGTTGGTTTTATTTCCTTTATGTTTGATATACTTGTGGTATCAAGTAGAAGTATAGTGGTTTAGTCTTGGTTTGCTTTATGTCTTTTATGCTCCGATTTTCAATCCTCCTTTAAACAGTAGCTGCAACGATGCAATTATACTGAAATAAATCAGTTTAATCTAATCAAGGGATGCCATAGAAACTCAAATTTTGACTATTCTTTTTTTGAGTAAAATCTCTTTATCGTCTAACTATCCCCAATTGCTTGCACTATGTAACTCTTGAAAACGTTTGTGCTAAGGTAAAGTGAGTCTTCTAGATAAGTTTGGTTTTCCTAAATGCTTTACTTGAGAAAGGAAATGCAACTTGTTTATCCTATAACGTTGATTTCAAAGCAGAAAGTGTCTTTTGTTTCACTCTTTTTGGAAAATTACAAAATGGTGCTAGATATTTATTATATTACTTTTTTGTTTGTTCATTTCAT
The DNA here is from genome assembly GCA_025506655.1 of Gossypium rotundifolium. Lineage (NCBI taxonomy): Eukaryota > Viridiplantae > Streptophyta > Magnoliopsida > Malvales > Malvaceae > Gossypium > Gossypium rotundifolium. The sequence continues at coordinate 166,239,604 of CP106725.1, forward strand.
TTGGTCTTTGTTCATCATTTATTTAGGTTACGCATATAGGCGAGGCGAGTACTATGGAGGAGAGCCTACATCACTCAACCTGATTAAGGTTCCATTTTCTGCATAGTCCAAAGGCCCAGCTAATCTATTGATTTGTTATCCTTTTTTATTTATTGATTAATACCTTTAAATTATTTGTTGGCTACATTTTATCCATTTCACATACCCATTTCTAAGTCTGTCTTGTTCATATTAGTGGTCCTTTATGATTGTTTCAGAAATTGGTGTTACAGTGGTGAGCTGCTTTTATCCTATTAAGTAATTTATTTTTGGGCACTTGTTTTTGAGTTACTACTTCAATGGCATGTTTGTATTTGATGTCGCACATAAGGTTTTATCCTGTAAACTCGGGTGTTTGGTACCATAAGCTGCCGTTCGTTTAGCCTGTATGTACTATTTGAGGTAAACCTAAATGATACAGGTACTGTATTTTTTTTTTTTTGGTTTTTACCGACTAGTATCATTGTTGGTCGATATTAATTAGTATTGGTGCATATAAATTTGTTTTGTTAAAGAACTTTCAAAAAATATGCTTGCTTAATTAATTAATATGGATAATCTCTGTTATCTCTATGGGATAATTGAGTTTGACTTATTTATGTTATTCGGATTTAAGTGTGAGAGTTAGAAATTTATGTTATTCATTCTTTGGATTCAATAAAACTTCAAGACAAACAATTTCGGCCAATTTGCTTTACACTTTTGACATCCATCAAATAAATGTATAAATAAATAATGTTTGTCTTGAAATCCAAAACATGAGGTATAGTATGATGATTATTTATCTTAAAAAGATTGGAATTTAATTTCTATCTATGAAAATGAAATATATTTAAAAGCTCTTTAGAAAGGGATTAATTATTATTACAAACAATAAAAGAAGTTGTTCACGCTCATTTTTCTAGCTAGGTCAATATAAAATAAGAATACTAATTTGAATATATGTGTAATACATATACATATATTTCTATAAAATTTCATACTAGTGTATAATAATGTATGTGAATAGACTTTTGTTTTAATAAATTTCATATGTATTTATTCTGATTGTATTGAGAAAGGTATCCATACTTTGAAAGTGAGTAGAATTGAAGAGGACTTAGATCGACTACTGAATTTACTATTTTTCTTTCTGTCAAAGAATGTGAGTATTAGTTTTTAGTAAATAGCATTTTGTAATTAATCAATAGCATTTGTTAATTCATATGTTGATTGTATCTCAGTTACTGCTTCCTACTGATCCTGCAACTGTTGGATTGGATTTGGTGGTAATAACTTAACAAGTATGAAATCATTATTATTCTTATTTAGATTCATTTTGCTGATTTATATTCATTTCATAGAAAAACATTAGATATCCAACTGTTAGTCAAGATTATTAATCTTTTGTGTTTCTGACTGCAGCCCCTGTTTCTTGGTGAGAGTGGAGTAGACTATATTGTTGAAATTATTAAGGTATGTTTTAGTTCAAATTTTAGATCAGTAACAGTTATATCATGATGGATTTGTCCAAATTGCTGTCCAAATTGCTATTTATTATACTGCTTGGTTGGTATATATGCTGTTTGTTCTATTGCTGTCGAAAAAAGAAAAAGATTCAAAGATTTTCTGTCTAAATTGCTGTTTATTATTGCTGTTTATTATTAATAATGTTTGAAGAACCTCCAAATTGTTGTCTAATCATGCCGCTTAGATTTCTGACAAGCTCCATGTATTATTTTTTAAAATTTAAGATACGATACGATATAAAAAATAACATAAACAAAATATCAAAGTTATTACTAATTACTAATTACTAATTTTTTATGTTAGTGTTTGATTTTAATATTTAATATCTTCAATGTTTTACAAAGTATTAATAATATTTTGTTATAAATATAATAATATTGATCATTATTTAAATACATTTTATTATAAAAATAAATTATTTTTAAAAGAAGTAATTTAAAAACTTTTAAATTTAAAAACTTATAAATATTTTGTTATAAATATAATATTAATATTGATCATTATTTAATTATGTTTTAATATAGAAAATAAATTCTTTTTTAAAAGAAGTAATTTAAAAACTATTTAAATTTAACAACATCACACCAAATTTCAATTATAAAAAACATATAATACATAACTTACATAATAAATAACTTACATAACTTACATAGCTTTCATCAAATTATTTCACTTACATAATACATAATACATCACTTACATAAAATTATTTAACTTACATAATAAATAATTTACATAACTTACATAGCTTTCATCAAATTATTTCACTTACATAATACATAATACATCACTTACATAAAATTATTTAACTTACATAATACATAATAGATAACTTACATAAAATTATCTAACTTACATAATACATAACTTACATAACTTACATAATACATAACTTACATAATACTTGTATAGATAAAAAAAAGATTCAAAGTATATAGGCTGGAAACCTGACTGGTTGCCTTATATCTCACTGTTAGATATAATGGATCCTCCCTAGGTGTAACAATGCCACGTATGATGAATCTTAAAGAATACATAACTTACTTAATTTGTTTTAAAAATCAAATTCTTTTTTTTTAAAAAAAGATTCAAAGTATATAGGCTGGAAACCTGAAGGGTTGCCTTATATCTCACTGTTAGATATAATGGATCCTCCCTAGGTGTAACAATGCCACGTATGATGAATCTTAAAGAATACATAACTTACTTAATTTGTTTTAAAAATCAAATTCTTTTAGATAAAAAAAAGATTCAAAGTATATAGGCTGGAAACCTGACGGGTTGCCTTATATCTCACTGTTAGATATAATGGATCCTCCCTAGGTGTAACAATGCCACGTATGATGAATCTTAAAGAATACATAACTTACTTAATTTGTTTTAAATATCAAATTCTTTTTTTAAAAAAGATTCAAAGTATATAAATTTGGAAACTCGAAGGGTTGCCTTATATCCCATTATTAGATATAATGGATCCTCCTAGGTGTAACAATGCCACGTATGATGAATCTTAAAGAATACATAACTTACTTAATTTGTTTATCAAACTTCATAACTTACATAATTTACATAACTTATTTCATAACTTACATAATTTTAAGATCAAACTTCATAACTTACATAATTTACATAACTTACATAGTACTCGGTTATATATATGATCATATCATTACTTACATAAATTATAAATTAACAATTTAGCCGTGTAATTTATTGTCAACTGTAGACTTCAAGAACTACGAAATGGATAGGAGTTAGATGAAATTGTCAAGGGTAAGCAACGGTTATCGAAATAGAGTAGAAACTTTTCTGAATCTCGCATTTCAAAATGCAAGCCAAGAGAATATGATTCTTTGCCCGTGTCAGAAGTGTTGCAATATCAATTGGCATTATCGTGAAGTTATCTACGAATATCTAGTTGTTGATGGCTTTGTCCAGGGGTACAAAAAATGGATTTTTCATGGAGAGTGTACATCTAGTGGAGCATCTTCATCGATGAATCTAGGTTATCCTCATAGTGCTTACAATCAGAATGTTAGAGATGATAACATGGAAGGCATGTTGCGGGATGCTTTTAATATGCGTAGTGATGGTTTCGGGTCATTTCCACCTGACTTGGGTGCAACCGATGAATATAATTATGGTGGAAATACTTTCACCGAAGGGGGAAGAAGTGTACCTAATGAATAGCCAAATGAAGAAGCGGCGAGGTTCTACATGTTACTTAGTGAAATGAATGAAGAACTGTATAAGGGATCAAAATTTTCCAAACTGACGTTCTGTATTCGTCTTTTTCACTTGAAATGTTTAGGAGGATGGACCGAAAACTCGTTGACAATGCTGTTAGAGTTTCTGTAAGAAATGTTCCCGTTTGCAAAAATCCCTCAATCTTCCAAAGACATGAAGAAACTGATTAAGGATTTGGGCCTTGGCTACAACAAAATTCATAGTTGCCCAAATGACTGCATGTTGAATTGAGGCGATCGGATAAACCAACAGTGTTGTCATGTATGCGGTCAATCTCATTGGATTAATAGAAATACAGAGGATGGTAACGAGGAAGATCACGATACATAATTAAGGAAGTAGCCAATTAAGATTTTGCGGTATTTTTCGCTAATACCAAGGCTTTAACGGCTTTTCATGTCATTGAAGACAATCGAGTCAATGACGTGGCATCTTGATGGACGAACCGATGATGGATTGTTAAGGCATCCTGTAGATTCTTTAGCTTGGAAATCTTTTGACTCCAAATTTTCAAGCTTTGCAAGCGATCCTCGGAGTGTGAGGCTTGGGCTAGCATCTGATGGATTTAACCCTTACAAACTCATGAGCACAACGTCTGATTTGTGGTGCTTGTTCCTACAATTTGCCTCCATGGGTTTGTATGAAACAATCATCTTTTATCTTGTCTATGATTATACCGGAGGAAAGGGCCCGGAATGATATTGACGCTACTTGCGACCACTTGTTGAAGAGTTAAAACAACTATGGGTTGGTGTTCGGACATACGATGCAATGAGAAAAGAGAACTTTAATTTATGTGCGGCTTTGATGTGGACTATTAATGACTTCGGCTTATGCTAATTTATCCGGTTGGAGTACCAGGGACGTTATGCTTGTCCGTGTTGTCTCTTGTGAGATATGTTCGCAATGGTTATATAATGGGAAGAAGTTCTCTTACATGGGGCATCGTCGGTGGTTACCAAAAATCATAGATTTAGATATCGAGTGCTCGATTTGATGGTCTCAAGAGTTCGAGAGAAGCTCTTTCGCAGACCGTGGATCCAAAATATTATTAATGTTGAAAGATATGAATTTCATTTATGGGAAGATGAATCAACCGGCTAACCCGCAAAGAAATAGAAGATCTAGGGATGAATCTGATGATGAATTTGATGAAGAGGATGATCCTAATAAGGCAGACTTGTGGAAAAAAAGAAGCATTTTTTTTAGTTGCCTTATTGGGAGCATCAGATTTTACGGCATAATCTTGATGTCATGCACATTGAGAAAAATGTCTGCGAGAATATCATTGGGACTATTTTGAATGTCGATGGAAAATCGAAAGATAATCTTCAGAGTCGACTTGATTTAGTCCACATGGGAATTTGGCGTGAGCTTCATCCACAAACACTTCAATATGAAATATCGGTTGTCACCGCTATTTTTTCAATGTTAAAGATGGAGAAAGAAGTGTTCAGATGGTGTTGAAGGACATAAAGGTCCCGGATGTGTATGCATCAAATATATCGCGATGTGTGAGTCTTAAGGATCAAGACTATATGGCTTAAAATCGCATGACTATCACATCTTGATGCAAGACTTCTTGCCGGTTGCTATGCGATGTTGTATGTCAAAAAGGTGGCGGCTTTTGTAATTGAACTCAAAATATAATGAAAGGCATTTGTGGTAAAGTTTTGAATGTTCAAGAACTTGAGAGACTACAAGATCGAGCCGCATTGACTTTATGCAATCAAGAAGATCTTCCGCCTTCCTTCTTCACTATTATGGTGCACTTGTTAATTCATCTCCGCGTGAAGCAATACTTGGTGGACCCATTTTCTATCGATGGATGTATCCCATTGAAAGGTCTTACTTTATTTGCAAAATATTCCTTCATTCACCTCAATGTCTTTAGTTGCAACTTTTGATAATGTTGTATATCGTGTTTAGGTTCCTATCCAAATTGAAGTCATCTTTAGTAATAAGCGCTATCCAGAAGGATCAATTGCCGAGGGCTACTTGGCAGAGGAATGTATGACTTTCTGTTCGAGGTATTTGGAAGATGTTGAAACAAGAATGAACAGACCAACTAGAAATGCTGGGCTCACAGATCATAATTTGGCCAAAACTTATTTATTTCAAAGTTTCAGAGAACCGATTGGTAAAGTCAAAATTACAGAATTAGACGATAGATCGTGGGTCCAAACACATCGATACGTTCTTTTTCATCACGATTCAATGGAACCATTTCGGAAGTAAGTTCTAGAATTTGATAAATACTCATCAATTATAATTTGTTTCTCTTCTAAAAAAGTAAAACTTTTTTGACAGTAGTGAGTACAAACAAATATTAAGAGCTTGTTCACGATCCCGAAGATTAAATCGACGAGAAATTAATAAGTTGTTCACAGAATAATTCCATGAATGATTAAGCCAAATGGTATGCAATTTAAGTTTTCATGACAAGTAATAATGTTTTCTCAGAACATCTATAATTACTCGATTTACTTTCAATTCCATAGGTTTGGAGTTGGAACGAAGTAAATGATGAAGTTAAATGGCTTTCACAACGTCCAAACAGAATAGTGAAAAGATATAGTGTCTTCCTCATCAACAGATATAGATTTCATACAAGGTATCGCGAGAGATTGAGGAGAACCCAAAATTGTGGAATTGTGGTTAATTCTTCAATTACAAGTTATGCTAGTGCTAGGGACAGTAATCCTGTCGAGGGGAATCTAGAGTATTACGGACTTATTACTGACATCATTGAGTTGGATTATTACGGCAAATGCAAAGTTGTCTTATTTCGAGGTGATTGGGCTGATGTGAATACGGCTCGCGAATTAAAAATGATCAATATGACTTTATAATGGTGAATTTCTCTCGATTGATTCACACCGGAGAACAACTGATGGACGAGTCGTATGTGTTTTCTTCTCAAGTTAAACAAGTTTTTTACTCCGAAGATCCAACTGATGAGGGTTGGTACGTTGTACTTGAAACACCCTAGAGACTTGTTCGACATTGGCGGTGGAAGTAGAGATGACATAGTCGAAATATCGAAACTTTGCCTTTTCCAAAACAAAACTTAAATGAAAATATCCTAGTACTAGTCAACAATTTCAATGGGTTCATCGGATGTGGACAAAGATATTTACTGAAATATGATTTAGTAAGAATTTACGATTTATTATTTATATGTAATATTATAATTTTAATGTTGGTCATGTTATATAATTTAACTATTTTAAATATACTATTATTATTGTTATTTGTTACTAAAATTTTGAACTATTTCATGTGTATCGCAGAAAAATGCTTAGAAGACGATTACAGATTTAAATATTGTCCACAATACTCCAAATTTAGAAGAAGCAAATAGTGTAGAGCAAGCAGGTTGTTGGATCTTCTACTCTGGGACATAGATGACGAGCCCGCGAAATTTCAAAGTAATGTTAAGTTTATTTTCCATGCATGTTGAATTTTATTATTGATTCATTTTTAATTTTAATATAATAATATATCATTTTTCAATTGAAGGTGGTGGGATGCGCAGAGGTAGGGGGCGTACTTTGCTTAAAGATTTATATGACTTAGAGCACATCGAGCATGTTAAAGTAAGGAGAAACAATCATGGCCACTGTTGGATCTGAAGCTCATTGTTAGCGAGCTATTTGGGCATTTTAGCACGAAATGCCAATATGTTGCCCATTAATTACGAATCATGGCATCACATGCCTGCTGCCAATAAAAATCAGGCTTTGGATAATATTAAGGTAACAAAACGTGAATGTAATTTGTAATACTTTGATTTAACTTTCGTTTATATTAACTTTTTAAACTATTTTTGTTCAGGAGAGATTTGCTTTAGAGGTCTCCGATGACTATGTTAAGAAGACTTTGGATAAAAAATGGAGAGACAATAAAAGCACGCTGAAAAAACAATATTTTAAGAAAGAAATAAGCCTCGAGAAAAATTAAGCAATGTTCCGCCGGGAATGTTGAGGTACTAATGGGAAGATCAAATTAGATTCTGGAATTCAAAGAAAGGAGAGGTATTACGTACTTTTAAAGTCTTATAAATTTTTCAATTTATAATATTTATTATATACATAATTCAAATTCCATTATGTAGGACCATGAGCGAGTTGGAACAAGCAGCAGACAAAAACAAAAATTCACGCATACGCAGGAGTTCCGAAGTTTTGCTCGTGTAGCCGAGGCCGAGGTATTATAATTTATTATTTCTTTCATATATAATGACTTTATACTATTAAATTATATTTTTCTACTATAATGTAGGAAGCTTCAATCGGTCAAAAGTTGGACGCCTTGACTTTTTGACATTATGCATAGGAAGAAGGATGGATCTCCGATGACATCCAAGTCGCAAAAATTTTGGTATATTTACTTAATAAAATTTGATTTATTATAAATATTTATAATGTTTAATTACAATAGTTTAATTCATCGCTTGTAGTTTTAAATTTATAATTTTAAGTTATGTTACATTCCTTTTATTATATGTTTCGTTTCTAACTCTTTAATTGATTTATTAGGATAAACTAAAGGAGAAGAAGGCGGAGTATGAAGCGGTTGCTTGTCGATAGTTTTGTTAATCTCGATGAGATTGATAATGAAATTATTACTAATGTTTTGGGTCCTGAAAGGTACGACTTCTTTGATTGATATTTCGTTAATCTTGAGTATATTTATAATGTAATTATCACTAATGTTTTGGGTCTTAAAAGGTATGGTCGGGTTCGATGTCAAGGATCCGTGTTACCTCGATCCAATATTTTGATCCGGCTCCCGAAATTCATGCCTTCGGGAGTCAATCTCGTCTTGAAGTTCGAGACTAAAAGACCGGATATCTCGGATGGAAGCGAGCACACGGTGAGCAAATTTCTCGGCTTAGAGCGGAGGCGAATGAGGAGGTAGAGCATACTGCTCAACTTAGAGCAGAGGCAACAGCGAGGGAGGCGAGGGAGGCAGAGCAAAATAGAAAGTATGAAGAACTCCAGCAGCAGCTTCAGACTATGATGAAGTTGTTCTAGCAGTCGCAGAGGCCGCCATCTTAGACATTTCTTTTCTTGTTGTAAGATGATTTTTAATATTGTTACAATTAACATTATTGTAAGAATTGTTTGAATTATACTTCATTTATTAATGTATATCATATATCTTTTATTAAATTTGAAGTATCGTTTACATTTAATGCTTTTGGTGAGATTTAAATGTTTTATTTGCTGTCTTGGGTTGAAATTATATGCAATTGCTGCTGTTTTTGGTTGGTTTTAATGCAAGGAGGGTAGGATATAAGAAAAAAAGAACATTGCAAATCTGTGCAAATTAGCGGCGTTTGGGTTAAAAACGCCGCTAAAAGTCCCCACCTTTAGCGGCGTTTTTTTAGAGAAGCGCTGCTAAAAGTACCAACTTATAGCGGCATTTTTTAGAAAAGCGTCGCAAAAAGTCCCCATCTTTAGCGCTGTTTTTTAGAAAAGCGTCGCTAAAAGTCCCTATCTTTAGCGACGTTTTTTAGAAAAGCGCCGCTAAAAGTCCCCACCTTTAGCGGCATTTTTTAGAAAAGCACCGCTAAAAGTCCACACCTTTAGCGGTGTTTTTTAGAAAAGCGCCGCTAAAAGTCCCCATCTTTAGCGGCGTTTCCGCTAAAAGTCAAGACTTTTAGCGGTGTTTTTTCACAATAAACGCAGCTAACTTTTGCGGCACTATCTTTAGAGGCATTTTTTGCGGCGCTTCAAATACTATTAGTGGCGCTTAAAAACGCCGCTAAAAGCAAAAAAAAAAATGCCGCCAAAAGTCTGTAAAGATGTAATTGTTGTTATATGTAATACATTATACCGTCAATGAAAGTTCTTGTTTATCTTTTCTTCTCTTTATATGTTCCTTTACTAAGCAGCAATCATCACACTCCATGATATTACATTCTTCTCTCGTATCCCATCAAATATTTCTCTCGCAAAATCAACACTACCATATTTTGCATACATATCAATCATTGCAGTACCTAATATTACATTCAAACTAAACTTCATTGAACATATATAATCATGAAAAATCTAGCCTTATGCATGGCACCTAATTTTGAACAAGCATTAACCACACCACTATTGTAATCTTATCAGAACAATGCCTTCCTCTCTCATCCAATCAAACAAAACCAACGATTCGTTAGCATTCCCACACTCGGCATACCCATCTATCATAATACCAAGTAACAAGGTCTTTCTTATGCAAATCATCAAACAATTTATGAGCATCATCAATAACCCTACATTTTGCATACATATCAACAAAGGTTTGCACAAACAAAGTGATCCCAACACAACCATATTTCAAAATAACACCATGAACCAAACTACCCATTAACAAATCCATCCTATCCCTACGAACTCCCAAAACAAAAGGCAAAGTATAATTATCAGGCTGAACACTACACCTAGTAAGCTCCTTAAAAGTTTTAAAACAATTCACAAAGTTACCATCTTTAGCAAACCCATCAATCATAACACTCCAAGAAACCGGGTCCTTCTCTCTCATTCCACCAAAAAAAGCATAAGCTTCATCTATAGCTTTGTGTTGAATGTATATGTAAAGGAGTTTGTTTGAAACAAAGAGGTTAGCTAATAACCTATTGGCAACTATTTGCGCATGAGCTTGTTTTATTTGAAAGATGTTTTTGCAGTTTAACAAAACAGAGACTAAATACTTGGGGTCTATATAGAGTGAAGGATGTGATTCCAACCTTTTTGCGTATGGGTTTGGGATTTGAGGGAGGTTTCTTGAGTGTCTGCAATTGCAGCAAGTTAAGAAAGTGATAAAAGGCGAAATCTTTAATGGTTTGCTGTAAGAAAGGTTTGAATTTTAGTGAGCTTTAACATGGTTTGCTGTTTTACTATATATGTCAATCGCCCTTAAATTTTTTAGGTTAATTTAGGGAACAATTTATATGCAGAAACCTCTAACACATCCAGCTTCAAAAATTTGCAGAAACCCACACATTCACTACAATCCAAACTCGAGCAGAATACAAACATGCAGAAACCCCTAACAATTAAATCCTAGAGCTTGCAATCAAGAATGTGAGTAGAAATTTACTTTGGATGAATCAGCAGAGAAGACGAGGTAGAGAAGATGAGGCAGAGATGATGAACCAGCAGAGAAGAGGAATTCTTCGTTAGGGTGAAGAGAGTGAAGAGAGGAGCTGTGGAAAATGTCTTACCCCTTAGAAATCGGTAAGACATTTTCCAAAAATGATGAAATGATTTACCCGTATTTTGAAAAATATTTTCCTTAACAATTCATTTTCCAACAAAACAAATATCGTAAAATGGGGAAAATATTTTCCCACCCTTAGTTTCTCTTTTCTATCTCATTTTAGATTTGGCGTTTGGGTTTCTAAAGTTTAGGTTTTTAATTGTAGCTGGGTAGGTTTTATTGATTCTTGCAAAGTATTAAATTTCATTTATTAGGTTCTGGCACTGATGTGCTAGGTAGGGATAGGAAGAATACATGTCTATCATGCAAATTTGTATTTTTTTATCATTATTAATGGCATCCTTCCTGATTAAGTTCAAAATAAAAGAAGGTTTTTCTTATAACATATTTTTGACTTTTTTAATAGTAATATATGAGGGTAAAATAGTAATTTTATACAATAGACGAATCAAACCATTATTATAACTATTCCGTTTTAATTTTTTACATACCCGTTTCATCGTTTATGTTCGAGGATCGTAACTACCTCTCCTAATAATATCATCTCTAAAGTTTATACTTACGTTTTTCTCTTAAAATGTAACGTATCTTACAATTATACTTGAACACTTATTAAATTATTGCTACCCTTTATATATAAAAAGGAAAAAAATTTATATACTTTGATAATTTCACTTCTAATCCCTTTTAATTATAAACAGATAAATTTAAACTTTTTAACCCTTCCAAAAATTATTTATTTAATTTAATACAATATCTTTTAGCTTAAAAACTAAAATTTATTTGTACTCCAACACCAAATTCTAAACTTCATTCCTAAGTTGGATGAATAAAGAAATACATGTTTATAAAGTGGTTAATGTGGAGAGTTAAATTCTTGCTGTCTTTTCATAAGTATATTCCAATTTGACTTTGATGTTAGATTGTTGTGGTTAACAACAAACAGAACACCTTTCTGGTTTTCTTTCATTAACTAATTTATATCCCATTCCACGATTGGTTTGCTTTACAAAATGGAAGAAGCTTTTTGTACCATTCCCTCTTTGTTTAATAAAGAAGTAGTAGCAATGAAGGCACAATGAATGGTAATGAAAGATACCCACTTCTTCTTATCAGTTATTAGTAATATTTTATATAAAATGAAAACGTGATGAGAAAGGAAAATTATTATTAATAATAATTACCCCTCCAAGTGAGACCTTTATTCTACCCACTCACCTCTAAAATGATAAAATAAGTCTAATGGAATAAAGAGAAACACTGAGATTAGATGAGGTTACTATGTAATCACTACAATTGTAAAACAACCAATCTTTGTGATTTGAAACAAAGAATGGAGGCGAGGTTAAAACTTTTGTCAGAGGTTTGTTTGGGATGGATTTATAACGGACTAACTTATCTTTATTCTTGAAATTTTATCAAAAAATGATCATTTTATCTCATCATTGGTGTTTAGTTAATAGTTGATTTTAGTCTCTCTTTAACAGTTGAATCATAACTAATATTAAATTTGAAGTCTAATTTTTTCTGTCTATTGTGTGGTTTTGTCTAAATTTCAACAAAAGTAGATTAGAGATTAAGCGACAGTTCACACGATGATGTGCGGGGAGTTATGAGAGGTTGGGATGCATCTGATTGAAGTAGGTTTGCAGAGGGATAAGTGAAGGTAACCCTCTCTCAAACTTGAGACTTTGACGCACGTATGGCGTAAGTCTTATCATAATCGATCATTTGGGAGGCAGTAATTTTTTAGGTAGGCAATGATGGGATAGGGATGTGTGAAACATGCAAGACAAGGCCCAAACACCTGTTCTTGACGAGGTAAACTAAAAGAGCACTACGTGCTAATTATACATATGTTCATGGAGCCTGAAAAGTAGTGGCATTGACTAGATCTTGGTGTTTGTTGTTACTGCTTGACGAGATTGTGAGGGTGAAGTCCATATGTGCAATCTACCCATCACACTTTATATTAAATTTGATTAATTAATTCTTTTTATTTGATTTAACATATTATTATTCTAAACCGATTAAAATTTCATTACAATCAGTTGAGTTTTAAGCTCGATTAGTGTAGACATTATTGCCAATGCAAGAGGACATAGATTCGACTGTAATGAATCGTATTATCCTCCTATTTATAAGTTGAAGAGGGGCTATAGATAATTTTAGTGATTCGACCGTAATGAAGCGCATTATCTTCCTATTTATAAGTTGAAGATGGGCTATAGATAATTTTTGTCATTATGTAAAAAAAAAACATATATAATATAAGATTACAAACAAACCACAAGTTTTTGTTTTCAATTTACTTAATAAGGAATACAGTTTCACGTCTAATTTCATTCCAAAAGAGTCATAATAATTATAGTGAACATAATATAGACAATGATATGACGTGCATGTATGATCTGCTAGTAGCTTAGCTGAAAGTTATCAAAGGACTTGAGGAACAGGAGAGCAGCATCCTTAGCCTTTTCAGGTGGCGGAGTGGCCGGTGCGGACACCTTGAACTCAGCCTTCCATTCAGCAATGCATTTGTTAACGTTGTTATCTCCTTCAATAGGAATGAATGAGAAAGTGACTCTGTAAGGATCATACATCTCCTTCAAATCCCCTCCTATCACTTCATATGTCACCAACCTTCCCGTTTCCACCTTTTCTATCTTCTCCACGGATTCTTTCACATAATTCCTTATCGCTGCATGCAATTATGACTTGTAATGAAAAAAACATGTATTTGACTAAGACTTTTGACTCACTTTTTTTTCTTGTAACTGTTTTCAATCGTTTACTATGATTGCGTCATGTAGAATGACGATCTTCAAGATTTTGGAACATGAATTCACTCACAAACTTTTAAGACCAATCCCATAATTTAAGAATGAATTTGGGTTAGGCAGGTATGTTTACTTATAATTAATATAAAAATAATAATAACAATAAAATTAAATATTATAATAATACTGTAATATAAAATAAAAAAATAAATTAAACACACCACACTACATCACACTTCACCACACTTTATTACTCATTTAAATTCACCCTAAATGATTTAACATCTAAAACTTTTATGTTAAAAACATTATAGTCCACATCTCCATATTAATCTACAACAATATTATAATATAGGCCTCACAGTCCAATTATACGACCCGACCCTTCGATTTGGGTTCGGGTCATAGAAAATGCTAAAACTAGTGGTATTAAATAATTAATCAGATGGAGTCTCAATCAAAACTAAACAATCATCCCAAAATTAATCTAAAAAAATCACCATCAACATCGCAATCAATTAAGATAAATAGTATGATTAAAAAAATGAAAAAAGTAATATATATGATGATAAATCATGTCAGTACCACTATTTAAATTCCTTTTCCTCGATAAACTCAAGTAAATTAAAAGGTAAGAGAGACATGTGTGTAAGTAAAAGGAGGGCTACGAACCAGGACCAAGCTTGAAAAGCCTCAAGCTGCCAGGGGCACCATCACCTTGAATGTATTCAGCGGCAGAAAGTAAATCAGGGTTGATTTTGCTAAGGATTTCATTGTTTCTGTACATTTCCCAAGCTTTCTTCGACGGGATGTTCAGTACCACTTCCCCTTTCATCGTCTCCATCTTCTTCTTCTCTCTCTTTCTGTGTTTGTGTGAGTACAAACATATTGTATACAGGTGGAGTTGGTTTTTATAATAAGACACTGCAATGAAGCCCACGTAATGTGCTTTATTATTATTATTATTATTATTATTATTATTATTATTATTATTATTATCTTTTATGTTTTCACGTTGCTGTTTCTTACCTCCAATTATTGCACACACATCCTCTATTTTTAAAAAATTTAATCCCAGTCAATATTGTTGCCACATTGTGAGGTAAACTTGTTTCTATGGTTGAAATACTGACCATAATTTCAAACATTTTTACATTGCTCTATTTGTTTATTTTAAAATGTGCTATTTATCTTGAAGATAATTGGACGAGCAAAGCTTAAAAAATGAAGACCAATTGAGTTGAAATTGAAGACTTGAACATTGGCTTTTTGCGAATTAATATCTGTTGCTTGCAGAACAAATAAAGCCACTTCTTATATTTGAAGACATTGGATTAAACCAAAACTCGTATGGAAGTATTATCTCATGCAATTATGCTGATCTTTAGCCTTCTTTATGGAGAAGTGATTAGATTGTAATTCTTATGTAAACAACTTAAGTAGTATATAAGCTTAAGTTTTGCCTAAGTTAAAGGTAACTGAGACTTTGGATAGAGCACAAATATGTTCAAGTTAAGAACATGTGTGTCGATTATTTTTGTAAGCAATCATGCGAGTCACTTGAGTTGCAAAACTAAGATTTTGGGAGGAAAGCTTATAGAGGGATAGTGATCTAATTTTTGTATAATGGTGAGGTCGCTAAATTGGTGAATGTTAGATCGGTGTTAGGACTTAAATCATTGGTTGTATAGTGAAAAAAGATAGTGGACCATTACTCTGGGCAAGGCCCTATAGACATAGACTGATGTCGAACCGCATAAACAATCTCAGTGTTCTTTTTATTGTTTTCGCACTTTTTGTTTCTTGATTAAAACTGTGACCATAGTTCCAAGCATCATTTTAACCATAGTTTTAGTTTGCCAAGCAAGTACTCCCCTTCATTTTTACCTATTATATTCTTTTTTACAAATCATAGGTTTCAAATTTTATATAATAATATAAGAGAAATTTGTTAACATCGGTACAAATCTAAAGTGGTTTTACACCATTTTGTAACTTACTCTTATATTTCTTGCTTTATTGATATAAATCATACATGTTAAATTTGACGTAAATTAAAAATTTCAAACTATTTGTTTTATGTATACTAAACTTTCAACTGTTGAATGAATATTAATTAATATATTTTTTAGATTAATATGATAGAGATATCGATCGGTTTGAAATTTATATGCATCACAAATATAATTATATCGATAAATTTAATAGTTGAATTTATAAAATATTAATTATAGAAAAATTATGAAAAAGTGGAATCCTCTCTAATAATATTTTGAGATAAAAAGATAAATTGTTTTAGAAAAATGAAAACACACCTTTTGGGTTTTTGGCACGTTGGAATCAAACTAAGCATAGTCCCACTTCAATAAAAGAAATTGAGAAAATACTAGACTCACGTGATTAAAGTTTTTGTCAAGTTTAAAGTTCCTTGAATTTACGGTTTTTAAGTTGCTATAACTAATATTCGACTCACGTGATTGAACTCATTTTTGATAAGCTCTTTCTGGGTTTTCCTTTATTATATTTTTTAGGATAAGGCATTTTTTTATGAAAATGATATATATATATATATATATTTGGAATAGTGCTGTTAACAAAAGATTATCTCAACATTGTAATTGAAATAGTTAAAAATATTAATTATTTAGATTAATTAATGATATTATTAAAAGTAGAGGGACTAAATTATGTCAAAAATTAAAGTATATAGATTCAATTCAAGTTTCAGCATTGTAAAATACAAAATTAAAATTTGACCATTCTCTTATTTTTTTTTAAAAAAAAGCCAAGTAAATCCAAAAGATATGTTAAGCTCTATGGCCGTTAGAGTATTCAAATTATATATAACTACGTAATATTTTAATCGAAATGTTAATGATATTTTAACAATTTAGATTAACGAATAACATTATAAATACAGGGAGTAAGTTATATCAAAAATTCAAGTACAATAAAGAGATTAAATTGAAATTTAACATTTTCTTATAATGTAAATCATACACTTGTCAGCAAAAGGACAGCCCTAAAGTCCTTCCTTGAATATATAGTTATATAGATTGTAAAAGTAAAAGACTAAATTAAATAAAATTAATATGTAAAGGTTAAATTCTAAATATGATTGTCGAAATCATTTTTTATTTTGGAAAACGAGAATCGATTTTTAAAAACAAAAATGGGAGTCGCCACTGATTTTTTTTTTTTTTTTGCATAGGTGTAATTAGATCACCTTAAAAAAATATGTTTTGTTTAAAACATTAATTTTGGTCTACGAAATTCAAGAAAACAGGTTCGGGAGTCGGTTACGTGCGAGGAAGGGTTAGCACCCTCGTAACGCCCAAAAATTAGTATCTAATTGATAAAATCATGTCTTAATGTCGAAAATTTTAAAAAATTTAAAATACTATCATTTTATTTGAAAGAAAGCTAAAACTCACTTATCTCAAAGAAATAAAATGTCACACCCAATAAGTTAGGATGTAACGTCTCAAGACTTCGAAATTAAGCTTGCCTTTATTTGCAGAAAATCCTTACTTCGAGATACGAAACATTATATCTAATAAGTTAAGATATAATATTTTGCATTTTCGATAATAAGTTTTGATTTGAAGTTTATGAGTTTTTTTTTTAAAAAAGATACTTGATACCTTAAGTTTCATGAGAAAATTAAAACCTAGTGAGTTAGGGTATAATTTTCCTCAAGTCCC
Source organism: Gossypium rotundifolium (assembly GCA_025506655.1). Classification (NCBI taxonomy): domain Eukaryota; kingdom Viridiplantae; phylum Streptophyta; class Magnoliopsida; order Malvales; family Malvaceae; genus Gossypium; species Gossypium rotundifolium. Next base: position 166,257,104 of record CP106725.1, read on the forward strand.
CAAATATCATGTATCGTTGTATTTAAAAACTTTGAATAAAATGCATCAATTTAGCAAAATGTGTTTTTTAAAAATGGTTTGAGTAAGATATTGCATTAATATACTACAAAACATAAATACCAAATAGCAATTCTCCATAATTACAAGTCCTATTAACAAATAATACTAATATAGACAATTAAAGAAATAATAATATAAGATAACGAGTAATATAAATAATAAAATAACTATACTAAAGCAATCATAAAATAATAAATAACTAAAAGAGCATGGACTTAGAGGTGTGCATGGGCCGGGCGGCTCGGCCAGTTCAAGGCCTTCGAAATGTGGGAGGGTTTGGGCAAAAATATAGGCTCGAAAAATGGGCTTGGACAAAAAAATAAAGTTTGTTTAAAAAATGGGCCGGGCTCGGGTAAGGCATTTTTGGCCCGAGTCCAGCCCGGCCCGAATTCATTAAATGAAAAAAATTATTTTTTAAATAATATTTTCTTATTGTTTTTCTCCTTATTTTACTACCATTTTACTATTATATTTCTATTATTTTGTTGTTATTGTTTAGATATTATATAAAGCTTATTTTATTGCTAATTTCGTTATTATTATAAAGACATTTGTTAATTTTGTTATTATTTTAGATGCATTTGCTTGTTAAGTTGCATCTATTTTAGTATTATTTAAGTCTATATATTTTTAAAATTTATTTTAAATTTGTTGAAAAATATTTATTTTGATTTTTAGTATTTTTGATGTATTATATATATTTAAAAATTATATAAAATATTATAAAAATTAATACGGGCCGGCCGGGTCGGGCCCGAGTTTTATATTTTTATATGGGTCGAGCTTAGAGAAAAATTTAGGCCCATTTTTTGGGCCCGGCCCGGCCCGAGCCCAATGAACGGGCCTAAATTTTTAGTTGGGCTCGACCCAAACCCGGCCCGGCCCGGCTCATGCACACCTCTAGCATGGACAAATAAAAGATATAAAGTGATAAATAACGAAAAAGAAAAAGAAAACTACTAAATAAATATGAAACTTTACATGCAAGATCTAATATAAAAACAAAACATTAATATAAAATGAAAGACATATGCCAAATAATAAATTAATAATAAAAATTTTAAAAAACATATATGACATTGCAAAATATGAAATGGATATATATAAGTACATGATAAAAAATATATATATTTTTAAACAAATAATACAAAACTTGAATATATAAAATATATGTATAAGGGATATAAATGAAAAATAATACATATTTAAAATAAACAATACATTGAGTTATATAATAACAAATCATACACTATATAAACTTTAAAACATAAAATAATATAGAATTTTTATAAAAAAATGAAATAACTTGATATAACATTAAAATGATTAAGATAAAAAAAAAAAAAATAAAAAAGGATAAAAATTAATTGAGGAAACAAGGATTAAATTGAGATAAAAAATAAAATCTAGAATAAAAATGTGAAAGGTCCAGATTAGAACGCGCGTCATAATATAGGGACCTATTAGGCAATTATGCCTTATCTCCTAAACGACACCGTTCCGTCTCTTGCCTTGAAATAGCCTGAAGGACTAAATTGAAGCGAAAAATAGATTTCAAGGTTAATTTAAAAATAAAAGAAAATTTAAATTGGGATGAAATTATAAAGAATAAAATTACGGAGGGGCCAAAGAGGCAAATTACCCCCTTTTTTAAAAACACGCGGATCCTACCAAGGTATCGGGTCAACGCACGGGTCTGGCCTTAAAACGATGCCCTTTTGGTCATTAATACACCAAAACGATACCGTTTCCCTGGCCTATATAAACCAAAAACTTGTAAAAAAAAACATTTTTAAAGCCATTCTAAAAAAAAAACAGAGCTTGAAGCTCTCTCTCCTCTCTCTCTCCTACCATAGCTCGGTGATGATCACATTATAACACCCCAAACCCGGCTTAGAAGTTAGGCTCGAATTCAGAATGTCACATTAAAGGCACAATTCAAAACGGTTTTGCTAATTAAGAATTTAAGGCCCAAAAGCCCAAAATCTATTAGACTTATTAATTAAAGATTAAAAAAAAAAAACCCCATTTTATTATTTTAAGCATTTAGTAAACCAAGTTTAAACGTAAAAGCTTACTTAGGTTTAATAATTAAATAAACATTTAATCTCAAAACCCAAAGCCCTATCAAAATCAGTGGTCTTGGGCAGCCCACGTGACCTCATATCATATCATAACGCATCATATACACAAAATAATGCAAAACCCACCCCAAAATCCATCTGCTTGCCTGCTCGTAAGCACTAAATTTTGTCTCAATTAATTATGGGTTTATTTAAAAAATAAATTTAAAAAAATTTAAAAATTACATTTTAACCCTTAAACTTTCTTGAAATTACATTTGGCCCCAAAACTTTTCAAAATTACATTTTACCCTTATCTTTCTTAAAATTACACTTTGGCCCCAATAGTTTTATCGCGTTGTAATCTGGTCATTCATCGAAAATCTCCAAAATTGGTGGATTTCTTGTCCTCCCTTCCCACCCACTGCTACTGTACAAACATTATAAAAGGGATTTTTCCCAAAATCAAACCCCAACATAAAAAAAACCACGAAAAAGAAAGAAGAAAAAAGAAAGAAGGAGAGGAAGAAGAAGAAGAAGAAGAGAGAAAGGAAGAAGGCGTGCTTGACACTAGGAAGGAGGCGGCGACCACTGCGGCGTTTTGGAGAAGAAGAAGAAGAGAAGAAGAAGAAGAAGAAGAAGAAGAAGAAAAGAAAAGGAAGAAAAAAGAAAAAGAAAGAAAAAAAGAAAGAAAAGGAAAGAAAAAAAGAAAAAAATTAAATTCAATCGTTGACTTGACGACCATGATCCATCCAACCCGACCACCGAGGAGACACCCAGAAGATAGCCCATTTTTTAAAAAAATAGCATAAAAAAAAAAAACAAGAAACAACCCAAAAATTACAAGTTGGCTACACTCCAAATCAAACAAGCAGCCCATTTTCCCAAGCATCAACCCACTTCCCAAGCAGCATTTCAAATCAATGCAGGCCCACTTCTTGTGAACCCATTTCGGCATCCCAAAAAAAAAGGAAAAGTGGTGGATTTCAGCAGCCCATAACTTTGGGCTTTGGTATATTTTGAACTTTTTTTATCCATTTAGTCTATATTTTTAATGTTGTTTTATTTCAATTATATTAACATTGTTATGTTTTTTTAAAAAAATATTATTGGGTGATTTCACTTATAAAATTTAACGTTTTAATAAATAAGGTACGAATCGGTTTAACACTTATCGTTGATTTCATCGCTATGTTGGGTGAATATCATCGGTTCGTGTTAAATATGATCACGCCTAAATCAACAAACCTCACCAACGGATTATATTTTCCGAATCCTTTCTCGGAAGAAATGTCGTCCAAACCGGAAATAGCAAGACATGAATTTGAACGTGAAAAGGCCAAATTACGGGATATTAGTTCTCTTCAAGAGGAAAATTACCACTGAAGATAGATGTTCAAATTGAAAAATCCGAAACGAGAAAGTCCGGAAGAAGTTGAGATCATGAGAAATGACTTAAAGGATCTTCATTTGGAAAATAAGAAATTAAGAGGCACCATAAAGAATAGCGAATGGGCAAATCATCGACGGAATGGAAGGAAGAATTAAGCAACATCAAAGGTGGGATGGAATTCGGAGAGGGAAAGTGAAGAAGGAAGAGGAAAAAGCTACTCGTGCTATGATAGAGTTAAGGAAGAAGAATGTTAATATCAACTGCGTCTGCGAATTAATGACTAGTCGATCGAGGCGTCAATAGCTAAGAAGGAAAATACAAGATTTAGAAAGTACCTTCGCAAGCTCATCGCAACACTTGGATACTCTCCTAAAAGCCCTAGAAGAAAAGAATGGCCAAGATAGATGAGACCATTGTTACTACGAAAGAGCTCTCCAAGAAAAGATATGTATCTTGGCGGTTTGATTAATGAAATTGCATAAAGCGGCATGCAAATTATACAATTATCGAGATGAAGCAGAAGATCTCGCTTACCAATTCTCTCGAGACAAGGATCAAGCATGTCAATTCCTAGAACGAGTAAAGAAACAAGGCGATGTGGCTAGGAAATTTGTGTAACTGTTAGGTCAGAGATGGCAAAACGTTTTGTAATAGACTCTTTTGATTAACGAAATGCCTAATTATGGGGCTATCTTGAAATCAACACCAAATTCTTGCATATTTATTCATGATTAACATGTATTTTTCATTTATTCATTCATCCATTCATTGCATATGCATATCACTCTAATCATTCACCGAGGCTAAAACTATACAATCCACAATTGCGAAAGATCAAGAAATGAGGTTTCTGATAGCCTCGTGTCGGAATTGGAATGGGAGCCCATAAGCGTATCCTCCTTTGTCAAAAACATTTACATCTGCAGAATGATGTACCTGTGGTGAGATAATTCACGAAACACGCCGTTATTGATTGAAAGGGGTCTTGAACGTCGAGATAAATGTTATTGACAAAGGAGATGATGCAATGAAGATGTTTCAATGATACGCCTTGTCCTCCCGGATTCATTTTGAACAATTGAATGCGTGGATCTTCTTGTAGTTTCTAAGTCCTCTCCAGTAATGCTCAATGTTAACTCTCCTTTTGTGTGCCCCTAAGTAATAGTGGGATTCTTTTGTAAGAGCTTATGTTTGCTTTTATCATTTAAATGAACATTAATGGAGATGCATTTTGTTATAGCCTTTTCATTCTTGTTAACTTCATAATTATTCCTTCTTCTCACAGCCTGTCCTTACATGTACCTCATATCATGCCATAACATTATGTTTGTTTGATTCCAATACTTTGATGCTCCTCTATAGTTTTCTTTTCCATTCACCTTTCAAGTGCTCAGATACCAATGACATGAACAATCCCGTTTCAAGTCCTGAAATCGATTTTGAGAAAGCTATTTGTTTAGGAGAATTCGAAGCTCGAGGAAAATCTCAAGATTATGTATCGTCTCCTGACTTACTAAGGATGGTAGAACAAGAAGATAAACAGATTTTACCCCATTAAGAATCTGTTGAGACAATAAATTTGGGAAATGAAGAGAAGAGGCAAGAAGTGAAGATTGGGACCTTCATTTCAGACAACACCAAACATGATTTGATCGCCTTGCTTCGTGAGTATAAAGATGTATTTGCATGGTCGATCAAGACATGCGAGGTTGAACGAGGATGTAGTGGTCCATAGACTCCACACGAAACCGAATGCAAACCTATTCAATAGAAGCTAAGACGAATGAGACCTGAAATGCTGTTAAAGATAAAAGAAGAAGTCAAGAAACAATTTGATGCTGGCTTCCTACAAGTCTCCAAATACCCAGAATGGGTAGCTAACATATAGTCCCAGATCAAGAAAGATCGTAAAGGTATGAATGCGTGGATTATCGCGATCTGAATCGAGCAAGTCCTAAAATAATTTTCCCTTGCCACACATCGATACGTTGGTGGATAACACAACAAAACATTCATTGTTTTCTTTCATGGATGGATTTTCGGGTTATAATCAGATAAAGATGGCTCCTGAGGATATGGAGAAAATTACCTTCGTAACGATGTGGGGAACATTTTGCTACAAGGTGATGCCGTTCGGATTAAAGAATGTCGGGGCAACATATCAGAGGGCAATGGTGATGCTATTCCATGACATGATGCACAAAGAGATAGAAGTTTATGTTGATGATATGATTGCCAAATCTCGGGGAAAGAGCATATTGGAAACCTCAAGAAATTATTCGAAAGACTAAGAAAGTTCCAATGAAGCTTAATCCACCAAGTGTACTTTCGGAGCTACCTCAGGAAAATTACTCAGCTTCATTGTTAGTGAGAGAGGTATTGAGGTTGATCCAGATAAGATAAAAGCCATACAAGAATTACCACCTCCGCGTACACAAAAAGAAGTCAGAGGATTTTTAGGGAGGTTGAACTACATCGCTCGATTCATTGCTCAACTTACCAACCAGCAGTGACCCAATTTTTCACTCCTTGAAAACATAATCCGGAGAGTGGGCGATGAGTGCCAAGTGGCTTTTGACAAGATAAAACAGTATTTGTCTAACCCTCCGGTGCTAGTACCGCCAACTCTCGGAAGACCGTTAATATTATATCTAGCTGTGTTCGAAAACTCAATGGGTTGCGTACTGGGGCAACATGATGAGTCAGGGAAAAGAGAAAGGGCGATTTACTACCTCAGCAAGAAGTTCACAGAATATGAAGCAAAATACCCGTCAATTGAAAAATTCTGTTGTGCTTTGGTCTGGGTAGCTCGAAGGCTCAGACAATATATGTTGTATCATACGATGTGGTTAATTTCAAAGCTGGACCCAATAAAATACATGATGGAATCACCTGCACTTTCAGGAAGAATGGCACGATGGCAGATCCTACTATCAAAGTACGACATTGTATATCGCGAGTCAAAAGTCGATAAAGGGAGCGTGATAAATGACTTCTTAGCAACTCGAGCCACGGAGGAATATGAGCCTTTGAGATTTGATTTCTCGACGAGGATTTGATATGCATTGCGAAAAAGAGTGTGAGTCGTCAAAAGAGAAATCATGAAGTCAAAATGAAGTACAAGGTCTTATTACGTCCAATCTATGAAAATTAAGTAAATAAAAACATGTATTTTGAAACAAATAAATGAAAATTCAAGCCTCTTGTAGTGTGGCCATCTCCGAGTCCTCCCACGTCGAGTCGTCTATTCGGATTACAAAACATTAAATTAAAAGGGTGTGAGTTTCGAAACTCAGTGTGCACAACCCTTGGAAAACAAATCACTTACAAATATCCACATTGGGCCTAAGCCCTATCAAAATCGGTGGTCTTGGGCTTAGCCCACAGTGACCTCATATCATATCATAACGCATCATATACACACAAAATAATGCAAAACCCACCCCAAAAATCCATCTGCGCACACCATTTCCTTCCAACCTTATGACTCAAAAATTCTAGCTCGACCCACCCTCCGCATAACATTTTTTTTCACAGATTATCGAACGTTGCAAAGAAAGTCGCTAATCAAATATTAGGCTTAAAGCCTCCGGTGGATCCATACCATACGGCCATGCGATCCTCGGATCCATACCATACTACCATGCGATCCTCAAATATTAACACGAGTCATCAATATATATGTTGGGCACATAACCACGGTAAATATGATTGGCACAAAGCCATAATAACAAAGACAAAGCCTTCTAGATTGGCACAAAGCCCATAATTACAAAGACGAAGCCCATATTAATGGCACACGATTTCCCTCGATATATTATCGATGCAAAGATGGTCGCTTCGGTGGCTAAAAGCTGCGGTGGATCCATACCATACGGCCATGCGATCCGGATCCATACCATACTACCATGCGATCCTCAAATCTTCCTTCGTACCATAATTCCCACCCATATGCATCCTAAGCAGAATATCATATGAATGCATCAAACACAAAAGTAACATCCACAAATTCATATTCGTCACATAGGGTTATTTTCGTCATTTCACTACCTAGGGGTATTTTCATAATTCTACTCTATAGGGGTATTTTGGTAATTTCACAAATCGGGGGTACTTTGGTAATTTTGTAAATTGGGGGTATTTTGGTAATTTCGTAAATTGAGGGTATTTTTGGTAATTTTACAAATCAGGGGTATTTTAGTAATTTTATAAATAGAGGGTATTTTGGTAATTTCGCAAATCGAGGGTATTTCGATAATTTCACAAATTAGGGGTATTTCAATAATTTCACAAATCGGGGATATTTCAGTAATTTTGCAAATCGGGAGTATTTTGATAATTTTACAAATTAAGGGTATTTCAGTAATTTTACAAATCAGGGATATTTTGGTAATTTTGCAAAATAGATGTATTTTGGTAATTTCACAATTCGGGGGTATTTTGGTAATTTTGCAAACAAGGGGTATTTTAAGTGATTTTGCAAATCGGGGGTATTTTGTCCCTTTCGGGTTTTAGCTATGAACTTTGGCCCATTAACAAGTCCTCGCGGCTAAAGTGAACAAACACTATGCACCAGGTAGGATTCTAGAAAAGAGGAGGTGGGCCACTAGGGCCGTTTAAGTACCAAACTCTCCCTAGATCCAATCATAGACATGCGTATGCCCGTTGCCACACTCCAACCCTACGTCTTGTTCACAGACATGTTTAATTAAAAATTAAGTCTTATGGAATTTAAGAGTTGTTCAAAACTAGGCCTAGGGTCCATAAACCCTAGCATACTTGTCTACGTCCCATAAAGCCCATCAAACCCAAATTCTAACCTTACGGCCTATTAGGCCCGAATGTTATCAAATGGCCTATTAGGCCCAAAATAAATCCAGATCGTGTATCATGCGTGACTAACTCAATTCGTATAACAAACCAAACCATTCCATCAAAATTAGTCTTAGGGACCATCGGGCCCATTTAGCCACTTTCGGCTTTTTGGCTTTTTGGCATTGCCAATATCGTGTGTATAGTGTTTTACACACCTGGTAACCACGCGCGCTGCAAACCCCTTAGTCACGAACCTACAATCGACATCACCTAACGATTAATCATAACTTACTATACACTTATCGAAATCGAAACCTCACCGTAACCTTACCGTGCACCTCACGTTATAGTAGCCCTTCCTTCGCAACTATTGGCGATTATCCTCTAAGTCTGCACCCAAACGCCCACCAAGGTATATTAACTCTCCTCATAGAATGCTCTATATATAGCTAGCTTCTCACCTTCCTTCTTTGTATCTTTCCGATGTGGGATCCCTCCGTTAGCAGAGTTTAAATCCAACTCAAACTCTTCTCGTCCAATCCGCAAAATAAATACTCCCTTGCTTGTCATGAGATTCGAGCCCAAGCTCCCTTGCACCCTTAATGATGCCTTGCCACTAGACCACTCACTTTCTTGTGTCTAAAATCATGCGCAACTAAATATAACCCCATGGCAAAATTCTAGAGTCCATTTAAAAAGAAATCCAAAATGCAAGAGCCAAGACTTGAACCTTGGACCTCCTTCCTTCCTTGTGGCATCACCCCCTTGTCTCTTATGTGGCGTCACTTTGCCACTACACCACACACTCCACTTGTGTCATTTTTCTCCACATTTTATTCTTAAAGCCTACTACTAACTCTCAGGGTTTTATTCACCTAAAACCAAAATTTTCCTAAAGCCAAAGTTTGAACCCCAGGACTTCATAGAAGCCCCCTAACCTTCCAAAATCACTCACCTAATAGATCCAACTTGCACTAATGCCGTTATCTTATTCTTAAAAATTTTAAACGCTCCCGTGCCCAAGGCCCCATGGGCCTAATTCTTCTAGGCCCAATTTCGGGATGTTACAAATCTACCCTCCTTAAAGAAATTTTGTCCTCGAAATTTCCAACTAACTACTAAACGCACAACTCAAGTCACACCACTATGCTTTCGCTGTGCATTCTAATTTAAGAATTTTATGAAATTAGTACTTAGTTCCACTTGTTTAGGGCACATGTCTTATGTAAGTAACAACAATTTCTTAGAGTTATTCTGCTGTCAAGAATCCACTACAAGCTTAAGTTTCCTACGGGCTTTAGTCTCTAAAAGCCTATTTTTAAGTAGCCCATTATCTATATAGTTTAATAATTTAAATAATAACAGAAAAACTTACTTGGCTCGACGTCGAGGGCTCGATGAACCACACTTCAAGAATCTTGCCAATACTTCTAAAAAAACCCAAAATCTAAGGCCCATTTCACAGCCTTAGCTTTACAACCTAGGCTCTGATACCACTAAATATAACACCCCAAACCCGGCCTAGAAGTTAGGCCCGAATTCGGAATGTCACATTAAAGGCACAATTCAAAACGGTTTTGCTAATTAAGAATTTAAGGCCCAAAAGCCCAAAATCTATTAGACTTATTAATTAAAGATTAAAAAAAACCCATTTTATTATTTTAAGCATTTAGTAAACCAAGTTTGAACATAAGAGCTTATTTAGGTTTAATAATTAAATAAACATTTAATCTCAAAACCCAAATTAAATCAAGTCAAAGCGAGTACAAGGTCTTATTACGCCCAATTGAAAATTAAATAAATAAAACATGTATTTTGATACAAATAAATGAAAATTCAAGCCTCTTGTAGTGTGGCCATCTCCAAGTCCTCTCCCACGTCGAGTCGTCTATTCGGGATTACCTGAAACATTAAATTAAAAGGGTGTGAGTTTCGAAACTTAGTGTGCACAACCCTTGGAAAACAAATCACTTACAAATATCCACATTGGGCCTAAGCCCTATCAAAATCGGTGGTCTTGGGCTTAGCCCACAGTGACCTCATATCATATCATAACGCATCATATACACACAAGATAATGCAAAACCCACCCCAAAAATCCATCCACTACACACCATTTCCCTTCCAACCTTATGACTCCTATGGGGAATTCTAGCTCGACCCACCCCTCCGCTACACACCAAGGGTAGCTGATTACTGATTATCAACGTTGCAAAGAAAGCTGCTAATCAAATATTGGGCTTAAAGCCTCCGGTAGATCCATACCATACGGCCATGCGATCCTAGATCCATACCATACGGCCATGCGATCCTCAAACATTAACACAGAGTCATCAATATATATGTTAGGCACATAGCCACGGTAAATATGATTGGCACAAAGCCATAATAACAACACAAAGCCTTCGGTATTGGCACAAAGCCCATAATTACGACACGAAGCCCATATTAATGGCACATAACCCTCGGTAACATTATTGGTGTAGCATGGCTGCTCGGTAGCTAAAAGCCTGCGGTGGATCCATATCATACGGCCATGCGATCCTGGATCCATACCATACGGCCATGCGATTCTCAAATCTTCCTCCGTACCATAATTCCCACCCATATGCATCCTAAGCAGAATATCATATAAATGCATCAAATACAAAAGTAACATCCACAAACTCATATTCGTCACATAGGGTTATTTTCGTCATTTCACTACCCAGGGATATTTTCGTAATTCTACCATATAGGGGTATTTTGGTAATTTCACAAATCAAGGGTACTTTGGTAATTTTGCAAATCGAGGGTATTTTGGTAATTTTATAAATCGAGGGTATTTTGGTAATTTCACAAATTGAGGGTATTTCATTAATTTTGCAAACTGAGGGTATTTTGGTAATTTTGCAAATCGAGGGTATTTTGATAATTTCACAAATTGGGGGTATTTTAGTAATTTCACAAATTAGGTGTATTTCAATAATTTTACAAACTGGGGGTATTTTGATAATTTCACAAATTGGAGGTATTTTAGTAATTTCACAAATCGGGGATATTTTGGTAATTTTACAAAATAGGGGTATTTCGGTAATTTCACAATTCAGGGGTATTTTGGTAATTTTACAAATAGGGGGTATTTTAGGTAGTTTTGCAAATCGGGGGTATTTTGTCCTTTTCGGGTTTTAGCTATGAACTTTGGCCCATCAACAAGTCCTCGCGGCTAAAGTGAACAGACACTACGCACTGTGTAGGATTCTAGAAAGAGGAGGTGGGCCACTAGGAAAGCTTAAGTACCAAGCTCTCCTAGATCCAATCCTAGACATGCGTATGCCCGCTGCCACACTCCAACCCTACGTCTTGTTCACGTGCATGTTTAATTAAAATTAAGTCTTATGGAATTTAAGAGTTGTTGAAAACTAGGCCTAAGGTCCATAAACCCTAGCATACTTGTCTACGTCCCATAAAGCCCATCAAACCCAAATTCCAACCTTACGGCCTATTAGGCCCAAAATAAATCCAAATCGTGTATCATGCGTGACTAACTCAATTCGTATAACAAACCAAACCATTCCATCAAAATTAGCCTCAGGGCCCATTTAGCCACTTTCGGCTTTTCGACATTGCCAATATCGTGTATGTAGTGTTTGTACACACCTGGTAACCATGCGCACTGCAAACCCCTTAGTCATGAACCTACAATCGACATCACCTAACGATTAATCATAACTTAATATACACTTATCGAAATCGAAACCTCACCGTAACCTTACCGTGCACCTCACGCCTCATAGAATGCTCTCTATATAGCTAGCTTCTCACCTTCCTTCTTTGTATCTTTCCGATGTGGGATCCCTTCGTTAGGAGAGTTTAAATTCAACTCAAACTCTTCTCGTCCAATCCGCAAAATAAATACTCCCTTGCTTGTCATGAGATTCGAACACAAGCTCCCTTGCACCCTTAATAATGCCTTGCCACTAGACCACTCACTTTCTTGTGTCTAAAATCATGTGCAACTAAATATAGCCTTATGGAAAAATTCTAGAGTCCATTTAAAAAGAAATCCAAAATGCAAGAGCCAAGACTTGAACCTTGGACCTCCTTCCTTCCTTGTGGCGTCACCCCCTTGTCTCTTATGTGGCATCACTTTGCCACTACACCACACACTCCACTTGTGTCATTTTTATCCACATTTTATTCTTAAAGCCTACTACTAACTCTCAGGGTTTTATTCACCTAAAACCAAAATTTTCCTAAAGCTAAAGTTTGAACCCTAGGACTTCATAGAAACCCCCTAACCTTCCAAAATCACTTACCTAATAGATCCAACTTGCACTAATGCAGTTCTCTTATTCTTAAAAATTTTAAACGCTCCCGTGCCCAAGGCCCCATGGGCCTAATTCTTCTAGGCCTAATTTTGGGATGTTACAGTCACACGCGCCACCGCACGCGCCACTGTAGACGGCGACCGGAGGCTAAAAACTTTAATTTTTCTGCATAAATCGAAAGGTAACCTCGTAATTTGTTTAATTTTTAGTACTGTTTTGTATATAAAAAAACATGCATGAATCAAAGAGAAAAATAAAAAAAAACTTAACAAAGTGGAATAATAAAAAATCACCTTCTGCTTTTTGATTTTTTTTATTAATCTCTGTGTATATTTTAGTATCTATGCCTCTGTCCATTTTACAGATTACAGTAGGGCTTTTATAGCCTCAAAAATAATACTAAAAATTCTATCCTGTTGTTTCTTGCCATATTTGATGCTTTTTTTTCCTTTTACAGGTAAACGATGAGAAATTAGACAACAGAGCACTACCTGCGCACTGATTGCGGCGCGAGGAAAGGCTGGTGTTGGTGCTTGCGGCGCCTAGGGTTTCAGAAACCCTAGGCTTCTGATTCTGTTTGGGTCCTTTTGGGCCGCATAAGTTTGGGTCTGGACCACTGGTGTAATGGGTTTTGGTTTTGGGCCACTGGATCAGTATTGAGCCACTGGGTTATCTATTTATTTTTGTAACTGGACTGTAAAATAAAACTGGACATTAGTTATTTTATTTTATTTTTATTTGGGCCTAGGCATAAATGGGCTACTACAATGATTAATAATAAAGGGATTAAAACTAAAATTTCATTATTTATCTTTGAAGGATGAAAAGAAAAAAAGAAAAGAAAAGAATAGTGGATGTGAAAGTGTTATGAAAGAAGGCAGTAAAACCTTGCTTTTTATATGTAGTTTGTAGATAAGGATAAAATCTCAAATACGATTAGAGTAGAGGGATTAGAACTAAAATTTAACCATTTATCTTTAAAGGAAAATTGTAGCGGGTGTGTGCACGTGTCATGAAGTCTTCCTTTTAAATATAGTTTATAGATTTATAAATTTCTGCTGTTTGACACATTATTGGTAGCTTTAGCACGAACCAAAACCACTTTGAGATATTTTTAAGTGAAGAATGTTTGTATCATAAATTTGGTCCAAGTAGAACTTTATGGAAAGCATTTTTATAATAAACAAAATTGTATGTATGCATTATTGTTTTGGGATTAGAATGTAAATTAATGATTAATGAAATCATGAAAACCGAAGTTAATAGTGTACAAAACTTCGGTTTCCATGGTTTTATATGTTCAAATGCTCTTATGTTGTGAACCCATTAAGAGATCGTCGCAAAGCTAGAAGATTGAACTATTATTGGGATCAATACTAGATTTTAGGGGTAAGTTCGCTTCAATTGATTTTCAATTTTTCCTATTTAAATGTTTTTCTTTTGTTTTGAGATTTTGGACTTATTTTAATAAAATGAGCTTTACTTTATATCTTTTGGACATTAATTGATAAGCTTTTAAAATTCTCCAAAAATATTTATAAAAAATTATTATTTAAAAAATATATAAAATGTAAATTATTTTCACTATTTTAAATATAAAATATTTATTTTAAATAATAAAATTAAAATTTATTATAAATTAAATGAAAATAGAATCCGTTTCGATTCGAGTAATCGTGGTTTTTAACTTGTATTCCATAAATCGTTTAAGCATCTCAGTTTAAATTAATTTTCAATTTTTCTCACTCACTCTTACTGGATTTATTAAAAGTATCGTCGAATCAATAGCGATAAGTCCTATTTGAATATGCTTATAAACAGAACCTCTCGAAATAATACTTGAGGCAGGAGATTCAATTAACCGAGATTCAGAAGTTGAAATTTCACCCTGACCGTCAATAGGCTTAGCCAAGGCATTTATAACACGACTCAAATAAGCCTCACTCACTGGTATCTGAGCAATTTTTCCTGTTGCTTTTACAGAACTTCCCTCTTGTATCATCAAACCGTCACCCATTAATACAACACCAACATTATTTGATTCCAAATTTAGGGCAATGCCTATAATACCCTCTTCAAATTCTACTAATTCACCTACCATTACTTCATCAAGACCATGAATACGAGCAATATTGTCGCCCACTTGAAGTACGGTATCAATATTCACAATCTTTACTTCTCTATTATATTGTTCAATACGTTCACGAATAATATTACTAGCTTCGTCGGCTCTAATAGTTACCCTGAATATTTCCTAATTATTTTTTTAAAGAAAAAAATCATTTCTTTTATCACCCCAAGGTCCATCATGACAAATTTATGATTTTGTTATGAAATTTGAAAAAGATTATGTTTAGACGTGAATATCCTAAAAAGGAAAAAAAGTGGTATATATTGTTGTAAAGCTACATCATTTTAATCCATGTGACATGTTTTCTATGGCATAATTAATTCCTTCTCTAGAATCTTTTGCTTATAAAGTCATTATATTCTTAATCCACACTCGTACCATGGTGAATTAAGTCCTAGAAATTTTAATTAATGAATAAATTGGTGTTAAGTATGACTCTTATTTTAGTCAAATTTGAGGAATAAATTTCTAGTTAAATTACATTTATTTGTTTCAATCAAACATTAGTTAGTTTAGATTATTTTATTATTATTTGACCTATGAATTTAACCTATAAATAGGCCTACAATTTTAAAAATAGGCTCTTTTACAATTTTAGAAAATACACCTATTAGATATTAAAACTCATAACACATTTAGAGAATTTTGTGTTTACGTTTTGAGGGTTCTTTGTTTTCGGGTTTTCGGGGTTTAGTTTTTATCTCCATCTTTTGTACTCTTCGTTCTGTTGCCATTATAGTAAAATTATCTTTACCCGTGGTTTTTTATCCTCTTTGGAGAAGTTTTTTCATGTTAAATTTGTGTGTCCAAATTCTCAATTTATTCCGCTATTTTTTTACTTGTTGCTTAATCGGGTCGATCCTAACAATTAGAAAATAGAATTATTTTGTAATGAATAATTGAGGGTATATTATGGTGTTTAATTTCTTAATATTGTAGGCTGCTAGTGGAGGATGAGGTTATAGGAAGAAAGTTAAAAAAACAATAGGCCAAATTTTCTCTAGGACCTAGGGGAATATTTATGATTTGTTTTGATATTGTTTCCATTCCATCTTGAAAATCCAATAAACTCTTGTATTCACCTTTAATATACTTGATACCAATTTGAAAAGATGAAATATCTCTTGTAATCTTTCAAATATTTGATTGAATATTTTTAGATATCTTTCATGTTAATTTTAGGATTCATGATTCGTCTCTCTTAATAATGTTGTTTTTATGGTTTAAATTTGAATTCTCTCTTTAGGATGTTGGAAATTATGGACACCACATGAATAATAAGGTTAATTACATGTTATCATAATAGGTTAGTCTAAATTAAAAGTAATCTAATTTGGTTAAAGTTTATTGGGCTTTAATTATTAAATAAAGTATATAGGTCAAATATGTGTAGATACTCTAGTAACTAGTTTTTAATTGACGATGGGCTGATTAGAAATTAAGGCTAATATGTCAAAATTATGTATTAGGGTTATGGTCCTTAAATTACACTTAAGATATCTTTAGAAAAGAGAGAGTCACCTTCTCTAGATTACTTATGTGCTAATTTGGAATATCAAAATCGCAAGATTCGTAGATTTTAAAAAATCGATGAATTCAGGTATGCTTCCACATCTAGTTTTGCTCTTGAATTATTCTTGATGATTTGACATGACAAATCCTGGTTTATGGTTTGTTAAGTTTTATATCAGATATTATTTTACGGTTCTAACATGAAAAATCATTGAGAACGAATTGATTCTCTATAATTTTTGGATTGGTTTAATGCCTATTAGTTGAAGTTGTTAATTTTATGCTATGAATATATATTCAATTTTTTGGGGTGCTTTGATGTAAATTTATGCCAATCATGATACATGTTTAAAGAATTTGGTTTTAAATTTGATTATATTATATAGGTTTTGGCATCTTATGATTCCAAATATTTGGTTAAATTATGATGATATGATTTATTGTACGAATTGTGGGATATGCCAACTATTATGATTATGTTTTTTGAGATTTATTGGCTTGAAAATATTTTTCAAATATTCATGTGAATCTCTATTTAATCATTAATATAATTTTGGATTTATGTGGTATATATAGGGTAAGTTTTTCTATTTGATTTTGAATACACGTATATGCCTGAATTGATTTGGTGTTTTGTCTATGCCAAAATTATGGATACATGTGCTTGTTAATTATTTGGCCTTAAACCACTACATTGTTTCTGTTTGGTTTTGACATATATGGTTGATGGTGGTGGAAAAAGTCTTAAAATTTATATAATGAATGAAAACTAACTATCACCACGATTGAGGCAAGCGCACCTATCGAACAGTAGTATAGCTTAGCGGCAAGACCGGATTGTTGAACCCAAGGGAACCAAAAGTACTAATACTAACTTTCTTCTTATTATTTAGCCTAAGAATTAAGAAAATTGTTATTTAATCTAAAATTAACTAACTACTAAATTAAAGATATTAAGACACAGAGAAGGAATTGAGGAAATACTTGTGGGAAAACTAATTGATTAAGACAATACCCGAGGAAGAATCCACCTAGACTTCACTTGTTATCTAACTCTGAACCAGACGATATATTCACTTGACTTGATCCGTAGGATTCCCTAATTTATATTAATACCTCTCTCGAGGATACTAACTTCTAACCCTAGGTTGGTTAATTGAAATCTCTTTCTAATTAAAACCCCTAGAATTGTATTAACCCGATCTATGGACTCCCATATTAGGTTTGACCCTAATCGACAGATTTTTGTCATCCTATCTCTAGGGTTGTGATCAACTCCGCTTAACTATGATAGATCTACTCTTAAAAAGGGAATATTCCTCCTCTGCCTAAGCACATCAATACTTGAATCAATATCCTGAAATATCAAAGCAAGAATTAAGAACACATAGTTAAGAACAAATCAAGTATTTATCATATAGCTCAAAAACAATAACAAGATCCGTCTTAGGTTTCATCCCCCTCAGGTATTTGAGGGGTTTAGTTCATAATCATAAAAGAACACATCTCAAAAGAAAAATAACAAAACATAAAGAAAACCCTAAAACCCCCTGAAGAAATTGAAGGAGAAATCCTCAGTCTTGAGTGTGATTCCGACTTTGGGATGGATCAACCGGCTTTCTTCGAGTGAATCTCACAATTCGGCCTCTCTGGCTTGGCTCCTTGGCCTAGCTGAACGCCCCCCTGAAGAATGGCCTCTAGGTGTTTATATAGGCTTTTGGAATGTCTTTCTTTGCTTCTAAGTACCCTAATATGAATGAAACTCTTCTTTGCTGCGACAGGGGCACGCCCATGTGTCACGATCGTGTGAATCGAATCCAGGTCGTGTTCGGATCTGCTAAAGAGGCACGACAGTGTGTCTCAGGCCCAGGCCGTGTGAATTCGTACTTTGGCCCATTTTTCCATTTTTGGCCCATTTCTCATTCTTTTCATCCTCCGGTGCTCTCCTAAGTATAGAACATGAAATTAAAGGATTAAGAGCACCAAATTCCACAATTCAAGGAATAAATCATCCAAAAGTGTTCTAAATGTGGGATTAAAATATGTATATATTACGATTTATCAATGGTTTAAAAAAATGAGTTAAAGATTAATGTTTTCTATTTTTTATTGCGCTATTTAGATAACCTTGTTTTGGATTATTTGAAACTATAATGTAATCGAAATTTTAGTTTTAACCTTTAAGTATTGGGTAAATTTTAAAATTGAATATTGGTATAATTATATATATATATTAAAATAACTTAATTGAAGCAATAACTCGCCAAAGTGATCTTTTGTAGAAATTATTTTTTTAAAATATAAAAGGTTGTGCATAGGTAACTTAAGTTATGTTAATATTGATAGGCCAAAATGAAGGTTAATGATATTACATGTGCAACTATGGTAATAAACATGTGACAGTTATTCAGTTTTACATGTGAGCAATAAATTGGTCCAAAGAAAGATTTATGGTTTGACACGTTCTTATTGTCAATGTTTGATTATTGCACCAATATATCATTTACAAGTTAATATTTTGTCCAAATATGAAATATTAATAAAGTGTTTGATATCTTAAGATGAGGTTTACCTTTATTCAAATTATTTTGGTTTAAATTTTAAGTCATATGTGAGGTTGTTTATGTTTTATTCAACTATTATTATATTCGCCAACATCATTGTATGTTGTTTTGGGATAAATATATATACATATGCATCGTAACACCCTAACCCGTATCCGTCGCTGGAACAAGGTTACGGAGCATTACCAAAATTTACAAAATAATTGCAGATATTTCACATCATTATTATTTATGTCCGATACTAATCATATTGTCCCTTGAATGGGCCCTCGAGGCCTAATATAAATATTAGAATCAAATCAGGACTTAATCGGGATCTCAGAAAAGTTTTCATGAAATTTTAAAATTTTTCCTAGATACAGGGCTCACACGCCCGTGTGACCCTATGACACGCCCGTTCATCAAGTCGTGTCCTACCCCGTGTAACTCTTTGACTTGCATCACACGGTCAAGTCACACGCCGTGTGCTAGGCCATGTTACCCACACGGCTAAAACACACACCCGTGTGCTTTATTCTGAGCATTCTGTTTCTAAAATTTAAGGTGCAGGGGACACATGACCAGACCACACGCCGATGTGCTAAGCCGTGTGTGTCACACGGTCAAGACACACGCCCGTGTGTCTACCTGTGTGGACAAAATAAAGCTATTTCCTAGCTTTATTTTTTCACCTCTTTTTGCCTTGCACCTACACCAACACTTAAACATAATTTATCACATTCACCAACCACATTTTCATACATATCTCATTGTGATTTTTATTAACCAATCATTTTCAAACATATACCATGATATAGTCTTTTATACATAAACACCAAAACATGTTCATAACTAGTCATTCCAATAGCTAGTCATTAACAAATATTTACATGCCATTCTTTGGCCAATTTAACCTATACATGCCATTATAACCACAATTATTTTACCTTATATATCAAATTGAGTCAATGGATAGTGTGAGTGATCTCCGTCGAGCTTCCAATCCAACAAGCTTTCGATTCACTATAGAATAGGGAAAAATAAAATAGAATAAGCATATAATGCTTAGTAAGTTCGTATAACTTGCTAATTAACTTACCAACTAATCATATTAAAGATAAACCTGTAAATCACAATCAACCATTCGATCTCAAGCCCTAACACATAATCACATCACCCTTGTTAGTAACTTATTTCATATAAACATCAAGAAACATATATTTGGGCTCAACAATATATTCGGATTCTCATACACATATGTTTTTCACATCATGTATTCATATAATATATATACAAATTATTTCCATATTTTTAGGGTACATTCTATAGTAATTCATCTCAAGTTTTAGTATATTTCATGTCAGAACTTTGCTATTATTCAATTGAAATATTGATAATCACACAGATAATACACTCAAGATGTACATATCTATTCTCATAGATGAATGTATTTATCAAACAAATTTTCGTGTTCATATATCATAATTTCATACTTCCATATTTCATATAACCTCATTTTCATGTGCTTCAAGCAGATACATGTAAAAACCCATTTCTTTTGATGTCAGAATTTTACTCGTTGAATTATTGAAAATATCGATGGATACTCAGGAAGTACACACAAAGTGTACAAATCATTAAATCTGCCAATTCATGTTCAGGAGTACCCATTAGGGCACTTATTCCGAAAGCATACTCTCGAGCCAAATATTATACAGCAAGATTACCAATCTAGGCTAAATCCTATCTGTAACATATACTCTAAGAGTTTTGTCAGGATTAACAGTTTAGGCTAAATCCTTTCTGTGACAAATACTCTAAAGAGCTTAATCTGGATTACCAGTCCAGGCTAAATCCAGACTTTAACATATGCTCAAAGGCTCAATTAGGATTACCAATCTAGGCTAAATCCTAATTGCAACATATGCTCGAGAGGCTTGTATCAGGATTACCCATCCGATCTAAATCCTTTCAATAATGAGATCAAGAGGATTACTCGTCCGAGATAAATCCATTCTGCAACAAATGCATGACCTCATTCATTTCGGGAAATCACCTTTATCCATCGATTTTTCATTTATTCAAATAGAATTTGACATTTATCAGGCAATTATCGAGTATGTGATCAATCTCATATATATTTATGTATTTAAGCAATTCATATGTTCACATTTAACTCAAGTATAAAAATAACATTTTTATCAGTTATCACTTATCGGGTATTTTCATTTATTTCAGGCACTTTCATTTATCGGGATTTAATGGATATGTGATCATTTCACATAATTATAGCATTTATATAATTTACATACACAACATTCAATTCAAGCATATAAACATATACAATTTAGTTATACGAACTTACCTCAATAAGTGTTCGTGTACATAAAGTCTACTAATCCGACATTTTCTCCTTTCCTTATTCTAACTCCATATTCGGTTTATCTGGATCTATACGAGTAAATTTAACATCAATTTAATGTGATTCATACTCAATTTAGTCCAATTTACACTTTAGGAAAAATTACCATTTTGCCCCTAAGCTTTTAATAAATGACGATTTCATCCCTAGACTCGAAAAATAAAATTCATTCAATTTAATCCTTGTTTCGAGCCTAACCGAATTTTTCATGTAATATTTACAGTCCACATATTTCATAAAAATCAGAATTTTTTCATGGATTTCTCATTTTTACAATTTAGTCCCTAAATCAAGTTTTCATCAAAATTCACTTTGTAAAAGTTGTTTATCTATCAACAACCTTTCATTTTCTACCATAAATTTCATAATTTCAGCATATTCATCCATGGTAAAGATTCTATACTTTGATATCCTTTCAAAATAATCCCCAAAATAAATTAATTAAGTTACCCCGATCTCAAAAATATAAAAATTACTAAAAACGGGGTTTGAATACTTACCTAATTTGGCCAAATAAGTTTTCTCTTTCTTCCATATCCATAGCTAGGGTTTCCATACTTTTATTTGGGGAAGATGATGATAAATGATGATATTTTATTTATTATTATTATTATTTATCATTTTTATTTTTTATCTTTCCAATTTTGTCCCTTTTTTAATTTTATTTTTCATGGATGAATCATCATCCTTAACAAATAAGCATTTATAATGGTCTAATTGCCATATAAGGACCTCCAAGTTAAATTTCTATAGCTATTTAATCCCTTTAGCTATTAGAACTCAACTTTTGCACCTTATTTAATTTGGTCCTTTATCGATTTAAGCATGTAATCGATAAAATTTCTTTACGAGATTTTCACACAACATTATTATCTTATTATAAACCATAAAAAAATATTAAAATAAATTTTCTTTCTGGAATCGGATTTGTGGTCCCGAAACCACTGTTTCGATTTTTCTAAAAATGGGCTGTTACATGTATACTATTATCTTTTAATTTGGTTGAAAGATGAAATTAAGAGAAATACTTTGAAACAAATAAATTCAAATTTTGACTTTGGGTTTTAATTAAGAGTGTCTAATATTTTAATTAGATTAGTTGATAAAAAATGTCGTAAAAGTGACTTATAACAACCTAATTTTCAGTGGTGTCGAAAACAGTGATTCGAGATCACTAAATCTGATGAATGAGTTTGAAAATTTAAATAAATTAACAATTATGAGTCAAGTATGGTATTAGAAGTATTTTTTGAATTAGTGAATTTTGAATTTTGTGATTTAAAAGAATTTATTAGATAAATTGGGTCAAAAACGAGGTATTGAAACCTCGAATTCATAAATCAAGCCATAAATATTTCTAAAAATATTTATGGAGTGTTATGGAGTTAGTATTAAAGTTCCGTTAGAAATTTTAACGTTTTGATAGTTAATTAATAAAAAAAGACTAAATTGTAAAAGGTGTAAAACTTGCTAAAGTGATTAAATAGCTTAAGTGTTTAATGAGGAAGGATTTAAAAGGAAAATAGACCCATATTAAAAGGCTAAAACGGCATGTGCAGGAAAAAATTAGGAAATTGAGTGAAATAGGGGCAAAATTGGAAATTTTGTAAAATTATCAAATAAAATCATGACTAAAATAAAAATATAAACAATTATTCATTATTCTTCAGCTGAAAAATGCCATAGCAGGTCTCCGAAGCTATTTTTTCATATTTTTTCACCATGTGAGTTCAATTCTTGCTTTTCTTTGTAATTTTTATGTTTTTGTGACTTTTACAATTAGGTCCACCTATTGAATTCATTAGTTTTTGATTCTGTAGGTGATTTTGAAAGTTTCCATGGATGATTGCTGTATGTTTATGATAAATTATTATGGATTTGAATTTTTGAATTCATTATATGATGATTTTATCAAGTGATTTTAATAGAAAATGAATTTTAGGACCTAATTCTGAAAAAGTTAGGAATTAGGGTTTGGTGCTAAAATTTTGAATCTCAAAGACTGTGTAGTAGTCTAAAATAGTTGGATAAAGTGTTAATTTAGAAAAATAAGTTTAATTGATGGGTTAATTGATCAGGGACTAAATTATAAAAACTATAAAATTTAGGGTAAAAGTGTAATTTCAAAAATTGAAGGACATAAAGTGTGAAGTGAATTAGAATTGATTAAATTCTAATGAGTGTAAAATTTTATATTATAGATCAAGAAGCTGAAGATAAACGTTGAAAGGAGAAAGTAGTAGAATAGACCTTGAAATTTCTACAAACTTTGCAAATTGGTCCAGGTAAGTTCATATGGTTGAATTTTATAATTAATTGTTAATGTAGCATTGATATAATGTATAATTTTGCATGTTTGATATTGAATTATTATCATTGTAAAAACGTGAAATTCCAGATTGAATGTTCAATTGAGTAGAACGCTGGATTGAGTACAATCGTTCAGTGACAAGTGAAGTGACAAGTGCTGAATTGACGGATAAAGTCATGGTATAATCATGGCAAAGTGTAAATGTAAGACCATAGCTTGGCTATGGCATTTTAGTGAAAAGTCCATAACTGAGTTATGGCACAGTGAACGTAAGACCATGGTTGGACCATGGCAGTAAGTGTACATGTATAAGACCATAACTGGGTTATGACATTATGAGTGCAAGACCATAGCAAGGCTATGGCAATAATTGTGAAAGACCATAGTGGAATTGTGATATTAATTAAATGATGTGCTCAAATCCGTAAGACGTTCTCTAGTTTAACAAAATCTGGTAAGCGTTACATGAGTTAATATGATAGAACTTTAGGAATCAATGGAATTGAACTCAATATAGTGAATTCATCATTTGGAATTGTGAATGGCAGGAAATGTTAGCGATATGTTAGTTAAATGATTTATTAAAGTATGACCGGTAAGATTTATGTTTTATGCCTATGAACTTACTAAGCTTTCTTAAGCTTACTCCTATGTGTTTAATGTTCGGTGTAGATTAACAAGAGTTTGGAGGATCGGATCATCACATCGGCTCACACTATCCAGATTTTCTCCAATAGATTTTGCTAAGTACCTTATAGTTTATATGGCATGTATAGGATTGAAAAAGAGATATAATTGAAATATGGTTGTGAAGGACTTATATATATATATATATATATATGAATATGTATGTGCATATATTTAGTAGTAGTTTTAGTATTTGATGAATAGAATTAACATAGAATATTTCAAAAAATTTGAGTAATGTGGTTAGAAATTATGTTTAAAATATGAATTATTGACTTGAATTAGCTGATTTCTTGGGATATATTGGTGTGTATAAATGCTATTTGCAGGTAAATTTTGATAAGGGTGAGAAAAGTAGCCTTAAAATGGCTATTTTTGTCCACACGGGCACACACACTCAATGTATCTTGACCGTGTGTGACACACGGCCTGGTACGTGGGCATGTGGTCTGATAGTGTGTCCTGATAAACCGTAAAAGTAACATATTTTAGGCCCACATTTAGTATGCTTTTGGATGATTTAGCCTTTGATTTATGTAAAAAGGTGCTTTTAATCCTTTCTTTTCATGTTTATACCCAAGAAAGCACCCGAGGACGAAAAGAACAAGAAACGGGCTTAAAACGGGCCAATTTGGGCCAAAGAGGAAATCGACACGGCTTGGACTTCAAGCTACATGGACGTGCCTCGTCAATTTACTTCACACGGCCTAAACCATGATTCACACGGCTGTGCCTCAATCAACAGAATCGAAACACGGCCTGAAGTCAATTTACACGGGCGTGTGCCATGGCCTTGCCCCTGTCGTGGAAAAGAGAAATTTCACTCGGATTTGGATACTTTGAGGCAAAGAAACACTTTCCAAAGCATATTCAAACACCGAATAGGAAGTATTCTTGAATTAGGACACTTAGGGGGCCAAGTAAAGCATTCCAAAAGTCTATATAAACACCCTAAGTGTATCCTGAAAAGGGGGCGGTTAGCTAGGCCAAGGAGCGGAGCCAGAATGTTAGATTTGTGGGAATTACTCGAAGATAGCCAGTTGATCCATTTCAAGGAGTCGGAAGTCTACTCAAGATGGCGGATTTCTCCTTCAATTCTTTTAGGGGGTTTTAGGGATTTCTTATGTTTTGTTTTATCTTTTCTCTTGAGATGTTTTCTTTATTCGTTATGAACTAAACCCTTCAGATACCAGACGAGGATGAAACCTAGATAAATCTTGTTATTGTTTTCTGAATTATATAATAAATACTTAGTTTGTTCTTAATTATGCATGCTTAATCCAAATCTGATGTGCTTAGGTGGAGGAGGAGTAGACCCTGCTTAAGAGTAGATCTGGCATAATTAAGCGGGGTTGATCGCACGCCTAGAGATAGGGTGACGAGATTTTGCCGGATTAGGGTGAAACCTAATATGGGAGTCCATAGATCGATTTACTGCTATTCTAGGGGGTTATTATTCGAGAAAGAGATTTCCATTAATTAACCTAGGGTTAGACGTTATTCGCCTCGAGAGAGGGTTTAATATACGTTAGAGAGTCTTACAGATCAAACTAAGTGAATAAATCGTATGGTTTAGTGTTAAATAACAAATGAAGTCTAGGTGGATTCTTCCAGAGGGTATCGTCGTGATCAACTGAGTTTCTCTTCAAGCTATTTCCCAATTCATTCTTTTTGTCTTTGCATCTTTAGCTTAGTTAATTTAGATTAGATTAAAACAACTTCACTTATTTTAGGCTAAATAATAAAAAGAAAGTTAGTATTAGTACTTTTAGTTCATTTGGGTTCGACAATCCGGTCTTGCCTAAGCTATACTACTGTTCGATAGGTACACTTGCCTTTAATCGTTGTTAGAGTTAGTTTTCAGGTTCGATCATCCTCTTTATAAATTTTAAAACTCGACAAAACAATGATCAAGTTTTTGGTGCCGTTGCCGGGGAGCTAAAATATTAAGAAAGCTCTATTTTTATTACGTTAGCCATTATTTTTATTTTCGTAATTTACTTTTATTTTTTTAGGTTAAATTTTGATTTTGCTAAATTTTTCTTTCCTCTTAGCAGGTACCTCTAGTTTATGACTAGAAGGAACCCGAAAGGACCACTCGTATACGACAGTGAAATTGAAGCTACCGCGCGTAGGAATCACAGAGAAATTTGGCGAGCCCTAAATTATACAGAGGAAGACCAAGAAGGCAGATCCAATCTTACTGAAGGGATGGACAAGAATAACCTACAACCACATGATGTGGGAGAAAACAATGCTCCACGTACTATGTTTGATTATGCTAAACCACAGTTAACAGGAGCTGAATCGAGAATTGTTAGGCCTGCTATAGCTGCTAATAATTTTGAATTAAAGCCTAACACAATACAAATGATTCAACAGTTTGTTCAATTTGATGGTTTGCAGGACGAAGATCCAAACACTCGTATAGCTAATTTCTTAGAGTTCTGTGATACCTTCAAAATAAATGGCGTTTCTAATGATGCCATACGTCTTCGGTTATTTCCCTTTTCATTAAGGAATAAAACCAAACAATGGTTAAACTCATTACCACGAGGGTCAATCACTACATAGGAGTAGATGACCAAAAATTTTTATTAAAATATTTCCTACTGGCCAAAATGGCCAAATTACGGAATGATATCTCTTCTTTTATGCAGATGGATTTAGAAACATTATACGACGCATGGGAGAGATACAAGGATCTCTTGAGAAGGTGTCCACACCATGGTCTACCCTTGTTGCTACAAGTCCAAACTTTCTATAATGGTGTAAACCCCTCAACGAGGAAACTAATCGATTTAGCCACCGGTGGAACCTTGAACAACAGAACCCCTGAAGTAGACTACGAGTTCATTGAAGAGATGTCACTGAATAATTATCAGTGGCAGGTTACAAGGATGAAATCGACAAAATCAGTCGGAGTTTACAACCTCGATGCAGTGACCATGCTATCAACACAGGTAGAGATGATGAATAAAAAGCTTGATAGTTTGTGTTCTTCGCAGGTACATCCAAATCATGCGATTACAACGCCAAATGGAACTGTGGCAAATCTTGAGTACCCACACTACCAACCGGACACAGAGAGCGAACAAATGAACTATATAGGTAATTATTTCAGATCCAATAATAATCTTTATAGTAATAACTACAATCCAGGTTGGAGGAACCACCCAAATTTTTCATGGGAAGGCCAAGGAAATCAAGGAAATCAAAGACAACAACCTCATCAAAATTTCCAATATCAGCCATTTTCATAAGAGAGGAAGCCAAACCTTCAAGAGATGCTGACAAAATTCATGGCAAACATAGAAAATCATTTCCAAGAAACTGAGAAAACACTTAAAAACAATGAGAACCGAGTCGGGAACTTACTAAGTCAGTCAAGGAAGTCACTAATGCAGTCGAACAACTCGCAAAGCTAATGTCAGAACTACCGCAAGGACGGCTACCAAGTAACACCGAGATTAACCCAAAGGAGAAAATTCAAGCCATCTCAGCTCATGACAGTAAGGGGTTAGATGAACCCAATTCAATACAAGAAAACAAGGTAGACGAAGGTAAGGTAGAGGTAACACAAGAAAAGCCAAAATCGATAATCAAGGAGTACCAACCTCGTATACCTTATCCCGAAGTAATGAAAAGAGACGATTCAGAAGAACAGTTCGGTAAGTTTCTTAAACTCTTAAAGAAATTACATATTAACTTACCTCTTCTTGAAGCTCTTTTTCAGATGCCAGACTCGAGGAAATTTTTAAGATAGCTCTTGACTAACAAATGCAAATTAGATGAAGAGCACCACGTGGAATTGAACGCAACATGCTCAATAATGTTACAGAATAGACTACCACGAAAGCTAAAAGATCCAGGGAGTTTTATAATTCCATGCTTAATTGGTAGTTTAGCTATTGATAATGCGTTAGCTGATTTAGGGGCAAGCATAAATGTCATGCATTATACATTATTTAAACGACTAGGTCTAGGGAAGCCCAAACAAACTAGGATGAGTATACAATTAGCTGATAAAACTGTTAGAATTCCTAGGGTAATTATCGAAGATGTTCTTGTCAAAATCGATAAATTTGTTTTCCCAGTAGATTTTGTTGTCTTAGATATGAATGAGGATAACACAATCCCTTTAATTTTAGGAAGACCCTTCCTAGCAACCGCCAAGACTAAAATTGATGTTGCCACAGGAGAACTCATACTTTGTGTAGGTGACGAATCAATCAGTCTTCAAGCTCTTGACTCGGCCAGGACAACAATCGATGGAGGTAAGAAAGACAATTCATTGATAATCAATTTGTACAACCTTCATCGCAGGAAACACCACATGAAGACAAACCTGAGCCAAATCATAGAACCCAAACCGAAAAAGAGAAGGATCAAAACCTTAAGGTCGACAGACTAGAAAAGCAGAAGACACACGTCAAAGAAAAACCACACGAAGTAAAACCAGATAAAGACCCAGAAGAGCTCGTAGGAACATCCAATCACTTAAAAATAGGAGACCAGGTACTGTTAGACAAAACAAATCCGCACATCATTATAACAGACCAGGGGCTCGAGCTAGGTCCTCATCATCTGAAAATCTGTACAATCTGGATATTAGCGAGACACTTGTCTCATCGGTTACAGAGACTGGGTCTTATGATCGTGTGGCTAGGGATAACGCCTTTATCTCGAGCCATCTTGAGAATATTGGAGAGGTCATGGGGCCAACACTTTGGATATAGGGGAGTGGGTCGATTCTGAACGACTTTGGTCGATGAAATTTGGATTATTTAGGGGTGTCACTGGAGTCGCCCTAATGTGGCCGAATATTGGATGGAGGCCACGGAGATGATTATGGACGACCTAAACTTTACTGCTGAGCAGAAGCTTAATGGGACTGTTTCTCTGCTTCGCGATGAAGCTTACCAATGGTGGCTGACGGTTAAGTAGGGCACTCAGCCCGACCAATTGACTTGGGACTACTTTAAGACGACTTTCCAGAGTAAGTATGTGGGAGTCAATTACATTGACGCTAGGAAGCGTGAGTTTCTTAATCTCACGCAGGGGGATAGTTCAGTGGCCGAGTATGAGGCTGAGTTTCTAAGACTAAGTCGTTATGCCGGGGTATGGTGGTGGCTGAGTATGAGCGATGCATTCGATTTGAGGATGGATTCAGGGACGGCTTCTGAGTTTTGATAGCTCTACAGAGAGAGCGTGACTTTTTTACTTTGGTTGAGAAGGTGAAGATTACCGAGGAGGTTAAGTACGCTTTGCACCAAAACTGAGAGAGAGGAAAAATAAGAGGGAATTGAAGCCCTCAAGTTCTGTGATGAGGCCTAAGGAAAAGGCCAGATCTGATGGACCAGTGAGAGTTAGGCCTCTTGTTGTTCCTACTAGGGTGGCACTTTGTAGGCACTGTGGTAGACGCCATCCGGGAGAGTGTTGGAGGACAATTGGGGCATGTTTGAGATGTGGGTTAATTGAGCACCGTGTTGAATTGTCAGTTAGGCCGATCGGTGTAATCTCTGATCTTGATGCTGCGTGTGTACGAGAGTAGTTCAATGACCTCCTAAGGGCCAAGGTCAGGCTAAAAGTGGAAACTTGACATGGTAGAGGCGAGAGCACCGAAGCGGAGGTGCTAGACCGACCGAGCGAGGCGACTGCCTTTGGTTGATACTACTCGTCGCTGTAAGGACTGAGATGCTCCAGACGTCATCACGGGTACGTTTTTAATTCATAATGCACCTTATTTGGCATTGATAGCTTATATAGCTAGTACTGTGTCTGAAAACTTGGGAATTCCTATTGAGAGTACTTCTAGTGAGGTAACTGTGGTGAGTCCGTTGGGGCAGTCTATCTGAGTGAGCAAACTATATAGAAACATCCCGTTTGAGGTTCAAGGGATAGTTTTTCTGGCTGATCTAATGGAGCTTCCATTCGGGGAGCTCGATTTAATTCTGGGAATGGACTAGCTGGTCAAACACCGTGTAAGTGTTGACTATGTAAAAAAAAAAGGGTTGTTTTGAGAACTGATGAGGACAACGAGGTAGTGGTGATTAGGGAACATCGAGACTTCTTGACTAATGTTATTTCTACGTTGGTGGCAGAGAAATTGGTACGAAAAGGATGTGAGGCATTCTTGGCCTACGTCAGTGTTTCTAATTCTGGGGACTTTTCGGTTAAGGCTATCAGAACCGTGAGAGACTTTTTGGATGTTTTTCCTGAGGAACTATAGGGTCTGTCTCCGAGCCAAGAAGTAGAATTTGGGATTGTCCTCATTCTATGTATAGCTTCGGTGTCTATTACGCCCTATCGAATGGCACCGAAGGAGCTTACGAAGCTTAAGGCTTAAATTTAAGAACTCTTAGATCGTGGATTCATTCATCCCAGTATGTCCCCATGGGGAGCACGGTGTTGTTTGTGAAGAAGAAAGATGGGATGATGAGGATGCGTATCGACTACCGGCAGCTGAACAAGCTAACTATCAAGAATAAGTACCCACTTCTGAGGATAGATGATCTATTCGACCAGTTTTTAGGGGCTTCTGTGTTCTCCAAAGTTGATCTACATTCAGGATATCATCAACTGAAGGTTAAGGAGGCCGATGTGTATAAGATGGCATTTAGGACTCGTTGTGGACATTACGAGTTCCTGGTTATACCTTTTGGGTTTACCAATGGACCAGCGACATTCATGGATTTGATGACCATGTGTTCCAGCCTTATCTGGACCAGTTTGTGGTGGTGTTCATCGATGATACCCTAGTGTATTCCAAGACTAAGGACAAGCATAATGAGTATCTTAGAGTGGTACTACAGACTTTGCGTGAGAAATAGTTGTATGTGAAGCTCAGTAAGTGTGAGTTCTGGCTCCGAAAAGTAACCTTTTTGGGGCATGTGGTTTCTATAGAGGGGATTCATGTTGATCTTGGTAAGATTGAGCAGTGTTGGATTGGAAATAGCCGAAGAATGTGTCCAAAATCCACAGCTTTCTAGGGCTGGCGGGTTATTATCGACGCTTCGTAAAAGGGTTCTCCTTGATTGCGGCACCGTTAACCAAGCTTTTGCACAAGGGAGTTCCCTTTGTCTAGACTGATAAGCAATAAGAGAGCTTCATGAAGCTCAAATCTATTTTGACGCAGGCTCCGGTTCTGATACAGCCTGAATTTGGGAAGGATTTTGTTGTATATAGAGATGCGTCATATGTGGGTCTGGGTTGCATTCTGATGCAGGATGGTAAAATGGTAGCTTATGCATCTCGTCAACTCAAGACACATGAGGCCAATTATTCGACGTATGATTTGGAGTTGGCAACTGTAGTCTTTGCTCTGAAAATCTGGAGGCATTATCTGTACGATGAGAAGTGTTCTATCTACACTAATCATAAAAGCCTCAAATACCTCCTCACTCAGAAGGAGTTAAACCTTAGGCAGCGTAAGTGGGTTGAACTGCTTAATGATTATGGTTGCACCATCGAGTACCATCCTGGTAAGGCCAATGTGGTGGCAGATGCTTTTAGCCGTAGGGCTATGATCGATCTGAGAGCGATGTTCGCTCGACTCAGTTTATTTGACGATGGGAGTCTGTTAGCGGAACTTCAAGTTAAGCCTGTATTGATTGATCGATTAGAAGTAAACAGATGGAGGATAAGTCTCTTAAGTTGCGATTCCGCAAGGTTGAGACTGGTGATACTACTAATTTTGGGGTTAACAGTGATGGGGTACTTTGTTTTCGCAGTTGGATCTGTGTACCAAATGATGAGGATTTAAGACAACCGATTCTGGGGGAAGCGCATAGTAGTCCTGTACTAGCCCAATTTTGACCCTAATCGAAATAGTAGTTTCGAGATTATTTAAATATTATTTTTCGTGTTAATTATGTTTGAATTATTATGTGTCAAATTTTCGTGATTTAATTTTATTGTTTGGGTGCCGAATTATTAAAATGGGCTTAATCGCGTGAATTGAAGATTTGATAGTTTAATGTGTAATGGCTAAATTGTTGACGTCTTTTTAAATGGAAGCATTAAAGTTTTAATTTGACCAAAATTGAGTGTAGTGGACGGTTTGATGATAACATAAATGTTTTATATGTTAAAAATTTATAAGTTAAATTTTATATTTTATATTATATTATAAGATAATAATAAAAACATGAGTTAGTGGAATTTCTTTTCATGTTCATCTTTGTTTCCATCGAAAAACAAAAACAAGAAAGGAGTTTTGAGCTTTGTAACATTCGGCCTTGGTGTAATTCAAAATTGGGTATGTGTTTTTGATCAGTTTTTGATAATTTCTACGTTTTTGAGATCGTTGCTTTGAGTACTACAAAGCCCATGTTCTAATTTTTGAATTTGATGAATATTTTGAGTTGAGCCATTGATGATAGCTTGTTGTTTATGTTGTTTGAGGATGAATAATGATAAATATGTGTTAGATTAATATGTTTTGTATTGGAGTTTTTGATGATTTTGAGTAATTAGGACTAAATTGTAAAAGTAATAAATTGAGGGGCTAAAATGAAAAATAAATGAAATTTATGGACTTATATGATTATAAGGAAGGTTCGACCTAGCTATGTTGTTGTGAGATTTTTGCATATTTTGTGTTTTGTGCAATAGGGATTAAATAGTGAAAATGTGAAATATTAAGGGTAAAATGTAATTTGCCCATTTATGTGTTTTTGGATTAAATTGAATGAAAATATGTTTGAATTAGCTTCATTTGAATATTTTTAAATTAAGAACCAAAGAAATTAGACTCGGATCGGGGAAAAGCGAAAATAGTCGAATAGCCGGTTTTTGTCGTTCATAGATATCAGAAATAAGTTTTCAGATTTGGTGAAATAAATTTGACTATATACTAATGTTTCATGAAATGAAATGAAATGTGTATATATATTTATACTAGCCGAATGTGGGTTTGAAATTATGAAAATATATATGTATAAATATGGAATGTATGAATTGGCTAAATATATGTACTATGGTTAAGTGACATATATGTACATATATGTATGGAAATGAAAAGTGAGTAGTGATGGTAATTGAATTTTTTGGATGTGTGTGTATGTATATATTTGAGATTGTCGAATGTAAAGTAAGTGGAGATGGTAAATTAAGTTGTTGAAAAATAATTATATGCTATAGATAGAAAAAAAAAAATTGAGTATGTACGAATGGGAATGGGACTATAAATGTTTTGGAAGAGCAAAGTAAAGGTCTGTAAAAAGGGCACTATGTGTACGAACTAAATTTACCGAGCACTGTGTGTGCGAAATCGGTTAAACGGCACTATGTTTGCGGAATAATAAGTAATGGCACTAAGTGTGCGATACATTACTATTAAATGGCACTATGTGTGCGGAATAATAAGTAATGGCACTAAGTGTGCGATACATTACTATTAAATGGCACTACGTGTGCTCTTTCTAAAGTAACGTCACTAAGTGTGCGATACGTTACGAAATTTGCACTATGTGTGCGGGATTACAGAGACTTCGGAGACATGAATTGATGAAGGGAGATAAACGGGAAATGATACATGAGTAAGCATTGCATGATAGCTTAATAACCAAGTATCAATGGGGTAAGTTGTATTTGGCCAGTGCATATGTGATGTGTATTGAGAAAGAAAGTTGACAAAATGCTCTGTATATGTGAAAATAAAGTAAGTCGGTTGTTGAATTGATTATATAAATGTTAAAGTTACAAATGTGAAAAATGTGAATGTATATGTGAATGTGTATAATCGGCCAAATGGGGCATATGTAATTTTAATAGTGAGATTTATATAAGTTCATGTGTATTTATACGATTAACCATATGATATGTATATGAAAAATTTAAATGATAACTTTGTATATGGGAACATGTATATTCGGTTTGGTAACTTAGTGTTAATATATAATAGTTGGTATATATATAATTTCTTATGACTTACTAAGCTTAAATAGCTTACCACATGCGTATTCTTGTTTACTACATTTATAGATTTGGATAGGCGTTACGAGTTAGGGATCGTCGACAAGACTACTCACACTATCGATGATTCCTTTGGTATTTTACTAAGTTGAAAATTTAATATATGGCATGTATAGCATAGTAAAAGGTGGAATAGGAATTAAGTACTTTGTATGTAAATAATAGCCATGCG
Organism: Gossypium rotundifolium; assembly: GCA_025506655.1. Lineage (NCBI taxonomy): Eukaryota > Viridiplantae > Streptophyta > Magnoliopsida > Malvales > Malvaceae > Gossypium > Gossypium rotundifolium. Next base: position 166,291,501 of record CP106725.1, read on the forward strand.
AAGATGGCTTATCTTCTTTGATTGATTTGGGTTCTGTGTTTATGGTTGATAATGGTCATAAAAAAATAATAATAATAAGTTTATACTTATGCACATGTGATTACGGTATATGTTCATGATAGGTAAGTATGTGTTATGTTTAATCTTAAGTTAGACATATTGAATTTGGTTATGTTTGGTATGATGAATCGAATTAGTTAAAATGTTGACTTGAACCAAATGTAAACTTGGATATTTTGGCTATGAATAAGTGATGATAATAGGAATATGTTAAATTTGATTAAGTGTTATGTAATTGTATATTTGTTGTGCATTGTGTAAAGTTTGATTTACTTACTAAATGATGTTAAATAAATTATGCATGTAATAAGTATTAGTAATTATGTAAATTAGTAAGATGTGATTTAGTTATTGAAATATATATATTATTGAATTTAACAAATAGGTATGTGGCCATATTGATCATCAAGTTTTTGATTTGGAATTGAAATGATCATGTTGGATATATATATATGTATTCGCAATGATGTGAAATTTTGATAGATGTTTAAATATAATACAAATGGATTTAGTTCTAGTAATTTGGTTATGATATTTGTATCGTATGTGGTAATTGTGGGATGTAAATTTTAGTTATGTGAAAGCTAATAGATGTGTTTCAAGATTAAATTGGTTATATGATGTAAAGTGATAGAAATTCAAATAAAGAATTAAGTATATATTTGCATATATCCGGCTATGCTTAAATGAATTATTGGTATACTTTATTGAGAATTTATTTATGGTTAGTCATGGTATAACACCCCTTACCCGAAATCCCCGTCGGAATCGGGCACGAGACGTTACCGAGCAATTTACCTGATCGCCACTTTGGCTCAACGTGACTACTCTCCTCAAATCGCTTCAACTACTTCACACTCAACCTATGAGATCCCAATCGTACCTAAGAGAACTCTCTGGACCATATTGGAAGTTTTACGGTCCATAAAATTTCTTTTCATCTAAGCAGGAATACTGCCTGTGCTAGATGACACACTGCGCAGTGTGTAGTCACACTGCCCATGTGCTTACACGTGCCTAAAAACCCCAACATTCTGCCAAAATTCACACGGCTAGGGCACGCCCATGTGAAATGGGGGCACGCCCGTGTGCCCTTACAACATGCACGTATCTTCCGCCCGTGGGAAGTTACTGACTAATTTAGCACGGCCTGGACACACCCGTGGCCCTAGACCGTGTGCCACACCTTGATATACTGACTTATTCAATACGGCCTAGGCACACGCCCATGTTCTAACCGTATCTCACCCACGGTCCACACAAACGGCCGTGGGTTTTGCCCATGGTCTATCCTAATTTAAAACACTAAGGTCCGAGGTTACATGCGGTCTAGGCACGCCCATGTATCCAACCGTGTGGGCACTTAGAGGCTATCTTCCAAGCCTTTTGCCACTCTCATTTGCATACATACATACATTCATACAATCATCATCACATAACTCCATATTAAATCAATTTAACTCTTAAATTATAGACACTTAATCATAAGAGAAATAAAGTCTTCATCCCATACACTAGGAGAACTACTTCCAATCTGATTACATCAACTTAAGCCATCATCTATGGCTATACACAACCAAAACTCTAAGTTCTTTTTGGCCAACACAATTTGGCTAAATCAATTAGAACTTAGTCAATTCTAAAAGAATCCCTATACATGCCATGACTCATAAAGACTTGGAACACCATACCAAGCATTTATTCGATAGTGTGAAAACATCTCCTGCAGCCTCCAACCCGAGCTAGCCAAAATAACCTATAAGAGATGGGAAAAGAAAAGGAGTAAGCAATAATGCTTAGTAAGTTCGTCTGTATACAACTAATAAACACTGACATTCATTGAATATACATGATTTCAAGTTATTATGATGAGCTTTTCTCATGAACTCATGGTTCCATACTCAATCATCCTTAAAGCTTACTCATTCTATCTCTTACCATATTCTTACCATGCCACAAGCCAAATGCTCGTTTAATTAGCATACATTCCTGCACTGATCGTCACAAGATCATATAAAACAACACGTCAAGCATTCAATAAGCCACTCATATTACTAATCTCCCAGTGGTTACGCACTTAGCTCACCAATCATTTATAAGTGATGGCATCACACACAGCCCATCGATTACTAATTAGTCAGGTGGTTTCGTACACAGCCCATCGATAATAATATAGGTGATGGTGTCGCACACAGCCCATCAATTAATAATTAAATCAGGTGGTAATGCACATAGCCCACCAATGATTATATGGTTGATGGTATCGCACACAGCCCATCATTTAATAACCCTCAATGAGGTGTATTTGCACACAACCCACCATTATTATACATTCACAAATATTTATCCACATACATTTCTCTAATTCAAATGTTCATCTGTGAACATCCTCACTCACTATCATTCTTACTTAGCTTTCTACTATAATTGTTTGCATTCACACAATGCAACAATAATTATAACTTATGCAACTAAAGTGCATCCTTTACATATCACCCACTATGGGTTCATCAAATACCGAATCCACTTCAATTCAGTTCTAACGCATTCCTACACCTCTCATGTACAATACATTCGTTCTCAATTCTCAAATACTTATTGAGTCACTAAAATCGTTAAGTAACTCCCTTAAGTCTCGTACACATAACATTACATTGACATCATACACGAGTTAACCTATCGATGCCATGTTCCCAACATGGTCCTATTCAAAATCTCTCACCGAGCCCATATTTCAATATGGCCTTACACGGAACCTTAACTATCATCTTTTCATAATATTTGCATTTATTACTTTTCTTAGATTCCAAATCTCTTAACAACTCATCAACACTTATTTAATACATTCATTGCATAATTATACATTCCATACAACATTGAAATATTAAATAACCCGTACGTACTTGCAAGGTTTGCATACGAACTTACCTCGATGATGAAAAGGCTAAAAGGACTTTTTGCCCACAGTTCTCTTTTCTTCCGTTCTAGGTCCGAATCTCAATTTTCTTCGATCTAGAGCAATGAAATTTACTTGTTTAGTCACTTAACGATCTTATTACAACTTAATATCCACTTAGGCAAAAATGACCACTTTGCCCCTATACTTTGGCAAAATTATAATTTTGCCCCTAGGCTCATAAATAAATTTTCATCACATTTTCTTGTTAAAAAATCCTAGTTGATCATTTAATCCTCTTACAACTATCCACAATTCCAACTATTTCATGCCTTAATGAACAAATTACAACTTTTGCATTTTAGTCCCAATTAGGTGTTTTCATGACAACACCTTTCACAAGAGTTGTTTCTCATCATCCTATCATTCATTTTCTTCCATAAAAATTCAGCAACCAGCATAAACTTTCTCATGGCAAGTCCTTAGACTCTCAACCTGTAACACCCCTAACCCGTATCCGTTGTCGGAATAGGGTTACGAGGCATTACCGGACAAACACAGTTTCACATAGTCATTTATCATTTTTCATACACAAGGTTATATCAATTTCTTTACGATATAACTTCTAAATCCAATAGCAATCATCCACTAAATCATATTAGTTAAATTTGCACATATGAAACACACAACTAGATAAAATTAATCATGCTTAGTTACTTATAATACATATACAAATTATGCTTTAAAATTTCAACCATATTAATATCATCTATATATCCATATACTCGAATTAACTAATATGCCACAAAACCATGTTACATGTACTTAGTACATATGACTCTAATATTAATGGCGTTTGTATACTTAAAACATATTGCAACATATATATCATTTCATTTCATTCATCACATATATGTCAATATATCTATTTCATTAATTGAATATCGAACATATCAATTCATTGCTACTACACAAACATAAAATAAAACCATTCAAACCATATTACATTAATTATTATGCAATCACATATGCGATTTTAGTAACCTTACAATATGGTAGAACATACTATTGATGCATATATATATATATAGTCGCATTTTACCTTAAAAATAAAAGCCACATCTAACATTTGAACACAAATAACATTTCAATGTACTCCTAATTAGCATGTATATTAGTATACCTAAAGTTCATTTTTCATCTTATTAACTAATCATTGATTCAGCCACACCATAATCAAGATCATATGCTTATCAAAATGAACCAAATATTACAACCGAATTTACAACCACACATGTGCATACCCATATTAATATTAACATCAACTTGGAACTTTTAACTATCAATAAAACTAACAAAACATACTTAAATCATAACCATCATTTACCATTTGGATCCGTACCAACAATCAACAAAATAGTCATGAAACATATTCTTTACTTATCATTTAGCAACCAAGCCTATATAGCCAATACTCAATCAAATACATATCCATCATTTACCATTTCTCATTGCGAATCATAATTCAAACATTATCAATGTATATACCATATATTAAGCTCATTAACATGAACCAATTAATAAGTCTTTCTTATCATAATCTAACATGCATAAATAATAATACCACTCTCACACATGATTAAACCATAATCAAGCATAAATAATAGTTCATGGCATGAGCAAACAATATCATCAAAACACGAAACAAGTTATTCAAAATAGATAGGCATTTTCGCATGGCTAGCATATTTACACTATTACAAAACATTAGTTATACGGTTTAATCTAGCCTATACATGCCCTTTTAAATAACAAACTAAGTTTTCAATACCAAAAGGAAGTCGATAGTGTGGTTGACTTCACGGATGATCCTTCGAGCCGTAGTTGAATCAAAATCTATAAAACAAAGATAAACAAAGACACACACACAAAAGCTTACTAGCTTAGTAAGTCCCAAGCATACATAAATATAATGAGCATATAGTATAAAACATAATTATTCCATTATGTAAAATATAGATCGTTGAATAATAGTAATACTCTTTACTTAAATATCATTGCTATAACATCGAAAACCAATCTAGGCATCGATCTTCTATTTCTACTTATACACAAGAACAAGCGCTTTTGTCACACTCATCACTGATCTTTAACTATACATTAAGAATTTTTTTGTTCACTTCATTCCTTACTAAAATGGTAGGTTAGTTCTTACGAACTTTTACCACATAACACTATATAAACATCTCACCTTGTTTGATGTTCGAACCTCCACTTATAGCATATCAAGGCATAAAGCACGCTGAGGCATTTAAAGCCGAAATAAATCACCAACACGAAGCACGCTGAGCACTAAGCGAATATATCACCGACACGAGCACCGCTAGGCACTAAGCCCGAATATATCACCGAAATGAAGCACATTGGGCACTAAGCAGAATATATCACTGCAGGAGAGGCTGCTGAGCACTAAGCCGAATATATCAAGCACGAGGCCTACTAGGCACTAAGCCGAATATATTAATGTGATCAATCATTCCACACATTTCATATCTATATTACATATCCAATTCAATTAAACTTATTCACCTTAAACAAATAAATCATTACTTCATCGTACAATCCCACAATTCGCATTGATACACTTATTCATATCACATTATCAATTTATGAAATCAATTCAATACACATATATACATTGGCTATAACATGATTATATACTAAAATTTATCAAACATTATCATTTAATAAGTTCATGAATAATTCTTTAACAAATTTCAACAGGACTTACCTCGGTTGTCGATAGGTAAAATGCGGAATAATAAGTAATGACACTAAGCGATACATTACTGTTAAATGGCACTATGTGTGAGGAATAATTAGTAATGGCACTAAGTGTGCGATACATTACTGTTAAATGACACTACTTGTGCTCTTTCTAAAGTAATGGCACTAAGTGTGTGATACGTTACGAAATTTACACTATATGTGCGGGATTACAGAGAATTCGGAGACATGAATTGATGAAGGGAGATAAACGGGAAATGATACATGAGTAAGTATTGCATGATAGCTTAATAACCAAGTATCAGTAAGGTAAGTTGTATTTGGCCAGTGCATATGTGATGTTTATTGAGCAAGTAAGTTGACAAAATGCTCTTGTATATGTGAAAATAAGGTAAGTCAGTTGTTGAATTGATTATATAAATGTTAAAGTTACAAATGTGAAAAATGTGAATGTATATATGAATGTGTATAATCGGCCAAATGGGGTATATGAATATGTATAATCGGCCAAATGGGGTATATGCAATTTTAATAGTGAGATTTATATAAGTTCATGTGTATTTGTATAGTTAACTATATGATATGTGTATGAAAGATTTAAATGATAACTTTGTATTTGGGGACATGGATATTCGGTTTGGTAACTTAGTGTTAATATATAATAGTTGGTATATATATAATTGCTTATGACTTACTAAGCTTAAATAGCTTACTCTGTGAGTATTCTTGTTTACTTCTGTTTATAGATTTGGATAGACGTTACGAGTTCGAGGATCGCCAGCAAGACTACTCACACTGTCGACAGATTCCTTTGGTGTTTTACTAAGTTGAAATTTTAATATATGGCATGTATAGTATAGTAAAAGGTGGAGTAGGAATTAAGTACTTTGTATGTAAATAATAGCCACGCAAAATGGCTTATCTTCTTTGATTGATTTGGGTCCTGTGTTTATGGTTGATAATGGTCATAAAAAAATAATAATAATAAGTTTATACTTATGCATATGTGATTACGGTATATGTTCATGATAGGTAAGTATGTGTTATGTTTAATTTTAAGTTAGACATATTGAATTTTGTTATGTTTGGTATGATGAATCGAATTAGTTAAAATGTTGAATTGAACCAAGCGTAAACTTGGATATTTTGGCTATGAATAAGTGATGATAATAGGAATATGTTAAATTTGATTAAGTGTTACGGAATTGTATATTTGTTGTGCATTGTGTAAAGTTTGATTTACTTACTAAATGATGTTAAATAAATTGTCTATTTAATAAGTATTAGTAATTATGTAAATTAGTAAGATGTGATTTGGTTATTGAAATATATATATTATTCGAATTTAACAAATAGGTATGTGGTCATATTGATCATCAAGTTTTGATTTGGAATTGAAATGATCAAATTGGATATATAAATATATGTATTCGACAATGATGTGAAATTTTGATAGATGTTTAAATATAATACAAATGGATTTAGTTCTAGTAATTTGGTTATGATATTTGTATTTGTATGTGGTAATTGTGGGATGTAAATTTTAGTTATGTGAAAGCTAATAGATGTGTTTCAAGATTAAATTGGTTATATGATGTAATGTGATAGAAATTCAAATAAAGAATTAAGTATATATTTGCATATATCCACTATGCTTAAATGAATTATTGGTATACTTTATTGAGAATTTATTTATGGTTAGCCAAGGATTCTATAAGCTTGTGATTTTTAAATTTGGAATATATTTGGAGTTAAGTTTTAAATTGTAAATTAATTGAATGATGATTATAATCGAGGTTGTTTGTATAGAAGATTATATGATTAGTCGAATGTGTATTTGTGATTACTTAAGTGATTTGACATATATATATTATATGTAATAAAAGAAAAGAAAATATATGCCTGTTTGAGTGATGTCTTATTCGGTAATGCCTTGTAACCTAATCCGGTGACAGATACGGGTTAGGGTGTTACAAATCACTATGCTATGCATCCTGGTGGGAACAAGATGTACCGAGATCTTCGAGAATTGTATTGGTTGCCAGGGTTGAAGCGTGAGGTTACTGACTTTGTTGCTCACTGTCTGACCTATCAGCAGGTTAAGGCTGAGCATCAGTTACCTTCAGGTTTGCTGCAGCCAGTCAAAATTCCACTTTGGAAGTAGGAACATGTAATCATGGACTTCGTTAGTGGGTTACCCCTTACACCCACTAAGTAGGATTATGTATGGGTCATCATAGATCAATTGATCAAGTCCGCCCATTTAATACCGATTCGTATTGACTACTCTTTGCAGAAGCTGGCTAAGCTGTATGTGTCCGAAATAGTGAGACTGCATGGGGTTCCTGTCTCGATCATCTCTGATAGGGATTCTCGCTTCATATCTCGATTCTGGAAGAAGTTGTATGAGGCTCTGGGTTCGAGGTTGGATTTCAGTACTGCTTTCCGTCCTCAGACAGATGGTCAACCGGAGATGGTGATTCAATTACTGGAGAATATGTTGAGGAGCTATGTTATGGATTTTCGATGTAGTTGGGAGGAGTACTTGCCATTGGCAGAGTTCGCCTATAACAACAGCTATCAGTCTAGCATTAGATGCCACTTTACGAGGCCCTATATGGTCGTAAGTGTCGCACTCTCTTATCTTGGGTGATTAAATTTGGTTTCGGAATTGGTTTCAAATCAAGATCGATGGCGAAGTCCTATGTTGATCTGAAGAGAAAGGATATTGAGTATTCTGTGGGGGACTTAGTCTTTCTTAAGATCTCGCTATGGAAGAAAGTTTAGAGGTTCGATTGCAAAGATAAGTTAAGCCCTCGGTTTATTAGGCCGTATCGTATTCTAAAGTGAGTGGGGCCAGTCGCATATCAGTTGGAGCTTCCTCCGGAGTTGGATCGCATTCAGGATGTGTTCCTCGTCTCAATGTTAAGACGCTACCGCTCTGATCCCATGTATGTTGTTCCTATTGAGGACATTGAGGTTAGGCCAGATCTGACGTTTGAGGAGAAGCCGGTCCAGATCCTGGATCGCGACATTAAAGTCCTGCGAAGAAAGTCTATCCCCTTAGTGAAAGTGTCGTGGCGGAATCATAGCATTGAAGAGGCCACTTGGGAGCCGGAGTGTAACAACCTAATTTTCAGTGGTGTTAGAAATGGTGATTTGAGATCACTAAATCCGACAAGTAAGATTGAATAAGATAGTAATTTAATATTTATGAGTCAAGTAAGAATTTAGAAGAATTAGTGATTTGGTGAATTTGGTAAATTAAAGGAATTTATTAGCTCAAATAGGTAAAAAAAAGAGGTATCGAGACCTAAAATTTGAAAATCGAGCCATAAATATTTTTAGAAATATTTATGGAGTGTCATTAAGTTAGTATTAAATTTTGGCTGAGAAATTTAAATGTTTGGGTAGTCAATTAAATAAAAGGACTAAATTGTAACAAATGCAAAATTTGCTAGAAGGATTAAATAGCTCAAGTGTTAAAAGAAAAAGGATTTAAAAGGCAATTAAGCCTAAAATTGAAAAGGTTGGACGGAAAGGGCAAGAAAATCATTAGAAAAATAAGGGAAATAAGGGCAAATTTGGAAATTTTACAATTTTAACTTGTATAATAAAGACAAAATTGAAAAGTCTAGAGATCTCTTCATATTTTCTCAGTCAAAACACCATAGGAGGCCTGGAGAAAGCTGGTTTTCCATATTTTCACATCAAGTGAGTTTAATTCTTACTTTTTCTTGAAAATTTTTATGTTTTTATGACTTATACAATTAGGTCCACTTATAGAATTCATTAGTTTTTGATTTCGTGGATGAAATTGGAAGTTATCCTGGTTGAGTAACAGAATTTTATGATGAATTATTGTGAAATTTAATTTCTAACTTCATATTAATGTGGTTTTATTAAGTGATTTTGATAGAAAATGGTATTTAGGACCTAATAGTGAAAAAGTTGTGAATTAGAGGTTGGTGTTGAAATTCACAATATAAAGGTTGTGAAATAGTTTGTAATGATAAAATAAAGTGTTAATTGAGAAAATTAGTTCAATTGATGGTTGAATTGAGCAAGGACTAAATTGTAAAAATTATATATTTTAGGGTAAAAGTGCAATTTCAAAATTGAAGAGCATAAATTATGAAGTGAAATAGAAATGAAATAAATACTAATGAGTGAAAATATTTTACATTATAGATCAAGAATCCAAAGAAGAACGAGGAAAAGAAAAAGTTATAGAATAGTCCCTAAATTTCAATATCTTCTACAAATCAGCCGGGTAAGTTCATATGGTTGAATTTACATGTTTATTTGTGAATGATTGAATGATATAATGTGTTATTGAATATGAATTTGTTGTGGGATTGTGAAAACTATGATAAAATAAAAAAATAAAGGTGGTAATTCAAATTAGGAAAAATGCAGGATTGAGTACGTTCGTATCGTGACATGTGATGAATTGACAGAAAATACCATGGTTGATCCATGGAAAAGTGTGAAACGTAGGTATGGTATCATCCATACCGAGCTGCGAAATGTAGGTATGGTATTAACCATACTGAGTTAAGAAACGTAGGTATGGCATTTCCCATACCGAGTTGTGAAATGTAGGTATGGTATTTCAATGAGGAAAACCATACTGAGTTGTGAAATTTTGGCACTAAGCAACGACGTACTCAAATTCATAAGACGTTTCCTAATTTGATAATAAGTAATACAATAGGATTGAATCAAATGAAAGAGATTGAGTAGTTGCTAATGTTGAGCTTAACTATGTGAAATATTATAACAGTGGTTGTGAATGGCAGGGGAACTTTAGTAAATGTTTTGTTATTGTTTGGAAATATTATGCTTGGTAAGCATTACTTTTAAACCTATGAACTTACTAAGCTTCAATAAGCTTACTTGTGTGTGTTTGATATTTTTATGTAGATTGAATTAAAGGGAAGTTGGTAGATCGGATCATCACAACAAATCTCGCTATCCAGATCAATTTCGGTAGCTTTTGTTCTATGTTTAAAGATTTATATGGCATGTATAGAGTTTAAATGAAATAGAGTAAAGATATATAAACTAGTTAACCATATTTTGCAATGAAACAGTTTTTGGTTAGCAGCAGTGATGTGATTTTAAAAAATCACCAAAAATAGGAGAAATGGAATTAGAAAGTGAATAAGATATAGAATTAAATCTTATTGTGTCTATTTTTATGTGAAAGAAACAGAGTAGGAAAAGGAATTTTATATTCTGTGATATTTGAATTTTAGTGAGACAGGGTCAAGATGGTATTTGAAGTCCCTTATTTTGACTTAAGAAAATCATTAAAAATTGTAAAAAAATAATTATGAGTTATAATTTATATGTCTAGAATCCTTAGTGAGTATATTTTCAATAGAAACAAGTGGGAACAACATATGAAAAATGTACAATGAGATATTTGAATTTAGGTTAAGAGAGGTTAGAACCATTGATCAGTGAAATAGGGGAAACTTTAATGAATAAACTGTACTAATTGGCCACACAAAAAATTCTGGAAAAATTTTATTAAGAAGATATATGAGTCTAGTTTCAAGGAAAATTAACGAATCTAAATTTTGAGTTTCGTAACTTGATTTATAGTCAATTTAGTCAACATGACGCAGATGGACAGTTTTAATTTTTATGCCCCGAATTAGTAGTTAAGTCTAGTAATGCCTCATGCTCGACTCCGACAATGGATCTCGGTAAGGGGTGTTACATGGAGGATTCAATGCGTCAGGCAATATCCTCACTTTTTCTAATAAGGTAAAATTTCGAGGATGAAATTTTCTTTTAGGGGGTAGAGTTGTAACGCCCCGATTTTCTTTAATTTTGGCTTTTGTAAATTTGTGACACAATGTCTATCTGCTTCAGTGGTTAAGTGTTCTGGGTGTGTGTGAGAGGTCCCAAGTTCAAACCATGTCTTGGGTAAATTTTGGGTATTTTTCTAATTAAAGACTTGACCTTGATCAGTAGGCTTTTAAGTTGTTATTGGTAAAATAATATCAGAATGGGCCTACTGATCTAGTGGTTAAGTGGAGTGTAAAGGTTGTTGGAGGTCTAGAGTTCGAATCCCTGTGCGAGCGATGGAATTATTTTTACTGCTAGTGTCATGTAGGAGTTTGAGTTTTAGTTAAATGCTGACAGTGGAGTGGTTGAAGGAGAGAAGTAAGGAGTGTGGGATGGGGGAGTTATCAGAATCTGATCAATTGGTTCAATTGGTAAGGTTCGACTCTCTCTCTTTCTCTCAATTCTATTATTTTCTCCCTTTTTCTTCTAACGTTTCCCCCTCCTCCATTCACTTTTCCCAGTTCTTTGGCTACAGAATTCTTTTTTCTTTCTCGCCTCTTTCTTTCGCACCTAGCTTCGTGTTGTTTCCTGATTGATCGCGAGTGTACAGTAAGCTTTGGTTTAGTAAGTTTTCGCTCTCGTTAATTTTTATTAGCTTGCTTGTTAATGAGTATTGTTGTTGTCGATCAGGAGAAGGTTCAAATGCTCGAAATCATTTGTTGGAGACTTAGAATCTTGGGGAAACGTGGTTGTTCTGTCGAAGGTGAGTTTTGGATGCTCATTGGATGAGCATCCCGTTTTGGGGTTGGTTTAATTCAACCGTTTAAGGGATTAACGAAGTGAATGTCATTTGCTTATAGGTACTGGTGATCTCAGGAGTTTATAATCAACGAAAACAAACCAAGTGTGTACCCAAAAATACAGAAAATGAGGTTTTAGTGAAAGTTAAAAACCTTACTGTCGACACCACACGGGCGTGTGGTTGCCCATGTGGTAAGCTGTGTTCAAGGCTGTGAGCCACAGCACGGTCGTGTGATCGACGAGTCAGGTCGTACGCAAGTGACACGGTCATGTGATGGCTAAGCGAGGCCATGTGCGAGATACAGGCTCGACCAATTGGGCCGTGTAGGCCACAATGGCGTGTGGGCCTACACGGGCGTGTGGAAATCTGGGCCAGGTTGTGTGATCCACACGGCCAAGGCCAATTTGGGCCATGTGGACCTACACGGATAGGCCACTAGTGTGTGTGAGCTCATTTCTCTGAAAAGTTCTGTAAGGTTGCACGGGTCGCCCAAGTCGACTGTGGACCTACTGTAGGGTCAGTAAGTATTACTTTGACCCTATAAGAGTGATTTGTCTATCTAATTTATGTACCAAGCATGAATTATTATATCTGAATGTATGTACTTTTAATTGCATAACAGGATGACATCCTTTGTATGTTACATTGCATCGGGGTGGGATGATGGTATTTGGAGGAAGTATCTGAAAGGCTCTTATGCCTATTATCTGGCAGCTCAGCTGCAAGTTTCTGATTATGTGCCGCATTCAGTACAACATGGGGTGTAGGGATGGGTGGGTTGATTTTATCCCAACATAGTGTGTAGGGTTGGATGGAGTTAGTGTGTAGAGGCTGGTGGGTAGGACTCTGTTATTCTGTTCTGATCTGCATATTATGTCTGAAATGGGCTAAAGCCCTAAAATATATCTAAATTTGTATCTAAGTGGGCTAAAGTCCACACCGTTTCTGTAACGGGCTCAGACTCGAACTATAAATGCATGATTGTTTCCTGATATTATGCTGTATGTGTGTTTTCTGTGGGGATTACAGACTGAGTTTGTGATAAACCGTAAAAGTAACATATTTTAACCCTATATTTAGTATGCTTTTAGGATGATTTAGCCCTAATTTATGTAAAAAGGTGCTTTTAATCCTTTCTTTTCATATTTCTACTCAGGAAAGCACCTGAGGATAAAAAGAACAAGAAACGGGCTTAAAACGGGCCAATTTGGGCCAAAGAAGAAATCGACACGGCCTGGACTTCAACATGCCTTGACAATTAACTATGACACAGCCATGCCACGATTTACACGGCCATGCGCCAATCGACAGAATCAAGGCACGGCCCAACCACGATTTACACGGGCGTATGCCATGGCCGTGCCCCTGTTATGGGAGAGAGCAACTTCACTTAGATTTGGACACTTAGAGCCAAAGAAACACTTTTCAAAGCCTGTTCAAACACTGAGTAGGAAGTAGACTTAATTTCGGACACTTAAGGACCAAGTAGGATTCTGAAAGCCTATGTAAACACCTTAAGTGCATCATGAGACGGGGTGGTTAGCTAGGCCAAGGAGCCGAGCTAGAAAGATCACATTTGTGGGAATCATTCAAAGATAGCCAGTTGATCCATCTCAAGAAGCCGAAATTCTACCTCAATACCTTTAGGGATTTTAGGGATTCAATATGTTTTGTTTTATCGTTTCTCTTGAGATGTTTTATTTTCAAGTTATGAACTAAATCCTTCAGATACCTGAAGGGGATGAAACCTAGATGAATTTTGTTATTATTTTCTGAATTATATGATAATACTTAGTTTGTTCTTAATTATGCATGCTTAATCTAAATCTGATGTGCTTATGTGGAGGAGGAATAGACCCCGCTTAAGAGTGGATCTAGCGTAATTAAGCGGAGTTGATCGAACGCTTAGAGATAGGGTTACGAGATTTTGCCGAATTAGGGTGAAACCTAATATGGGAATCCATTGATCAATTTACTGCTATTCTAGGGGGTTATTATAAGCGAACGAGAGTTCTACTAATTAACCTAAGATTAGACGTTATTCGCCTTGAGAGAGGGTTTAATATAAGTTAGGGAGTCCTACGGATCAAGCTAAGTTAGGAAATCATATGATTCAATAATAAGTAACAAGTGAAGTCTAGGTGGATTCTTCCTAAAGGTATCGTCGTAATCAATTGAGTTTCTTCAACTTATTTCCCAAATTTGTTCTTTTTGTCTTTGCGTCTTTAGCTTAGGAGTCGTTAAACTAGATTAAATCAACCAATCACTCTATATTTTATGCTAAATAATAAAAAGAAAGTGAGTATTAGTACTTTTAGTTCCTTTGGGTTTGATAATCCGGTCTTGCCTAACCTACACTACTGTTCGATAGGTACACTTGCCTTTAAATCGTTGTCAGAGTTAGTTTCTAGGTTTGATCATTCTATTTATAAATTTTAAAGCTCTGATTTCAGCGATCAAGTTTTTGGCACCGTTGCCGGGGAACTAAAATATTAAGAAAACTCTATTTTTATTACTTTAGCCATTATTTTTTATTTATTTTTATTTATTTTATTTTACTAATTTTTACTAATTTTATTTCTTCTTCATTTTTCCTAGCAGGTACCTCTAGTTTATGACTAGAAGGAACCCGACAGGACCTCTAGTATACGACAGCGAAATTGAAGCTACCGCTCGGAGAAATCGCAGAGAAATTAGGCAAGTTCTAAATTACTCAGAAGAAGAGCAAGAAGATAGATCCAATCCTACTGAAGGGATGGATGAGAATAACCCACCACGAGATGTGGTGGATGCTCCGCGCACTATGTATGATTATGCTAAACCCAATTTGACAGGAGCAGAATCTAGTATTGTTAGGCTCGCTATAGTGCTAATAATTTTGATTTAAAGCCAAATACAATACAAATGATTCAACAATTTGTTCAATTTGATGGTTTGCGGATCGAAGACCCAACACTCATATAGCTAATTTTTAGAGTTTTGTGATACTTTCAAAATAAATGGCGTTTACGATGATGCCATTCGTCTTGATTATTTCCTTTTCATTAAGGAATAAAGCCAGCGTTGGTTGAACTCGTTACCACGAGGGCCAATCACTACATGGGAAAAAATGACCGAAAAATTTTTATTAAAATATTTTCCACCGGCCAAAACGGCTAAATTACGGAATGATATTTCTTCTTTTGTGCAGATGGATTTAGAGACATTATACGATGCATGAGAGAGATACAAAGATCTCTTGAGGAGATGTCCACACCACGGATTACCATTATGGCTTCAAGTCCAAACCTTTTACAATGGTGTAAATCCCTCAACGAGATAATTAATTGATTCAGCAGCCGGTGGAATCTTGAATAATAAAACTCCTGAAGCAACTTACGAGTTCATTGAAGAGATGTCGTTAAATAATTATCAGTGGTAGGTTACAAAGACAAAATCGACAAAATCAGCCGGAGTCTACAACATTGATGCAGTAACCATGCTATCAAATCAGGTAGAGATGATGAATAAAAAGCTTGACAGTTTATGTTCTTCGCAGGTACACCCAGTCATGCAGTGTGACACAAGTGGAACTGTGGTGAATCCTGAGTACCCACCCTACCAACCAGGAGCAGAGAACGAACAGACAAACTATATAGGTAATAATTTCAGATCCAATAATAATCCTTATAGTAATTCTTATAATCCAGGTTGGATGAACCACCCAAATTTCTCATGGGGAGGTCAAGGAAATCAAGGAAATCAAAGATAGCAACCTCCTCAAAACTTCCAAAATCAGCCTTATCCACAAGAGAAGAAACCAACCCTCGAGGAGATGCTAGCAAAATTTTCGGCAGACACAGAAAAGCGTATCCAAGAAACTGAGAAAATAATTAAGAGCAACGAGAATCGAATGGGGGAACTTGCAAAGTCAGTCAAGGAAGCCACGAATGCAGTCGAACAACTCACAAAGCTGATGTTAGAATGACTGCTAGGACGTCTACCAAGTAACACGGAGATTAACCCAAAGGAGCAAATTCAAGCCATCTCAACTCAAGACAGTAAGGAGTTAGATGAACCAAAATCAATACAAGAAAACAAGGTAGACGAAGGTAAGATAGAGGTAACACAAGAAAAGACAAAACCGGTAATCAAGGAGTACCAACCTCGCATACCTTATCCCAAAGCGATAAAAAGAGACGATTCAGAGGAATAGTTCGGTAAGTTTCTTAAACTCTTAAAGAAAATACATATTAACTTACCTCTTCTCGAAGCTCTTTTTTAGATGCCAAACGCGAGGAAATTCTTAAGACAGCTCATGACTAACAAATGCAAATTAGATGAAGAGCACCACATGGAATTAAACGTAGCATGCTCAGCAATGTTACAAAATAAACTACCACGAAAGCTAAAAGATCCAGGGAGTTTTACAATTTCATGTTTAATTGGTAGTCTAACTATTAATAATGCGTTAGCTGATTTAGGAGCAAGCATAAATGTCATGCCTTATTCATTGTTTAAACGGCTAGGTCTAGTGAAGCCCAAACAAACTAGGATGAGTATACAATTAGCTGATAAAACTGTTAGAATTCCTAGAGGCATTATTGAAGATGATCTTGTCAAAATAGATAAATTTGTTTTCCCAGTAGAATTTGTTGTTTTAGATATGGATGAAGATAATACCATCCCCTTAATTTTAGGAAAACTTTTTTTTAGCAACTGCCAAGACTAAAATTGATGTTGCCACAGGAGAACTCATACTTTGTGTAGGAGACGAATCAATCAGTCTTCAAGCTTTTGACTCGGCCAGAATAATAATCGATGAAGGTGAGAAAGTAAATACAGATGATAATCAAATTGTTCAACTTTCATCGCAAGAAACACCACATAACGACAACGTCGAGCCTACTCATAAGACTCAAAACAACAAAGAAGAACCCTACAAGGGACAAGGCCTTAGGATTGACAAATTTGAAGAATGGAAGACACACTTTAAAGAAGAGCCGAATACACACAAAGTAAAACTAGAGGAACCACCAGAAGAGCTCGTAGGAACATCAAACCACTACAAAATAGGAGACCAGGTACTGTTAGACAAAGAAGATCCGCACATCACCATAACAGACCTGAAGACAAAGGGAGAAATACTTCTTAAGGTACGCGATATATTCCCCCATGGAACAGTCGAGGCAAGCAATCCAATATTTAGCACTTTTAAGGTAAATGTTTCTCAACTTGAACCTCACCAAGAAAATAAAATTTTAAGCAAGAGGGAAGATATTTAAACCTTTAAACCTCCTTAATTTTTCTAAACCAAGAAAGGTCTAGCTTAAGACTATAAACGAGCGCTTTTCGGGAGGCAACCCGAGAACTAACATTAATTTTTATTTTGCAGTCTTAGTTTTATTTTTATTTCTACTTTCTCTTTTAGAATTTTAATAAATTGAAAGTACAGATTCCCAGACCACACGGCATAGCACAGGTCGTGGCCGTGGCCGTGGCCGTATGGGTACCTCGAATCAACGTACTAACATAGAAGAGGCCGTGTAAATCCTGCCCCAACCAACTGCAGAAGTCATGGGCTCACCGACCCTACCACGACCGTGCGAGGCGGTCGTGGGATAACACTGCCATTATAGACACGGGCGTGGCATCAGAGGAATGGGCGTGGCATACCAAACACGCCTAGAACACGGCCGTGCAATGAGACCGTGTGAAGACACTGACTTATCAAACACGGGCATGGTAACCTGACCACGGCCGTGTAAACAAACACACCTTCCATACACGGGCATGGCACACCAACAGAAGGCAAAACTCTATTTAAACCCCACAGCCCTTCCCCTTATCTCCATCCTTTTACCTTATACTTTTTCCTTGTTCTCTCTATTTCTTGTCTTAGAATAGGTATTAGACTCTTGAGCTACACTAAAATCATGTCGAAGAAGCGTAAGACGGCAAGCATTGTCTCCTCAAAGGAGACCTCAACAAATAAGCTCATGTCGGCCGCTTCATCCAAATACCAAGCCAAGAGTCTCCTAGACCATTTAAATTCTTTTTTATGTTTATTTTCCCCTTTATCCTACTTATCTATAATTCTCTTCTGCTTAATATATTTTAAATTCTTTCAGTTTCTTGGCTTTAGATTCTAAAGGCTGCTTGGGAATCACGCACCACAGCCTTAAAGGTCACACCCACCTCACGAACCATCCAACAATAAGGACTCCTTAGTCCATTAGTCGTTTCTTTCAATTTCAGTTTTCTTCTTAGTCTCCTTCTCTTTATTTCATTTGTCTTTAATTATAGTATTAGTATAGTATTAATGTTTCTTTAGATTTCTTGGCTATATCTTTGCAGGCTACCTAATTTCTTTATCTAGCACAAAGATCATCGGTAGACACCCCACCAGGCCCATAGAAAATGCCAACACCACCTCTTCCACCTACTTTCTACCACTGCCAACTCCCGGAATCATCCAAAATTCAGGAAGTGTTACTTCTCCCCTTCTCTTTTGATCATTTTATCACATGATTTTATATCTATCTTTGTACATTGAGGGCAATGTACAACTTAAGTGTGGGGGTAAAAGTACCTAACTTTTTCCATTATTCTCAAATCCTGAATTTTAGTCTTGTCCATAAGAAATTTTCTCATATTATTAATTAGGGTAAAATTTCTAATGATTTATGATTATTATTGACATGTTTTTGAGTAAGTCATTGGTAATTGTGCATTGATGATTTATATGTAAAGAATACTAGAGAATCAAGCATGATAAGTCTATTTTTCAAGAATAAAAAATTTTCTAGGTTGTTGAACTGAATTTGGATATTATCTTGAAGTTTGAAATCTACAGGATTGATGTCAAATACCCATAATTTTTGTGAGATTTGAGCCTTATAGAGCATATATTCTTTTTCATGCTCACTTTATTGATTATGAGTGTGTCAACTTTGAACTGTTATTCTAGAACTTACCTCGATTATACATGTCGAGACCACATCAATGATTTGATATACTGAGATGATAAAGGCACCTAGGTTTTAACCTATTCACTCCACTAAAAAGCTTACCTACATAATTAACCCTTAGTAAACCCCTTTTATCCTAATCCCTTTTTATTGAATTACCCGCTTAATATTAACCCAAAACCCTTTGTATTTGTTATCACCATTCCTTTGACTACCCTTCTATCGAGAATTGATTTGATCAGTTGCCGAATTAGTTTATTTCAATTATTAAAGTTCTCTCTATTATGTTTCTAGTTTGTTCTTTAAAAAAAAAACCAAAGTATATTCAAGTATTAGTATATGATTAAAGGAGCTTATGCATTTAAATTCCAATTGTTGAAGAAAAGTTCGTATCAAAAGTATTATCAATAGTAGTATTATTAGTTTCATTTGATGTAATCATGTATTTTCAGGTTCGTTATTATTACTTAGGTAATTACCAAGTCAATCTCGATTCTAAAACCTTCTAATTCAGCCTTTATCCACACCTTTAACCCTAGCCCCGTTACAACCCTAATAAAGACCTTTTGATTTGTGTATCATCTCATATACAGTGGTGGAGATTTGATTTTCGGGCAAGCCTATAGGATTAACTTTTCAGGTTCGACTTATGAGTGATTATTCTTGAACCTTAAACACTTCAAGTGATTTGAGTGAATCTTTTGTGAGGATGTCAATCCTTGTCGGTTTTGAATTAAAGGTAATTACTTAGATAAGGGGAGACACCTATGTTTTTGTACTACAAAGGTATAACTTATCTTGATTGAATCTTTAGGGTTCTTTGAGTTAAATTATCCATGAATAAATTATCTATGAATTATGATGAGACATTGTCGATAGGAATTATAAATTACGGAAAGTTCATTTCAATTGTAAGTTGAGAATTTTGCTTGAGGACAAGCAAAAGCTTAAGTGTGGGGGTATTTGATAAACCGTAAAAGTAACATATTTTAACCCCATATTTAGTATGCTCTTAGGATGATTTAGCCCTGAGTTATGTGAAAAGGTGCTTTTAATCCTTTCGTTTCATATTTCTACTCAGGAAAGCACCCGAGGACAAAAAAAAAAACGGGCTTAAAACGGGCCAATTTGGGCCAAAGAAGAAATTGACACGGCCTGGACTTCAAGCCACATGGTCGTGCCTCGACAATTAACTACGACACGACCATGCCATGATTTACACGATCGTGCCCCAATCGACAGAATCAAGGCACGACCTAACCACGATTTACGACCTAACCACAATTTACACATGTGCCATGGCGCCCCTCACATTACGGGAGAGAGCAACTTCACTCAAATTTGGACACTTAGAGCCAAAGAAACACTTTTCAAAGCCTTTTCAAACATCGAGTAGGAAGCAGACTTAATTTAGGACACTTAGGGACCAAGTAAAGGATTCTAAAAGCCTATATAAACACCTTAAGTGCATCATGAGACTGGGTGGTTAGCTAGGCCAAGGAGCCGAGCCAGAAAGATCACATTTGTGGGAATCATTCGAAGATAGCCAGTTGATCCATCTCAAGAAGCCAAATTTTACTCAAGACGGCGGATTTCTCCTTCAATACCTTTAGGGGGTTTTAGGGATTTCTTATGTTTTGTTTTATATTTTCTCTTGAGATGTTTTATTTTCAAGTTATGAACTAAATCCTTCAGATACCTGAAGGGGATGAAACCTAGATGAATTTTGTTATTATTTTCTGAATTATATGATAATACTTTGTTTGTTCTTAATTATGCATGCTTAATCTAAATCTGATGTGCTTAGGTGGAGGAGGAATAGACCCCGCTTAAGAGTAGATCTAGCATAATTAAACGGAGTTGATCGAACGCCTAGAGATAGGGTTACAAGATTTTTTCAGATTAGGGTGAAACCTAATATGGGAATCCATTGATCGATTTACTACTATTCTAGGGGTTATTATAAGCAAATGAGAGTTCCACTAATTAACCTAGGATTAGACGTTACTCGCCTCGAGAGAGGGTTTAATATAGGTTAGGGAGTCCTACGGATCAAGCTAAGTAAAGAAATCATATGATTCAGTAATAACTAACAAGTGAAGTCTAGGTGGATTCTTCCTGAGGGTATCGTCATAATCAATTGAGTTTCTTCAAGTTATTTCCCAAATTCGTTCTTTTTGTCTTTGCGTCTTTAGCTTAGTATTCATTAAACTAGATTAAATCAACCAATCACTCTATATTTTAGGCTAAATAATAAAAAGAAAGTGAGTATTAGTACTTTTAGTTCCTTTGGGTTCGATAATCTGGTCTTGCCTAAGCTATACTACTGTTCGATAGGTACACTTGCCTTTAAGTCATTGTCAGAGTTAGTTTCCAGGTTTGATCATTCTATTTATAAATTTTAAAGCTCTGATTTCAGCGATCATTTTGCGAAAACTCACCCTTTTCTTTTAATCTATTCAGGTAATCCCCAACATTAGACGGATCGGTGCGGCGGAGGACTCGGCGGTGACCACGGTCCTAGACCCTTATGGTTTTTATTGTATTTATGGTTTTTGATTATATCCGGGAAAAGTTTTACTATAAATGGCCTTTATGGGTTTTTACTTTAATTTGGGATTTTTATTTTGATTTGTAACTGCTAGCAATAGGATAAGACACGAGGTTTCAAAAAGACAAACGTTTCATCAAAATACACACGAATTCGTTAAATATTTTAAAAAGCTTCCGCAACATATAACGTTTTGAAAATGGATAAGGATTAGAACAAATAACACATTAATGACAGTAGAATAAGATAACGAAGAATGGTTTTATCGTAAATATGTTTTCTAAAGCACTATCATGTGACATCGCCAGATTCGGCCATAACGTCTATGCCGGGTTTGGGATGTTACATCAAGACATTAAAATCAAGCCAAAACTAAGTCTTATGCATGACATATTATCACATATGTTCAAGTGTTCATACTTACCAAAAACACATATATGCATATAGGCATATTTTATCAATTATGCTAACTCAAAATCATTCATCAATAGTTTAAATACTTTCCATCATATAACCATTTCAAACACATATGTCAAACATGTTTAAGCGATATATTTACATCTCAAAATGTACCAAGACAAGCCATACCAATGGCTAGCTTTAACCAAATTTTATATGACATCATTTGGCCAATTTAACCTATACATCATTATATCATAATTAAAGTTTGTTATTTATACCAAAAAGAGCTGAAGGATAGTGTGAGCTTGCTCCGACCCGCTTCCAACCTTTACGAGCTTCTCGTACTATAAAACAGAAGAAATAAAATAAAGTAAACTTTTACGCTTAGTAAGTTCGTTTAATGGGAAATTAACTTACCATTCATTTACTTTTAAAATAAGCATACAAAGTACATCCAAATCAATTTAATCAATACCCTAACCACACATCCTCATCAACAAGTTAGTCATGTGTTTTATGTGAATAATAAGTACAAAGGTGAGCTCATCACATATCATATTTCCATGTGTTTACAAGTAAATACAGGTAATGATTCATTCAGAATTCATCTTAACTTATATCAGAATTTCACCCGTTGAATCATTTGAAATCTTGATGGATACATGAGTAGTACACCCAAAGTGTTACACTGTAAATCCGTCAACTTATATTCGGGGGTGCTCATAGAAGCACATAAATAGGAAGCTTATCTGGGCTATAATAGGAAGCTCATAAGAGCTATATTCAGGAAGCTCATGCGAGCCTATAACGGTAGCTCCGAAGAGCCATTACTCGGGATACTCCAGATAGCCATATATCGGGAAGTTCAAGCGAGCCATATCGGGAAGCTCACAAAGAGCCTTTAATCGGGAAGCTCACGAAGAGCCTTTAATCGGGAAGCTCACGAAGAGCCATATATTGAGACACTCATAAGAGCTACGGTGTGTCCATAACACATGCAGGATCATGACCGATTGGGATGCTCCGAAGAGCTATAACGAAAGCTCGTAAGAACCATATAACTGGAAGTTCATGAGAGCTAATAACGGGACGCTCTTTCGAGCTATGGTGTGTCAACAACATATGCAAGACCACAACCAATACAGAAACTCTATATCCAATCGAATTTCATGTATTCAAACGGAATTTATTATTTATCGGCCATTGTCGGATTTATGATTAATTTCATATACACAGCAATTATACAAT
Source organism: Gossypium rotundifolium (assembly GCA_025506655.1). Lineage (NCBI taxonomy): Eukaryota > Viridiplantae > Streptophyta > Magnoliopsida > Malvales > Malvaceae > Gossypium > Gossypium rotundifolium. The sequence continues at coordinate 166,314,999 of CP106725.1, forward strand.
TCACATATACAACATTTAATTCAAACATATAAATGTTCACAATTTAGTTACTCGAACTTACATCGACAATGTTTGTGTTCGTAGGCTACTAGTCCGATACTTTTTGTTTTCTTCGATCCAATTTCGTACTAGGTCTATCCAGTTCTATATGAGTAAATTTAACATCAATTTAATACATTTCATATTCAATTCAATCCAATTCACATCTTAGGCAAAAGTACCATTTTGCTCCTATACTTTTAATTAATTCCAATTTCGTCCCTAGGCTCAGAAAATGAAATTCTTCCAAGCCTAACCGATTTTTACATATAACAATAACAGTCCATGTATTTCACAAAAAAATCATAATTTTTCCCTAAATCATAATTTCATGAAAATTTCCTTTACAAAAGTTGTTTATCTATCAACAACCTTTCCATTTCTACCATAAAACTTCATAAATCATGCATATTCATCCATGGGAAAACTTTAATACTTTGATAACTTTGCAAATTAATCCTTAAAATAGCTAGATTAGGTTATTACGATCTCGGAAATATAAAAATTATTAAAAACGGGACAAGATTGCTTACCTAATTAAGCCAAATAAGCTTGTTTGAGTTCTTTTCTCTTAGCTAGGGTTTCCATGAATTTTTAATTTGGGGCATATGTTGAATTATTATCATCTTTAATTATTTCAATTTCCAATTTAGTCCCTTTCTTTATTTAATTTTCCATAGATGAATCATCACACTTATCTACTAACTCCTCTTAATGTTCTATTTGCTATATAAGGACCTCAAGTTTTGAATTTCATAGCTATTTAATACTTATAGCTACTAGAACTCAACTTTTGCATTTTATGCATTTTGGTCCTTTCTATTAAATTAAGCATGTAATCGGTAAAATTTTCATAAAGAAGTTTTCATATGTCTTTCCTATCATTATGCAGACCATGCAATAATATTAAAATAATTTTCCTTTCGGGCTCGAATTTATTGTTCTAAAACCACTATTCTGATTTCACTAAAAACGGGCTATTACAATATGTGTAGTTTCAAAAGTAGCATATTTTGTTGACCACTTTTCCAGTTTCTTTCCAACTATATTTAGCTGATTATTGTTCTTTAGATTCCTTTAGCATTCTTTGCTTTAAAACAATTTCTACATCATAAATCACTATAATTTGTTTCAACATTTTAAAAGCTTGCTTTATAATTTGGTCTGACTAATTTTGTATGTTTTTGTCAATGCAAGTTCTCTCCCACAGCTAATTGGTCCTTTCTTGTTGAAAATTTCCAAGTTGAAAATTTCGAAGTCTCCAATTGACAGACACAGAAGGTGTGGATAAAATGGGGGCATTCATTATAAGTCTCAATATGGCTAATATGTGGTTACAAGTTTATGGTTTACCGTTGAAGTGGTATAACTCGAGTATTAGCTTATTGATCATATGTTCATCATAAAACCCAACAACCCAATTTGTAATATGTGAATTGATAGTGATTTATTGTGAATCAATTGTAAAAGAAACAGATTGCATCAAAAATTTTCACATCCGAGTGGGATATTGATGTTACAAGACCCTTAATGTGGTCTCATTTAATGGACCCTGATGGAAACTCCATTTGGGGTCTTTGTAAAATATGAGCTTCTGTCTCTGTTTTGCTACTGTGTTTTCTACTGTCAACAAACCAGAAACTACCGGCACTTTTATAACTATTCTATACAACCAAAGACAAATACCTTTTTTTTTTTTTACCTCGGAAAATTCCGTTTAAAATTGAATACTACACCAGGCCTGACGAAATCTCATCTCATATCATATCCCTTTGTTTCAAACTCCAACTAATGGCGGCCAAGGAATCTCCATAGGGACTCAACACAAGTCTGCAAAATGTAAATCCATTACTGAGATTATAAAAGCCTACTCAAACAACATTTTGCAAACAAAACCATCACTCTACTAATCATATGAACAAGGCTAGGAAGTGCTGATATACACCTGAATATTTTACGAGTCAGATTTTTTCCCGGTAACAATCTGGAAGATTCGTAGACCCCTGCTAAAAGCTTCATTGAATAAGATCCTTGTCTGCATTGATTGAAATCCAGGCATCCATGACAAACATGCCACGGGGGCCATAACAATCACCCCAAACAATATATCATATAGCCGAGCCACATACACAACAGATTCCCAATGCCTTGTAGACTGCAGAAAGGGCCGAAGCACTTGGGCGATCGATATAAGTCCCCAGCCAGTGGGAATAAAAGCTAATAAACTGGTGAAGATGTCAATAAATTTGAAGGAAGTAAATTCAAGCAGTGCAATTATAACGAGTATTCCGAAAACAATGACCAGGAACTGAACCAGCCGAAAGTAGATATGTTCATTAGCTCCATATTTATCCCGAGCATATGAGATCACAGTATAGATTATAAATGCCACAAGAATGTAGATCCAGGACAGCAAGTATACATAAGTACTGGTACTATTAGCAGCAATTCCCAGTTGGTATACCATTCCATACTGGAAAAAGAAAAACCGAAGGTCTAGAATTATCTCCAGTATCTTTCCCCAGAGGCCAGTTGTCCTTAGATGATCTTGCTCCTCGTACCACCATCGCTCCCAGCTCTGTTCAGCCTTTGCAAAGACACCACCACGGTACCATATCCAGTTCATAAATTCATCAAAGTCATCAACAGTCTTTAACCAATCAAAACCAGAAGGATTGAATATAAAAGGTACCATTATCCATGATAGGACCAGAAACCAACTTGAGATAGTCATAGCTATGTAAACAAATGTGTCCTTTGCAACAGGGCTGCGAGATGCATAAATAGTAAGTATGAGCCCAAGCTCAATGGCCTTTATAAAATGGCTACGAGCATACAATCTGTAATTTTCTGCAAAGCTCTTGTGCTGCACAACAAAACCACGGCCAGTTCCCCGATACTTGGCACCACCATGAAGGACAGTCCGACCAAAGAAATGAGTACGGGTTCCCATAGAGAATGTGTAGAAAACTGATGAAAGCTGAAGTTGCATTGTCAAGAAATCCCAGATAGCTTGAAGGAATCCATGCTCAAGGGAATTCTCCACTATCATCGGAAGGGCAGTGAAAATACCAAGTTGGATGATGAACTGTTGATTTAAGATGGCACTAAGTGCTTTATTGTTGTTGCTGTTGCTTGCCAAGGCAGCGATCTCAACACCACTAAGAGCAAGATAAAGTCTGCCCCACAAAAAAGCATATACAGTAAGAAAAACCATCAGTGTATTGACAAAAAATCCTACAGTGGTATAAAAGAATGATAACATCCGGAAGAAGTCCAGTCTGTGACCCAGCCGATAGACATCTCTGCTGAGAAGTTGCTCACCATTCCCACTAGCAACCTTGGCTTCAAACATCGAAATTTGATTCAACCCAACATCCCTTCCCTTCCCAACCTGGATGTATTCATGATGCGAGACATTTCCTCCTCGCAAAGTACAATTAAAGCCAGCAAAAATATCCTCACTAATATTAACCACTCTGGAAGCTTTACTGATCCCACCCCGGGTCAAAAACCAAAACCTGTCAAAGACATCCGGATGGCCATAATGCATACGAATTTTCAGAGGATTTGCCAAGACACGCTGTCCTAAAGTGACGAAACTTGTTTCTTGAGCTGACATAAACCAAGCAAGTGATGAAACAGAACCGGTAAAAATGTGTTCCCTGACTCCCAATATGGTGGGCTTTCGTATACCATAGTAGTGCTTGTATTCCGCCAAGAGATTGCGCATTTTCAGTGCCTCCTCAAAGTAATTGTCTTGGTTCATATCAATAGTTTGAACAGCATCACCACGGGTGAAGATGATAGCATGGTTTTGATTCTCTGGTTTGCCCTCTCCAAGCTTCAATGGACCAGGCAATTGGACACGATAGATTTCCACCTCCTTCTGTAATTGCTGATCATACTTCACAAGAATAGAGTAATACTCCTTCTCATTCCTCCCAACTGAAACCTCATCAACATAGGCAACTCGAAGAGCTTCATTGTGTTTCATCAGATACAAGATTTCCTCAACATGTGGATCCTTTTTGCTCTTTTGAGCCCCATATATCTGACAGGCAACCACATATGTGAATTTCATCAAAGAGGCGCCTTTCTCATGGCCTTTAAATAGCAGATTCAGAGAACTACTTGCTCCTCCTAAACTCCTTGAAGAAGGTGACATCTTAGAGTTGAAACCATCCAAACCAACATCTTTCCCCACAGAACCAAGTTCTCGTATTCCTTCTCTAATATCCATCTCCGAAGCAGAATCAAGGAAGGCCAGCATCTTTAGAGCTCTATAATAGTACATCATTCCTCTGACAGTTCGAGAAAGTGTCTGACCTCTGTAAGATGCCCAGAGCCTCAAATCTCTCAGCTTGGTTGTCCATATCTCATCATCCTTTACCATTCCTTCTCGTCGCATTCTTTCCATGAAATTTTTCCAATCTTCGTCATATATGGTCTGCAAATAATATAGGATAGAAATCCCATCTTCGTTCTCAGTCCGGAGCTGTTCTTTGCTATAGAGCACTTCTTCATTATAGTAAGGGGTGAGGACACTAAAACCCATCATCTTCTCTACTTGAGGAGCATGAGGAATATTCATGAAAAGTGAATTGCTAAAGAATGCAATTCGCCGTCTAGCCTCAAGATTAACTGGAATATTCTGCATGGAATCCCTGGAAGTAAGAATTGTATGCAAGCGCCTAACCTGCCGATAGAACTTCTCATCATTAGGGTCAGGCAACTTAACAGCTTTTTCAAACAGCAATCCTGCCATGGCAGCAGGGTCACGAGGTGCCAATCCATCCTCCCTAATTTGCTCAATGGTCCTCTGGTCTTTGAAAAAATCACGAACAGCAATCTCATACAGGGCCTGCAAAATATACACCACCTGGCTTGCATCTTTCTTGGGCTTGGTCAATATCTCAACAAGTTGTATCAACTTCAAATGAATCTGAGGTAGAGAAGTCATTTTGAATGTCTTGGTAAACTTCTCAATCTCAATAGAATGATCAATTTCATGAAATAGAACAGCAAAAACGGAATGCTCCTCAGACCTGGCATTGAGGATTTCAAGCATCATGTGCTTGATACTGTCATAAGCTTCAATCACAGCACAACGCCTGTACTCGTTCTGACTGATTTTATGCCAGAGCCACTTATCAGGGGCATCCACCAACTCTTTTGCCTGGCTAAGAGCAAGCAACAGCTCATTGCATAGCAAAAAACATGGCCAGCGAATAACCCTAATATTCCAAGAATTGTGGGGCAACTCTAGTAGTTCAACTTCAGCATCAGAGACAATATCTTCTTCCCTGAAAATGTTAATTATCTCATTCCATACCAGAGCAAACTTTCGAGCCTCAACCTGGTTTGACTCGAGCTTCCTGTAAGGTTGCCCAAGCCCATATCTCAGCTTCAACCTGCTAATAGCATCATTAAACTTGCTCTTAAATGTTGGTCTGGCATCCAATAACTGTTCTTCTGGCATCAGATTGAACTGCATAGCACTGGCAAAGAACTGAAATCTAAGCTTTAACTGTTGGATGTTTCTAATCTCACCTAAATGCTGTAATAACCCCACTCCTGCTCCCACAAAGGAAGAATAAATTGAATACCAAATTTGGATGTCCATCAAGTAAATAAACACCACAGGCAGCCACAGCAAACAAACAGCCAACTTGATACTGCCACCAGGCCACTCATAATCCACATTATTAAGACCCAACAATTGTTTGGTCGGTTTAATCATGGGTTTAATCTGTAAGAAATAACTGAATGCAAATTTCGTAGCTAAGACCAATATCCAGAACAGAGTATACTTAATATTATCAACTAGCCCTTCCCTCAATCCCCGACCAACAAAACTCTTACTCTGAAACCACCATGTCAACAAGTAAAATATTTTCCAATTGGTCTCCTCTATAAAGTTCCTAACCCAAGGAAGAACAAATAAAGCTAATGCCAATAACTCTGGCAAGACATAAACACATGCAACTAGTAGAAAAAAGACCACCCTCTTACCAGCCTCAGCACTCCACCTTCTATCATGGTTCCTCTGCGACCAGATCCATACATAACAAGCAGAAAAAGTCAGGATCCAGCCAGCAGCAACAACCGCTTTTAACACCATCCTAAAGCCAAGCCCGCGGGTGTCTCTCGAAACACGGCTATACTGCATCCCTACATCTAATATAGCCTGTAAAAGTCTCATCCCACTCCAAGTAATAAATACTGTCAAAACCTTAACTCGAACATCGTTACTTGTCAATGCCTGCCACGGATACCCCTTCTCTTCCCATGCTACAATAATGGCAGCCTGAAGAAACAAAAACAGCATCACCCAAAGCCTATCAAAACTCCTGTAAAGATTCCAAAACGACCTTTGCTCAACGAACCCAGTTTTCCCAACATGTTTACTTCTACTGGAAGTAACAAAAAATTTGCAGTCCGCATCAAGCGGCCACTTGAGTTTCTTAAAACATCTCTTACTCCAAAAATACTCATTCAAATCATCATAATTCCTCCAAGCAGAATGCGGCGCCGTTCCATTCTTGCTATTCTCAACTTCCGCCTTTACAGTCTCGTATATCGGCTTCACCACGCAGTGCAAAAACGCATTTTCTCCCGATAAAGACGGCATAACGGACTGGCCAGTGTTTTCATCGATGTAATCTTCTAAAATCTTGTTTAATTCCATGGCCATGTGATGGAATATGTAGCAGATACATTCAGGCATGAACCGGAGGTTTGCAGATTCGCCCCAGATCAACAAATAAAGCCCCACGTACAGTAATTCACGGCGGTGATCAGAGTTAGAGTGGCCGCTTTTGGAGGTCCATACGTTCGATTTCTTTCCTAAATAAGAGCACCAGTTAGTGTAGTTCTTGAGGAGTTTTCGACTGAACGTACGAAGTACGCCGGCGTCGAGAGTATCAATATTCTCCGGCGGAGGGGATAGTCGCATCTGAGAGTTGGCCAAGTGGAGGACGAGGTGTTCCCTCTGGTTCTTGACGTTGCCGTGTTGGAAACAGAAGAAGAGAGCCAGCCAGTCTAGGAGGTCCATAGCAGGATGCCATTGTCCATGAGGTGGCAGTCGTAGATCTCCAACGGCGCGTAGAGCAGAAGCAACAGCTCGTACTTCGGGGAAACGGAGAGAAGGATGGTCGGCGAGGAGGTTGTGGACAGGTATTATGTTGTACGGTTCATCTTCAGGCGGAGTGGTCCGGGTCCGGCCCGACTTAGACCCGGGACGGTAACGGCGAGGCATTGCATCAAATAGAAAACGAAAATTTTGAAACTAGGGCTTTGGAGATTCAGTTGCAGGAGAAAAGGTGGCGACTTCAGTTTTTTCTTTTCCTTCTATTGAAAAGGAAGATGCTACTGGTAATAGTAATAGATAGTGAACATGCGTATTAAGCGGCTTTCCAACGCTTTTTTTTTTTTTAAAATTAAGGTTAATTTATATGTCATTTTTTGTCCTCATCTATACTAGCAAGATCTGCGGTAAAATTAAATTAACTTCATTCTCATTCAATTTTTTTATCAATTTAATCCTTATCCTGTTACTGTCCTTTTTTTTCTCTCGGTTAAATTTTGATTCTGGTCCTTTTATTTGTAAATTATATAAAGATGGTCAAATTCTAATTTCGGTCTTTATATTATGCTCAATTTTAAGATTTAATCTTTATTTTAATTTTAACATAATTTGATACTTAACGTTTATAATGTTATTAATTAGTGAAATATTTTATTCTAATTCAAATGCTTACGTAAATTTAAAGAATTGTTAACTTGTTAAATTTTTGTGATGAAATATTGAGTGAATGCTTTTTAAAAAAATATTAAAATATCACGTCAATAAATTTAATGAAAGAATTTTAGTTGTGTTAACAACTGGACTTGAATTTTTAAATTCAAAAATAAAACAACTCGATGTTATTATTTAAGAATATTTTAATTTTTTCCTCAAAAACTTTATAGTTTTTATTTGTTTATTAAATCAAATAAACAAATTATAATAAGGTTATAAGCTTTTCCATTAAATAAATTCATATAATATAATTTGAGTAAATTATAAATTACATTTAATTCATTTGATTGTTTTACAAATCATTTAATAGTTTCTTTGTTTGGTTAGATTAGTTTGTTTAAAGACGTTGGATTATATGGAAATGACCAGTGCTGGTTTAATGTTGTAAGAATAAATTTAGACGCACATATTTCTTTTTTTAAATTTAAACGCAGTTAATTTTAAACTAACAAAATTAGAGATAAATTATCAAATTGTATTTTTTATTTTATTCAAAATAAGTAAATTAGTCCTATATATTAGATCAAAGAGTAAATTGATTCTTTTGTTAAAAATTTCATCTATTTTTACTATTAAAAACTAATTTATGTACATTAGCATTATGTACACGTTGAATGCCTCATGCTACTGTCCGGTTATTTCATCCACATCATTTTTTGACAATACAAATAGATAAAATTTTTAACAAAATAATCAATTTACTATTTAATCTAACTTTTAGTATAAAAATTTTTATGGTGATTTTACCGAAATTTTGAATATAAATTATAATTCTTAAATTGCTCTTAATCCTTAAAAGACGAAGATATAATGTGGTCAAGCCTCAAATCCATTTGAATTCACAGTGAAAATTTTAATATTTAATACGTACAATTGAGAATTACATTGTAATTGTAGAGCCCAGATTGCCCGGGCCCAATTACAAGAAGATAAAATTACAAACCCAACTACCCTAGCCCAACTACCCCAGCCCATCAGACCAATCAGAAAACAAAAAAACACAAAAATAAAGACAGGCCCAAATGGCCCAAAACCACTTTCAGCCAAAACAGAAGGGGACAGAAAACCCTAGCCGAGCCTGCCCCTCTGACCCTCTGACTTCTGACCCCCCACCTACCCTCTGCACCGCCGTCCGTCGCCTGCTCCGACACGCTCCACCACCTACAAACACGACAAAGGAAGACAGCAACAAAATAGCAAAAATAAAAGCAAAAAAAAAGCAATATTGTATCCTGTTTTTTCATTCGGCTATATAAGCCGAGCAAGAACAGTGTAAAAGGACCCCTTTTTTCAAGATCAATAGAAAGAAATTTTTAAAAGCACAAGAACAGTAGATCTAAACACCAGAGAAAAAGAAAGCGCAAAAGATTCAAAAAAAAATCGAAAGAACAGGGGCTAAGGTTTTAAATCTTTATTTTTATTTTTCCTCTTTTTTTATTTCGAAACAGTATTCACGCATATATTATTCTATTTTATTTTATTTTTCTTTTTTTTCCTTCAAAATCATGCATATACGCATATATATATAAATAAAAAAAAAGGGGAAATTTTTACCCTTCCGGCCACCGTGGGCGGTGGCCGGAGCTCCGGCGCCGGCGACGGCGGACGGCGGTGGTCCTCGCCGGAAATCGCTTCAGCTCCCCCCTGCAGAGAAAACCAAAGAAGGTTAAAACTGTTTTTTTTTTAAGGATGCTGCAAATGAAAAAAAAAAAGGAAAATTTTGAATTTATAAAGGCTGCTAAACGACGTCGTTTAGGGCCTGATACAGTGGCCCTAAAACGACGTCGTTTCATCGCGACCCGAGTCCGACCCGACCCGCTCCGGAGGATCCGCGTGTTTTGCCGAAAAAAGGGGTTATTTGCGGAGTTGGTCCTTCCGCCTTTTTATTATTTTTAATTAAATTTTTTTTATTGTTTTAAATTTGGCCCGAGCATTTGGTTCCGCTTCCAATTTGATCCCCCTAGTTGCTGTAAGCCTCGGCCTGAAGGGTTATTTGCGCGCATGGTCCCTCTGCTTCCCCGGCGCGTTTAAATTGGTCCTTTTTTATTTTTATTTCAGATTAACCCCTAAAATTTTATTTTATTCTCAATCCAATCCTTTTTAGTTTGAATCGCATTTTTTTTTTATATTATTGCTATTATTGATATTGTTATTATTAATATTAATATTATTATTATTATTATTATTATTATTATTATTATTTTATTCCTCTAATATCCTCTACTATTATCATTTTATTATTATTACTATTATTATCATTTCATTTTTACTTTTGTTTATTTATTTACTAATATATTTACTATTGTTATTTTTTATTATTTTATTATCACTATATTATTATTATTAATATTATTATTATTATTATTATTATTATTATTATTATTATTATTATTATTATTATTATTATCATTTCATTTCTTTTACTCTTGTTTACTTATTTACTTTTATACTTGTTATTGTTATTTTTATTACTATCCTTGTTGCTCCATTTTTATTAATGCCACTATTATTATTATTTTCATTTTACTTTTATTTGTTTATTTATTACTTTATTAACCCTCTCTATTATTCGCTCACCAACATACCATTCTCTTTAATATATCATTTTTTATTACAATTATTTAATTTAAATTTGATTTTCGTTCTTTAAATTTTCACCATTTGTGATTTTTATTATTTTACTCATTATTTATTTATTCTTTCATTTATTTCTCATCTCATTTACTTATTATTTATTCGCTTATCGTCCTTTACTCTTTTAGTACTTTAAGGCAATTTATTTATCATATTCTTTATTGTCGCTATTATTATTATTATATCTGTTTCTATAGCTTTATTATCTTTATTCTTATTTCATTATTTATGTGCTCATTCATTTGCTTATAAAAATTAGATTTATTCGCATATTCGCTTAATTCGTTAGTATCCTTACTTCGTCTAATATTAATCAATCAAATTTTCAAAAAAATAAAGATGATGTTCGGTATTTGAAAATTCGGAAGATCGAGCCCTAACTTACTGGGTTCCGTTTTACTGCTTATGCCAAACAATGGATATCTCTTTTGAAGTTGTAATTTTAAAACAAAATCTCGAAATTGAAATGTCGTGCCCTAACTTCTGGACTCGACACTTAGATACTTCGGGATAAGTTTTTCTAAAATAGAGGCAATCTTAGTATTTGAAATCTCGGAAATCGAGCCCTAACTTCTCGGGTTCCGATTTCTCATTTGACGAATAACGAAGATCCTCTCCAAATAAAACCAAGTTTCAAAAGGCGAGCTTAGTTTCGGAGTTTAAAGCATTGTGCCCTAACTTCTTGGACGTGATGCTTTACCTCTTGAAAATAAGAAAGCCTTAGCGTCTCTTCCAATTTTAAAATAAAAGCATTGTATTTTCAACCCTTTTAAAGTTTTCAACAAATAGGACATCAATCAATCAGTTTGGTACCAATTTTGGGCATGTCGAGGATGCTAATCCTTCCTCGCACGTAATCGACCTCCGAATCCGTTTTCTCAAAGTTCGTGGACCAAAAAAAGTACTGTTTTAGTAAATTAAATGTTTTATTAAAACGAAGGTGATCCGGTCACACCAAATAAAGATCGGTGGCGACTCCTTTCCTTTTCTTTTTCAAAAAATGAGTCGATCGCGTCGCTTCTGCTCCCCAAAAAATGGTTACGATACCATGGCGACTCCATTGGGGAACTCGAGGTCAAGCCATAGATTGATTGATTTTTGTCCTTTGATTAAATTGGTTTGAAAAATCACGCTTCTTTAATGCACTTCCAATATTGGTCTCAAATACTTTGGCATTGCATTGCATGACCGCTAAGTCGCACCTTTAAGTGGAGCGAAGCTATGCCTTCGTGAGGTTTTCACCTCGCATGGGCTAGTGGATCTTTGGATACATCCGTACCTATGTCTTCGTGAAGTTTTCACTTAGCATGGCCATAGGGAAATGTATTCCCTGAACCAACTCGGTCCGTATGAGCCTATAATGGGTGAGGATCGAGGAATCACTGGTTGGTACCTCAAACTTTAGAACCAAACCACATGTAGTGAACCCTAAGAGCCCACCTTAGATAGAACTACGCCAAACCTTAGTGGTCACCTAGGTTGGTTTTTGTTCACTTTCACTTGTTTTATACTTTGCGATACTAACCCTTTGTATTTTATTTTCGTGCATATCATTTCATATTTTGAGAGGTATCGATTCACGGTCAGTTTCTGAGTTAGAAAGCTGGTTATGGAAAACGGATTCCTTGATAAAGTGGAAGACAATGCAGTCGTCCGTATATAGTCAAAACCTAGGCAGTTAGAAGGGTATGGATCCGTTTGAGCAAATGGGGCAGTGCTAAAATCTCAGCCACCTGTGCTTCCTAATGTTGTTCCGATCAAAACTAAATCGGATGTGGAAAAGATTGTATGACATTTCATGACAATGCATGGTAGAAAGTAATTATACTCACCGGTCACTTCATAGTGAGCGGGTAAGGTACGGATAGACACTTCTACCATTACAGTGTTTCTCTTTCATATGAAGATGGTAACCCTGTAGACGACAAGGGTGTTGGAAGGAAAGTGATTGGCAGAGGGCAAGAGACCTATGACAATGAATTGGCTGGAAAGGACTTTGCTTACGACGGGGAGAAAAGTTTATTTACTGTTGATATTCTTCCAAATAACAAGCATAGGTTTACAATTGTATTTGAGGATGTTACATTTAACAGAAACAACGATAGTGCAAGACCTGATGACTCAAACGGCAGCGAACAGGAAATCTAAAAACTCTCATGAAACACTAAGGGTGATGGTTGTCATTTTAAAGTAGTATCTTTGCAAGTAGGGATGCCTACTGGTTTGCCAATCTTTTAAGATAATCAAAACAACTTCACAGACATTGGAGGAGGTACCCTTGACTATAGGGGTTTCCATTCAAGTTTCATAGCCACTCAAAGAGGCCTTTCCCGGAATATTCATCCTAGTTCGGTTGTGGATTCTTTGCTAATCAAAATGTCATAGATCCTGGCTGAACGAAGGCTCGAGAACCTGAAGACAAAAGTCAGTCCATCCAATCACGAGTACAAGATCACTGGATTGAGCGAGCAGTTGTGCAAAGATCCGTTGTTTTCATTGAGGGAGAAAAGTGTGAAGAAAGCTAATGGTGAAGCTGAGAATCTAGAGATTACTGTCTATAATCATTTTATCGACCATCACAAGGTACAGTCGCGTTTTTTTGCAAGACTTGCCATGCTTTAATATCGGAGAGCTGAAACAACCTACATACGTTCCTTTGGAGCTCCATTCCTTGATGTACTTGCAATTGACAAAGCACTAACTAGAGAAATTCTCGGGTTAAGACAGAAATCTCAAGAAAGAGTGAAAGCCTTTTCCTATGCTTCACAAAGGAGCAACCATAGTGCCGAGCCAACGCCGCATTCTTGTAGTGTTTCTTCAAAGACTAATTTCACCCAAGGCGAAGGCCGTCTGTCGAGGGCAATGATGGAAATTTCTTTACGAAGAATGGGCGATGGAATTCCTGGAACCATCTAGGATGGAAGGATAGGCTGTTGTGAACTTCTTGACTCATCGTTGTGATCCCAAACAACATTGCAATGGATTGGTTCGTGTGAAGAAGTGAAAGGAATTTGATTTGACCCCATTTGATAGACCCAAAGAGATTAACCAGAATAGATGACTTTCACCTGTGGTTAGAATGAGAAAAGCTATTAAACAGGTACAATCTAAAATGCCTGGAGCTCTGCAGTTCCTTCTTATTCTAGAAAAACTCTAATCTTTATGAGTATGACGCTAGCTAGAGTAAATGATCGATACTTTTTTGGAAAATTGATGCTAAGCTGAGACAGCCTCCTCACTACCCTCAAAGCTGTAACTCTGCAATCGAGTTGAAGTTAAGTCTGAACAAGATCAAGGAAACAAAGTGTAGTTAAATTTAGCACTACACAATTACTGAATCATGGATCGAGCTTCTTGAAATAAGAAAGGAGTGTTGAGAGAAGAACCTCATCATTCTTATGATCATCAAGTTAAAAGTCAAGATTACCTCATGAAGGGAATGGTAGTTGGTCATCTGATTTTGGCATTACAGTGGATATGGTAAGCATAAGATATGGGCTACAGCTTTGATCACGATCAAGAGCTAGCTCCATTGCTTGGGAAATCAAAACCTTTAGGACTTGGGACGAGAGCATATAGTAGTCCATTTTATGTAAAAGAATTTGTTTTCTAATAAGGTTTTCTAAAATGAAGTTGATCAGAATCGATACCTCTTTGCATTCATGCATTCATTGCATTCGCATTACATCACATTCATTTGCATTAGACTTTTACAAAAGGACCCTAATTAGGCGAAATGTTTCATTAACTGGGAAACATGGAACAAAGGTTGGCGAGGATAGAGCAAAGGCAAATACTGGATGCAAGGGCAATTGATCCAAGTTCAACAAGAAATGCGAGAGCAAATCTTTGGACTTCAAAAGAACATGATGGGCCAATAACTCGATTACTAGCGGGAGGACTTGAAAAAGGAGTGACCCGTGGACCGACAATGTGGATAATGATGAAGACATCGTTTATTCCCCAATAAATGTCCCAACTCAACTGATGCACATTCTCGCGTGGTACCTATCATTATTGGATCTCAATATAGATGATACTTGATGCTCTTGAATTCTCCAATGGGCCCGTGAATGAGCAAGCCAATCGCGTTGTTTTGGCCTACTAGAGACAAAGAAAAGGGAGAAGGGGCTTCAAAAGCCCGAAGAGGAAGGATAAAGATGGGGTGCGCGAATGCGTATGCCAAGGGTTATTCAAGACGTTCTCGCAAACCACCAAAGAAGGCGCTTACCGATCACCCGATCCCCCAAAGCAAAAACCCAATCCAGAGCGTATTCGAAAAACCTCGGTTCACTCCTATTCCTATGATGTATAGGAGTTATACGAACTTATTTGATATGCATGTTGTAGCTCCTTATTTTATAAAACCATCGCAACCTCCATACCCAAAGATGGTATGACCTAAATGTCCATGTGAGTATCATGCGGAGTTACAGGACATTCGATAGAGAATTGCATGACCTTCAAGAAGTTGGTGGAAAAATTCGTCAAAATGGGTGTTGTGGAGATAGGCGACGCACCAAAAGCGTAGCATGAACACGAGAACATTTTAAGTAATGAGACTGGAAGTAATTCCTATAGTATTTGGAAGCTTATCTAGAGTAATATATGAAGTATACTTGTTGCTTTAAGCCTAGAAGCAATAAGATCTCTTTTGTGAAATAGGCTCGTGTTTTGAATTACTACTTCAATAAAATGCATCTTTTGGACCAATATTTTATTTTCCATGCTATACATTCTATTGAATATTCTTTTATTCTTAATTCATGAATAATCATTCATTCTCCTGAAATTGCCTCCATACCAAGATGGGTCCCGATATCAATGACGTGAGTGACACATTGCGACTCCCTTTCTAGTGAGATATGTGTCTAGGAGGATCTAAGGACTTAGAAGATGACAGAGATCGCAACTTACTTCCTAAAAATGACAGATCCTACCTCGCGAAATGTTAGCCAACACTACAAGCCAACGAGGGAGATAAAGATGGAAGCTTAGTTCACCGCAAGAATAAGGCAAGACATTATCACATGGTCACAGTTAGACACATTGAGGCCACTGAAACGCGGATTCCTATATGTGAGGCTATCAAGCCAGTCTCCTCAAGAGCTTTGAGCCGACATCGATTCATAATCATAGCCTTTGGTTACCTTACTAAGGGGGTAAAGGTCGCTTCACATGTCAAAATTACAAAGTCAGCGGTCGTCGACTTCAACTTCAAATTCAAATTCAAATTCAAAAAACAAAAGACACAAAAAAATCAAAAAAAGGAAAAAGAAGAAGAAAAGAAAAGAATAAAGAGAGAATGGCGATGAAGAATGCTAGAAAGAAATGGGTTGTACGAATTTATAGTCCATCCAAAGGTCGGACACCACATCGATCTTGACAAGATAGCCAAAACCATTCAAAATTTTTGAAAATGACCGAGACTTGTAAACGTTGGCATAGAGAAGTTACCATTTACCCTCTAGGTTTTAAAAGTTGGCGGGACTTTCACCGGGCATCTTTACCATTGGTTTATAATGTTCGCTCAAAAGAATTTCGGAGAAAGACCGGGCATTAAGAAGGGTTCTTCGTATTCAAGAGGACTCCGAAAGGAAAAGTAAATGCAGCAAAAAAGGCTTGTTCTGAGGATACTAATCAAGATGGATAGCAAGGACCTCTTCAATCCGGTGAGTTCAATTCCAAAAAAGAGAGTCGCGAAAAAATGGCGAAAAAAAAAAAATCGAAAAAAGAAAAAAGAAAAGAGAGGTCGAGGCGAAAACCCACAAAGAGCGCCTTGGGATCAAAGGGGATTTGAGTTGAAAACCCGAGAAGGGTAGCTTAAATTGTGATAAAAAAATAAGGCATACGGTAGTCTTACCACGTTTGGGTTAACAATGAAGAAGGATGTTGTGCCTCGGAGCATCGACAAAGTACTCCGAATCCCCTAAACACATATCGAGCCTAAAATGGTCCTCAAGAAGTTTGAACAGAGAAGCTCAGTCATATATCTGGGCACCTAGTTTCTATTTTTCAAGATACACGGTCAATAAATTTCTTTCCTAATTACACCGTTGCTTTTGCTTAACCCTTGGTTTCGAGCTATGCTCTAACTAACTTCGTTCTTATCCATAGTTATAATCTCTTTCGGACATTTTACATTGAAATAACGATTAATGGACTAACGGCACTTTCACAAAAAGTTTCACATATTACTCTAGGAAATTTCTAAGTAAGGATCGGAACACGAGACAGGCCATTGCTTAAAACTCCTCGAGTTTAGGGGCAGAATAATGGTGGAGGAAAATTCTGAATCGAGGCCATCTCTTCGGATCGAAAACGGTGATTGAACAAATGACGAGGTATTACGTAAATAGTATCATCACGATATAAAAAAAGAAGGGGCGATGTATGAATGGGGAATCATCCGCGCGAAGAATGATTTTGTATCCACGCAACTATCATGTGTGCACACCTGGTCACAATCCACAGGAATGGAAAGGCAACAGACCAAATCAACAAATTCTATGCCCCTGAGTCGTAGTGGGATTGACTAAAGATAGCATAGATTCTACACCCCTGAGTCGTAGTGGGATGGATTGAAGATGACACAATTTCTATACCCATAGGGCACAATGGGCTGATCTGAAGATAGTATAGGCCTTAAAGTCCTGTATGTGCCGTGGAGTGAGCCTTGAAGTCACATTGGGGCAAGCTGTTTGAGCAAAATATGATTGTTTCTTTGAGTTCTGGCAAAGGTACCAGCAATAGCGAGATATCAGGGTTGTACGACTCTGGTGGACGACGAGCAGTGACAACCCTAAGCATAAAAAGGGGTCATTTCATTTTACACTCATCATCATTAGGAGCGTGCAATCATCGCATCGTGATCCTTATACATTTTTAACAAAGAGTCATTATCATGACATCCCGCATTCATGCAAATGCCCTCCATAATATCATTTAGCTAGGAGCATTCGATTTATTACAATCATTACATCTTAATGGAAAATCATCATTCTTATGACATTATGCATTCATGTAAATGTCATCCATATCACGCGTAGTTGGGAGCATTTGAGTCATTCCTACCATAGCATCCATATCATTTGGCATAAATACAAGCATATAAAGTCGAGTCTACAGGATATGCCCTCTAGAGGACGATGTAGCAACACTATTGAAGATTGTCCTGTTACCATCGACCAAATGGTGGAATAGGTTGAAAATTGTCCTATTACCATCGACCAGCGGTGGAATAGGTTGAAAATTGTCCTATTACCATCGACCAATGGTGGAATAGGTTGAAGATTTTCCTATTACCATCGACCGGTGTGGAATAGGTTGAAGATTGTCCTATTACCATCGACCGGTGGAATAGGTTGAAAATTGTCCTATTACCATCGACCAGCGGTGGAATAGGTTGAAGGTTATCCTATTACCATCGACCAGCGGTGGAATAGGTTGAAGATTGTCCTATTACCATCGACCAGTGGTGGAATAGGTTGAAAATTATCCTATTGCCATCGACCAGCGGTGGAATAGGTCGAAGGTTGTCCTATTACCATCGACCAGCGGTGGAATAGGTTGAGGATTATCATGTTACCATCGACCGGTGGAATAGGTTGAAGACCATCCTATTACCACCGACCAGCGAAGTGAATAGGTCAAAATTGTAGATCTTGTCTCCCAACCGGTAGTGGGGCAAGATCGGCGAATCTTGGCTCCAACGATGGGGAACACGATTTAGGCCACCCTCCTATTGCCACCGACCAAAGGTGGAATAGGCCAACAATTGTAGATCTTGTCGCCTCTAACCAATAGTGGGGCAAGATCGGCGAATCTTGGCTCCCTAAACCAATAGGGAGCATGATTTAGGCCACTGTCCTATATCCCTGACCAGCAGTGGAATAGGTCAAGAATTTGTAATTCTTGTCCCAACGATGGGGAGCATGGTTAAGCTCTAGTCCTATTGCCTTAACTAGAAGTGGGATAGGCTGAAGACCAAAGACCTCATCTCTCTGGAGATGCAGCGGAGCAATCTAAAATAAAACAAGTCACACCCCATTGGAGTCGCAGCAAGAGCAAATTGAAGCCACATAGCGGTGGAGTAGATTGAAGTAACAAGATGCGGTAGACTGGAATGAGGCTACATGAAGAAGAAAAGCACCTAAGAGGCCAAGACTCGGCAAGGCCGGGCAACATTGGGCTTCTTTGAGTCTTTGCTCTATTATCGTTACACGACAATGAGCAAAGAGGGGCAGCTGTAGAGCCCAGATTGCCCGGGCCCAATTACAAGAAGATAAAATTACAAACCCAACTACCCTAGCCCAACTACCCCAACCATCGCACCAATCGAAAACAAAAAAACACAAAATAAAGACAGCCCAAATGGCCCAAAACCACTTTCACCAAAAATGAAGGGACAGAAACCCTAGCCGAGCCTCGCCCTCCGACCCTCGACTTCGACCCCCACCTACCCTCCTCAGACCGTCTGTCACCGCCTTTCGACACGCCCACCACCTACAAACACGACAAAGGAAGACAAGAACAAAATAGCAAAATAAAAGCAAAAAAGCAATATTGTATCTGTTTTTTCATTCGGCTATATAAGCCGAGCAAGAACAAAGGTAAAAGGACCCCTTTTTCAAGATCAATAGAAAGAAATTTTTAAAAGCACAAGAACAAGAGATCTAAACACCGAGAAAAGAAAGCGCAAAAGATTCAAAAAAATCGAAAGAACGAGGGCTAAGGTTTTAAATCTTTATTTTTATTTTCCTCTTTTTATTTCAAAGCAGATTCACGCATATATTATTCTATTTTATTTTATTTTTCTTTTTTTCCTTCAAAATCATGCATATCATATATATATATAAATAAAAAAGGGAAATTTTACCTTCCCGCCACCGTGGGCGGTGGTCGAGTTCGCCATACGGCGATGGACGGACGGCTGATGGTCTCATGAAATCGCTTGACTCCCCGCAGAGAAAACCAAAGAAGGTTAAAGCTGTTTTTTTTAAGGATCTTGCAAATGAAAAAAAAGGAAAATTTTGAATTTATAAAAGTCTAACTACGAGCGTCGTTTAGGGCTCGACATCTGATAACCCTAAACGACGTCGTTTCATCGCGACCGAGTCCAGGCCGACCCGCTCCGGAGGATCCGCGTGTTTCTTAGAAAAAAGGGTTATTTATGAGTTGGTCCTTCACCTTTTTTATTATTTTTAATTAAATTTTTTTATTGTTTTAAATTTGGCCCGAGCATTTGGTTCCGCTTCAATTTGATCCCCTAGTTCTTTGTAAGCCTCGGCTGAAGGGTTATTTGCGCATGGTCCCTCTGCTTCCCCGCCGCTTAAATTGGTCCTTTTTATTTTATTTCATTAACCCCTAAAATTTTATTTTATTCTCAATCCAATCCTTTTTAGTTTGAATCGCATTTTTTTTATATTATTGCTATTATTGATATTGTTATTATTAATATTAATATTATTATTATTATTATTATTATTATTATTATTTTATTCCTCTAATATCCTCTACTATTATCATTTTATTATTATTACTATTATTATCATTTCATTTTTACTTTTGTTTATTTATTTACTAATATATTTACTATTGTTATTTTTATTATTTTATTATCACTATATTATTATTATTAATATTATTATTATTATTATTATTATTATTATTATTATTATTATTATTATTATTATTATCATTTCATTTCTTTTACTCTTGTTTACTTATTTACTTTTATACTTGTTATTGTTATTTTATTACTATCCTTGTTGCTCCATTTTTATTAATGCCACTATTATTATTATTTTCATTTTACTTTTATTTGTTTATTTATTACTTTATTAACCCTCTCTATTATTCGTTCACCAACATACCATTCTCTTTAATATATCATTTTTTTATTACAATTATTTAATTTAAATTTGATTTTCGTTCTTTAAATTTTCACCATTTGTGATTTTTATTATTTTACTCATTATTTATTTATTCTTTCATTTATTTCTCATCTCATTTACTTATTATTTATTCGCTTCGTCCTTTACTCTTTTAGTACTTTAAGGCAATTTATTTATCATATTCTTTATTGTCGCTATTATTATTATTATATCTGCTTCTATAGCTTTATTATCTTTATTCTTATTTCATTATTTATGTGCTCATTCATTTGCTTATAAAATTAGATTTATTCGCATATTCGCTTTAATTCGTTAGTATCCTTACTTGCCTAATATTAATCAATCAAATTTTCAAAAAATAAAGATGATGTTCGGTATTTGAAAATTCGGAAGATCGAGCCCTAACTTCTGGGTTTAGGTTTTACTCGTTTATGCCAAACAATGGATATCTCTTTTGAAGTTGTAATTTTAAAACAAAATCTCGAATTGAAATGTCGTGCCCTAACTTCTCGGACTCGACACTTAGATACTTTGGGATAAGTTTTTCTAAAATAGAGGCAATCTTCCGTATTTGAAATCTCGAAATCGAGCCTAACTTCTTGGGTTCCGATTTCTCATTTGACGAATAACAGAAGATCCTCTCCAAATAAAAACCAAGTTTCAAAAGGCGAGCTTAGTTTCGGGAGTTTAAAGCATTGTGCCCTAACTTACTGGACGTGATGCTTTACCTCTTCGAAAATAAGAAAGCCTTAGCGTCTCTTCCAATTTTAAAAATAAAAGCATTGTATTTTCGAACCCTTTTTAAAGTTTTCAACAAATAGGACATCAATCAATCAGTTTGGTACCAATTTTGGGCATGTCGAGGATGCTAATCCTTCCTCGCACGTAATCGACCTCCGAATCCGTTTTCTCAAAGTTCGTGGACCAAAAAAAGTACTGTTTTAGTAAATTAAATGTTTTATTAAAACGAAGGTGATCCGGTCACACCAAATAAAGATCGGTGGCGACTCCTTTCCTTTTCTTTTTCAAAAAATGAGTCGATCGCGTCGCTTACTGCTCCCCAAAAAATGGTTACTGACGGAATCATAAAAAATACAGTAGAATTTCATCATTTATATCTTTTATTAATTTGACACATTTTTTAAATTAAATTTAATCATTAATATTTTAAAAGAGCCAAAATATTTTTAAATAAAAATATTGACTTTTTAATTTGGTTAGCATAACAATCTCTATAATAATCCGCATGTACTTCATATTAATATAACACTATTTATTTTATGTGTCATGTAAAAAATTTTAAATATTATAAAATATTCAAAATAAATAAAATACAAAAGTTGATAAAAATTCACAAAAATGGATATGAGATAACATTTTAATCAATATTTTTAAACTCTTTTTTTTGGAAAATTCGACTCTTTCATGATAATAAAAATAAAGGTGTTTTCGGTTATGGGTGTATTTTCAGACATTGAACTGCAAACACACTTTCCTAAAAGGGGAAATTGAAAGGGCACCCCCTTTTCAATTGCCTTAAACCAAATATAAAAATTCCCATTTTGAAGGTGAAGAAGACATCAAGCAAACTACAAATTATTTCACAATGGTCCTACCTTCATCTTTTATTATTATTATTATTTATTTAATCCTAATATTTTGAATCTATATAACAACACAGATTGTATTTATTCATTAATGAAAGGGAAGCCAATCAAATTCAAAAGATATTTTTAGAGGTGTTGAAATTAAAATTTAATTTTTAATTGGTTAAATGTAATTTTTAATGTTTAGAAATTAAAATGTAATTTTATCTTTATTAATTTAAAATTTTAAAATTTCTGAAAAGTTTAAATGAATAATTTTTCATTTTAAGGGCGAGTCCTCCGAGCTCCTCTAAATACCCCACTAAAGCTAATGCTAAGCAAAGGTAAATTCATCCTATTCTTAACTAGCAAGACAAGCAATTTGACCACATAACATATAATATTTGTCTCTACTAACAAAACAATAAAAGGAAATAGAAAGAGGGAGAGGGAGAGGGATTAGGTAGGTCAATTGGGGTGCCTCGGTAGAACCAAGGCGTGACCGATTGGTCACATCAGCAGCAGACATTAGGTAGGTCAATTGGTAACGCCTAAGTTACCGAAGCATCTTTTCTTTTTCGAGAGGTGGAGCTAATTATATGCTAACTTTTATTGATGATTTTTCCAGAAAAGTTTGGGCATTCTTCCCGAAGCGAAAAGCGATGTGTTTTCCGCATTTAAGTCTTGGAAAAATGATTGAAAAATGAGACGGAAAACAAATAAAATACTTCGCATGCACAATGGCTTAGAGTTTTGTTACGATGAGTTTAATAAACTGCAAGTCGGAAGGATCGTGAGACACTTGACGATTCGTCATACTCCACAGAAAAGCGGCGTTGCGAATGAATGAACGAACGATCATGGAGAAGGTTCGATGTATGTTGTCAAATGCCAACTTATCAAAGTCGTTTTGAAATGAAGCGACCTCATCGCATGTTTTGTGATCAACCAATCTCCATCCGTTGCCATTGAGAAAAAGACTCCATAAGAGGTATGGTCTGGTAATCCTACTAATTATTCTGATTTAAAGATCTTTGGGTGTCCTGCGTATGCTCATATTGATAATGGAAAATTGGAACCAAGATCCATTAAATGTGTTTTTCTTGGTTATAAAGCTGGTATAAAAGGGTATAAGTTATGGTGTCCTGAAAATAGAAAAGATTAGCAGAGATGTTGTTTTTGATGAAACTGCTATGCTACCTAACTTATCCCTTAAAGGCTCTTCCAATAAAAAAAATCAAAAGCAGGTGGAGCATCGATTAATATAGAGTCGACTCCTCAAGCCAATACAAAAATTGAAAATAGAGTTACTTCTTCACCACAATACTCTATCGCCAAAAACAGAACTAGAAGAGAAATTAAACCTCCAAAGAAGTATGCCGAGGCTGATCTAGTTACTTATGCTTTAAATGTGGCTGAAGATATAGATGCAAACCAAGAGTCGTCTAATTATTCTGAGGTGGTTAGATGTGAAGACTCAGAAAAGTGGATGTTTGCTATGCAAGAGGAGATGGAATCACTCCACAAAAATAGAACATGGGATCTTGTGAAACTTCCTAAAGGTAAAAAGGTTGTTCGCTGTAAATAGGTGTTTAAAAAGAAAGAAGGGACTCCAAAAGTGGAAGAACCCAGATATAAAGTAAGGCTTGTTGCAAAGGGTTACAGTCAAATTCCAGGAGTGGACTTCACAGATGTGTTCTCCCAAGTTGTGAAGCATAGTTCGATTCGAGCTTTGCTTGGTATTGTGGCCATGCATGATTTGGAGTTTGAGCAGTTAGATGTAAAGATTGCATTTTTGCATGGAGAACTTGAGGAAGATATTTACATGTAACAACTAGAGGGTTTTACAGTCTCAGAAAAAGAGGACTATGTTTGCTTGCTAAAAAAGTCCCTTTATGGTTTGAAACAGTCACCAAGATAGTGGTACAAGAGGTTTGATTCCTTTATGACTTCTCATGATTTTAAAAGAAGTAGTTTTGATGCTGATTTTGCTGGAGACCTTGATAGAAGAAGATCTCTCACTGGTTATTGATTGCTGAATCAGAGCTTTAAAATTTATAAATAGAATTATCAAACCTGGAAACTAACTCTGACAACGACTTAAAGGCAAGTGCACCTATCGAACAGTAGTATAGCTTAGGCAAGATCGGATTATATAACTCAAAGGAACTAAAAGTACTAATGCTCACTTTCTTTTTATTATTTAGCCTAAAATATGGAGTGATTGGTTGCTTTAACTAATTTACGACTACTAAGTGAAAAACACAAAGACAAAAAAAATGAATTAGGAAATAACTTGAAGAAGCTCAATTGATTATGACGATACCCTCAGGAAGAATCCATCTAGACTTCACTTGTTACTTATTACTGAATCATATGATTTCGTTACTTAGCTTGATCTGTAGGACTCTCTAACCTATATTAAACCCTCTCTCGAGGCGAATAACGTCTAACCCTAGGTTAATTAGTGGAACTCCTGTTCGCTTATAATAACCCCCTAGAATAGCAGTAAATCGATCAATGGATTCCCATATTACGTTTCACCCTAATCCGACAAAATCTCATAACCCTATCTCTAGGCGGTTGATCAACTCTGCTTAATTATGCTAGATCTACTCTTAAGCAGGGTCTATTCCTCCTCCACCTAAGCACATCAGATTTAGATTAAGCATGCATAATTAAGAACAAACTAAGTATTATCATATAATTTAGAAAATATTAACAAAATTCATCTAGGTTTCATCCCCTTCAGGTATCTGAAGGATTTAGTTCATAAAAAATAAAGAAAACATCTCAAAAGAAAAGATAAAACAAAACATAAGAAATCCCTAAAATCCCCTAGAGGAATTGAAGGAGAAATCCGCCGTCTTGAGTAGAATTCGGCTTCTTGAGATGGATCCACTGGATATCTTCGAATGATTCCCACAAATGTGATCTTTCTGGCTCGGCTCTTTGGCCTAGCTAACCGCCCAACACAAGCCCTGGCAGAAGGCTTCTGCCGAACCCCATTTTAGTTGCTACCTTGTATGTTTATATAGGCTTTGAGATGCTTTACTTGGCTCCTAAGTATCCTAATTCAAGTAGAATTCCTCCTAGGATGTTTAAGTAGACTCAAGAATGTGTTTCTTTGCCTCCAAGCATCCAAATCCGAGTGAAATTGCTCTTTCCCGCGGTAGGGGCACGGCCATGGTACACGCCCGTGTAAATCGTCTTCAGGCTGTGTCTCGATTCTGTCGATTGGGGCACGGCCGTGTAAATCATGGCATGGTCGTGTGAACTAATTTGACGAGGCACGGCCGTGTGGCTTGAAGTCCAGGCCGTGTCGATTTCCTCTTTGGCCCAAATTGGCCCGTTTTAAGCCCATTTCTCGTTCTTTTCGTCCTCGGGTGCTTTCCTGAGTATAAATATGAAAAGAAAGGATTAAAAGCACCTTTTTACATAAATCAAGGCTAAATCATCCTAAAAGCATACTAAATATGGGGTTAAAATATGTTACTTTTACGGTTTATCAAATACCCCCACACTTAAGCTTTTGCTTGTCCTCACGCAAAATTATCAACTTACAATTAAAACGAACTTTCCGTAATTCACAATTCCTATCAACAATGCTTCATCATAATTCACAGACAATTTATACATGGATAATTTAACTCAAAGAGTCTTAAAGATTCAAACAATATAAGTCATGAATTTTGTAGTTCGAAAACATAGGTGTCTCCCCTTATCTAAACGATTACATTTTAATTTAAAACCGACAAGGATTGACATCCTCACTAAGGATTCACTCAAAGCACTCGAAGTGTTTAAGTTTCAAGAAAAAGCACTCATAAGTCGAACCTGAAAAGTTAATCCCATAGACTTGGGTTAAAGGTGTGGATAAAGGCTGAATTAGAAGGTTTTAGAATCGAGATTGACTTGACTAATTACCTAACTAAAAATAACGAACCTGAAAATAAATGATTACATCAAATGAAACTAATAATAATATTTTTTAATATGAGCTTTTTCAACAATTTGGAATTTAAATACATTAGCTCCTTTTATCATATACTAATACTTGAATATACTTTGGTTTTTTTTTAAGAATAAACTAGAAACATAATAGAGAGAACATTACTAATTGAAATAAACTAATTCGGCAACTAATCAAATCAATTCTCGATAGAAGGGTAGTCAAAAGAATGGTGATAACAAATACAAAGGGTTTTGGGTTAATATTAAGTGGGTAATTCAATAAAAAAGGGATTAGGATCAAAGGGGTTCACTAAAGGTTAATTATGTAGGTAAGCTTTTCAGTGGAATGAATGGGTTAAAACCTAGGTGCCTTTATCATCTCAGTATATCAAACTATTGATGTGGTCTCAACATGTATAATCAATGCAAGTTCTAGAATAACAAATCAGTGTTGACACACTCATAATTAATAAAGTGAGCATGAAAAAGAATATATGCTCTATAAAGCTCAAATCTCACAAAAATTATGGGTATTTGACATCAATCCTGTAGATTTCAAACTTCAAGGTAATATTTGAATTCAGTTCAACAACCTAGGAAATTTTTAATTCTTTGAAAAATAGACTTATCATGCTTGATTCTCTAGTATTCTTTACGTATAAATCATCAATGCACAATTATCAATGACTTAATCAAAAACATGTCAATAACAATCATAAATCATTAGAAATTTCACCCTAATTAATAATATGAGAAGATTTCTGATGGACAAGACTAAAATTCAGGATTTGAGAATAATGCAAAAAGTTAGGTACTTTTACCCTCTTGTAGCAGCCCGATTTTGGGGCTAGTCGGAACAGTGGTCTCGGGACCACTAATCTGAGGTTGAGGAAATTATTTTAGTATTATTTTATGCGTTATGGCATTAATATATGGCTATATGGAAATTTTTGGTGCTTTAATTTTAGCAATAGAGTACTTAATTGTGAAAAGAGACTAAATCGCATAAAGTGCGAAAGTTCTATTTTATAAGGTGGGGTACCTAATAGCTATAAAATGTAAATTTGGAGGATTTTAAAGTGCAATTAGGCCATTTACCTAGTGATGGTCGGCCATGTGCATAGGGGAGACAAGAGCATTTAATTTTTGGTCAAAATTGGATGAGTTAGGTGAGAAAAGATGAATAAAATAAAGGGAAGAGAAAAACTATCATATTTTACTATTCATTCATCTCTTTCTACCGAAAATTGAAGAGGAAATAGGGCATTTGGGAGTTCAAACTTTCAGCCAAGCCATATCTTTGCTAGTAAGTGATTTAGGTGGTTTTAATTGATGATTTTTGTGTTTTTGGAGTCCCCAAAGCTTAAGCTAGCTAATGAGGGGACTAATTTGAGATATGGTTGAAAGTTTAGAGACTTTCCATGAGAGTATATATGTTGTTAGCTGAGTTTTCATGGAAGAAAATGAATATTAGGGAGGTGAGAAATAACTTTTATGAAAGGTGATAGCTTGAAAACACCTAAATAGGACTTGAATGCAAAGATTTAGTTTGTGTCATAAATACATGAAATAGTTGAAATGGTAAGTAGTTGTAAGAGAAATAAATGTTCATCTATGCTTGTTTATTGAGAAAATGTGATGAAAAATAAATTACGAGCCTAAGGGCAAAATCGTAATTTTGTCAATGTACAAGTGCAAAATGGTAATTTTTGCCCAAGTGTAGAGTTTGATGTATTATGATCATAGAATGATCTAAACGAATGAATTTCATTGTTATAGATCAAGAAGAGCACGGAATCAACCTTGATCGTGGGAAAGGCAAGGTGATTGAGTAAATCGCTAGCTAACACGTTTTGCATCGAGGTAAGTTTACGTGTAAACGATGCATTTTACATGCACACTATTGTTGTTAATAAGTGCATAGCATAATTGAGAACATGTATAATTCAAGTAGATAGAAAGTGGTAGTTAATGAATAATTCTTGTATGAATGATGGAATAAATAGGTAGACATGTTATATAAAATTTTGATGGTGGGCTAAGTGCGATACCACCTTGTTGTTTAATTATGATGGGCTGTGTGCGATACCATTGTTTGTTAACCTTTCTGGTGGGCTATGTGCGATACCACCGTAATTAACCTTCTTGGTGGGCTATGTGCGATACCACCCTAATGAAGACTGATGGTGGGCTAAGTGCGAAACCACCGGGTAATGTATTTTGAGATGGTGATGTGTTACATTAAGTGACCTTGTGATGCTTAGTGCAGGGAAACCATTATTGAATGTATGCATCATGCTTTTGATGTGATTGGGATGTGTGAATGGAGGAAATGAGTAAGCCTAATACTGATTGTAGATTGATTTCTTGCTTAGCAAATAATGCTATAAAAATGTTCATTCATTTTAGAGTGTTATATTGTTTACATGTGAACTTACTAAGCTTTAAGCTTACTCCTCTCTCTTTCCCTTGTGTCTTATAGGGCTTAAGAGTCGAGCCGGGATACGTCGATAACTAGAAGACCGCCCACACTATCTGCTTACTTCGGTATAATTAGATTAGTGATTTTGTATATGGCATGTATAGGACTATACTAGTTAGATTATTTTGTTATCTTGACCAAAGGTGTATTGGCTCTTGCTAAGACATTAATTTTGTAAATTGCCAAGAATGATGGCATATTTTATCATTTATGAAATTTCAATGTTATCAATGTGAGTGCATGTGGATTAAGAGAGGTTTGTTAGTTTGTTGAATAAACCCATGTAGAATAAGATATAAAGATGTTAGAAGCTTGGCAAATAGCCTTCATGTGCCACACGGGTAGACACATGGGCGTGTGTCTAGGCCGTGCTAACCCTGCACCTTATTATTACTAATTAGAATAGGCCACAGGCAAATCCCACGGCCGTGTGCATGAATCGTGTAAGACACACGGTAGGGACATGGGCGTGTGCCCAGGCCGTGTGGATCAAGTCAGTAGCTCCCCACGGTTAGGAGACACGGGTGTGTCCAGGCCATGCTAAATTAGTCAATAACTTCCCATGGGTGAAAGACACGGGCATGTTGTTAGGGTACATGGACGTGCCCCCATTTCACATGGGCGTGCCCTAGTTGTGTGAGGTTTGGCAGAATGTTGAGGTTTTTGGGCACAGTGTGAGCACATGGGCGTGTGTGACTACGCACGGGCGTGTGTGTCATCTAGCACGAGCGTGCACTCCCTGTTTAGATGAAAAGAAATTTTATGGACCGTAAAACTTTCGATATGGTCTTGAAAGTTCTCGTAGGTACGATTGAGATCTCATAGGTTGAGTGTGAAGTAGTTAAAGCGATTCGAGAAGAGTAGTCACGTTGAGCCTAAGTGGCGATCAGGTAAATTGTTTAGTAACATCTCGTGCCCGATTCCGACGGGGATTACGAGTAAGGGGTGCTACACCCCCCACACTTAAGTTGTACATTGTCCTCAATGTACAAAGATATATAAATAATTATGTAATAAAAATAAAAGGGGAGAATAACACTTCCTGAATTTTGGATGATTTCGGGAGTTGGCGTCTTTGGTGGTAGAAAGTAGGTGGAGGAGGTGGTGGTGGCATTTTCTATGGGCCTGGTAGGCTATCTACCGATGATCTTTATGCTAGATAAAGAAATTGGGTAACATGGAAAGATATAGCCAAGAAATCTAAAGAAACATTAATAATATGCTAATACTATAATTAAAGACAAAGGAAATAAAAAGAATGAGACTAAGAAGAAAATTGAAATTGAAATAAAAGACTAATGGACTAAGAAGTCCTCATTGTTTGATGATTCATGAGGTGGGTGTGACCTCTAAGGCTGTGGTGTGTGATTCCCAAGCAGCCTTTATAACCTAAAACCATGAAACTAAAAGAATTTAAAATATATTAAACAGAAGAGAATTATAGATGAGTAGGATAAAGGGGAAAATTAACGTAAAGAAAATTTTAAATGGTCTAAAAGACCCTTGGCTTGGTGTTTGGATGAAGCGGTCGACATGAACTTATTTGTTGAGGTCTCCTTTGAGGAGACAATGCTTGCCTTCTTATGCTTCTTCGGCATGATTTTAGTGTAGCTCAAGAGTCTGAATACCTATTCCTCTGTCGAGGTGCCACACCCGTGTACAAAAGGCGTGTTTGTTTACACGGTCGTGGTCAGGTTACCATGCCCGTGGTCGATAAGTTATTGTCTTCATATGGTCGCATCGCACGGCCGTGTGCTAGGCGTGTTTGGTATGCCACGCCCATTCCTCTAATGCCACGCCCATTTCTATAATGGCAGTGTTGACCCAGGGTCGCCTCACACGGTCGTGGTGGAGTAGGTGAGCCCGTGACTTCTGCAGTTGGTTGGGGCAGGATTCACACAGCCTCTGCTATGTCAGTACATTGATTCGGGGTACCCACACGTACCACGGCCACGGCTAGTGTGCTAAACCATATGGTGCAGGAATCAGACTTTCAGTTTATTAAAATTCTAAAAGAGAAAGTAGAAATAAAAATAAAACTAAGACTGCAGAATAAAAATTAATGTTAGTACTCGGGTTGCCTCCTAAAAAGCGCTCGTTTATAGTCTTAAGCTAGACTTTTCTCGGATTAGAAAAATTAGGGAGGTTTAAAGGTTTTAATATCTTCCCTCTTGCTTAAAATTTTATTTTCTTGATGGGGTTCAAGTCGAGAAACGTTTACCTTAAAAGTGCTGAATGTTGGATTGCTTACCTCGACTGTTCCATAGGGGAAAATATCGTGTGCCTTAAGAAGTATTTCTCCCTTTGTCTTCAGGTCTGATGTGGTGATGTGCGGATCTGCTTTGTCTAACAGTACATGATCTCCTATTTTGTAGTGGTTTAATGTTTCTACGAGCTCTTCTGGTGGTTCCTCTAGTTTTACTTCGTGTGGTTCTTCCTTGACGTGTGTCCTCTGCTCTTCAAACTTGTCAATCCTAAGGTCTTGTCCCTTGTAGGATTCTTCTTTGTTGTTTTGTGACTTATGAGTTGACTCAGGGTTGTCGTTATGTGGTGTTTCCTGCGATGAAAGTTGAACAATTTGATTATCATCTGTATTTACTTTTTCACCTTCATCGATTATTATTCTAGCCGAGTCGAGAGCTTGAAGACTGATTGATTCGTCTCCTACACAAAGTATGAGTTCTCCATATGGCAACATCAATTTTAGTCTTGGCAGTTGCTAGAAAAGGTCTTCCTAAAATTAAGGGGATGGTATTATCTTCATCCATATCTAAAACAACAAAATCTACTGGGAAAACAAATTTATCTATTTTGACAAGAACATCTTCAATAATGCCCCTAGGAATTCTAACAGTTTTATCAGCTATTGTATACTCATCCTAGTTTGTTTGGGCTTCCTTAGACCTAGTCGTTAAAATAATGAATAAGACATGACATTTATGCTTGCTCCTAAATCAGCTAACGCATCATTAATAGTTAGACTACCAATTAAACATGGAATTGTAAAACTCCTTGGATCTTTTAGCTTTCGTGGTAGTCTATTTTGTAACATTGCTAAGCATGCTGCGTTTAATTCCACGTGATGCTCTTCATCTAATTTGCATTTGTTAGTCATGAGTTGTCTTAAGAATTTCCTCACGTCTGGCATCTAAGAAAGAGCTTCAAGAAGAGGTAAGTTAGTATGTATTTTCTTTAAGAGTTTAAGAAACTTACCGAAGTGTTCCTCTGAATTGTCTCTTTTTATCGCTTCGGGATAAGGTATGCGAGGTTGGTATTCCTTTACTACCTATTTTGGCTTTTCTTTTGTTACCTCTATCTTACCTTCATCTACCTTGTTTTCTTGTATTGATTTTGGTTCATATAACTCCTTACTATCTTGAGCTGAGATGGCTTGAATTTGCTCCTTTGGGTTAATCTCGGTGTTACTTGGTAGACGTCCTAGCGGTCGTTCTAACATTAGCTTTGCGAGTTGTTCGACTGCATTCGTGGCTTCCCTGACTGACTTTGCAAGTTCCTCCATTCAATTCTCATTGCTCTTAATTGTTTTCTCAGTTTCTTGGAAGCACTTTTCTGTGTCTGACGTAAGTTTTGTCAGCATCTCTTCGAGGGTTGGCTTCTTTTCTTGCAGATATGGCTGATTTTGGAAATTTGAAGGAGGTTGTTGTCTTTGATTTCCTTGAATTCCTTGGCCTCCCCATGAAAAATTTGGGTGGTTCCTCCAACCTGGATTGTAAGTATTATTATAAGGATTATTATTGGATCTGAAATTATTACTTATATAGTTTGTCTGTCCGTTCTCTGCTTCTGGTTGGTAGGGTGGGTACTCAGGATTTGCCACAATTCCACTTGTGTCGCATTGCATGACTGGGTGTACCTGCGAAGAACATAAACTGTCAAGCTTTTTATTCATCATCTCTACCTGATTTGATAGTATGGTTACTGCATCAATGCTATAGACTCTGACTAATTTTGTTGGTTTCGTCCTTGTAACCTACCACTGATAATTATTCAATGGCATCTCTTCAATAAATTCATAGGCTGCTTCAAGAGTTTTATTATTCAAGGTTCCACCGGCGGCTGAATCAATTAGTTGTCTCGTTGAGGGATTTACACCATTGTAGAAAGTTTGGACTTGAAGCCATAATGGTAGTCCGTGGTGTGGACATCTCCTCAAGAGATCTTTGTATCTCTCCCATGCATCATATAATGTCTCTAAATCCATCTGCACAAAAGAAGAAATATCATTCCGTAATTTAACCGTTTTGGCCGGTGGAAAATATTTTAATAAAATTTTTCGGTCATTTGTTCCCATGAAGTGATTGGCCCTTGTGATAACGAGTTCAACCACTGCTTGGCTTTATTCCTTAATGAAAAGGGAAATAACCGAAGACGAATGGCATCATCGAAACGCCATTTATTTTGAAAGTATCACAAAACTCTAAAAAATTTGCTATATGAGTGTTTGGGTCTTCGTCTTGCAAACCATCAAATTGAACAACTTGTTGAATCATTTGTATTGTATTAGGCTTTAATTCAAAATTATTAGCAGCTATAGCAGGCCTAACAATACTAGATTCTGCTCCTGTTAAATTGGGTTTAGCATAATCATACATAATGAGCGGAGCATCCGTCATATCTCGTGGTAGATTATTCTTGTCCATCCCTTCAGTAGGATTGGATCTGTCTTTTCGCTCTTCTTCTGTGTAATTTAGAACTCGCCTAATTTCTCTACGATTTTTTCGAGCGGTAGCTTCAATTTCACTATCGTATACTAGAGGTCCTGTCGGGTTCCTTCTAGTCATAAACTAAAGGTACCTACTAGGAAAAAGAAATAAAAATAAAATTTAGTAAAAATAATGAAAATAAAATAAATTGCAAAATAAAATAATGGCTAAAGTAATAAAAATAGAGTTTTCTTAATATTTTAGTTCCCCGGCAACGGTGCCAAAAACTTGATCGCTGAATTAGAGCTTTAAAATTTATAAATAGAATGATCAAACCTGGAAACCAACTCTAACAACGACTTAAAGGCAAGTGTACCTATCGAACAATAGTATAGCTTAGGCAAGACCGGATTATCGAACCCAAAGGAACTAAAAGTATTAATACTCACTTTCTTTTTATTATTTAGCCTAAAATATGGAGTGATTGGTTGCTTTAATTGCTTTAACTAATTTATGACTACTAAGTGAAAAACACAAAGACAAAAAGAACGAATTGGGAAATAACTTGAAGAAATTCAATTGATTATGACGATATCCTCAGGAAGAATCCACCTAGACTTCACTTGTTACTTATTACTTATTACTGAATCATATGATTTCCTTACTTAGCTTGATTCGTAGGACTCCTTAACCTATATTAAACCATCTCTAGAGGCGAATAACGTCTAACCCTAGGTTAATTAGTGGAACTCTCGTTAACTTATAATAACCCCCTAGAATAGCAGTAAATCAATATATGGATTCCCATATTAGGTTTCACCCTAATTTGGCAAAATCTCGTAACCCTATCTCTAGGCATTCGATCAACTCCGCTTAATTATGCTAGATCTACTCTTACGCAGGGTCTAGTCCTCTCCACCTAAGCACATCAGATTTAGATTAAGCATGCATAATAAAGAAAAAACTAAGTATTATCATATAATTTAGAAAGTAATAACAAAATTCATCTAGGTTTCATCCCCTTTAGGTATTTGAAGGATTTAGTTCATAACAAATAAAGAAAACATCTCAAAAGAAAAGATAAAACAAAACATAAGAAATCCCTAAAACCCCCTAGAGGAATTGAAGGAGAAATTCACCGTCTTGAGTAGAATTTCGGCTTCTTGAGATGGATCCACTGGCTATCTTCGAATGATTCCCACAAATGTTATCTTTCTGGCTCGGCTCCTTAGCCTAGCTAACCACCCAACGCAAGCCCTGGCAGAAGGCTTCTGTCGAACCCATCTTTTAGTTGCTACCTTGGGTGTTTATATAGGCTTTGAGATGCTTTACTTGGCTCCTAAGTATCCTAATTCAAGTAGAATTCCTCCTAGGATGTTTAAGTAGACTTATTAATGTGTTTCTTTGCCTCTAAGCATCCAAATCCGAGTGAAATTGCTCTTTCCCGCGCAGGGGCATGGCCATGGTACACGTCCGTGTAAATCATCTTCAGGCCGTGTCTCGATTCTATCGATTGGGGCACAACCGTGTTAATCGTGGCATGACCGTGTGAAGTAATTTGACGAGGCATGGCCGTGTGGCTTGAAGTCTACGCTGTGTCGATTTCCTCTTTGGCCCAAATTGACCTATTTTAATCCCGTTTCTCGTTCTTTTCGTCCTTGGGTGATTTCCTGAGTATAAATATGAAAAGAAATGATTAAAAGCACCTTTTTACATAAATCAGCTCTAAATCATCCTAAAAGCATACTAAATATGGGGTTAAAATATGTTACTTTTACGGTTTATTAGTTATGTCTTTACAATCGGAGGTTGTGCAATTAGTTGGAAAGCTACTTTGCAAACTACAGTCGCTTTGTCTACCATTGAAGCTAAGTACATGGTGATTACTAAGGCTTGTAAAGAATCTATTTAGTTGAAGGGACTCTTTAGTGAGCTCAATGAAGACCTTTAAACCAGCACATTATTTTGTGATAGTCAGAGTGCCATCTTCCTTACAAAAGATCAAATGTTTCATGAGAGAATAAAACAGATTGATGTTCGGTATCATTTTGTTCATGATATTATTGCTCCTGGTGATATTGTTGTGAGAAAAATTAGTACTCATGAAAATCTTGCAGATATAATGACTAAGTCACTTCCTATAACCAAGTTTGATCATTGCTTAGACTTGATTGGTGTTCATTGTTGAAGTTAAACCCTTAAGGGGTTTTATGGAAGAGGTTGAGAACTTGTTCGTTGAGAGTTCGCGATGAAGAACTTGTTTATTAAGAATTCATGTCAAGTTGGAGATTGTTAGAATTAAGTGACCTCCTTATTTAAATAAAATACAATGGTAAAATAAAATAAAAGAAGAATCCCTATAGAACTACACTTCTTTTATTTTATTTTAAATAAGGTTTTTTAAACCTTATTAAACTCCATCTATTTGATATTGATTAGAATAAGGTGTTTCAATCTTACTACATTCCTATTAGAATATGGTTTTACAAGCCTATAAATAGACATAGTCTATTCCTCTTGTAAAGATTCGAATTCGACATAGTGAATTTTCTTGTCTTCTGCCCATGGTTTTTTCCCGAAAGGGTTTCCGCATAAAATCCGTGTGTTCTTTAAATTTTTATTTCTATGTTCTTTGTGATATGTTGTCATTACCGACGTTATATTTTTCACAAGAAATTTTCTCAATTTCAAAGTCGCATTTCATGCATGATTTTAGCGAGATTAATTTTACTTTATCTTGAGATACTATTGGAGGCTATTTATTCTAATTATTTTATTGAATAAGAAAAGTTTATATTGGACAATGATGGTCGAAAAGGTGACCATATTAAGTCTATAAATAGGCATCCAATTCACATGGAAGATGCATCGACTTAAGGGAGTGATGTTGTAACAGTCCATTTTTAGTGAAATCGAATAGTGGTTTCGCGACTACAAATTTGAGCAGAAAATAAATTTATTTTAATTTTATTGCATGGTCCGTATTATGATAGAGATGTCATGTGAAAATTTTGATAAGAAAATTTTACCGATTATGAGCTTAATTACGAGAAGGACCAAATAGCATAAACTGAAAAAGTTGAATTCTAGTAGCTAGAAGGATTAAATAGCTATGGAATTCAAAATTAGAGGTCCTTATATGGTAAATAGACCATTAATCAAAAGTTAGTAGATATTGTTAATGATTCATCCATGGAAAAATAAGAAAATGGCAAGCACTAAATTGGAAATAGAAATAACTAAAAGATGATAAATAATTAAAAAGAAATTAACATTTTATTTTATGTCATATTCTTCCCCAAAATACATGGAAACCCTAGGAAAGAGAAAACAATCTTTCTTGGCTTAATTGGGTAAGTTTTCTTGTCCTGTTTTTAGTAATTTTAATATTTTTGAAACTGGGATAGTCTAACCTATCTATTTGGGAGATTAATTTGAAAAGTTATCAAAGTATAGAAGTTATGTAATGGGTGAATATGCTGAAAATTAGAAATTTATGGTAGAAAAGGAAAATTTATTGATAGATAAATAACTTTTACAAAGCGATTTTTGATGAAAACATTATTTAGGGACTAATTTGTAAAGTTGTGAAAATTGAAGAAAAATTTCTAAAATTTATAGAATATATGTATTGTAAGTTTTACATTGAAATTTTGGTTAGGCTTGGAATAGGGAGTAAATTGCATGAATTTCATTTTCCGAGCCTAGGGACAAAATTAGAATTTATGGAAAGTTTAGGGGCAAAATGGTTATTTTGCTTAGGATGTAAATTGAATCCAAATCAATATGAAATGTGATAAATTGATGATTAAATTCTTTTATATAGATCTGGATAACACGAATTCGAGGCTAGATCGTAGAAAAGAAAAATTTTCGGATTAGTAGATTTATATACGCGAACAAGTGTCGAGGTAAGTTTGAGTAACTTAATTGAGCATGTAAATATGTTAAATTGAATGTTGTATTTGTAGAATGTGATTTATATTTATGTAAATTGCTTGGATGTTATAATAAAGAAATGAATACATTCTTGAAACGGTTTAAAAGGGTTAAGTTCCATTTGAATATTGGATTTCGATGGATAAATGTGATTTCCCTTATTGAATGAGGTCCTGCATTTGTTGCTGACGGAATTTAGCTCAGACAAGTAATCCTATTGACCTCAATACAGATAGGATTTAGCCCAAATGGGTAATCTTGATATAATCCCTCTCGAGCATATGTTACAATTAGGATTTAGCCTAAACTCGTAATCCTAATTGAGCTCTTCTGAGCATATGTTATAGAAAGGATTTAGCCTGGACTGGAAATCCTATTATATGATATATGGCTCGAGAGTGTGCTCTCTGATTGAGTGCCCTAATGGGTACTCTTGAATATGAATTGACCGGTTATTGAATTGTACACCTTGAGTGTACTACCTGAGTATCCATCGAAATTTCAATGATTCAACAGATAAAATACTTTACATGATATGAGAGTTATGAGATGAAATGAATAATGTTTTGAAATAATATAGCATGATAAGTTCATCTATGTTTACTTGATGTATATGAGAATTATGTGACCAACACGTTTGATTGAATGCATGTGTTTAGGCAATATACCAAGTTGATGGAAAAACATGTATTGTATGCTTAGATTTAATAAATGAGATTGGTAAGTTTAATTCCTGTTATACGAACTTACTAAGCATATAATGCTTACTAGGTTTTATTTTCTCTGTTTTATAGTGCTCGGTAGCTCTCGAAGCTTGGTGATCGGTTGGAGCATCATCACACTATCCACTAGCTTATTTTGGTATAAATAGTAATCTTATTTTGGTATAATGGCATGTATAGGTTAACTTGGCCATTGTTGGCTTAAAAATGATGTTTGTAACCTAGCGATTGGAATAGCTAGAAATGGTTTTTTTTGGTATGTTGATAAAGTTATACTATGATAACTACTTATATTTTAAGTATGGTTGATTAAATTATATTTACTTATATAGAATTAAAACAAGGTAAGATTTGAAACATGTATGGATGCAATGTTATATCATATTAGATGTTAGAAATTTCTTGAAATCAATGCTTGGATTAGTTGGTATTTGAATGTAAGTTTTGGTGCAGGATAATGGTAAACTTTTGGGTGAGAAATGAAGCTAGAAATGGCTTTATTTTGTCCACACGGGGGTGTGTCTAGACCATGTGTGACACACGGCCTGGTATATGGGCTTGTGGTTAGGCCGTGTGTCCCCTTGCATCTTAAATTTGAGAAACAAAATGCTCAAAATTGAGCACACGGGCAGAGGCACACGGATGTGTGTCTCAGCCCCGTGTGGTACATAACCTAGAACACGGACGTGTGTCTTAGCCGTGTGAAACATGCACCTAATTTTAAAAATTTTAATTAACCACATGTCCTAAGACAAGGGCGTGTGGCTGACCGTGTGGCACAAGTCGGGAGCTACCTAGTTTCAAACACGGCCTACAACATGGGCATGTCCTAGGGTCACGTGGGCGTGTCCCTTGGACCA
Source organism: Gossypium rotundifolium (assembly GCA_025506655.1). Taxonomy (NCBI): domain Eukaryota; kingdom Viridiplantae; phylum Streptophyta; class Magnoliopsida; order Malvales; family Malvaceae; genus Gossypium; species Gossypium rotundifolium. Next base: position 166,353,579 of record CP106725.1, read on the forward strand.
CACGGCATATGAGCCCTGTATCTTAGAAAATTTTTAAAATTTCACAAAAAATTTATAAAGTCTCTGATTAAGTTTCGACTTGATTCTAATACTCATATTGGGCCTCGAGGGTCCATTTAAGAGACATTATGAATTATCTCAAAAAATGATTAGTAATTGACATTAATTATCTATAAATTTTTTGTAAACTCTGATAATGCTCCGTAATCCTATTCCACGACAGATACAAGTTAAGGGTGTTATATTTATTGGTATTAGAGCTACGATTTAGTCGATTCTTAGATTGAATGTAGTAAGTACGAGTTTAGCTATACATGCCATTATATAATTTGTGATAGTGTGATATTTACTAACCATTTTAAATTTATTTTTCATATAGTAATGTCATCCAACAAAGCTAGAGTTGAATCTGAGGAAGCTGAGAGCAATGCTTCAGCTTCAGTACAAAGAGCTACATCTAATAGTAGAAGGCCTGAATCTGAGGGTTGAAGTGAGGAGGCAAAACAAGCCTTCTTTCAAATGATGAATGAATGGTTTACTGAGTATTTAAGAACTCAACCACATCCTGCTGTACAATAACCTCCCCCACCTGCTCCTCAATTGGTTCTTGAAATACCACAATGTGCTAAATCTGCTAGAACTTGTAACATCCTAAAATTTGAGTATTTAATTGATGCATGTTTTAGTGCTTAACTTGAGTATAATACAAGTTTTCATGTTTAGTATGGTCTTGAGAAGACTTGAGAACTATTCAGAATTAGAATAAATTTTAGTAAGGAGTATTTAATTGAAGTGGATCAAGTGACTTTGAGGTTTAAGTAAAATTAAGTGCTAAAAACTAGCACAAGAGAAGCTAGTAGCAAGGTGGTGTTGGCGCATGCATGTTTGCTTGAGGGGAGAGGTTCCAATCTCCTAGCATGCAAGTTGAAGCTTTTATTTTTGCTTTTCCTTAGCAAGTGTCGGTCATGGATAAGGATTGATGAGTTGGATTAATTTTTTTTTTTTGGCAAGAAGATCATGGGAATAAGGCAAGTGATAACTTAGGGAAAGGAATCATATGGAAAAAGGCATGTAAGGGGGACCTAAGGCTTAAAACAAGGGCTCTGTTTTGGAAAGCTTTGAATGGCTAATTGTCCATGAACTTGGATGGTTTTAGGGGCTAGGGGGGATGGCCGAATTTTTGGTTAGCATTGGGTAAGGTAGATGATAGCTTTGGTCATTTTCATTTTGGCATTTTGGTGTATCAATAGCTTTCTCTCCAAAATATTTCTCTTCAAACTTATTCCCTAGCCGAATATGTCTTGAACAATATGTAAAATTTGTGTTTTGTTTTGGCCATTTCATTTTGACCATTTCGGTATTACCTTACTTTCTCCCAAAAATCTTTTTCTCCTTGTGCCGAAACCATACATTCTTGAAGGGCATTTTCTTTTCTTTTTTCTTTTCACCCTTGTCGAATGTACCATTGTCTTAACCACTCTTTCTTTGCTTTTCATTTACCGTTGATAAAAGAATTATAAACATATCATCTTCTTTCTTTTTCTTTCTCTTTTCTCTCTTGGAAACCGAATCAACATCATCTCTTTCTTTCATCTCTCATGGCCGAATGTTGCTAAGCACTATCTCCTTCAATTTTTCCTTCATAACCGAATCTTCTTTCTATTCACAACTTAATCAATTGGTAAGTGGCTAGTATAATATTTTGGAATTCGTTATTCTTTTGTGCCGAATCTTGTGGAGTGGGATGATCTTTTGGATTGAGATCATCATCATACCATATCTAATTCCAACGTTTTCTCTATCATAGAAATTTAGCGGACGGCTGAAACTCAAGTGTTCATAAATATCGTGGATCGTTGAAATCGGATTTAAAGTGTTAAAGGTAAAGGATTTTCAAGGTAAACCGATTACACTTTCAAGTCTTTAGTTTTAAGATTTTTGAAAAATATTGTTAAGACTAATGATTCCTTGTCTTTGAAGACAATCAAAATAGGGACGAAAAGGGCAGTAAATAGTGTTCGGAAGAGGGGTGGTTCTATTAATCCCCCTAAGTTTAAGAGAAGGACTGTTTCAGGAATCCTAGATTTTCCACCGGGTTGTGGACCTTCATCCGTGAAAATTAATTATTCGAAGTCGTACGTACTCCCGAACCACTATTTACTCGGGGTATTGAACCTTTGATCGGAAAGAGATCGCAAATAGTGGTTGTTCGAGATTCCGAGGGTAAGATCTAGATCGCTCAATATTAGAATAGTTTAATATTAAATTTTAGTGTTCTAATCCTTCGTAATGTGTGTTTAGATATCGACGAGCGGGAGAGTGTAATCAAGTGTGTAATTTCACACTATATCTCATAGGTTAGATGACTATACAATGATTAAAGTTGGATTAAAAAAATCGCAAAGTTGGTGAAATCAAAAAATATGGTATTATTGACACTTTAGTGTTAAGATCGTGAAATCGGTATTAAGATCGTGAAAATTTGGAAATCGCCATTAATGGCTAAAACATTAATAAGTGATAAATTTGGGCCATATATGTGATATTTAGCAAATTTGGGCCATATATGTGATATTTGATAAATTTGGGCCACATATGTGATATTTGGTAAATTTGGGCCATATATGTGATATTTGGCAAATTTAGGCTATATGTGATATTTGATAATTTTGGGCCATATATGTGATATTTGATAAATTTGGGCCACATATGTGATATTTGATAAATTTGGGCCATATATGTGATATTTGGCAAATTTGGGCCATATATGTGATATTTGGTAAATTTGGGCCATATGTGATAATTGAGAATTTGGGCCATATGTGATAATCGATAAATGGCCTTAAGTGAAAATTGATAATTGGGCCATTTATGATAATGGATAAATGGGCTATATGTGAAATGTGTTTTAATGGGCCAAAATTCATAAATTATAATATGGTTTTCTTTACAAATATTTTGTAATGCATAAACATGATTGCATGGGTTGGGATCAATGATGAAGAGAAGAAAGGCTTAATGCCAGAATTCTAGATAGGTGACTCTGTCACAATGGCCGTTCAGAAATCTAGATCGATGGTTTTACCACAATTATTTAAATGGTCGTTGCCACAAATATGATATTGGGCTTAAAGCCTACTTGATTGTGTTGGCGGGTGGGTGACTAAAGCTCCCCACAGTGTCTTTGGTTGGAGTGCAATGTGTAGCATATGGAAATCAAGGTTTGGTTTTGGGAATTGCATATCATTTGCATTATTATTTTAAATGCTAAATTATATATTTTTTAAATGGGCTTAGGCCCAAATAAATGTTTAAATGGTCTTGGCCTAGTGGACTATGGTAAGTGAGTTACACTCGAGTTCTAAGTAACTCACCCCATTTTTTTACCCTCTCAGGTAATAACAATTGATGGAGACTTGGGTCGGAGATGACTTCGTGGGGAGGCTATATTACAAATGGTGGTTTATAAAACTTTGAGACTTCTTTTATGATTTTTATTAAGTGATATTTTTAATGGTGATGTAATAAGGCCTTTTTAATTATGGATTTTATTATATGGATGGATTTATTATGTTTTAGTTTTATTAAGTTGGATTGATTTAGTTTTTTTTAAATGTTTTCTATAACTCTCGTATAAATAAAAGTTTTTCTTAACTAGAAACTTAGGAAATTCTTTTAAAACTTTTTGATGAAATATTTCACTAAATAAGTCCAAAGTTTTTATCAAATACTTCTATATATATCAAACGAAAAATTCTTGTGTTTTTAATTATGGTTTTCAATGAACTTCGATTTTTCGATAAAGTCACTCTCTTAATTGTTTTGAAATTTGATTTCTATATTGTTAAATGTTTTTGAATGTTCGTTAAACTTGTGTGGCATGCCAAAATCTGGGCTTAATGCATAGGTCGGGTTTGGGGTGTTACATTTTATGGTATCAGAGCTCAGTTTCAAAACTCAACTGTGATTTAGGTTCAACAATGATTTTTGATTAAAAACCACTTAAATTTCTAGATTTTATGTAGTATGGCACCACGAGCATCCGACACCAAGTCAAGTATGTTCAGTAAGTATTTGTTTATTAAATGTTTATTATTGTGATGAGACCTAAGGAACACCCTAGAACTTCTAGTTTTAGGTGTTGAAAACGATAGAGATCGAGGCTATAGGATGTGATGGCGAAAACAACCCTATCTCTTATATCTCATAAAATATCGTTAATAAACACTGAAATAATATTATGATTCATAAAACTTGTAATCAGATTAAAGCGAATTAGTCAATATGAGCAATAGAGGACGTGGTCGTGGATGCGGTAGCCGTGGCCGTGGTAGAGGACGAGGTGCTGTGTCTGAAGCGCCAGGTCACATACCGGAAATGGATGCACCTACGTCATTCGAGAGCGAAACTAGATCTCATGACCATGCCAATGAGGATAATGTTTTGACTCAAGCAATGTTGCGAGTCTTAGAAAGAGTTGCTGGAGCAAGAACTGGGCCAGTAACTCGTGGATCAATATTGGAACGACTCAAGTCTAGTGGTGCAAAAGTTTTTAGAGGTGTCTCTGGTGTAGTTCCGAATGTGGCAGAATATTGACTTGAGGTTGTAGAACGAATTATGGATGATTTGGAATGCACCGTCGAGCAAAAACTGAGAAGAGTCGTGTCTTTGCTAAGAGACGAGGCGTATCAATGGTGGCTTACTGTCCAAGAAGGCACCGAGGCTACATTGGTTAATTGGGATTTCTTTAAAGCTGCTTTCCAAGGGAAGTACGTCGGGACAAGTTATGTAGATGCCTGAAGGAAAGAATTCCTGAATTTGGTTCAAGAAAGTAAGACTGTGGCAGCCTACGAGGCAAAATTTCTTCGTTTGAGTCGTTATGCTCGTACTATAGTGTAGACTGATCATGAGCGCTGTGTATGCTTTGAGGATGGACTGAATGATGAGTTGCGGGTACTGATAGCCCCACAACAAGTGCGAACCTTTACCTCGCTTGTAGAGAAAGCTAAGATAGTCGAAAAGGCTAAGAATTCAGAATGCCAGAATCGAGAAAAGTAAGAGGCAAGAGGATTTTAAGTATTCGGTTCTTCTCAAAGGTTTCAAAAGAGGCCACGAAATGATGAGCCGTTCAAGTTAGGGCACTGTGACTACCAATCGATTCGAGAATGTGCCGATGTGGTAGACGACATCCCGAAGAATGTTGGAGGAAAACTGGAGCCTGTTTTAAATATGGATCCAAGGATCATCAGTTTAAGAATTGTCCTCGACGGACTGAAACAACTCAGGAATCTCGTAACCCTGAGGCTCAGCCAGCTAGAGGTACTCAGCAGCCACCAAGAGGTCGTGGACCAGGTCGTGGTGGTAATGGTAACGGACATGGACAAGGTGCACCAGGTCGAGGTAATGGTGTTAGAGGTAACATGGAGGCAAGACAGCTAGGATTGGTCTATGCTTTGCCAGGCGTCGTGAGGACGGCGATGCACTTGATGTGATAACTGGTACGTTCTTCATCTCGATGTACCATTCTTTGCTTTGATAGATATCGGATCTACCCACTCGTATGTTGCTAGTGCTATATCTGGAAACCTAAATATTAGATCCGAGATTACCAATAGAGATGATGACGGTAATTAGTCCTTTAGGACGATCGATAATAGTGAATAAATTATTGAGAGATGTGCCTTAGAGATTCAAAGAGAGGTATTTCTAGCGAGACTTGATGGAATTACCTT